>OX454419.1:68038360-68638360 GCA_949715475.1 Microchrysa polita
TTTTGACATTTCGCAAGCGAAAATTATGCAGTTGCACTTTATTTCACGGTGAAAAGATGTCATCGACAATCAATCAGAACGCGAGTGAACATTTATCTTAAATTGAGTAAATAAAAAGCAAATCTCCACGGCACCGTTTTCACGGGAGACAAGTTTTTCGCTAGGTGAACTGAGTACATACCTTTATGGGGACAAAAAGTCCCCACCGATTGGAGGTCCGCAACCTTAAAAAATGAGGGAAAGTGTGTGCCATTAAGAAAAATTGTTATTAACCACTGAAGAAGGCAGTAAATAACTGCCGAAACACGTGTGTGGACTAAAATAAATAAAAGTCGGTGTAAACTAAGCGGACTTTACTTAAGATTGTTTGACCTTGATATATACATAATCAATATGTTAGGCACTAAAAGGTTTTAGCTTCATTATCTCTAACAGTTTTGATACGTTAAGTGTAGAGAACTAGGCTTAATTTTAGCTGGAACACAATTCAAATTATATCAAAATCGAGCCAAAATTAACTGTTAGAAATAATGGAGCTAGAATAAAATGATGTAAAAAAGATATGATCGTAAGACTATGCGCCAATTTTTAAAAGAATCGTACGAGCACCTCACCTTGGCACAAGTTGGAGTAAATTGAGATGGAAAAATACATATATTGTTATCGGTCAAATCACAAAAATTTGACTTTGAAGCTCTGTAAAGACCAAATCTCTTATCCGATTTTAGTGCCGTTAGTTTGAATTGTTAGGTAAATTTGTTGGCTGTAATAATCATCTTATTTCGCTATTTTAGCTAGTCTAGCTTTAGAAATATTGAAGTTTAATTCGTACAAGAAATTATTTTTTTTTCAAAATTCTACAAATGCCTGTGCCATCTAAAGGGTTAAGAATTGGAGGTATGTTACGTACAACTTTTTTGCTGGAAATCATATGTGGAATCACAATCTAGTGCGTTTATGTGGCAGTTTCCGGACACCCTGTATATAAATGATCGGGGTCGATCCCTGATTCGAATAAGCCATATCTGTCCGTTCGCACGATAAGTCGCAAGATATTGAACATAATAATTTTCTTGTGATCGCTTGAAGTTCGTTATGAAAAATCCTTCACCATCCCATAGCTCATCTAATTTAAAGGCACACCTGTGCCGTCTTAGCCTGTCAAGAAAGTCCATACAAAAACATAAGGCGAATAGGAAAACGACTTGATAGCAGAACACAGTCTCGAGTTACATCCCAACGCAATATGCAGATTAAAATACAATCCTTGGTCATAATATTCACGCACACCAAATTAATATTCATGTTGGGTTTAGGATTCATAGTTTTAATGCTGTAGAATTAAGTATTATACATCATGTGCAACATCGGCTGAAGGATTAATTTTCCCTAGGATGCCATTACAGTTGAACTGCAATATGGACACCGGTGTTAAAATTGCTGGCGGAGGGACGGGAGTTAAGCTGTGTCTTACGTTCAAGGCAACATTATTGGGGGGAGTAAGGGGCATTGGTGGTGGGGAGAGGCCTGGTATTACCCGAGGCTGCCCAGTATTCCTACAGCCTGGTGCAACAAATGTACCTTCAATGTAATGACCCATCCTTTTCAAACCGGAGCATCTGAAATGCACCCACTCCGAACAACAACTACACTGAAGTGACCTGGCAATAGAACCGATACGTCGGTTGCAGACACTACACATCCATACCAAGACAGGGCCTGGATTTGCTTCAATGCCGGCACGTAAAAGAAGAATTGAGAGCAGCCGCGCCGAGATGTGATGCTCCCAATATGACGAAAAAACATATATAACGAGTCCATACATATACACAGACATACACAACCTTCCTGCATCGAGACCTTCAAGGCTCTTGCCAAGGAGGCGTTTTGGCAACTCTTGGCCGTTTGTTGTAGCAAACGGGTGTGGTCCGCCCCGGAGAGGCTGAATTGCAATTGCAAAATGCAATATGCAATGGTAAACCCTATGCCGGATAAAATTTTGAGCTGATATAATTTAACGGAAGTTCAACTTATTACTAGCCACATTTTCCAAAATAGATAAAATTATCTTTTTATACTGTTATTTTGTGTTTTATTTCCTCTGGGACTTTCCCAATTACTTTAACGTTTGTGCTGCTTTTAAGAATTTTCGTAAGAAAATCCTAACGGGACTCCAGTTTTGAGACCTTGTGTTATTAAAAGAACAAGCAAGCTACTGAAAATATTGCCACATGGTTTGGAGAAAATACTATCATCACTTTCCCATATACAGCCATTTTTCAAGTGGTAATATCCTATTGTTTGAGATTGTATGTACGAGACTTTGAGGTTAAAATAAAATGCCTTCTAGAATTTCAACTCAGATCACCGTTTTATGGGCTTGCCAATCAAAATCTATATTCCCTGGTTACATCAGCAAGGAGACACTTGTGCCAGTATCACACAGAGTTCTATTTCATCAGCAACAGCATCCAATATTTGACGAACATGAAGACCCATTTCAATCAAAGATTGACTGTACAAGGGCCTCATTTTGACTTCAAACACACGATTTTTGGGAAACGTTCGGCCACTGTACATAATCGTAGGGTATCCAGCATCTGGCAAAGTGATGAAAGAGTACTGGTTGGGTTTGATAAAAACGGAAAGCAAATTTGCAAAAGTTCAAAATAATTCTTGAATATTTATTAAATCAAAAACTTGAGATATTTTATTATTTATTTATTTATTTACTATAATTTTTTATACTTATTACAAATCAACGTTCATACTAAGAAATTGTTGTGATCATACAACATTCATTATGTTTTTTGCGATATTTTTTTTTTATTATTTCTCAGTTGATACATTTACGTTACTTAAATTCTTAAATTTGTATATTAACTTTCGCCGCCAACATATCATATACATATAAACATAACTTTCAATAAATAAGTTTACTATCCAGAATCTATTTTCATTTCTACAAAAGTGAAAAGCAACTGAAAAGAAATTTACAAACAAAACAGAACGAAACAAATATTTGTATTTTATGTATTGCCCGAAATTCGTTGAAAAAAAAATACTCAACGAAAGAAATCGTAATATTTTAATGCATTTTTTGTCCTAAAAATTGTATAAAAAAAATTGTACAAAAGTGGTTTCAATTAAAGTATCGTACTTTGTCGTAAATCGCTTAAGATGGTTTAGTAAAAAAAAGTTTGCTTGATAGCATTAAACAATATATACATTCCATGAATTGATAGGCTTGTGTGATTTCATCACGGTCGTTTTTGAAATTAAATAGATTTTACAATATATAATAGCAAAAAAATGTGTTCATTTTTTTTTGTGGGACTTTCACTATTTTATGCCTGTTCAAAGTGGACAATTAGCGCTTATGAATTACTACATATATTTCACCCAACATTGCATAGAGTGCACAATTATACCTACAACAAACAGAGTTTATCTAGCATTTATGTCTATCAAAATTACGAGTTATCAGGATGCATTGTTTTGACAAAAATTTGACCTTTAAATTGAACGTCGATCAGTTCGCTTGTGTTGTGTTTTTACTTTTCTTTTTGTTTCGTTTTCAGACAATAGTTATATGATGAAGACTAGAATAGGCTTGTGAGTTTTGTGTGCGCGAATAAGTTAAGCGAAAAATCGGATATTTTCATTACAAGAGTCAATTATGACGATTGAAAAGCAACTTCGAATTGTATTTGTGTTAAGGGACATTCTGGTGTTTAGTAAAACTACTATTTATTTTATTGCAGTTTAATCACTAAGTGCATGCGCCGTGCGTTCTAGACGATGATGATGGGAGGTGTCGAGAAAAATGTTTTTGAGCGAAAATTTTCCATTTGATTTCGCTGTACAACGAAAAAGTGGTTGTGTCGTGTCTGTGCCAATGTATATTGGAAAATTTTATTTCGAAATTACGTTATCGATTCGAATACGTCTAGAAGGGATTTATTTTGTCCTGGTTTCGGCTGCAGCTTCGCGATGATTTTCGATTTGTTGGCCCCAAATAAGCCGCAGGTGTCCATCCCTCCACATTAGTATCTGAAAAAGAAAAAAAATTATTAGCAGAAGTTATTTATATGAATTGTTCAAATATGTACTAAAAAATCCATAATCCAAAGTGGATCAACATGCGCTGACGGATACATAGTCAAGATGATGCTTGGCCGCTGGTACGCGAATGTAGCATAACAACTAAGCCTGAGGCACATTTCAACATCATCAAGACCTCCCGTAGGTTAGTGTGTTTGTATGGGTTGCTGGATATGGAGACTACCAAAGGATGTAAAAGGAATGTCCATTAATTTACTTTTTTCCACACACTAGTGCCAAAATACACAATCTTTCTCCAAAAGGTGTAAAAGAATGGAAGGCCTTATGGAGACTCACGCATATCTAAGCACTACCCCGCGGGACACTACTTTTCCTATGCGGTTGAATGGTCCCGGCTCGGAACTAGTTTGCGCCAGAGCTCGATGGTTTTCGGGGGCGAGCAATATAAGGTAGTCCAACTACATTGTGGAGAAGCAAGCTGGAATGTCAGTTCCATGACGTCAAAGAGTTTCCTCGCTCTAGAAGATATCATGTGCGTGCAATAGAAGAAGTGGTTAAATGCCCATATCGACAAAGCCCGGTTTCTTACGAGTTCAAAGAAGTACAAATTGTACTACTATGGAATCACAAATCAAAGAAACGGAGTTTGGCATTATACTGGCATCGTCTTTACTTGTGTTGCGAAAAGAAGTGATCGCTTAATCAACATCGAATTGGTTATCCACGGAAGGGTGTGGAGTGGAACATAATAAGTGCCTACGTCCCCAATTTGGACGAACTTCTAAAAAAAAAGAATTTCCTCGATTAGCTTTTCAAGATGTTGAGTCGAAAACAAAAATATTTCTCAGAGGAAAAGGGGTGATGGAATTAATGTATAAAATGAAGCCCGAAAAGGCAATCGGACCGCAGAAAATAGCCGCGGAATTTTGGTTGAAAATGTAAAATGTCGGGCTTAGTTGGTTCACAGTCCTCTTCAACAAAATCAATTTTCTTCTTCCTTTCTATAAGAGCAAGAGAGACTCACGCAAACTCAACAACTATAGGGGTATAAAGTTAACATATCATACACTGAAGATCTACGAGCGAGTTATCTACAAGCGATTGAGAAAGATTGTGCGGTTGAATGACAATCAATGCGGCTTTGTCGAAGGTCGATCTATAGTCGATGCGATTCGGTGCATGCATGTATTGCGATGTAAAAATATAGAGTAACACGAAAACCTTGCCCTTTGTATTCATCGACTTGGAAAACGCATTCGATAGAGTACCTCGTGCTCGGATATAGTTGTCCTTGAGAGCATTTAATGTCCCTGAGCCATACGTCAGGATGATACGAGACATGTATGGTGTGGCGTGGATCTGTACCAAGACTTTCAGGAAATAACTATCCCGTTCACCCGAGGCATGAAGAATGACGTATATGGCTGACTTTCTCCAGATTATTTCGGAAGGGCAGTCATAAAAGCCGAACACGTTGCAGTGTTACTTTTCTGGGGAAACATCCATCATAAGCGAACGTGTAAAGCTTCGCATAACCCGAGCCTCGAAGGGGCTAGTTAGGGAGAATGGCCCTCAGAAAATGCCTATACCATTGGTGTTGGACTCGAGGTGGCTGCATGCAAATTGTTATCAAGTGTACCACCAAACAGTCCGATGGACCGAGAGGTAAGAGCGTAAAGCTTAGGCACTCCCCTGATGGTATGGTTCCGTAGATGACTCTTTATGTACCTCTCTCTCTCTGGTTCCTTTTAACGCATAACGGGGAATACGGCATTCTTTTCCGCCTCTCCCTATTAGCAGCTGTTGCCTTTAGCTGGTCCCACGATTTGCGTATGGATTTCCCCTTAACATACCTTCTCCATGTATTTCCGGGTCGTCCCACATGACGGTTTGCATTGGTTCCCTGCGGGTTTCAATTGAGAGTCTATTTTGCCCAGTGCGAGCGGTTATACTAGATTGGCTACGCATGATCAAATCAGCGATTTGCTTAGTTTTTCTTTATTTTCACCGGTCAACCAGACATTTTTTAGGAGTTAACAGCTACAATACAGCTCGGAAATTGGAAATTTTCCAATTTCTCCGAAATCACAACAGAAGATACGCACGCTCTATATTTTTTTTATTTCTATTGTGATGTCGCGGTTGAATCAAAACTAGTCCCAAGCCGATCTGGAGCTCAAATCTATTATAGTTAGGCTGGTAATCTCCTCTGATAATGCAAGACTAAAATGCTCTCTATTACCCTCCAAGGGAAGCAGATTCACCATCCTTACTCATAGGCCCTGGTTTTTATTGTGCGTTTATTTGGAGGACGGCCTAATTGTTTTTCCAAGGCATGGTAATAGACACAGCCAGCAGAAGTAATGGGAATTCCTTATACTTGGATGCAAGTATGGAGAAGAAATGGCCATATATTCCCATGATAGCTTGACGATAGATTTCCTATACATGCGCAACTGCAAACCCGCACGGTCCACAACCGTAAATAAGGATCGTGTAAAACCGGTCTTCGTTCAATGGTTTGTTTACGTTATCGCGCTAAATGTTTACATTCTATGAGTCACCTTGTCACATTTCCAAACAAAATCCTGTTTGATAACTTTACCCCACACGTCTCATTGCGCGACTAAAATATTACTTCTCCCAGGTAGTTTTTCATTTTCTTGTATACTCTGAGTGTACAGTACAGCGAAATGCTGTACGTCACCTTAGTGCTTGTTAGGATCCTTCATAGAGATGCCGTGGTCAGGTTTATTTCGGTCTTTGGATATTTTGCGATTTGACTAATAGTTTTAGAAAAACCAAAATTTCCCCTCTTCGTCATCGCCCCCACCCCTTAATGTGACGCTCAAATTAGTGTAACTTTTTAGTGCGTATAGAGTAAGATGACCAGACTACCGAAGGCCCAATGCTGTACACATACTTGCGGAATTCAGTTTTCAGACAAATCCTTAACCCTGCTACCCCTTTTCGCGCCGATTTGGAGAAAGCGAAACTTCGGCGAATTTCGTAAGGCGTCGTACAGGCTACAACATTTGAAATTAAATATTTTCCTGTAACAATAAAGTCGCTTTTCTCAGAGCCGTGCGAAGGGAAGACAAAAGCGGAACGACGCGGGCACCGAATACGCGAGCCCAAGCATACTTTGCATACTCACTCAAACAGTCAGTCATGCTTTAATTTTTTTTCGGGAAGGTAAATTTATACCTATGCGCAATAGAGTTTCGTTAAACCGTATAAAGGAAGATTGCGATTGTTTAAGTAACCCTAGGCTTGCTGTTTCGTACTGATACCATATATGAACAGTGGGAGAGGAGGCATGTACATACTGCAATGGGGCAACGCCGAAAATAGTTTAGTTACAGTTAACAACATTCTAAATTCTAATTTCTAATAATGTTAACATTTCTGAAACTGAGCGTCGGATCCCTCCCGAAACAAAATCCCGGCTCAAATTATCCTACCTTCATTTCTTTAAACAGAAGCCATAGCCGATATCCTGGGAAATATATCGTGATGCCACAAAACTGCGGTTCGGGCCGCTATTACTTATGATACAAACTTTTTAGCCAAAAAAGCCAAATTTGAGAATTTACCCTTTAGTATTCATTCAAAGAGCCAAATTGTGGGTTTTGTTTTCATAACGACATGTATTATCTGGGGAAAGGTATAGGACTAGGACTTTGATGAATTCGAAATGGAGCATGAACGAGAAGCTGGAGTCTTAGAACCCAGCACCGGTATCTCGTTCGCCAGCTCAAAGCTTTTCGAAAGTTATAGCTGTTCAAAGATGCGACCCACGAGCCCACGACCAATAAAATTTCATAGGGGGCACCATGGACAATGGAGGTCTATTTTTAAAAAAAATGTATAGAGCGGGGATGAAGCGGCCGATGTAATGATTTTAGGCCGCATATTTTGCTGAAAATTTCAGAGTCCTAGCCGTCTTGCTTAGAAAGTTCAAAGATGCGACCCAAGGCCCACAAAATTTCCATTGGGGGGTACCAAGGGCAATGGGGGTCTATTTTTCGAAAAAAAAATTTCTAGAGCGGGATGAAACGGCCGATATAGAGGACGTTGGGGCGGGTGGACATGTTTTTTTCTATAAATTGCCAGGCTCGATCGATTCAAGAGACAAAAAATCACTAGGACCGCTACAATACAACAACAGCAAAATTGGATCATGCGTTATTTTTAAAATCTATTTTGTAATGAACGGCCTTTCATAACAAAACGGAAAGTAGCTGCTAAAATGTATACATATTAACTGCGCCTTTGTTAGTTCCTTGATTCCGCGAATTTCTACAAAAAAAAACACCAAACAGATAGTGAAACATATATAACTTTTATACTACCATGGGCTATATATGTATGTATTTAAAGTAGATAACGGCAAATATTAGAGAGTTTTAGCATATCGTATGGAATAAAACGACATACTTTGACATTCCATATAAAAATTCTATCTTCTATCTATCTATAAAAATTCGCTTGCTTACCGTATACGAAAAAAAAATATCTTAATTTTGCATGTCCTAAGTAGGCGAAGGTGTAAAAAACGACAAATTATTTCGCCAATTTCGACTATTTCCAGAGCATCAAATATACGGAAATACACCCATGCCTACTTGGGACATGCAAAATTAAGATATTTTGTTTCGTATACGATAAGCAAGCGAATTTTTATATGGAATGTCAAATTGTGTCGTTTTATTCCATACTATCTACTAAAACTCTCTATTGTTTTTTTAATAATTTTTGCGAGAGTCTAAAAATGCTTTGAGTCATTAAAGCACACTAAATAAGTCAAAGAGCCGCATGTGGCTCCCGAGATGCCCTTTGTCGACCGCTGATATAGTGAATTAGGTTTCATTGTGGGACATTGGGAATGCTGTACATTTTGCTGTACATTTCCCAATGCTGTACGACAGGTGAAAATGCTGTATTGTACAGCAAAATGCTGTACGTCTGGTCAGCTTAGTAAAGGGTTTTCCAATAGGGACGCTTGATCTTTGAAATGAAAAAAAAATACATGTAGGAGAGATATTTGCGAATTTTTTTTTTTATTTGAAAGGTCCATCGACCCCATTACATATGGAATATGACATCATTCAAATGACCGCCACGGCTTCGGTTGGTGGCGCGCACACGAAAGGTCCAATTTTCGATGACTCTGGCGCACAAATCGGGCTGTATTTGATCGATGGCGTGGCGTATGTTAACTTTGAGGGCATCGGTGGTTTGCGGTTTGTTGGCATAGACCTGCGACTTAAGAAAACCCCACAAGAAAAAGTCCAGCGGGGTCAAATCGCACGATCTCGGTGGCCAGTTCACGTCGCCTCCGCGCGAGATGACCATGCCCGTAAATTGCTCGTGCAGAACATCCATCGTAGCGTGTGCTGTGTGGCACGTAGCGCCGTCCTGTTGAAACCACATGTTGTGCAGATCCATATTCTCGATTTCAGGCCAAAAGAAGTTGGTTATCATCGACCGGTATCGCTCACCATTGACGGTGATTTGTGCGCCAGAGTCATCGAAAATTGGACCTTTCGTGTGCGCGCCACCAACCGAAGCCGTGGCGGTCATTTGAATGATGTCATATTCCATATGTAATGGGGTCGATGGACCTTTCAAATAAAAAAAAAAAATTCGCAAATATCTCTCCCACATGTATTTTTTTTTTTCATTTCAAAGATCAAGCGTCCCTATTGGAAAACCCTTTATATAGGGGAGGGTGTGCAACAATTTGGCATCAAAACTTTCCTTTTTTTGGATGTTTGGGCCTAGAGCTAATTTGCCTATACTATAAGGCGACAATATTATATTTTCAAAGCAGCATATTCATATCTAATAATATACAGGGTTTTCGAAAACTACCGCTTAAACGAACCGGAAAATGATTTCGCACGTGATTTCCAGAAAAAAAAGTAGAACGGCCACAGGCGTTTAAAAATTTTTCAAAAAGTAATTTTCTTAGACGCCTCAAACCTCAATATCTCCAAAACTATACTAACGGGTGGTCCAACTAGAATGCACGATGTTAATTGAGTGTCACACCTTAACGGTAAGTTTCTCGCCCAACTTTATTAGACATTTCTTTGCTTCAGTGTTTGGCAAATTCAACCATAGAGAAGTACACAATTGAGCAGCGCGTTAAGGTCGTTGAAGCCTTTTACGAAAATGGACGTTTAAATCAAAATGCTTTTCGTGCACTTCGTGATTTTTTCGGTCAATATAATCGACCAAATAACGGACTTGGACCTGGACGATATGTGGTTCCAACAGGATGGGGCCACTTGCCACATAGCCAACGAAACAATGGCTTTAAACAAAGCAACAAAAACATTGTTGTTGGACGGTGGATGTTGCATGCTCAAAAAATGATTTGAGTTATCCACCGTCCAGTTTGCCCATAGTGGGACAGCACAATAGTATGCATACTCCAGCGAGTTGCGGCACACAGAGTGCATTTCGAGCCGGTTTCGAACTAGTATTACATTTTTTGAGCATGCAACATCCACCGTCCAACAACAATGTTTTTGTTGCTTTGTTTAAACCCGTTCTCTGACACATAGTTCAGAAACGCGGCCGTATCGAATCGGTGGCTAGCCATTGCCTAGCCCCATTTAAAAATGATTCGATACCAGGGTGTATTTCGTGTCCTATATAAGAGGATCGTACACCTTTGCCTGGTTGAGTCCGGTAATGCCTCTCCTGGTATTACATGACGCGCTGCATACGTAGAGGCATCTGATGAGAATTGCAGCGCGCCATGTAATACTAGTTCGAAACCGGCTCGAAATGCACTCTGTGTGCCGCAACTCGCTGGAGTATGCATACTATTGTGCTGTCCCACTATGGGCAAACTGGACGGTGGATAACTCAAATCATTTTTTGAGCATGCAACATCCACCGTCCAACAACAATGTTTTTGTTGCTTTGTTTAAACCCGTTCTCTGACACATAGTTCAGAAACGCGGCCGTATCGAATCGGTGGCTAGCCATTGCCTAGCCCCATTTAAAAATGATTCGATACCAGGGTGTATTTCGTGTCCTATATAAGAGGATCGTACACCTTTGCCTGGTTGAGTCCGGTAATGCCTCTCCTGGTATTACATGACGCGCTGCATACGTAGAGGCATCTGATGAGAATTGCAGCGCGCCATGTAATACTAGTTCGAAACCGGCTCGAAATGCACTCTGTGTGCCGCAACTCGCTGGAGTATGCATACTATTGTGCTGTCCCACTATGGGCAAACTGGACGGTGGATAACTCAAATCATTTTTTGAGCATGCAACATCCACCGTCCAACAACAATGTTTTTGTTGCTTTGTTTAAACCCGTTCTCTGACACATAGTTCAGAAACGCGGCCGTATCGAATCGGTGGCTAGCCATTGCCTAGCCCCATTTAAAAATGATTCGATACCAGGGTGTATTTCGTGTCCTATATAAGAGGATCGTACACCTTTGCCTGGTTGAGTCCGGTAATGCCTCTCCTGGTATTACATGACGCGCTGCATACGTAGAGGCATCTGATGAGAATTGCAGCGCGCCATGTAATACTAGTTCGAAACCGGCTCGAAATGCACTCTGTGTGCCGCAACTCGCTGGAGTATGCATACGAAACAATGGCTCTTTTGCACGAGAAATTCAATGGCCGTGTTATCTCTCGTCTTGGTGATGTTAATTGGCCGCCACGATCATGTGATTTGACACCGTTGGACTTCTTGGATATTTAAAAGAAAAAGTGTATGTGAATAAGCCAAAAACAATTCAATTATATAGGATGAGATAATTCAGCACATTAACGATATTCAACCTCAATTATGTCTCAGAGTCATTGAAAAGATGGATCATCGGATAGAAGTATGCCAAGGTAGCCATGGCGAGCATTTGGCCGATATTTTGTTTCACACATAATTGCCATAGATCCTTATATCATAATAAAAAAAATTTAGATAATTCTCTAAAAACTTTTTGTTTTATTAACAATGAGCTTCGTGCATTTACGTTGGACCACCCTTTAGATGCAGAGTCAACAAATTTATCTATAAAACAAAAATTCATTCAAATTACTCCTAATATTATGCAATTTGTGCAAGATTTAAGCAAGTTATGCCAAAATCGAGTGAAAATTAACCCTGTTTTTTTTTGCATTTAGGGCATTAAAAGTGTTTGAAATAATGAACCAAGAATAAAATGATAGATAAAAGATATAATTGTGGGACTATGCGCAAATTTTTAAACGAATCGTATAAGCACCTAACCTTGGTAGAAGTTGGAGAAAATTTGACATTGAAGCTATTTTTAAAACCAATCCGATCTTAGTGTGATTATTATTATTATTATTTATTGATCACTGAACAGGTCTTAAACCTAAAATTACAGTAATTTACAGATATTAAAAAACAAAGAAGAAATTTAAACAATAAGATTTAACATGACCGAAAGTTCTGCTGCAGACAACTTTTGTAATAATGCTTTCTTAAACAATTCAAATGAACTTGTCAAAGGACCAATCTCGAGTTTGTCGTAGTTAGTCATTATTCTCAACAGGGGTGAATTCTTGTAAACAGACAGTAGGGCAGTCGGAGTATTAAACACGAAAGAATTGCGAGTAATATATGCTGAAAGTCTAAACACAATATCTCTGGAAAGAGTTGATCGTAATAACCCATTACATATTTTGTACAAAAAGCATTCGTCTAGAAAGATCCGTCTTCTTTCTAGAGATATTAAGTTTAGAAGAGAGAGGCGCTCAGGGTACGAAGCATAGGGAATGTTAAATTTAAAAAACAAAGAACGTGTAAAGTTGCGCTGAACTCTCTCTAAATCCGTACGAGAGTTGAATGTATGCGGTTACCACACGACGGATGCATACTCTAGGACACTACGAACAAGAGAAATATACAAATTTATTGCTGTTCGAGTGGATCTAAATTCCTCAGAGCAGCGCAAAACAAAACCAGCTAATTTAGATGCCTTATTACATATATACGTGTAGTGCTCAGTGAATTTTAATTTAGTATCAAATTCCACACCAAGATCTGTGATGGATTCGACGTATTTAATAGGGGTAGAATTTATTGTATACACATAACAAGCAGGGTCAGATTTTAGTGAGTAAGCCATAGCGTAGCACTTGGATATATTAAGCGGAAGATCGTTTAAACCGCACCAGGAATGCAAAGTATCCACGTCTGACTGAAGGGATATGGAGTCTGATGGATGCGAAATAGAGGATATAAGTTTGCAGTCCTCTGCATATAACAGGCAGCGACAATTGAGTATAGAGGGTAAATCGTTGATGTAATATGAAAAAAGTAAAGGCCCGAGAATTGACCCTTGTGGAACGCCTGAGCAGGGATGAAAAACAGATGAAAGACAATTTTGGAAGGTAACATAAGACGAACGATTGAGAACGTTTTAGTTTTATTTTATATGTAAATTTGTTGGCTTTGAGAGCCGCTATTATATCTAGTATAGTTTTGGAGATGTTGCGGTTTAATTCGCATAAGAAAATTATTTTTTCAAAAATTTTCAAACGCCTGTGGCAGCTAAAGGGTTCAGAATTGGGAGTATGTTCCGTACAACTTTTTCAATTTTCAGGGGCGTTTACGCGGTAGTTTCCGGAAACCCTGTATAAAAATAAATTAAAACTTATATATATAACATATAAACTATTACACAACCTCAAGCATATTCCAAAAAAAAATTCCGCTACCAACATCCAAAGTGTAAATATTCAATAAATATATATCCACTAAATAGCGTAAAAACAAATAAATAAAATCACTTAATTCTAAATGATCATTTACCTAGCACTCTTATAAACCACCATCCGGCACATCCAATTTTCAAAAGCTCAACCGTTTCACCTTCTTTCATTGAAACTTCCGAATGACCAACTGCACAGTAATCGGCTAAAGCTATGAATTTACTGCCCTGCAGAATGAAATGAAATATATTGTAATGAAGTTGTGTGCGTATGGGTGGGTGGTTAATAAATGTTGTGCAATCATAATGATATATTATTTCAAGCAAAATCTTATTTATACACATATATGTAAATAAATATGGATAAGACTATAAATATTGATAAATTAATTAATGTATAAACTGAATACATAATACTGGCCAGTTAAGCGTTTGCAATGTTAATTGTTTTAGTGTAAATATTTTGTTAGTAGATTTAGTACAGTATTTCAATCACCCATTATAACACCAAGTTAAGTCAAATGTTAGTTATTCCATAAAAATAAAATATAAATGCAATGACGTTTGGGGTTGATCAGCTTAATGCATGCTATGGAATGCGTAAAAAAAGCCAAAGTATCCTGATCTGAAGGCAGGCTATAAGCACGACAGTCGCGATACGCGTTTTCTGTAATATGGATGCGAGTGTTGCTGGGCTCAAGGCCTTATTATTATTATCCTTCTTGTTACATACGTTTTCTAAACCAATTCCAGATTGCTTGTAAGCCATTGGTGGATTTCGACACGCTGTACCACATAATATTCATTTCTCGTTTAGATATGCTTCAAATACATACAAATTTTCTGTTTATATTTATGAATGATTTTACTTTTTGCAACAAATGAAGGTACTTTTCAACAAACGTCATAGCAGCTTCCATGGTTGTTCCTGCCCTTGTTATCAACCATTATAACAGATAACACGAGTCCCTTACTTTTGTCAAACAGAAACTAAAACAGATATTGTGCACTACTATTAAATCAAAATTAGTACTACGTGTATATGTGTGTAGGTGTGCATACTCAACAAAAAAATCAAACCATTCATAATATATGTATATTGCAAATCAAACACAACAAAAATTGGGGAAAAACTGAAATAAACTTACTGGAGAAATTGAGGAATAGCGTTCTTCAGCTTACAATCGCAAACGCATTACACAATCTCTTTGTGTGGTGGGTGGTGTGGTCTACTTTTTACGTTTACTCATCATCTTTCTTTTGAATAGCGTAACAATGGATACATTTATTTTGCTCGCGCAATGACAATCATTACGCTTGATTTCGGCCTTTTAGCGGTAGTATGGTAGTGGAAGATTCAATATTGAAAATTTCTCAACACTCACACACACAAACATATACATAGATCGAAAGTTGCTCTTCTGATTTTGAACTCGTTTCATGTTTTCCGATTGTTTAATATTAATTTCCGATTTTTGGCAATTTTGATTTTTGATAAAAGTATATCCAATTGTTTTATGTTACAGTTAAACATTTATTGTTACTCGCAAGAAACATAAAAAGTAGAATTGGATTTTGTTGTACGTGTGCACGAACCACCATCTACTGCCCATTGTGCAAGGAAGTTTACAACCGTCTATTTGTCGTTTAGATTTTATTAAAATGTTATTTTAGTTTTATTTAACCATGAAATTAGTTTATTTTGTCATTGTTGGTTGTTATGTTGTTATGGATTTTTTTTTTGTTATATCATTTCGATTTTTTGTTTTTGTAAATTTAAATGATGTTGATTTTTAATGGTGATGGAGTAAATAAGGTCAGGTCAGTCCGTAGTACGTTTTATTTTGGAAAATTTGCATGTAGGTGTTGGTGAAGAGTTTTTTTTTGTTGCCAAAAAATATAAGAAAATGGGAAATTAAATTACTTAGAAAAAAGTATATGAATAATTAAGTGAAAGAAATAAAATAAAAGTTTGTCAATATTAAAATCAACGAAACCACAACCAAAAATTATAACGGAATTTATAGATTTAATTTAAAATAAAATAAAAGTTTTCAAAGAATTTTTTAAAAAGATCAGATCAACTTACCGGCGTACTACTGTCTTCTATGATTGACACTTCATCCTCACTGTTTGAACAATCCGAGCTCCATCCGCCTGCATCTTGACTATCGCGATCCGACGACAGTGAACCCATTCCGGAATTTTGCAATGTACATTCATCGCTTCCGGTTGAGTTACGATTTGATTCGGACGTATCGCAGCTCATGGCACGTTGCGACGTCATCACCGCGGCCGCCGTTGGTGTATCCCACGAGGTTGTATGTCGCAAAGGTTTGTGATTCAGTCCGTACTGTTTAATGTTTTCCCCTTTCAACTCTTCCAATTGATTCAGGAGGACTTTCTTGATTTCTTTCACCCATTTGTTCTTGATCTCAATGCTGGGCGCTTGCAAGGTGTGCACTTCTTGACGAGCCTGTAGCCAAACTTCGAAACGCTTTGGATCGCCCCGCACTGATTCAGTTAGACCGATTTGGGACATCTAAAAACATTATATTTATGAAAAGGATTTTTGTAAAAATATACATATTTGCGAAATTTAGAAAAATTCAACTATACTTACATTTAAGTGATGTTTATATTGGTAGGTACTCTTATTGTGTCCCATTTTCGATCCTTGCTTACAAAACAGCATAACCTTTTGGTATAAGAATATGTGCCTTTGTTGTGTCTTCAGTCTTAACCTAATGTCCTTTTTGCTTTCTGTCCACACCTGGAACGAGTCTTGCAACAACAATT
The DNA here is from genome assembly GCA_949715475.1 of Microchrysa polita. NCBI lineage: Eukaryota > Metazoa > Arthropoda > Insecta > Diptera > Stratiomyidae > Microchrysa > Microchrysa polita. The sequence continues at coordinate 68,054,944 of OX454419.1, forward strand.
CCCCTTGTTGTGAAAGGTCCGACTGTAAGAAAAAAAGGGCAATTGGTAACAATTTATAATAATTACGTAATTATTAATTTGGAAATTATCAAGCACATTATGCCGCTCCTAGTCATTTTTTTATAGTTTTTTTTTTCAATAATGTGAAAACACGACGTTTAGTCGTTGCCAAATTTGAACGATCGCTTCACCACGAATCTCTAGAATCATACCGTATGCGTATGTGTTCGCAGAGTACGTAACATCCCTACCTATCAGCCCGTTCACACTGCGGGCGATGCGATGCGATAAGAAGCAAAAAGCTTCCCATCACACGAAAAAAAATTTCTTAGCATTGGGAATCAGCATAAACTTGCGTGTAACATTCAGACTGCTTGCGATGCGACGTTCGTCGGGTTGTACGACGAGGAAGTTTTCCATGTCGAATAAGCGTGCTTTTTCAGCAGCTGTCATGTGCATTGCCGCCGATGAAATCATCTACCAGCGATATGGGCGGATATGATTTGTGTTTGGATCGGCTTCGTAGTGGCATGGTGTATTGTATGTATGTACATATAAATGGAGAGGTTGGTTTCGTGTTGTTTGACGCTGTTTGATGCTGATAGGGAGATATCGACATGAGAGGCATGATTTGTGTTCACATCGGCTTCCATTACCATTGGGAATTTTTATATATGCATATATACGTGTCGGATGCTGTCCAACCCAAGTTCGTAGCGTATGCGTACCCCGAAAAAAGGGCGGTATTCGGATTTGACAGTTGTTGTTGTTGATGTACAAATTTATTAATGGGTCAAAGAAGGAACATTTGTGGAAATACAAAGCGGCTTGTAGCGTACGCTTACGTATAAGAAAGTTTCGGACAGCGCATGTATTTGCAATGAATTTATTGAAGGTAGCGGTAGATAGATAGGTCAGTTGTGGGAACATACGGTGAAAAGAAAGCCGGAGTACAATTTTGGGGCGGGCAACCCCGAACATTTTCTTTCTTGTTTTTGACCCCAAATTCGGAATTAGTGACCCAAATTTACCTTAGTGTTTCTTTCCACGCCGATTGAACGAGTATTTCCCTGAAAAAAAGAGGGGTACCATTTTGTGGCGAGCAATCCAAAAAAAAATTGTTCTTTTTCTTGACCTCAGATTTGGAATCAGCGCCTCGAATGTAACTTAGTGTTTCTGCCACGCCGATTTGACGAGTATCTCCACCAGAAAACATGGGTATAATTCTGGGGCGGGAACCCCACAATTTTTTCTTATTTTTGACCTAAAATTTGGAATCAGCGACCCAAAATTCTATTAATGTTTCTACCACGCCGATTGGACGAATATTTTCTTGAGAAAACCGCCATTCTGAGGCGGGCAACCCAACAATTTTTTTTCTTGTTTTTGACCTCAATTTTGAAATCAGCAACCCAAAATTCATTTAATGGTTCTTGCCACGCCGATTAGTATTTCCCTGAGAAAACATTTTAGGGCGGGAAACTCCAAAAACATTTTCTGGTTTTATCCTCAAATTCGGAATCAACGACCCAAATTTACGTTAGTGTTTCAGCCACGCCGATTGGACGAGTATTTTCCCAAAAAAAAAAAAAAAAAAACAGAGGCAAGCAACCCCAAAAAATGTTTCCTTGTTTTTTACCTAAAATTTGGAATCAGCGAGCCAAAATTCGTTTAATGTTTCTTGCTTCGCCGGTTGGACGAGTATTTCCCCGAGGAAACAGGGGCACAATTCTGGGCGGGCAACCCCAAACATTTTTTTCTTGTTTTTGACCTCAAATTTGGAATCAGCAACCTAAAATTCTATTAATGTTTCTTGCCACGCCGATTGGACGAGTATTTCCTTGAGAAAACATTTTGGGGCGGGCAACCCCAACACTTTTTTCTTGTTTTGGCCTCAAATTCGGAATCAACGACTCAAATTTACGTTAGTGTTTATGCCACGCCGATTGGACGAGTATTTCCCCAAGAAAACAGGGGAAGCAATCCTAAAAAAATTTCCATGTTTTTACCTAAAATTTGGAATCAGCGTGCCAAAATTTGTTTAATGTTTCTTGCTACGCCGATTAGACGAGTATTTCCCCGAGAAAACAGGGGTACAATTTTGCGGCGAGCAACCCCGAATTTTTTTTCTTGTTTTTGACTTCAAATTTGGAATCAACCGCCCAAAACTAGTGTTCCTTGCCACGCCGATTAAACGAGTATTTCCAAAATGGGGTATCATTTTGGGGCAGGCAACCCCAAAATTATCCTACAGCGTGACATTTGAATATCTTTATCAAAGAAACCACAGGTCGCAAAGCTGTTCACATACATCAAATATCAAATGCGTACGATAAAATATTTGGAGTATTGGGCAACAGATTCCTAGCATATGAAACTAGTTTCTACGGAGTGATTTTGTGTTTTCAACCCGAAATCCAGGGCTTGATACTTGATATCTTGATATCCATCTGCATTTTGTTCAATTGTACTCCAGGTTTTTCATGCTTTTGGGATTATAGCATTGAACTCAACATTTAATGTGAACGGTTTTCGCCGAAATAAGACTTCATGTTTGGGAGCCAAAAACAGTCACGCGGGACATGGTGATCAAAGTACGAGTATGCGGTACGACCACGTAGCTCAATTTGACCAATTAGGCCGAGATGAACCGAGATAAATGAGCTAAAGCGTTGTCTTTTTTTGGCAGCATTCTTCAGCACTCTAAATCGAATTGAGCCAATAAATGTAACAGTTCTTCCATTCCGAAAGAAAATCTGTGCGGAAAATCCTCTTCGAATCTTCAAAAAGAGCGCGAAAGAATAGAACGGAGTCCACGGAATCAACTTTTTTTTTTACTCTTGAGCCGATTTACCGTGAACCTCCACTGTTTCGATTGCTGTTTCGTGGCTGGTGCGAGATGGGGGATCCATGCTTTTTTTTACGATCACCAATCGGCGAGCGGCGTAGTCTGGCTGGTCTAGCAGTTAGTGCGCGCACCTTCGGTGCACAGGGACATGAGTTCGAATCTCACCGTGTTCCATGGTGTTTTTCGAACTCACGAGCTTGTGACGGACTATGATCTCACTCAGATGTTAAACGAGTACCCATTTATGGGGATAAATAACACTGCTGAGCGTGATGCTGATCTCATTACCTCATCAAAAAGCAGATACGATCTTGGAAATAGGATGTCACTAACACATCCTGCGGCCTTAATCCAATGTTGGATTGTCGCGCCTGTTATTTATTTATTTTAATCGGCGAGCAATTTTATTTAAACATGGTCAAACACTTGCTCGAAGTGGTTACACAATTTCATTTGTGGTTCACCGTTAGCAAATGCAGCAGTCATCGCCCAAACAACTTCATGTCCTAATGGTCATACCCCATGTTTCGCACATGTTTATATGATCTACCCCTGACCTGTTTTATTCTATTTGGCAAAATTCCATTTGTTAATCGGCGACCACGAGATCATGGCCTGTGTCGATCATTTCCTCATTTGGAGTTATTCTGGAGGTCCACTGATTTGTTAATTGTTGAGTCTTATTCGGCCACGTTTGAAAGAAACTGATAATGAAAAACGAAGCCAAAGTCAAAATATCATGTATCTTCTTCGTACTTTTCCCATCCATGCTGAAATCTTTAATTACTGGACAAAATAGGATATTTTTCATTCTGGTAAAAGTGACTGACTTGCTTCACAAAAGTGCCTGTTACACTATGAAACGCATCTATCTCAAAAATTTGGCTGCTTTCCTAGATAAGTTGGTGTTTATCGACCGTCAAAACCATTTTATAATAGGTGTGCTCTATCTACGTCAGAAGAACGGAGCCTTATCAAATGGCCCTCGTATATCGGACAATATTGACTGATATACTTTTTTTTTTTTATATAATACCAAAGTTATAGGGGACAACCCTTTGGTGCAATAGCACAACTTTAGCTAAGGAAGGAATTTAAGGTAGGGGAATATGGGAGTTTTGGGTGATACGCAGGTGTTTGTGAATATTTTGTTTGAATTTCAAGGGTTCATAGGTATTAGGAAAAACAGATGCAGGCAAAGAGTTCCACATACGTATTGTTCGTGTTAAAAACGACTCATAAAATTTTACAGTGCGGCAGGTTGAGACCACAAGAGTATGAGGATGCGCGCGACTAGTTTGCCGAGTATTGCGAATAGGTTGAGCAAGTTCAGGTATCAGACTATGAATCTCGTTAGAGCAACGGTTATAATAATAACGATAAAGGAGTGACAGGGAGCCAACATTTCGTCTATGTTCGAGAGAATCAATATTAGCCGTTATTGAGCTGTCACCTATGAGTTCAAAGGCTCTACGTTGAACTTTGTCCAACATAGACAATGCAGTGCGACCTGCCCCAGCCCAAACATGGGAGTTATATTCCAGTCTAGGCCTTATATGGCTCTTGTAAATATGAGATAAGTCAAGAGGTGAAAAATATTTAACGCATCGATTCAGAAATCCTAGATACTGCATGGCATTTTTGGCAATGGCGAAGATATGGTCGGTCCATTTCAGTTTACTTGATATGCTGATACCCAGAATATCAAGTGAAGGCGAATCGGGGACTGATACACCAACAATCAATATAGAATGGGATATTGGTGGAATGTCCAATTTATTAGAAATTAGACAGCATTGCGTTTTTACAGCATTAAAAACTACTCTATTACGATTACCCCAATTGATGATCTTAGAAATGTCATCATTTAAAGATGAAAACATTTGGTTCCTACTGATGGAAGTAGCGTTTCCACGAGACGCCAAAGCCGACTCAAAAGAGTACGTGAAGTCAAGCGTGCTGTCATCAGCAAAACTGTGAATTGGGTTGTTGGTAATCTGTAAAAGATCGTTGATAAACAAAAGAAACAACGTAGGTGACAGAACTGTTCCCTGGGGGACCCCCGCATTGATCTTATGGCAAGAAGATTTAACACCATCTAGAATAACGACAATTGAGCGGTCGAAAAGAAAACTCTCAATCCACTCAATTAAGTTACTGTCAATACCAAATGCGTTAAGTTTTGAGAAAAGGGCTGAGTGCCATATTCTATCGAAAGCCTTTGAAATGTCTAACGCCACAATTTTGGCTTCACCAAAGTTATGAAGACAGCGATTCCACCTTTCGGTTAGATATGTCATCAGATCTCCGGTGGAACGTGCAGCGCGAAATCCATATTGTTTGCCATCTAGGATATTATAATAATCGAGGTAGTTAATAAGTTGGACATTAACCAGTGTTTCGAAAACTTTTGATAAAATAGATGTTAATGCAATTGGCCTATAGTTATGAGGGTCGCACGGATCACCTTTCTTGATAATAGGTTGAACATGCGCCAACTTCCAAGCAGATGGATAGATGCCCGAAGAATAAGATAAATGGAATAATTTCCACAAGGGCTTCGCAAGAGAAGACGCGCAGTTCTTAAGAACAGTAGGTGAAATGCCATCAGGTCCAGCGGATTTCGTAATGTCAAGCCCGACCAATGCTTTAAACACTTCTCTAGTACGGAAATGTAATGGACGCTGTCGACAGGTGTAACAAGGTGTATAATCCTGTCTAAAGAAACGGAATGTCACCTTAGGTATATGTAGGTTCTCGAACCAGGTCACCACGTGCGCTGAGCACACTGATAATGGCTGACATTATCAAGATTGTTCCCACAGAAGATTTACAAGCATTGAATCGGAATCAGTCACGGTGCGACACAAAAGGTCCACTATAGTGACGGTTAAAGAAAGTCCGGATGGACTGCCATAGAAACCACTCCTCAAAAATTAGTTAAAATGTATTTAGGGAAAAGTTTTTTCTGAAAAATATTCCATTTTCACCCCTTGACGAGTGCCGTCCGGTCACAGAGCTATGATATTGTCAAATTCCCTCAGTACAGTTAGATTAGATTCGGGGAGGGCATTGGCTGGAGGCAATTGCGCTATTGCTCCTACTACGAGGGTTACTAAAAAAATGTCTAGAAAACAGATCTCTCTTCATTACCGTAACTCCTGTTGTTGTTGTTGTAGCGATTCAAGAGATTTTTTTTCTCTTGAATCGAAGGGGGTCATGGCAGCTCCGGGACGATTTACATCGAAGAACCGGCTGCCGTAGGAGCATTTTATAGACAACACAAACATCCATGGGCCACAGTGGGATTCGAACCCACGCACCGGCAACTCAGAGATAGAGATAGAGTGACATTAGCCACCGAATGCCCCCACCGTAACTCCTAGTGGAGCATGGTGCGTTGATGACTACCGTGTGTAGTCATCAATGTTCCAAAGACAAATGAATTCGGAGTGTGATACGGTTGTCAGCCATACCACTTCCTAGTCGCATTGTTAGTTTATTATTCTACGATATGAAAATTTCTTATCATCTTCTTGTGAATAATAAACTTGCGACGAGTCGTGCCGAGTTTGGAAACTCGTTTCTCTATGAGTGTATATTTCACAGAGTGGCGACCGAACGATCACGGCCACAGAGCACGAGTCATGGCTGTAAGGCGGATGACCCGTCAATTTAATGTTTTGACCGGTTAAATAGGTGGTAGTTTGAACTGATGTGTGAGAGCTCGCATTGTCATGATGAAGTCTTCTGGTGTTCGTTTTGCGAATTTCTCCGAAGACTCCGGGGAAGCAAATGGTCGTATACCACTCGAAATTTTACTACGTTCCTCAAGGGGAACAATGGCCCCAGGGCCCCTTCGGCCGAAGAAATTTGCCTCGCAGTGCTTCGTGCGCGAACAACTTTTGTTGGATTGGCCTCGTCTGGGAACACCCACACGGTCGACTGCTGTTCAGTTTCCGGCTCATACGCATAGATCGATGATTCGTCAACGATGAAGATTTTATTCAAGTCATTTGATGCACCGTTTTGGTATTTTTTTTATAATTTTTCTGCACCAATCGACAAGAGCCTTTTTTTGAGTTATTGCCAAATTATGCGGAGTCCAACGGGAACAAAACTTTTTTTTACGGCCAAGTGTTTATGCAGCATCGAATGTATGGCCAGGGGAGAAATGCCCAAAGATGCCTCTATCTCATGGTATGTCACATGCCGGTCTTGCGTAATCATTTCACGCACGGCATCCACGTTTTGTGGCACAATGGCTGTTTTTGGACGACCTACAAGAAACTCGTCCTTGAGCGAATTACGCCCACGTTTGAACTCGTTAAACCAGTTATAAATTGTCGGACGAGATGGTGTTTCTTCCCCAAATGGAAAATGAAGCCGATCGAATCATTGTTCTTGTGATAATCCAAAATCGTAGAAAATCGATGCAGGAAAATGTTCACGTGTTAATTCCATTTTTTTGTTAAATTGACTTTTTTAACTAACTGTAACTTACACGACTATCACTTGTCATCAAAGTGTTCTGAGCAGGTATATGCTAAAAAAGGTCAAACTTTCTGATGGAAATAACATATTTGACGAAAACGTACTAGAACATGCCTAATCTAAAAACTTTTTTAGTAGCCTATGTATTAATTAGATTAACTCATCTAACCTAATTCTCTCGATAAAAAGATTTAGCTGGCCTATTTTAAGAGAGGCGATATCCTCTTCTAGTGAGAACGCAACGACAAAACATTCAAGACGGCGCATAGCTGGCCTCTCACATTCACAAGCCCGTAAATTATCCTGACTCTGTTCCTACTAAATCTCATTAAGCTTATTGTGGCATTGCTCGATTCGTGGGCCACGAAAAGCTTGGAATGCGGAAGCCCTGGAAGTACTTCCCAGTGAAAGATGGCTTTGGCTCTTTCCCACTCATTTATCTCGGCTTTGTATGTGCAAACGCAAAGTATGCTGTAGTAGGGTTTTGGTCCAACGATGGGGCTAGCAGACGCTCTTCTAGCTAGTTCATCTGCCAGTTCGCAACAGTATCTCTGACAAATCACAAGTTTTTTCGCCCGTTCTGGATCTGCGTGCCTCATCATCTGCTTGGGAATTTCGACACTGTTTCCGCCAAGGGTTTTTACAGGAAACTTTTATTACGCTTGCATTGGAAGGGCATTTTCTATTCCTTACTAGGAGACCTCTTGGTACATATTTCACAATCTCCGTGAAGTGGTGATATGTGAGCAAAGTGAGAAAACCGTATTAAAATGCAACTCATACTTGCATAATGTAAACATCCAACATTATAGAATTCAACAAAAATTGTACTTACAGGAAATCCAGTTATCGCTATTTGGTGCATTGAATCATTTACACATTTCAACACGATTAGCATACAATCGAGAGCTTTTTGTAATTCTTTGGTGCATGTTCCGCTATCGCTAAATCTTAACAGATCCTTAAGAAGTAATTGATATTTTGTGATTCGTTGTACTGGCTTCAGGAGATACGCTGCTAGTGGAAGTTTATGTCCTAGACGTTTTTGACATTCCTGCAAAAACAGATGGGCGTCGACCAGAGTCTCTCGCAATCGTTCCGAACGCGGAATATTTTGACAATAGAATGAATAGAGTCGATAGAATGTGTCACGCTAGAAAGAAAGATATTTTCATTACAGATTAAGGAAACGATTAAGAAACGATTAAGAAACGTCTAAACAAATTCTACTTACCCTCTGAACGAAACATAATGCCACCAGTTCCGTTGTTGAAATGCAATTTTCCAAATCTTTTAGGAATACTTCGCTATGAAACTTGTATAATTCATGGAGATTGCCGAAAAGAATATCTTCTTTGCCCTGCAAACTAGGTGGCACAAGCGGTGCCATCTCTTCAGAGCACATTTGATCGCGATATCCCTGTAAAAATATATAAAAAAAAAGTTTCATTAGACGTAATCAAAAATACAAAAATCAAAACTTAAAACACACACATAGATTTTATGAATGCTTTTATCCAAATTATAATCCAAAATTGAACCAAATTTCTGATTAGTGTATTCCTGTACGGACGGGTAACCTCTATCTTGAACAAATTTCTGTAAGAGTTTCCTATAGTTTTCGCCACTGTATTTCGGATCAATGACTAAAGCAGTTTTATTGCATTTCCCAGTAGGCATTTCTTTGATGCTTTTTGCAAAGAATGTATCACAGAACTGATAAATTTGATCATAGCATTTTTGATTCCACGTTAGCTGGCGCACTGAACGCTTGTGTTGTTTTTGACATTCTCCATGTTTTCGGCGAACTTCTTTCTTCGTGGACAATGTGAAATTTTCATCGAGTTTGGAAGCAACACGTCCATCGTTTTTATTTTCATTCATATCATTCCCTTTGCCGAGCAGCCCCAAAATATCGGAGTAATTCTTCTTCTCCAGATATTGTCGAAAATTTGAATCAGTCTCGATATCAGAGTATGAGTTGTTTTCAAGATATTCTTGAATTACTTGAATTTCCAATGATTCGGAACAACTTGAAGTGTCTAGTATTGGTTTAAGAATGTGTGTTTTTGATTTAGCCGATTGTTCGGTTTCAAGCTTCTTCGGTTGATGAAAGTAATTTGGTTTTCCAGTGATTCTTCGATTAGCATTTAATTGTAACAAATTCGGTCCGAACGTATAGACACGATCATCCAACTTTGTATACTGTGATCGTATATCGACTGGTGAAAATGTTTCATCAACACCGGCACTATCGCACAAATCCTTTTCAAAAAATCGCCCCTGGAATGACAGTGGCGATTCACAATACGGCGGCAACTTGTGAAATGTGTCAAATGTTAAACTAAACTTTCCGAAAAACTGATTTGTTGAATTTCGGATTTTTTTCACGGAAAGAACACTAACTATCGATCGTTTTTCTTTGCTTGCTTTCTTTAAATTATATCCACCGAATTTCATTTTAATTTCTTTTCTTTTTTGTAAACTAAACTGTTTAAGGTGAGAATTATGATTTTTACACATCCGAATCTGATTGCAGTAGCTTAATAACTAACTTAAAGAGTTCTTAGCGATGCAGCATCGTGCTAATGAATAGATGTAATTAAATGAACCAAGCATGCATTTCGCATTAAACATTTTACGTAATGCTCCAATTGGTGCACAGATAGTTCTTTTCTTGGTAGTATGATACGGTTTAAATATTAGCATATCTGAATAGTGTTTTTATGCTGCTGAAAAACAGTTCCGATAGCCATATGGAAATCTTTAAGAATGTATTTTCGTGTTGGATTACTATCGCATCAAATGTTCAATGATCTGCTTTTATTGATGCATGAACTTTATGGGTGAACTTGTACTACAGTATAGAATTAATCCAAAATTTGTCTTACATCGGAAAAAATATTATAAGTAAGGAGTGCTTTTCGATTTAAGGCGAGAGAGTGGGTAAATCTTCTGTTGGTCTGAGGACGAGTTAACATAAAATTACCTTTGTAATGCTATTTAATACAGAAATATACATTGACAGATTTCACTTTTGGGCTAAAATAAATTAGAGTATTGCCATTAATAGACCTTTACAGTTAAAAAAAAATTGCATCTATTCACTATTTAATACGACGAATCGTGAAGGACAAAATGTGTACAGAAAAATGTTGTCACTTGAGGTATCCTTAGTAATTAATTTTGCTAGGAATGTATCCTCAAAATATCCCGGCTTTGGGCGTAGCCAGGATTTCGATCAGAGGGGGGCAAGGCCAACATTTTTTCAGCATCATGATTTGCTTAGGAGTTGAAATTCTCGGCCGCAAAAATATTTTTAAGCAAATTTTAGTAGTTTAGAGTTATTTTATAGGGCATAATGATACATACTAGATAACGCAATAGCCATAATCACAAACGGCAAACGGGGAGATTAAAAGATCGACCCACGATCGTTCGAACTAAAGGCAAATTGGTGGTTTAGTGGTTGAAATTCAGCTCAGCATTCACCATTATATTTCTCGTTCGCGCAACAGTAACATTGCTATCATTTCAAATGCACTAAGGTAATACCGCTTGAGTAGTTTTATGGCTGTTGATTTCAAATTGAATGGCTCCCGATTTTTTCAAATTTTGGGGCCAAGGGTTTATATGAAATCCTTCAACATTCTCAGGAAAGTTAAGGCTACTTTTCGCTAGCAATTTTTTTAGGTGAACATTTTGGCGTCCGGAGATTTTTCTGATGGATTTTAAGTTTAAGGACAAACTAAAATTTTCTAAAACTGTACCCTTGTCTAGCTGTTCCATGAAGCAGAACTAACTAAGCATTTGTGTTTACTTCGGAAAGTATCTGTTTGTCTACAAAAATGTATATGCTGGGAAATTGTGTCTTCTTTTCTAGATCGAGAAAATTTTCTTGTTTTCCTTGGGTCGTTAAATGTCGTAGACTACCCGCCACGCGGGCGCTGAAGCGCCGCTTCTGTCTCTTAGTTTCATTATACATGCTGTAATCGCGACCATTAATTTCAACCATTTGTTTTAATTTAGATGTTCAATTACTCGAAATTTTCGTATTTAGATAATTCATTCCTACGAAGTGAACCACAATATGCCATACATCTACGAAATAGTTTAAATTTTATCATCATTATCAAAAGTTAATTGAAAATCGCAAATTGGTAAGTTTTGGAGTGCAAGTAGTACTTTTACCAAAAAAAAAAAAAAACACCCATGCCGCAGAACTTATTCAGCAAAATAATTTCTGTAAGGAACTGTCCTTAATATTCTCCAGATTGATCCTTGTTAGTTACATGCTACACTGAAGGACCATAGAGAGTGAAAAAAATTTCATCTTTAATTAAATGGTTCAAACTATAGAAGCTTTTTTAACTATCCAGTACAGAACAGAACAGAACAGCACAACTTCCATAAAAGTATGAACATGAAGTCGGATACGCGTTGTTCTATATAGAACACAACTGTCAAAATTATACGGAAGTTGTGCTGTTCTGTCCTGGTAGTTAAGAACAAATCTTATATTTCTAACTATTCCATTTTACTGTTCCACATATACTAAAGTAACCCTAAAGGATCAAGCTTTTATAGCGCTTATACATGACAATAAGTGTGTAAAAAAAATTTCACAAATTTTTTTGATTGTGAATATTGAAAATTGGAGGCTCGCATTTTATTATATTTTCAATGTATTTCATAACATAGGTTTAGCCAGAAAAACAGCCACAGAAAATTAGCTAAAAGTCCGGTCGGCCAGATTTAGTAATTTCGGCTAAATTGGCAACACTGCACAAGCACAAAAACCTTGTCAAGCTGCAGAATCAAAAGTAACGAACAAATAGCGCAGATATACGCCTTCTTAAAGTAAAAAGTTTTGCATCAAGTTAAAAAATTTGTCACACATAAATTACAAATTGACGAAAATCCAAATAATGCTGACGAGTTTTCATGACAAATTGACGAATTTCCAGAGAAATTGAGGAAAGTCCATGTCAAATTGACGAGTGTCAAATCAAATTTAGGAATTTTAAAATGATGTTGACGAATTTCCATTACAAATTTTCGAATTTGATTTACAAATTAAGGGATTTCAACGTTCAAATGATAGATTTCCGAATGATGTTAACAAACTTCCATGTCAAATAGAAAAATTTCTAAATCATGTTGACGAATTCCCATTAAAAATTGGAGAATTTAAAATTTTTGAAACCCATTACAAATTGGCGATTTTAACCTGGTTTACGAATTTTCGTTACAAATTGGCGAATTTAAAAAACTTGTTGTCGAATTTTTATTTCCAATTGACGAAATTTCATAACACATTGACGGAAATAATGTTGACGAATGTCCATTACTTAATTGGCAAGGATTTCAAAATCATGTTGATAGATTTCCAGACCATAAGGACGAATTTCCATTTCAAAATGGTTTTGAATGCTCGTTTCCCAAACCATTTTCCATGTCGGGTACAATGCCATAAAATCCGAAAAATCAAAAATACCATTAACTGAATAGACGCGGTTTTTGTGAAATTCAACAAAAATCACGACTAACACCCTAGACAGACGACACTATAGTTTAACATAATTAACTCTTGATTATGTTTAACTAATACGTATGTCATGTGCTCGTTTACTTGATGATACTCGAAAAATTTAATTTAAACCACTGATTACCGGATTGTCATTAATAATGTCTAATTACTCGGACTTGTTTCAATTTGGCAGCAGCCCTTTATATTTACCAAAATTTTATGTCCAAAGGACGGATCAGGTTCGTAGAGGGTAACAAATTAATTATTATGCAAACTTACTTTTTAATCCAGTAATATAATTATTAAAATTTAAAAATAAATACTACCATATAGACAAAAATCAAAATTTCCCTATAACTTTATAATGTAATGACATGAATTATAATATCTATGTATGTATATATTCTTCTTTTTTTATTTTTTTTTTTATTTTTCTTTTCTTATTAGGCTTAAGTTAGTCATAAGTTAGCTTGTAAGTGTACAGCATTTTTTTTTAAACTCTTTGAACTCCTCGGGTGAGCTCTGTGGATTACTTAAATCCTTTCATGTATATATAATAACTTGTATGTTTCGTCAATAGATGTAACTGAAAATGAATGCCAGAGTGACATAATTGAATAGTCACCATAATTACATATGTATAGGTTATAAGTTTTCTCATGTACATTAATAGCTCAATAAAGATCAATTCAATTCAAATAAACATCATTAACACAACGTCATTGGAATTTAGTGATACTTACTCGTCGTGTAATCCGGTCTCGGTTGCATTGAAAATAATGGAAATCTGGAAAGAGCAGCTGTTTTGCCTTGACAGTTAAAGTCAAATCATGAACGAATTAATTCATCCCAGAGTCAAATATAGAAAGAACGCTGGTGGAAATGGTTTTAAAAAAGGTGACAAAATAATAATTAATCTATTTTAATCATTGTTAATTGGAAACAATTTATTTCAGCTCAATAAAAAAGAAGAGACTTTGGCGAAGCGATGACGTCTCCTTTCTCTTTACCTAAAGAACCGAATTCTCGAGCAGTGGAACTGTGCAAAACGTTTACTGATGGTTTATGCGTGGCATGCATTCACGTTTCAATTGGTACGTTTTATTCTTCCTGAACCGGAGAAGATAACACAACTTTCCATTCCTAGTTAATCCTACAGGAAGAGTCCTGCCAAATTGACATGGAAGCTACAAAATTCTGTCTCGTTCGGAAGAATGATATAGTTCGGTAGTTGTAAGTTTGTCAGTTTTTGTAATAATGTAATAAAACATCAGTGTATTTAATAAAAAGCAAAACAAATAAAATGTTGTCGTCGTATGTACTTATGTCGTATTCTTTACTTTTTACTCAACACTTAGAATTGTTATAATTTTATGGATTCTGGATCGATATAATTTTTTCAGTATCATTATATATGTATATGAAAGTACGGAAATATTATATTTGGCCACTACCTAAATTACGTTCCAGAAGTTAAAAAAATTTGAGAGTTGCACGAAAATCCGGACTCTATTCAACAAATTATTTTATTATGACAGTTCGAATGTGATTGCATTTTTTACCCGTGTGTCACTAGACGACGTTAAACATACTTGAGTTCAAATATCATTATCTCAAGTATGTTTAACTAAAATCGTCTGTCTAGGGTGTTATCCTGGAATCAATTGAATCAACTGAATCAACTGAAATTCGTCGGAATCCTTAACGTTGGATGTAGTGCCATTTGCACCTTTCTAACAATTTCAGGAGCTTAAATGTCAGTGGCGAACTGCGTAATATCTACAGTTGTCAAGATGATAATTATGCTGATTCATTGCGCACTTTCATCCAAGAGCGTAAATAAGCAAAAGATAACATAACTATGTAAAATTAACAAAAATTCAATTCAATATAATGGAAAAGTGTTCTGAAAATTGTGTGTGTCTTCTCTATGCGATAGGACTAACCATTCGATAAGAGTTCTGAGAGAATGGCCCATTGTGTTTCTTTGACCTGGTCGCGAGTTGCACAAAACTATACGATCAACGCATTTGTTTATTTGTAGTGAGAAAATGTTTTTTGCGGTTCCAGAAGTCAAACTGGCATATTTACGTTTTCACTTAGGTATAGCACTTTATTTTAATAGAGTAGACAGTGGCGGATTTATACATTTGCCGCTAATAGACTTACCAATCTCTACGACAACTCAAAAACTATGGTCTAGGCCAAATATCACTGTCTCTAAGTTTGAGCGGGCCGCAGGATCAAAAATTAGGAAACGTCTACAGAAATTTTCGAGTACAGTAGAGCGTCGATTATCCGAACACTCGATTACAGGGGCAAACCCAGGAATTTATTTCGGGGGGTGATTTGTATTTGCAAAGTTGCTCATCAAATCCAACGCTTTAAATGTTCTTAGACCTTAGGCTTAAGAGTGCCCATATACTGTCCGATCGATTGACCAATCGATCTGACGCCCGTACAGCACATACACTATGCAATTTATCGCGCAATCTGAAATGACGAGACAACACACCATAGCGAAAATTATATATTTTGTGGCGATGGAAAATCCATTGCTACTTTCGATGGAGAATGGACCTGTCTAGACACTCAATTTTCGTTCGTCTTCGTCATTTTGGCAATTGAAACTTGGGAGGTCTGCACTATTTAAGAAAGGTATTAATTCTTGAACGCGATTGCAAATGTTGAATATGTCAACAACTCACCATCTATTCATACTATTAACGAAAGAATTGATCATTAATCTGTCCTGAACAAAGCCGCGACACGCATCTAACGATAAATAATGAACAGATGTGGATAAAATGAAGCATTCATCTCTTCTGATTACTTGACGAAATCAGTTCAATGTTGAAACGGAGCTTGAAGAAGATAGGGATGACCATTGGGAAGACAAAAGCGCGCATGTGTGGATATAGCCAATGACCGCCACAACCACAACATGAAGAATGACCACTGGTTTATGTCAATAAATCAGCAACTGAAAACACATGATTATCATGACAGATTGTACGAAAAATTGCATGGCAATATGTTCCACACGTCCGATAAAAAAAATGATTAGATGGTCACATACACCTTCCAATTTATCGGGCAATCAAAAAATTGCTTCAATCAGTTGGAAGGTCTATGGGCACTTTAAAACGATAGTCTGACGTCGGGCATAGTGAAAATCATCACTTAGGTATTTGATTTATCAATAAAGATATTTTGTGTGAATTTTATTATTATTTATTATTTACCTCTATTATTTATTTTATTATTTACCTCTAATTTTCATTTTAAAATTTCGGGGGGTGTTTCATCCACCAAATCCCCCCTTGGATTCGCCCCTGCTCGATTAACCGAACCGAGGGCTCAGCTTTTTTCATATGAAATGTATCGAATCAAATGAAGTGTCTGAAGGAAGCAACCGCTCATCACCAGCACTCAATTGCTTAGAATTTCTTTTTTTTTGTTCAGTGCTAGTCATTTGGCACATTTGGGGTGGTTCGGATAACCAAACTTTCGGTTATCCGAACCACCCCTTATCGACATTAGTTCGGATAATCGACGCTCTACTGTTCTTTGAAAATTTGATTACTCAAATATTTCTTTTAAGTTATAACCATTAAGCTGAGTCACTAAGGACCGCGGAATTCTTGAAAAATGCATTTTTTTCGAAAATAAATTTCAAACGAATTTAGAAATATGAAACAAGAAATTAAAACGCCAAAACTAATTAATTCCCATCAAGTTTTGAACAGGTGATCAGAGTACTCATCCTGTTATCCAAGTCGCCCAAAACAACTTTGGGGGTGAAAACTGATAAGGTGGTATTACACTATCAAATAAAGTTTGTCCAGTGGGTCACACAAAATTTGTCCAACATTTGCAATGACCGAAAGCGTTTTTCGATACCTATGGGTGGGACAAACAAATGACTAATTTGTTTGCCCATGACGTAGTCAGTCGGGGTTTGGGTCATTTGTTTGACCAACGCAAATTTGCCTATCACACTAGTATGACCGTTTCAGAAAAAATGACCAAAGCTAACTTAGATTCAATACGCATTTAGTGGTTATTTGGCAATGTTTCATTTCTTTGTCGAATTTGCAAAGGTTTAGTTGTTCTACAGAAAATCAGTTTAATTTTGCTTGAAGGTGTAATCTTGCCTCTTGTTATTTAAAAGGAATCGTGTTATTTAAGAAGTGGCCGCCGGGGAAATGAAAAGAAAAGTTTGGGCTTCCGAATGTTAGAACCAGAAAAGGGGTGTACGGAAAACTTAGGGAAAATTAGAGAAGCAGCCAGCTCTTTTCACAAATTGTCTGTGTGTTTCATGCAGGGACGTACGCAAGAACATATTTCGAAAGGGGTTTTAGGAATAAGGTTTACGGTGCTCTTATTTTATAACTGCTCAGTGCAAATCACTGAGTTTATACTAAAGAGCACTGGGAAATTATCTTGAGAGTTATAGGAATCATCAGATCTTTAAACCTTCCAAAAATGTTCTCCGCCTTCTCGTTTGTAGCTTGAAAAAGAGGGTCCTTTTTATTTCTAAAAAAAGTATTAGTTTTGGATCGATAAAGCGAACATTTTACTAAACTTACATAATGTACTACCAATTAATATAGGTAAAGGTCAAAATCAAGTGTTTCGTGTTCCGAGATAATTGAAATTAGAATAAGTATTCGAATTTCTTTTAGTTAAATTTGTATTGGAGATTTTTTCTGTATAATGTTCGATTACTAAGCAACTTCACCGCTCTATACGGTAGTAAAGAAAACGTTAAAAGCTATGCAAAGCTTCATAGTAGTTGGACGGCCCTTAGAGCTTCTAGTCACTAATCCGATCCTTTCTTTCCTCCCATCTAAAATTACCGAAAGACAAAATTCAAAATTAACAGCGGATCTTAGTCTCAAGCTAGTGGAAAATTTGAGAAACACCTGGGAATAGTTTCAGTTGTCCTACTTCTAACCTGAGAGATCCTACAATCAATCTTTGTCCAGTGATTGGTTCATAATAAAATTCTGAAAGTAATTACGTGATAGTTTTTGTGAAAGAAGAAGAAGCACCTGTGAAAAAGCAGCAGGATCAGGCTATCATCCATGTAATGTTGTATTCTTTGCTCTTGCTCACCGTGAGTTAGGTTGCTACTTGTATGCCGGATTCTAAATTTCGATATTGTGCTTTTGAAGTTGCGGTGCGTGTTTTATATCAACCTGATTCAAACATCATCACTAAATTTCGAAGGGGGTTGGAACCCCCAAACCCATATGTAGGATCGCCACTAGTTTCAAGTCATAACTTTATTCTGAGCTCTTTCGACCTATAACAAAAAAAAGCTAGCATTCTGAGCGAAATAATTTTAGCACGGGTTTATCCTGACTTTAAGAGTGCCAACGACAGCGATAGTTTCATATCTCCATTCTCGATTTATTGCACAACAAAGATACAATATGTAACAGTTACCTAAAGGTAAAACCTCATTTACAAATAAATCAGCAAAAAATATTAATTCATTTATAAATCGTGGACTACTAATTACTAATTGTAATTGCATTTATTATTGACACTATGGCCAAGAGGTACCAAGTTGTTGTGAAAAAAAAATACTTTCAGAACCAGAAAAACTCGAGTAAATGATTGAAGCCAAACTAGAGTTGTGTACTGAACACGCAGATTGTTCCACTTCGAAGCTATTAACGAGAGTTGAATTTTACTATCAAAAACATTTTCTTCGGTGTAATTTCACGGATTAATTTAAATTTTGAATTTTCCAATATCCCACAGTTCGCAAACAAGTATAAAATTGTCGTTATTTTTTATATTGATAATTAAATGGACCCCCTCGAGTCATTTCGTTTGACCACCATGGGCCACACATAAAGCTGGTAATTTTGGAATAACCGTATGACCAAAAACTGCAAAATAAATTTGACCAAAGATGTGTTTTGTTATTACACTAAGATCATATGTTTGGCCAGAAATGAATGACCACGATAGTAATTCATTTTTGGTCAAACACATTTTTGGTAATTTATTTTGCTATTACACTATTGGGACAAACTTTTTGCGTTATTGGTCAAACTGTATTTGATAGTGTAATACCTCCTTTAGGCAGAAAATATAAATTATTTTCGGACAGAAAGGTGGTTTCAAAAAGGCAAAAATTATTATGTGATGTGGTATGAAACAAACGCATGCTCCAGTAAAGCTTGATAAGGTAAGCGGAAACAAATCGGGTACTTGGGTTTTAGTTGTAAGGTTTAAGAAATTTACGATTTACTCACAAAATATAGGATTCAGTGGTCTTTTTTTTTTAATAAATATTAATCTATAGCTTGTCCCATAAGCTGAAACATTTCGAATGAATTATATTGCAACTGTCGCAAATTACTATCGGGTTCGGCAGAGCCAATACGATTTTTCGCAGCCCAATCTCAGGACAAAACAATTTCACGAAAGAGATTAATAATTTCCTGCACATAATGGCTGCCCTAAACAAATATATATACTAACTGTAGGTATATTTCTGAAGCACATTCTCTAAGCTTGCATAAGCCACCTATTTTACAAATTTTAGTAACTAGACTTGAGTTCAACATTCCATTTCTTCCATTTTGACGCATTTTTGCAGATGATTTTTTTTATTGTGTCGAGTACTGGACAGAACCGATCAACTTTGATACAAACTGACAAGAATAACTGCAGTTGAATTTGTGTGGAAGTTGTGCTGTTCTGTCCGTACTCGACCCAATAAAAAAAAAACTATTATGCTGCTTGGATCTGGCTGCGGGCCACACAAAACTGCGAGGAAGGCCGAATGCGGGCTGGCCCGAATTTGCGGAAAATTATTGGTATTTTGTGTCGAAAATTAACACTCTACACTCTAAAAAAAGATTGTAAATTTCAAGCAGATTCTGTGTAAAATGTGTGTAAAAGCATTGTAAAATTAAACAACAGTGCAAAAATTACACATTCTTTGTGTATCGCAATATTTTTGAGCATTATTACATGTTTTAAAGTAAACTTACACAAATATGAGTGTTTATATACTTTTCCATCAAATTCTGTGTAAAATTTACGACAAAATATTCACATTCAGCGCTGCACTAAAATTTGTCTAAAATTTACACAACATTCTGTTGAAAAAGACACAGATTATGATGATTTTCAAATTTTTCACCAATTATGATGTTCTTTTGAAGTTTACACCAAAATAATTGGAAAACAGGAAAAGTTTTCCGTATAGTTTTCATATCACAGTTGCTGTTTCGCTGTCTAGTGGTGCAGACAAAGCATTTTATAGGCGCCACAAATCCTCTGATCGATTGAACAGATTTTTGGATTGCGAGATAAACTGGAAGTTGTATGTGACCATCCATTTCAATTTTTTGATCGGACGTGTGGAATGTAGTGCCATGCAATTTCTCGTGCAATCTGTCATGACAGTCATGAGTGTTTTCAATTGCAGATTTTTTAACATAATCCGGTGGTCATTCTTCATGCTGTATGGTTGTGATAATTTTCGCTGTGTCGTGTTGTGTTGTGTGGACCGTGAGACTCATTGCAGATTGCGCGAGAAATTGCATAATGTGTTGGCTGTACGGGCGTGAGGGGGTATCGAAAATATTGTAATTTCGCTTTATTCTGTGCGAAAATACACAAAAAAAAACAGTATTTCCAATCAGAATTCTTCTTCAAGTGTGGAAAATTACTACATAATGATGTAAAAAAGCCCCCCAAAAAGTGTGATTTTACACTTCTTGTTTGTAATAATTACACAAAACAGCGCGATTCTGAGTCAGATTTAAAATATAAATACTTCCACAAATACGCAAAATTACACCACTTTAGATGTAGTATATTACAACATTAGCTGTGTAAACTTTTGAAATACACTTCGTTGTAATTTTACCCTGTAGATAGATGGTTTTCATGTGCCATTTATAATCAGGGTAAATTTACATGAATTTTTTTTAGAGTGTAGAGCGAATTCCATTCATTGACTTTCATTTATTCTCAAATATCTCCTTTGCATTTAATATGTGAGTGCTTTCCACTTCGTGGGTCCTGAGATAGATAAATATAAAAAAAAGCTATAAAATAATTTCTTGGTTGAAGTATCGGTTTGAAGGGTATGTTTTTCTTCTTCATATAGTTTCCCGCTGCTAATGCACAATTAAGCATACAGCAATCCGCAGATATGTAGAATCGATGGTCCGATATGTTTGATCAAAACGCCATCAATGAAACTCGTATACCAATTACAAAATTTCAAACCTGGTTTTCAAACTACTTTAAATATCGCATGAACCGTTTTTTTTTTCGGTTTTTAATACTTGTCTATATCAAAGTCACTTCTAAGATACAGTTTTTATATCTTTAGAGAAATTTTAATTTTTTTTCAATTGAATATTTAAAAAAAAAACAATTTCATAAAGTTGCCCTAGGCTAGGCTCCAGCCTACTCAGCCCACTGATAAATCCGTCATTGAGAGTAAAGTACATCAGTAAATAAAACATATTTGTGATCGTCGTCCAGGGAGGATCGCTTTTTTCTAAACGATTATGTAATTTTTAGCAAAGAGATATTACCGCCAAAACGGGCGATGTGCCTACACCGCAGGTCGAGCAACGCGAAACCATGGAGCGGTATAAAGAACGAGGCAAGGAAGAAGAAGAAGTTTTGTTGGGATTTTGATTCCTTGTGTACCTATATACCAGAAATTTTGAAACAATAGAATTTAGTATACGTATTTCATACCTTATTGGCCCATTTGCATTCATGTCCGTTAGATTTATTAAATAACTCCCAAAATGCTTATCCACGTGAACACTTACCTTTAGTATAGAAGCCATTTCCGTCACATATATCCGTTCTGTTTCCAGTAATTCGGTTAAAACATGTCCTCGTTTCAGTCGTCTAGCTTCAGTGTCCTATAAAGAAAGAAGATTAAAATTTAAATATTATAATGAAATATGCATGTGAAAAATTTAATTCTTTCATTAAGCTAAATCCGATTCGTTCTAAAACTAACAAAATTAGATTGATACTAACAACCCAAATCGGTTTTAACACACTCAAACCATTTTTTGGAGAATGCACCACAGCCATCTGCAGCAAAATTAACATATCCATAAACAGTAGCGGGCACACAAGTAGTACGCTCTTCTAGGAAAAAAACAATTCATTTTTGTATGTGCTAAAAATTTTGCCATAGATCTAATATGAGTATCTCTAATCGATAGCAGTAGCTTATCTTTTCCGACCGTAACGTGAAAAATAAGTTGTAACATTATAAAAACGAATCAACGTCTTCTTCTTTGTGAATGAGTTTGATTTCATGTAAAATTACTACTAACCGACCTAATTTAAAATGGAATATAAAATGCATCTACTAATCTGATCTGATCTGAATGCTTGAGATACATATTTATAGCTCGCCTCGCAGTATCTTTTTGTCTGGACTCTTGCATGGAGAAAATCGGTTGGTGTTTTGTATTCTTGCATGCTGGAATCATATGCACCAAAGATAGTATGTATGTTCATGTATGTACATATAGGTACATAACAACAAGCTGTCGAAGTCGAACACACTTCATAAAGAAAATAGACAAGTGAGCTACAAGAAGAAAAGTAAAAATGAGTATAGAAAAGAGTTGCAAGTAACGGACTAACGACCGGAGAGCATAATGTACCATTTTTGTTTTGTTCTATACGTTCGTGAAAGCCGACTTGGTAAAATTAACACTTTCAACTATTGTCGACAAAAGTAGCCTAACGTCTAAGTAGCCATTACAAATGCAAAGTGTGGCTGTGGGCCAAATTATTCAGGTATTAGTTTTGGTTAATTTAAAAAATTAATAATGATGAGTTGAATTTTAGTAATTAATTTATATCGAAGTTAATATACGATTTCGATTTGCGTATGTAACAACGAGACCGAGGCTAATTTCGGGCGGGCCGGAATTTGAATACCTGTCACATTTGAATCAAACTTAATCGTCTTTTGTGTTAATAATTTCTACCGCAGACCTATGACATGTTCCGATTCTAACTGTTCCAGAACCTGTTGAGGCTAAACTAGGGACAAGCTTGGTTAAGATTGGTTTAAAAAGGAAAAAGTTTTTCTTAGAAGAACCTAATTTTCAAGGATTGGTTTATATGACAGCCCCATGACGTAGTGTTCCGATTCCATCCGTTCCTGGATATGTTTTCAGGCTTTACTAGGGTAGGAACACACTTGGATGAAGCTTAGTTAAAATTGGTTCATAAAGAAAAAAAAGTTTTTCTTAGAAGAACCTAATTTTGGATTTTGGGTTGGTTTATAATAGCAATCCAATGACGCCATAGTCCGATTCAGTGGTGTAACGTACGGTGTTCCATGTGTTCAACGGAACACGAGCCCACAAGCCAAGGGACGACAAGGCCGAAAAAAAAAGTAAATACATTTATTTTTACTAGTCTGCAAATTTGGAACACAAATAGGTACGCAAACTAGCTACACAAGTTAAAATAGTGAGAAAATAATTGAAAACACAACATTTCTCTATACGGAAACTTTGACTTCGTAGTCTTGAACTGCATACAGGAAAACCGCAACATGCTATTTGATTTGCAGTCAAAAGCACAATCAATAACTTACATAGAATGCGTCTTCCAAAATTGTTAAAATAGACCTGTATTTAGATAAGATATTTGTGGATTTTAGTCACAAGACAGAAAGGTTCAGCGTGCAAGGAAACGCACCCCATTTGAAGGTTCTAATGGCAAGAACCAGTTCTGAGTATTTGAATCTTGAGCCGTAAGTGACTGCGACATCAAGGAGAGTTATGTTTATATTATTGAAAAAAATTGTGGAGCCTGGAACTCTTGACCGAACTAGCTGTAGGCAAGGCTAACAACGGTTACTAAGTTGAGTCCACGCCAAAAAGATTGTTTTTTTTACTCTCTACCGCAGCAAATGTCATCGAAAAAAAAATGCTTCTGCCGTTTCCCCTGCATTAAGGAGACACAAGGTTGTTCGGTTGTTGCTCCTTGGGAAAATTAGAACGACTTCTCAACTTCATTCTTTAATTAGTTTTCATTAGTTTCAACTATTACAGATTTTGTAACTTTAGATGTTTGTGCTCCAAACTTATAAAATCCAAACAATGACGGATGAAAATGTAGTCTTGAAAAACGCAGCTTACTACCAAATTTTAGAGAGAATGAATGGTTGACGTTGTACCAATGTATCCATCATCCAAGTAAAATGCGAATCAAAGTATTCCCCAAGCTTGTTGCATGCTGTGATGGGCGTGGTCCTGTCTGAACATAAGCTTCTTCTGAGTTTCTGCGCACAAGAAAATACATCAAACGTCGAAACTATTTTTAAATTTACCATCAAAGCCCCGCCCGTAGAAGCTGCATACTGATAATGGATTTTCTGTTTGAAAAAGACATCGTAGCCTAGAAAATTTATTGAAGCATTATAATAGCGGGTATGTACATATACATATGTATATGTACTTACATACTTTAGAAAATATTTAAATCTTTGTTTTCAAAATACGAAGTTATGCATTATGCAACCAACAGCAGTATAGGTAAAATTTTAAGCAATCGCATATTTCGATTAAATTTAGTACATATTTCCAAAGCTAATTAGAGGAATGCTTGCATTTTCATTAAAATTTCCTGATTTCCACTAACAATTTTGTGGTTGATTTGAATTCCTTGCTTCACCAGCATATTTTCTATTTACTCAGTCAAATCACCTACCAATAGACTATTGCAAATGTATCTTCAAAATTTATTATTTATTTATTATTAAATTCGCATTAAATTGCAAATTGATGATGTGTTGATGAATGTAATGTTAAATGTAGTCAGAAATGATTAAACGAAAAATAAGCACATGTTTTTGGCAATATACGCGAATATACACAGCATTTTTGACAGTCATTCATGCGCTTCAATTTTCCAGTGATTTCTTCAACAAGTAATTTGATTTTAAATTGATGAAAAAATAAAAGTGTATTGTACGCGCCTATTGAAGAGTCTATCATCACTTTCAGTTGCTGCTTTTTATTGACTTTTCATCAACTCAAGATGGAAATTTGATAGTTGTATACATTATGTACAAACTACGCTTTTAATATACATATGCATTTGTTGGAAAAATATAATATTGAAATTGGGTTATTTTTAATGTTTGGCTCAGTTCACTGAAAATTTCACTTTTGGGATAGACATTTTTATGTATAAAAATAAACATTTTATTATTCACAACACTTTTACACTTGTATGCTGATACCTACACAAATACAAAATAAACATGCCTGGTGTGTTCAATTTGTATTCATCTATTTATTAAATTTCATTATTATTATAATGTGTAAACCAATACGGCCAAATGAATGCTATTAATTAGCAAACCGTATGTACTTTCGATTGTATCTTAATTGGTTTGTATTTGATTTTTTTTTTAAATAAAAAAAAAATAAGTTTGTGAGAAGAATCACTACAGCATGGGTGATTAGCGCATGGATAAGATAAGATTTCTATAGTAAATGATATTAAGATCATTATTATTAGTGAATAATGATTCTGAATTCGTTTTAAACTAATAAGCCCAATTTCACTGATGAGCTGTTTGGAAATAAAGAAATATACACCTCATAGTAAAATAATGTATCTATTGAGAACGAAAATTCTATAAAATAAAAGTGAAATTAAATTAGCAGAAATGCTATACAATTCAACCTGTAATAAGGCAATATTCGTGGATTTTGCATAAACTTAATCGAAACCCTAGAGCAGAAACCGGTTTATTATTTAAAACCTGACAATACAAGGGCAATAATGTAGTAGTCTTAAACAAAGCGGATTACGACAGATCAGTGATTGATTGAACTCGAGAATGGACACTTCTTCGGATTGAGGAAAGATCCACTCCTCGAGTCGATCAAGAGGGTTGAGCAGGCACTGAAAGATGCCACCGCAATTATTCCCAACATCACGAAACTGCGAATGACTAACCCTTCTCTGCCCCCGATTAGGTGCCAGCCGAAAATCCATAATAGTCTAGTACAGATAGCTCAAAACCCAAACATCCAAAAGAAAAAGAAATTTTTGATGCCAAATTGTTGAATACACTGCCCAATATACGCAATAAAAAGTTACACCAATTTGCGCCATGGGTTAAGGAGGGAGGGGGTTACAAATGGGTGAAAATTTACTTTTTTACAAATAACTGGAAAACTATGAATCTGACCTTAAAATCTTCTGAGGACGAAACAAACTACACAAAATTGCCTTTGTAATGATATATAACACTCTAGACGTTTTTTCGGAAAATTATACCCTAGACCCAAAAGTAATATAGAGAATTTACATTTTTTGAGTTTTACATTTCGGACTGTAACTCTTGATAGAAAGAACCTAGGGTGACGAAATCTTGTTCATTCTATTACAAACAAAATTTATTTGGTTTGTACCAAAAATTGAGGTGCTCCGACCATTGACGCCTCCCTCACTCATCCTAACATTTTTCAAAAAGGCATGCCTGTAGCTTCTTTTCAAATTGAGCCAGGCAGATAAAATTTGGTGAGGTGCCTAGTCTAAGCCCCATTATGCTCCTCACCAAAAATTGTTACCATCCGATCAAAACTAAGGGTACTCCCCATACAAAGTAAACCAAAATTCTAAAAAAAATCACATTTTTTCACTTCTAAATTCTATCTAAAATGAAAAAAAATAAAATTTATTTCTTAGAACGTCATTATAACAGTTAATTGTAGTCTTGTAAATGTATATTCAAAAGTTTGTACCAGAGCGTGCCTTACAAGTACGAAAAATGTGGTTTGAAGGTTGCTAGTACACGTTACTCGATTTATTCGGAACTAGCCTTTGAACTAGTACCAATGACTTTCAAACACAATTTGTTGATACTTGTAGTGTACGCTTTGATGCAAAAATTTTGAACATACATTCAGAGGACTACAATTAACTGTTATAATGACGTTCTAAAAGATAAATTTTATTTTTCCGTTTTAGATAGAATTTTTTAGAAATGAAAAAATGTGAAATTTGTTAGAATTTTCGTTCACTTTGTATGGGGGGTCCCTTAGTTTTGATCGGATGGTAATAATTTTTGGTGGGGAGCATAATGGAGCTTAGAATAGGCACCCCACCAAATTTGATCTGCCTGGCTCAGTTTAAAAAGAAGCTACAGGCATGCCTTTTTGAAAAATGTTAAGAGGAGTGAGGGGGGCGTCAATGGTCGGAGCACTCCAATTTTTGGTACGAATGATATAAATTTTGTTATCAATATATGGACAAGATCTTATGACAGTAGGTCTATTCTATCAAGAGTTACAGTGCGAAATGTAAAACTCGAAAAATCCAAATTCACTATAATACTTTTGGGTCTAGCGTATAATTTTCTGCGAAAATGTCTAGAGTGTTACATATCATTACAAAGGTAATTTTATGTTGTTTGTTTTGTCCTCAGCTCATTTTAAGGTCAGACTCATAGTTTTCCAGATATTTGCAAGAAACTGAATTTTTTCCCCTTTGCCACCCCCTCCCCCTTAACCCATGGCGCAAATTAGTGTAACTTTTTACTGCGTATATTAGGCAGTGTATTCAACAATTTGGCATCAAAAATTTCTTTTCTTTTTGGATGTTTAGGTTTGGGCTATTTTGAACCAATTGTACTGGACTATAAGAAGGGCGAGGAGATGCGCGAAATAATCGCCAACTCTAATTCCCCCACCTTCAACATCGCCAAGTGAAGTATCGCTGAGTGCGATGGGCAAACCGCTCCCCCCTCTAATGACGGAAATGTGCATGACCTCGTTAGAAGAGTCAATCGTGTCGAAGGGGTTAATGCCAAGGGTATGGTGGAGATATGACGACGAAGTGTTTGCCATTGTGAAAAGGGATGAAGTCGATCACATCCTCTGGAAAATAAATGCGGTTCATCCCAAAATCACTTTTACGGCCGAAAAAGAGAAGGATAGTTCTATACCGTTTCTGGATCTACGCAACAATGGTGAATTCGAGATATATAAAAAACCAACCGTCTTACATCGAACGATACTGCGGCATCGTCGTACCATGCACCTTGGCAGAAATTGGCCGCCTTCCACAGAATGGTACATCGGTTGGTAACCTACCCCTTAACTGAAGCCGGATACCAAGCTGAAAAAGGTTTCATCCTCGACACAGTGGCCAAAAATTGATACGAGCTATCTGTCATTCAAAAAACGATCCGGCGTAAGATCTCGGCATAGGAAAGAAAAAAGCATACGACGCTCTTCGACCAGGTCCCTGAAGAACCAGTACGAAGAATCAGCATACTCGTAACCCATACCTTCCACAAAATTAAAAATCGGCACCGTCTCGATTTACAGGTAGTTGGATCAAGCACGAACTTCATGCTACGAACCACCCTATAGGAAGCGCAAAGGGCCCACTCAAGATGAAGGAGAAAAGCGGCATCTACAAGATCTCGTGCTGCGAATACGACCAATGCTACATCGGACAAACGAAGAAGCTAGTGACAACACGATTCCGGGAGCACGACATCAAGGAAAGGACCGAACCAAACATCCGCTCAGTAGTTGCCTCGCACATCATCCACGAAGGACACAATATTGATCAATATGGACTACAGGTACTACGTTACGTAACGAAACCTATAGCAATTTAGACCCATGGGAAAGCCTCGATATCATGCGCGAAGATCCAGCGAAACTTTTAAATACGGACGTACTGGAGAAGAGGGTAAGTAGCCTGTATACCTACATACATAAAAAGTTGTTTTTGTGGTAAAGGAGAAGTTACTAAAAAATTGAAATAGACCACAAACACGGACACACTAGGCGCATTTGGATGTCTTGAGCTTGTGAGCCGTACGGTTCGTCGTTTGAACGAAGCCTAAGAAACTGCGTGTACTCCAATCTTATGTTTTGGCCCAGTAAATTGAGCACGACAAAGGTATTGCGACTGTAGCTATGAAATTCTCGATAACAACCCATAAAGGGAAAATGTGGGCAAGTTAAGGGCTTGAAGACTGGATATTTACCGCCGGTTGCATTGTCACAATAAAGTCTCGCTCATACATAACATACTCTGCCATATGAGTTTCTGTATATGACATAATCATCAAGTTGCATAATGCCTCAAAATATCACTGTGATCACCCTCGCTAGGAATCCAATTTGAACGAAAAGTCTGTCTCAGTGACCCTTCCGAATCCTCCGAAGATGTGCGGTAATAAAAGTATAGATCTGTAGTTCCCTGATTTTCTTGCTTGACTGTGTACCCGTCTGTTCCGAAGTTTTATTAAATGGCTACAAACGCAAAAGGACCGAAAATTTGGAGCCTAGGGGCTCCCTGCTCCCATAAAGCATAATAAAAAAAATTCGCACAATCGGAAATATTCCTATCGCAAAACACATTCCACTAGATTATTTGATTTTATGGCATTTAGTAGCGAAAGCGGCTATCTCCTGTTATATTAGTAGCAAAGTCGGCTATCTCCATATGTAAGAATCAAAACCGGCAATATTATTTATAGCATCTTATTTATAGCATTTCCAGGTCAAGTAAATAATTTTCCGAGTCAAAGACATAAATATCCGAATCAAATAAATAAATTTCCGAATCAAGGAAATACGTTTAAATTTCCGGAACAAAACAATATGGTTCCGCATCAAAAAAATAAGTTTCCGAATCAACAAAACACGTTTTCATATCAAATAAATGTCTGAACCAAAAAAATAATTTCTAGATGAAAAAAAGTAATATCCACATCTTAAAAATAAATTACCAAATCAAATAAATAAATGTCCAAATCAGAAAAATACACGTACAATTCAAATAAAAAAATTTTCAAAACAAAAAATTAATTTACAAATCAAATAAATGAATTTTTCCGTCAAAAAACTTATTTTACAGATCAAATTAATAACGTTTCGTATGATTCCTTCATACGATTTTAAAAGATTTTAAAAGATAGTATTTTAAAATAGTAAACAATGTGCTTTTATTATAATTTTGTTGGGCATTGAAAAATAATAGTTTATTATCTCAATCTGAATCAAACTTGAATTTTATTACAAGAGAACATTGAGCTTTTTCGCATTGATATGAATTAATTATATTCAGTTTCTTAAAAAATATTTCTACCGGAAGAGGGAGATAGCAGTTCGTCTTCCGGTGGTAATTGAGGGATTCCCCTGAATTACGACCGGAGCAAATAATCGCGGAAAAATGCAGGAGAATCTGCACTCCAAGCAGAACATGGACCAAAAGAATCTTGGTCCAAGAGTCGCGAATATGAAAGCGATTTCAGCAGTTATGTCATCAATTATCTGAATTGTATTGTTCTTTTGTCACTCATTCGGTATACATTAAAACAAGCTTTATTGTTTTTTTTTACAATTTACGATGTGTCATTGACTAGTAACGATGACCCCGATTCAGGTAGGATTCTGTTAAATTAGTGTGTAGTGTTCAGCTAATGTTGCGTGTACCTTTACTAATAACTTCCACTTTCCTCGCCCGTCAGTATATATCATGGGGTGGCGTCAACTTCTTATAATTTAGCTAAATATTTCTTATTGAGAGAATTTTATCAACTTGATTTTAAAATTTATTTATTTGATTTGGAAATATATTTATTTGCATTACTTTTTTGGCATGTAAATACATATATTTATTCGATTTGAAAATATATTTATTTGATTTGTAAATTTATTTTTCTGATTTGGAAATTTTCTGTTTTTTATTTGGATTTTTTTTTATGTTTTGTTGATTCGGATATTAGTTTTTTGATCCGGAAATTTATTTTGTTGATACGGAAACGTATTTCATTGACTCGGAAACGTATTTTTTTTGATTCGGAAATTTATCTATTTGTTTCGGATAGTTATTTACTTAACCTGAAAATGCTATATATCAAAACTTCTTTATGTTTTTCGTCTTTTCATTACAATTTAAACTGTAAGCAAATACTGCCTATTTTGAACGTAGTAGAAAATCGCTCATACTGAAAAATTGGGTAGCTAGTTTTGATTGTATACCCCTGAATTATATATATATCTGTTCTAACTGGGATACTTACATATTTATTTCTTGGGTATTATTATTAAAAATGTAGATTTATTGAAATTATAGTGTAGAAGTGTTTCATTTTTAGAATAGTTGACTGAATATCGATGCGATGGCTGATTTTAACGACCGTGAGTAAACTGATATGATATTCCTGTAAGGTGTTGCTGGGGGAAACGGCCGAGAAGCAGTTCGGGAAAACACACAACGTATCCCACAGAGAAGTATACTGAACAGGAACACTTTTGAGAATTCTTATCGCATTCTTCGAGAGACTGGAAGAACACCTAACCATAACGCGGTCGAATATTATGGGCGTACAAATATCAGAACGGAGGAAGAGATTCTGTAGATGTTGAGCGAAAATTCTAGCCTAAGCACACGAAGAGGAGCGCTTCGGCTAAATATTCCACGAACAACGATCCATTTGGAGTTCCAACAACCCTCATGCTGTTCAACACGAATTTAGTGTAAATGTTTGGTTGGGGGTTCTTGGGGATAAACTGGTTGGTCCCATTTTTCTTCCGCATATGTTCAATTCCTCGGCTTTTCGCGAAATATTAGAGGACCAAATAGTACCCTCAATTTGGGATAATTTGCCCATTGCCCAACAAATGAATCTTTAGTGGCAAATGAATGGATGACCAGCCCATAATGGAAGGGTGATTACATACTATTTAAACGAAGAATTTGTGTTTTCCGCAGAAAGTAATAATTTTGGTGGCAATTTTTCTAAAAAAAAAGTAGAGTCTACCATGGGTTTATGGCATAAACTCTGGATGGCGCTAAACGCAATTAGGGGCAAATAATTGAGTACAATCTCTTTCAAGATGATTCTTTAAACTCAAGGTTTTATGGTTTTATGTTAAAAAATATTATCTTTAAAAATTTTAGGTTTTTTATATATCGCGACTATAAGTTTTAAGGGGTGGTAGTTCTAATGCAAACTTTAATGTCATTATCCTTTGTCATTGCATTTGTGACATTTAATGCACCCTAATGATCATCAAAATATTAAAGTGAGAACACTAACTCGACAGACATCAGCAAAGGCTGTCGGATTAAGTTACCTCTCCTATTGAATACACATTTCAAAATTACAAACCTCTAAAGGCAACACTAAACGAAATTAATTAGAATAGAGAAATTCCACTTACTGGATGATTTTGAAGATGTTGTGCGGAAATATCACTGTCGGGACTAGAACCAGTATCGCCATTCAACGAAATACCGGAATCGATGACTCCATCCATGGACCTGGGTCGTGTGTCATGTACATCCATCTGTAAATAGAAAAAAGTCATGTTTTAGTATAATTTGCAAGCAGGATGCAGGATATTACACAGTAAAACAAACAACAAATATTACTTATACACCAAAACGTATGTTTATGCTGAAACATGTTGAACTTTCTGATGAAAGTGTAAAGGGCGAACCAGATAGTTTGTCGTGGATTTTAATTTATAAATTAAAAAAAAATCCATCCATCAAAGCAATCTAAATAGAGTCGCACGTTTCCAACTAAACCAATTCAATTTTATTGAATCAATCGCTCTAGTCATAACTATTAAAAAAAAAGTTTTGCCGAGAAATCAAATGACATTAAGTTTATCCGGCAAACAATTTCCATCGTTCGCGATACGAATTCGATTCGCTTATACAGCAAGTTCTTTGAAACGCATCAGTTTACCATTTGATAATTTGATATTGGATGGATTAAATCCGAACGTTGTACTTTCTAAACAAATATAGAGTCGAAAATGGCTCAAAGTTAGTATACTCGTACTATGCTATGGACTTTGAGTCATTTGGATATAATCCAAGAAATATTTTCCCACACCAAATTGAAAATCCTTTTCAGGGAGCTATTAATAAGTAGATACTTCTACGCTATGGCCATAATGGAAACATTCAAAAAACACTTATTGAAAACAAATATTTCCGTTACAGCTTAATCTTATAGTCAATAAATTAAATGAGGATCAGCAAACTCCGAAAATCAAAACCTTGTCTTATTTGTTCTCACATTTGTCGAGTTAAATATACAACACTATTGTTATTATTATAGCTTGGTGCATTGCATGATTAATTAAATGAGTATGTACAAGTACGTTTAGACATAAAAAAAAAGTATAAAGCTACAAGATTATTTGCATTTAATGCCTTTCTACAAATCATTTGATTAATTCCTTTCAGATTTACATAAAAAAAAGATACAAAATGCTTGTCTATGTCATAAAATAGAAGAAATTCGATATCTATCATTGAGACGAAACACTTTTCTTTTATATTTGCAAATTCTAGTTTCTAGCGCAAGCACTAGCCAAGAAAAAAATTGGCATCAAGGTCATTGCAACGGTGTTTCTTAAGATTCTTGTTTTTTTTTCTACAGTTTGTGCATTATGAACTATGAAGTATCTTGCTTAGAAACAGAAATAAATTGACTTGATGATGATGATGATGTACTTAGCATTCAAAACCTCTATCTAATAGACGCAAGGCGTAGGAAGTGAATCGTAGAGCCTCGCTGCTATTTAACACTAGTTGTGTTTAAAATTTCTTTTATACTTTCTTTGGTCCAGATCTTAGATGTTATGTTGATACTACAAATTCGCGTATGTTTGTAACGCCAATTGGGTAAAAGTGAGCAAGCAGAAAATTGAAATTTGCCGAACAAGATGTGACTTATCGAGTACAGAGATACACACAATGTTATTGAGTTAGACATGCTACAGAAAGAATTCCACATTATGGAAATGGCTTAAGAATATGCACTGTACTGGCAATTTAATTTTGCATATAGACTGGAATTGATCGATTCGGCATGTCATGTTCAATGTCAGTGAATGGCAATAATCATAGTTTGATAATTCGGAAATATGTAAGTATTGATTCAATCTATACATTTCCTCATTGGAAAATGTGGAATGTGGGTTAATATGCTTTCAAACTATTAATGATAGAAATTGTTAAAATAATAAATATAAAAGTTCCTATGCCAATTCGCTTTAATTTTTAATAAGACACCTTTCTAAAAATGTTAATACATACAGTAAACTCGCGAAAACGTGAATTAAAACCGCGACTGCTCACCTTAAAGGGGGTTCGTGTTATGCAGTTGCTCACATTTTTTTATGTTTTGTATCATTTTCAATCCCTATTTAGAATGCGCCAAGGCTTCTTGGCCAAAGCCCAGTATGTCTGACACAACATGACAGCGAATTGTTTAAGGAAAACAGGAAAGTGCATCTAGCTTTGTAACAACCTTGAGCTCTAATACTGTTTGAAAGCTTGAGAAGTTGACGGAAGATGCACGAAACAATAATTTAAGCACCTTAGGACCTTTTGACGTAATGGGAATTGGGTGCGGTGGATAAGAAAAATTGTTTAACCATGTATCCGTTGGGGACATGGGTTAATATTCTATAGTTGTGTCACTGTTAGTGCATCGCATCGAACGGCTACGCAATGTTTGTTTTAAGTTCATATTCATAGCACCATGCAATTAACCTTCTTGGAAACAATCCGAGCGTACAGAGGGCAGCGCCCGCAATACGAGTTTTTTACGTAATATTTCTTGTGCATTATCCTTTTTGGATAATAAATCAGAAATAAACTTAAATTAAATGCTGATAGTAAATCTATTTTTCGATTGGTCTAAATAAAAGCTTTTTAGTATGAAAGGTTGGCGCCCGTTTTCGATAAAAAAAATAAAAATAAAAAAGCAGACGATTTCGACGAGTTCGGGGACACTCTGCTATCTTTGTCTTAGCAACTACTAAGGTATCCGTGCCAAAGACTGTAACCATTCTACATATTCCTACCAAATTTCATGTCGATCGGTTGAGCCGTTCGCGAGTTAATTAGTGAACAGATGGACGGACTGACAGACAAACAAATTTTATAAGGGTTTTTTTTTTTTAAATTTCTAAAACACCCTACAAAATGAAGTGTTTTCTTCGAGGTAATTTGGAAGTACAAATCATGCCCGCAGACCGCACTCCCTTTCCTTGCCTGTGAGAACACAAAACATTAATTTGACTTGAACTCTTCCCATATGAAAATTTTCAGATAAAATCCTCTGAGCTCCATAATATTCCAGACATCGAATACATCACCAATGATTCAGCTCGGCTCTTCATAAACGATAGCTTTGATTTTGCTGACAACGTCACTTAATTGGAACGGGGTCGGTCTTCATTTAACATTTCTACATTATTAAAACGAGAAGACTACTCGCAGACTCTGCTTTTACTTAAGGCAACATTCCCATAAGCAGTCGAAAGTATTACAATAGCTTCCTCGGCCCCCTAACAGAAAAACCATATTTCAGAGCCGCGCTTTGCTCCTGAAACTCGATGGTTCTACAGGATTGCATGTCCTTAGTCTGACTGCAAATCCAACTCTGCCCATAAATTGTATTAATTGACAAACAGTTGAACGGGAGGACAAATTTATCTATTTAGACAGCATTGTAGCCGTTGATGGCAATATTGAGAACATCACTTGCTCCAACAAACAAGCCAAAAGTACTTTCGGTGTGTTGTCCAATATTTGCCACACTAGACGGTTAGCTATTGTATCGAAGCAGCACTTGAAAAGTTGCCGCTACGGTTACCGAAAAGCAGCAAAATTTCGTCAATTTTTTTCGTTATCGTTAAGCCAATATAATTTCAAATAAAGATCTGAAATGCCAATTGGCGAATTAAATCGCAAGCGAAAGTGACAGTGACCTTACGTACCTACATTGCTGGTCGCGCTATGCGATTCAAACAGGCCGAAAGAAGAGGTCACCCTAAAATCATATAGCACAGGTATCTGAGTGAATAGTTTTCCACTTTAAGAAAAAACTTAGATCAAATTAGGAGACATTGCAGGAAATAGTACGAATTGGCGCGTAAGTGTAGTAGACGCGCTATTCCCCACAAAGGATTAATTTAGCCTATAGTATAGAAACACATTTTAATATTTTAAATTGAAACTTACATTAGATAGCTAGTAAATAAGTCATCTTTCAAGACATTTAAGTATTAATGTTTTAGGGTTACCTATCACTCTACCACCATGCTCATGCTGTTTGTTGCAATTCGACTTGTTTCTAGTTGGTCTCGGTAAAGTTATACCAGGTCCCGATTAAGCAATTCAATATCTAGGGGCCAGAGATGGTGGGCCCTAGGGGCTTTTAAACTAGGTGTCAATAACAGAATAATGAAAAACATTTTTAATTTTAATGTATAAATGTAGGTATAAAGACAGATATTCAAAAATAGCAATTTTGCGTTTTTTTTTTGTGTGAAAAGATTGTTAACCCTCAGAATCCTCCTCAGATTACTTTTATCAATAACTTTTATAATAAGCCAAATACGTTTCAGTGCGTTTTAGTACCTTCCTCCAGTAGCGCGGTGGACTTGGACAGAAGACGACGTGTGTTTGCGCTATTTGCTTGTACTATGTATATTATAATTACTTGTACAACAAGGGTGAAGTAGATGCAATCGAAATGTACACTGTTTTTTCATACAGCCGTCGTACTCTTCGATGACCTATAGTAGTTATGTTTCTTCTTTCGACATTTGTAGAATCAATTCCTATGTCTTCAATTAATCTTAAAATGTATGCCCAAAACTAAAAAGACTTTAGTTCCTGACACAATTAATTACACAACTGAAAAAAACTATCCTGACTTCACGTATGTACAATACATACATATACAATGTTGCCCAGAACAACAGGCTCACAGCATTAGAAACCCTAAAGGTAAACCTTCTAACTGATGAAATTGATAATGCAGTTGACGACAAATTCCTCGGAATCCGAGAATATACTGTTTCTCATGCTGAAACAAATAATGGAGGAAGACAATTTATATTCGCAACTCTATTACAAACCAATATTCCCGTCATGATCAAAAAAGTATGAAGAAAATTCACAGAACATTTTCTGAATTGAAGCCATGCATGTTTTTTAGGGTTTTTAGGGTTTTTTAGATTTTTTTCAAAAAACCCTTATGAAATCGATTTTGTCCGTCCGTCCGTCCGTCCGTCTGTTCACTAAATAACTCGCGAACGGCCCAACCGATTGTCATGAAATTCGGTATGAATGTGTAGAATGGTTACAGTCTTTGGCGCAAATACCTTAGAAGTTGGTAGGAAGAAGATAACAGGGTGTCCCGAACGTTTGAAAAAAGTCAACTTTTTTAGTTTTTATCGGAGATTTACGTATGGGTATTCAAATCAAAGATCTAGACGAGTACATCTCATATCAGTTTAAATTTTCCAGTTTCGAGTAACGGTAAAAAAGTTATTGGCGTTTAAAGTAAAACTTCCTTTTCGAGCTCCGTTTTTCTAAACCGTTATAGGGATCGATATGAAACTTTGCACAAAGATTGGTCAGCATGGCCTTATATACGTTAAATATTAAGACTGTTGACTTTTGCTAAGGAAAAGTAAATAACAGTAAATTTGTAAAATTAAAATTTGTTCGTGTGTAGCCCCTCTTAGGTTTCCAAATATGAAAATTCTGCTAAGGGTTTTTAGGAAATTACACAGGGAATATGTCTACGAATTTTCATTCGCATAACTGTATCCAAACCGGAAATATAGCCAAGTAAGTATTTAGTAAGGGCCTTTCACAATACAAGGGAAGCCTCTTAAGCATTTCTTCAATGCATATCTTTTAACTTGATGAAACAATGTACATGAAATTTGGTGGAAATGCATAGAATGGTAATAGTGTTTGCCACAAATATTTTTGAAGTTTGTAGGACCAAGTTAACAGGGTGTCCCCGAAAAGCTGCAAAAGTATACTTGTTCAATACTCATAGGAAAGCTTGCGTGGGCTCTAATGTCAGGGGACACAATGGAATCATTTCATATAAGTTGGTTTTCCTTTATTTAAAAACAGTAACAGTAGATTTACAGCTAATATTTCAGTTCATATATATAGCCAAGCCATCCTTACGTTTGCCTTAGTTTCTTTTTGCTCAAAGGCCATCAGAAATCTTAAATCGAAAAATGCCTGTAGATTTGCCTTGGAGTACTTTTATAGCAACTGGGTAAATAGTAAATCTATTTTTGGATTGGTCTAATTAAAGGTGGAACATTCATTCATTCTGGAACGCGTTTATTTAGACCAATCCAAAAATAGATTTACAGGAAGCATTTCATTAATATTGTGCACAATTCTTATCTATTGCTTATAAAATATATGTACAAAAAATATTCACTATGCATCAAAATTCTAAAAAACCCTCGTATTGCGGGCGCAGCCCTCTGTACGCCGGTATTTTTTAGAAAATATTTTTTCAAAAAACCCTTATGAAATCGATTTTGTCCGTCCGTCCGTCCGTCCGTCCGTCTGTCCGTCTGTCCGTCTGTCCATCTGTCCGTCTGTTCACTAAATAACTCGTGAACGGCTCAACCGATTGTCATGAAATTTGGTAGGAATGTGTAGAATGGTTACAGTCTTTGGCACAAATACCTTAGAAGTTGGTAGGAAGAAGATAACAGGGTGTCCCGAACGTTTGAAAAAAGTCGACTTTTTTTAGTTTTTATCGGAGATTGACGTATGGCTATTTAAATCAAAGATCTAAACGAGTACATCTCATATCAGTTAAAACTTTCCAGTTTGGAATAACGGTAAAAAAGTTATTGGCGTTTAAAGTTAAACTTCCTTTTCGACCTCCGTTTTTCTAAACCGTTGTAGGGATCGCTATGAAACTTTGTTGAAAGATTGGTCAGTATGGCCTTATATACGTTAAATATTAAGACTGTTGACTTTTGCTAAGGAAAAGTAAATAACAGTAAATTTGTAAAATTTCAATTTGTTCGTGTGTAGCCCCTCTTAGGTTTCCAAATATGAAAATTCTTCTAAGAGATTTTAGAAAATTACATAGGGAATATGTCTATGAATTTTCATTCGAATAACTGTATCCAAACCGGAAATATAGCCAAGTAAGTATTTACTAAGAGCCTTTCACAATGCAAGAGAAGCCTCTTAAGCATTTCTTCAATGTATATCTTTTAACTTGATTGAACAATGAACATGCTATTTGGTGGAATGGTAATAGTGTTTGCCACAAATATTTTTGAAGTTTGTAGAACCAAGTTAGCAGGGTGTTTCCCTGAATAGCTGCAAAAGTATACTTGTTCAATGCTTATAGGAAAGCTTGGGTGGTGTTCCCTGACATGGAATCATTTCATATACATAAGTTGCTTTTCCTTGATTTAAAAAACCGTAACAGTAGATTTACAGCTAATAATTCAGTTCATATTTAAAGCCAAGTCATCCTTACGTTTGCTTGAGTTCTTTTTTGCTCAAAAGCCATCAGAAATCTTAAATCGAAAAATACCTGTAGATTTGCCTTGGAGTACTTTCATACAAACTGGGTAAATAGTAAATCTATTTTTGGATTGGTCTAATTAAAAGTGGAACAGAATGAAAGGCGCTAGCCTTTCATTCTGGAACGCGTTTATTTAGACCAATCCAAAAATAGATTTACAGGAAGCATTTCTTGAATGTTGTGCACAATTCTTATTTATTGCATATAAAATATATGTACAAAAAATATTCACTATGAATTAAAATTCTAAAAAACCCTCGTATTGCGGGCGCAGCCCTCTGTACGCCGGTATTTTTATTTAGATGCTATTTGAGAAGATTTATGTTTATTTTATAATTGGATATGTTTATATATTCAAAATTAGTAAAAAAGAGAAATTATTTTTATTGAAAGTTTAAATTTTACTATTTTTAAGGAGTGAGCATTCTTTTATGCGATTTTTGAGACTGTAAATTTAACTGGAAGTTCTAGAAAATAAACTCATTAAAAGTTCCTAATGTAAGTTAAAATCTATTGATGATGGAGAATATTAACTATATTTATAGATAATTTTACGAAAACAAAATTAGTTTTGCTTTTATTAAGATTGAAGTAAGGAGTCCCTGGGACTTCACCATACACTTTAAGGTAGTTTTCACCACCTTGCAAACCAAGGGTGAAGGTAGATTCGAAGGACATTATTCTTCACGATTAGACGTGTTAAATTGGTCAGTCGGTTCTGGCCCATGGTCGTTTGCAGGCTGTTCTTGGTTAGTTTCATTTTCGAAAATGGCCGTCCTCCATTGCAATTGCTGACCATCATTGACAAGTATATGCGAAGTGTAATTTCAGCATTGTCGAAT
This sequence comes from Microchrysa polita, assembly GCA_949715475.1. Lineage (NCBI taxonomy): Eukaryota > Metazoa > Arthropoda > Insecta > Diptera > Stratiomyidae > Microchrysa > Microchrysa polita. The sequence continues at coordinate 68,095,092 of OX454419.1, forward strand.
GTGGAGCACAGATCGCCATCTACAACGATGCGATATAAAACACTTTCAACTAATTCTTCGTTAAGCATTAGAAATTGTTGCGAATTGTTGATACTTATTCGCTGGCTAAAGCATCTTCCAACTTTTCAGGGTAGGCTTCGACTAGATTTGCCGCATTTTGATGCATGTCAGCAGGTTGCCTGGTTGTAAGATTACCCAAAAATTTAAATTGCCCACAAATAACCTAATAAGCCGAGATTATATAGGTAAGTGATGAAATTAACTGATTCAACACTGCGCAGTGACTAGAAAGTTGTCCCGTGGTAATAGTTCAGCGCCAGCTTCTCTTCTGTTGACCTCTGTTGTATACTGCCAGTTCGAGTGCGAACATTTTCATACTGTTGGGACACCGATTTGTTTTTACCTGCGGTTTCATAAAAGTCGAAGAAATCTCTTTTGGATTCGGCAAACATCGTCAGCGAATTAAGAGATTTAACGATGGTATTAAGAATCATCCTTGATATTTGCATATATTGGCTAGTTGCGTTGGAGCATTCCAAAACACCGGTCCAAAATTGAGAGTAATTTGCTGTTTCCAAATAGGATATTATTTTTAATAGGCCACAAGCATCGTTTATTACAATACTCTTTTATTCCACATCATCTGCTAGCGTTTGTAAAGCTTCCATGAATTTGTTGTAACCGTGAGCAAGAGCTTGGACAGCATTACTTCGACCATACAATCGGGTGGTATTGAAAATTTTTCAAAAGAGATAACTTTTCGTATCTCTTTCGGAGATACTGTAAATAAGAATTTTATATCTTGCAGTAGATCCGGTGAAATAAACAAATTTTGCAGAAAATCAAAGAATTTCTGACAAAGACATGACGGAATGAAATTATAGATAAGGTCTTACGTATCATCTGGTAATTTTTCTTCGTTCGCCGAACCATCTCTTATGGAGCTACTTCTAGCGGACAGACATCGCGCTTAAGCATAAATTCCAATGTCTTAAATTTACGAAGTGAATGTCGTAAAAACTTAAATTTATAATTTCGTCAGGCATTAAGTCGCCAAGTTTTTATTTTCCATAAAATCGGGTACATATTTTCAAATTTGCTTTATCAGTGGTGGGTGGGTACCCCCATGTGGTGGAGGCCCCAATGATAATCCGGCCCTGAGTTATACTATTCTACTGCACCCATTTAAAAGAGTATAGTGAAAGAATTTTTGAAGTTGGAATTATTTCACTTCACTCTACCGTTTGCCCGACTCATATGATATATATATGATTGGACTTTACCACTTTTGTGGTAGATCTACAATGACAATGTACCACTCAACCACTAAAATTTTCAAATACACACAAATCTATCACAATTTGATTTTTTTTTAAATTAGATGTACTTTTTCCAAATTTCGCTAACATGGAACAGTGGAAACTCGATAACTTGAAACTCCTTAGCTCGAAAAACGCCTTACATCGAAAAAGCCTAATCCCCAGCTCATTTTAACAAAAAACAATGAAAAATAAACTCCATAACTCAAAGAAATAGTTCGAAGTTAAATTCTTTGTTTGGCAGTCGGCGAGACACTATTACTAGAAGTGTTCCTACGACTCATTACCGTTTTCAAATAAATATTAAATTCCCTTAAGCAATTACATACACAAAATGAGTATCCGAGTTATACACTTGGGAGCAAACAAATCGACCAACCCCAAATGCTTCCGTTCTAAACACGATTACTCAAAAAAAAAAAAAACAATCTCTTTTGTTTTTAGCTCTGTAAAACCAATAAAAAGCAATTATTTTTTTTTAAACTGTATTAAAACTTTAAATTTTGTTTTATGACGATACTTATAACTTGAGTTTTTACGCCATAAACTTTGTATGGGGACTAAAGCGGACTTTGGGGCAGTTTTTGAAGGTGTAGAGGTGCGCGGAAAATTTTGTAATAGTGCTGATATGTTAGGTAACCTCTGGAGAATGCAAATGCATACAATCTGTTTCATTGCGATGCCTAAAACTTGGATTTTAAGACTTCATACGCTCTTTGGGCTTGAAAAACACTTAGGGGTTGTTTTTAACGGAAGGAGGGGCTCGACAATTTTTTTGCTTATGCCATTGATTCACAGCAAATTCGCGACATTTAATGCACAATAGCGATCACCGAAATTTAAAAGTGGTAGTGCTAACTTGACAGACATAAATCATGTTTTAAAGCACAGCGTTTGGGGTGGGTGGATTTCTTTGCTCCCAAGAATCCACAGCCGCCAAGAAATTTAATAAAAATTCGTAGATAAAGCCCATGGGTCCATTTTCGTTGCGAAAATTCGAATAAAATGCTCACAAAATCTCGATATCTCGATAATTCGTACACTCTAAAAAGTGAATTTAAATTTCCGCTGAAAATGCGGTAACTTTACACTTTTTCCCGCTTATAATCACATACAGAGTGCATTTTTCAACAATTTCTGTGTAAAATAAGAAAATTACACCAAAATCGGTGTGAAATGTATTTTTACGCTACACTTGTGTATAATTCAGATTTTCTGGTGCATTTTTACAACGTTTATGTGTATAATTCGGATTTGTGGTGTATTTTTACAACGTGCAGTTGAAGTTTTACTCATTTTTTGTAGCGTGCTCTCCAGTTGTCAAACTTCAATCGGCTGTACTTAGCACAGTGTAAATTCTCTGCATTTAGAACTCATGTGTACACGCTCTGTGGCTCACTTGGTTGAGTCGCACTCTACGATGCTAGTAATCTAGAGGTCCCGAGATCGAATCTAGGCGTGGTCCAAAATTTCCGTACATGTGCGGATAGGAAATATTTAGTGCTTGCAACATTACACTCCGAAATGATATGCAATGTAACGTTGACTCGAAATTGCCTATAAACGGCTGAGTTACGGAGTTACGGTACTGAGAAGAATAACAAGTGTACAGATCGCACAAAAAAGACCATATTGCAACCTCCCATGTAGACGAAAAACTGATCAGCAAAACTCGACCGATACTTGTTTATATTTTATATATCCTTATCCTTAAATAGTTTTATTGATAACTATATTGTTTGTAAAGGTTCACCACTTAAATCTTTACAACGAAAAAAGAGTGAAACCGTATTATATTCCTATTATTACGGAGTGTTTTTACACATAGCGCGGTGTAAATTTGCTAATATATTGGAGTAATTTTTTAAACATTTTTATGTAAAATTACACTTGATTTGCAAATTTAGATTGCAGAGTAATTTCACTATTATAATAGAAGGAAACAAAGTTTCCTTCTATTATAAGAGTAAAAATTTCATAGAGTGTAGGTAAAGCCCATGGGTCTCCTTTCGTTGCGAAAATTCGAATAAAATGCTCACAAAATCTCAATATCTCGAATTTTCTTTTAATTTGACGCGATACGTTGAAAACTTCATACCTCGAGACCTCCATAATTCCAAGTAAAATACATCCCCCTTCAGCGTCGAGTTATTGAGTTTCTACAGTAGTTAGCAAAAATCCTCGTTTATCGAACAATTTATTCACGTGATTGCAATCTTTTCCCTAAAAATACATTTTACAAAGAGATAAACAATAGACGGTTGAACTCAATTTTCAGGAGCTTCTATACTCTAATGGCGAGTTATAGGGTTGATAATGCCACAGACACGATTTACAATCCAAAATTAACATCTGCTTAAATCCTTCCTTTCTGAAATTGATTCCAATTTAGTTTCTTGGCGTATTATCAAAGCATGAGTCAGGCGCAAGTTGTTCTACACATTTTTTTGAATATTTTGAATTACAGGATTCCATTAGCATAAGCTGCAAATCTGAAAATTTGCTGTCCAGGGTTGCCAATCCGTGCGGTACAAAAGATCATAGTTGCGGACAACACACGCTTGGAAGAGACAGAGACGAAGGGGGAATTTAACAAAGAAATAACGTTTGTTGAATTCCTCCATCGTCTGTGCCGCTGCCAGGCGTATGTTGTCTACAACGTTGATCTTTTGTACCGCGCGGTTTGGCAATCCACGGACAGTGTGGTCGCGTCTTAATAATAGTCTAGTACAGATAGCTCAAAACCCAAACATCCAAAAAGAAAAGAAATTTTTGATGCCAAATTGTTGAATACACTCCCTAATATACGCAGTAAAAAGTTACACTAATTTGCGCCATGGGTTAAGGAGGGAGGGGGTGACAAAGGGGTGAAAATTCAGTTTTTTGCAAACATCTGGAAAACTATGAGGCTGAGCTTGAAATGTCCTGAGGACGAAACAAAATACATAAAATTACCTTTGTAATGATATGTAACACTCTAGATATTTTCTCAGAAAATTATACCCTAGACCCAAAAGTATTATAGTGAATTTACATTTTTTGAGTTTTACATTTCACACTGTAACTCTAGATAGAATAGACCTTCGGTCTTAAAATCTTGTCCATATATTGCTAACCAAAATTTATTTAATTTCTACCAAAAATTGGAATGCTCCCACCATTGATGCCCCCCTCATTCCTCCTAACATTTTTCAAAAAGGCACGCCTGTAGCTTCTTTTTAAATTGAGCCATGCAGATCAAATTTGGTGGGCTGCCTATTCTAAGCTCCATTATGCTCCCCACCAAAAATTATTACCATCCGATCAAAACTAAGGGTACCCCCATACAAAGTAACCCAAATTTCTAACAAATTTCACATTTTTTCACTTCTAAATTCTATCTAAAATAGAAAAACACAAAATTATCTCTTAGAACGTCCTTATAACAGTTAACTGTATTCTTCTGAATGTATATCCTAAAGTTTGTACCGGAGCGTGCCTTACAAGTACGAAAAATCGGGTTTGAAGGTTGCTAGTACACGATACTCGAAATATTCGCAAATAGCCTTTGAACTGGTATCACTGACCTTCAAAACCAATTTTTTGATACTTGTAGCGTACACCTTGGTACAAACTTTTGAATATACATTCGCAAGACTACAATTAACTGTTATAATGATGTTCTACGAGATAATTTTTTTTTTATATTTTACATAGAATTTAGAAGTGAAAAAATGTGAAATTTGTTAGAATTTTCGTTCACTTTGTATGGGGGGTACCCTTAGTTTTGATCGGATGGTAATAATTTTTGGTGGGAAGCATAATAAAGCTTAAACTAGGCAGCCCACCAAATTTGATCTGCCTGGCTCAATTTAAAAAGAAGCTACCGTCATACCTTTTTGAAAAATGTTAGGAGGAGTGAGGGAGGCGTCAATGGTGGGAGCATTCCAATTTTTGGTAGAAATTAAATAAATTTTGTTAGCAATATATGGACAAGATTTTATGACCGAAGGTCTATTCTATTAAGAGTTACAGTGCGAAATATAAAACTCAAAAAATGTAAATTCACTATAATACTTTTGGGTCTAGGGTATAATTTTTTGAGAAAATATCTAGAGTGTTATATATCATTACAAAGGTAATTTTATGTAGTTTGTTTCGTCCTCAAGACATTTTAAGCTCAGACTCATAGTTTTACAGATATTTGCAAAAAACTGAATTTTCACCCCTTTGCCACCCCCTCCCCCTTTAACCCATGACGCAAATTAGTGTAACTTTTTACTGCGTATATTGATCAGTGTATTCAACAATTTGGCATCAAAAATTCCTTTTTTTTTTGGATGTTTGGGTTTTGAGCTATCTGTACTAGACTAGTAAGTCGTAGAAGCAACTTTGTTAAGTTTTCTCTTCATTCGCAATTGCGCTTCTAGGGAGGCACTGTCGCTAGAGTTTGGCAGCGCCTCTTCTGTTCCGTAGAGAAAACTTTGAAAGTTTTCAAGAGCTCCGCCTCCGTCTCCATTCTTAATTTCACTTCCTGGGAAGCACCATACCAACCATACTCAAAATTTTGAACCGAGCATAAAAGTTTTTCCTACTATTCATTGGGAGGGCCTTCTAAAGCGCTTTTTTTTCTATTAGGATGGGAACAGAAGATGAAGGCGAATAACTTAACTAGATTGAAGCAATTAATACCCTAGGATTATATTGACAAAAAAAAAGTAATCGCAATTCGTCTCAGCGATAGTTCCGTTCCATGATTATACCACAAAAGTTATAAAAATTCACGGGTATTCAGAAAACAACATCCGTCATTTCATAAAAAAAAATTATATCTTTACATGTAATTGATCCAAAACGACCAAATTGCTACTGCAATTCAATCAAAATATAACGTATTTAACTTAAACGACAAAACATCCGCAAACCACCACCAGCATGATGAACAGCTGTTACATAAACCAAACGTCTCACAATTAAAATCTGCAAAACAATTCGTACGAAAAACAATTATCATAAATCAGTCTGAAATCATTTCGCGAACGTGTATCTTAACTAGTATGAGAGTATATTTACGTAGTATGTGTACTTTCTTTTCGGTAAAATTACAGCTTCACACTAAACTAACAATTTCGTTTTTTTATGGCAAATTCGATGCATGTTCTTCGTGAGCTTAATTTTTTTTTTTGCTTTTGCACTCGAAAACTCCAATGAAAAATTACCAAAAATCGTATCAAATAAAAAATGTAGCAGCTTTATACCTATAGCACACTGCTGTGTGGCTTTCACTAGTTTTTATTATTTGTTTTCAGTCTGTAATTATGTTAGGAAAAATAAAATAAAAACGTGCTGTGAATGTGCACAAACAAAGTGCAAATGCAGAAACGCCCTTATAAAGGGTCCGCCAATAGGGACGCTCGATCTTTGACAGCTCATGGCGGCCATGTTGTTTGTGGTAGAGTTATCAAACCTAGTTGTTATTATTCAGTGTATCTTCACAAATCACCATGAACCAATTCAGCCGCGAGCAACATGTGCAAATCATTAAAACTTATTACGAAAATCATTCATCGGTTCGAGCAACGTTCCGCGCGCTCCGCCAATTTTACGATGAGCCACATTTTTGGATAAATGGGAATGTCAACAAGCAGAATTGCCGTTGCTGGGCCGAGAACAATCCACAGGAGGTCCAACAGGTCGCAATGCACCCAGCAAAGGTAACTGTTTGGTGTGGTTTTTGGGCCGGAGGCATCATCGGGCCGTATTTTTTCGAGAACGACGGCGAGCGATACAGATCCATGATAACAAACTTTTTCTGACATGAAATCGATAATATGGATGTCGAGGATATGTGGTTTCAGCAGGACGGCGCTAGGAGCCGCACAGCGCGCGATACAATGGATCTTCTGCACGAGCGCTTCGGAGGAATGGTTATCTCGCGCGGAGGCGACATCAACTGGCCACCGAGATCGTGCGATTTAACCCGACTATACTATTTCTTGTGGGGTTTTCTTAAATCGCAGGTCTACGCAAACCAACCACAAAACACTGATGACCTCAAAGTCAACATACGCCACGCCATCGATGAAATACAGCCCGATTTGTGCGCCAGAGTCATTGAAAATTGGACTTCTCGTATGCGCGCCACCAAGCGAAGCCGAGGTGGCCACTTGAACGATGTTATTTTCCATACATAATGCCTTCGAATACTCTTTCAAACAAAAAATAAATTTCATTTATACCTCTCACACAACTTGCTTTATTTCATTTTAAAGTTCGAGCGCGCTTATTGGCGGACCCTTTACTTGTTCGAAAATAATTTTTTGGTTGCTACATAACTAATACTGGGACCTTCGCTGGAACTTGAATCTAAAAATAAATGTTAAAAAATCGCAACCTTGTGAGATAAATCTAAATTGAACGACTGTTATATCTAATTTTGAATTCCAGCCAAAAAATATAACGAAGGTAACAAATGCACGGTTTCGGATAAATTACGAAAAAAAACATCAAAAACAATATCCGTGACATTTTACTGAGTATAAATTGCAATTCAATTGGAACGTGGTGTACCTTGGTTCGTTGACGTTGTTACGAATATGACAAAATGTATGCCATAAGACTCCAAGATTGATTTGTATCTTTGATTAGATGAAAATTGTCGTGCTTGTGCTTAATATATAACGTGTTATCTAATAAATTGTCAAATTGGGTAAATAATTGAAACCTTACTTTGAATTACTTTCTTCGCCAACATGTTATTATCTTATGTAAACACTCTAGTCTAGGGAGTAGGCTGTAGTTCTGGTACTCGTACATCTATGGGATGTTGAGCATAAGCATTATTTCATCAGATTGTCATGGGTCTAATTTGGGCCCTAACACACCTTCATGAATTTTATAAGTCTCGACTGTCTATCAATCATCATTAGCCAGATAGACATCACAGATTTGTACAATTACATGAAGGTAAAGTGTTATAAAGACTTAAGTATTAAGATTGATGCCAATGTGTTTTTATCGAAAATTTTGTTTGTATTGAAAAATTTAGGTGGATCCAATTCAAATGGTAATACCAAATCGTTCTATTGAAATATTATGTGCATTTCCCTGTATACAAATTTATGCAAGGATATGTCCTTGCTTTTTGCAGATACTAACAGTTTTCTTCCAATCTTTCATCCGATGAATCTATTACCGTGGAACATGTATTAAACAAATAATGTCTTTTCCACGCATATTTTCACCAGAGACTAGATAAATTCTTCACAAATTAAGTGATAAAATGGAGATTTTTGCATTCCCAATTCAAATGTATGCAACCTGGATTTTTTTTTGCTTGACTATCAAGACTACAGTAACGGTTGCTTCTTTGCGCATAAAATATAGGATAACAATATATTTTCTTGTTATAGTATAGAGCTTAACATGCGTTTCATTTCAAAAAGATTTAGAGAAGACATTCAGAGATACATATGATTTTTTCGAGAAAAAAAATCGAAAATCTTATAGTAAATTTACATAATGAAATTATATTCTTATTTCTTCCGTCACATTTTTTTTATAGATATCTACTTTGCATTTTATATCTATACGCGAATAGTTTTTTATTAGTGTAAACAAGGTCAGTAGTTTGGTCTTTGGTTTATCATGCGATGACTGGTTTTGCATGATTTGCGTTGTTAAAAAGATATGATTGCGGTTGAATATGGAAACAAAAGAATCTCAAAATGTTTACTACTATTGGATTAAGTTTTAATTATGCCAAGACGATATTAAAGTATATCTATAACACTTTATGTGAGAAATTTTTTCGAAAATATATTTGAATTCTGATTAAAAAAAAGGATTTTTGTGATGCGCTTATGATTAAGAGCATAGTTCAGACAATAAAACGATTGAGTTAATACGATCAAAATCGAAAGTGGACTATCATATTTAACGTAAGCAGCTAAAAATGTCTTTCACTTTCATTGAATCGAAATGTCATATTTAGTTTAGAATTTGTAGCTATAATCAAGGTGTCGTTTGGTGGCGATTATACGTCACTCAAATTTGTCGTCGCACTTTGACTAGAAAATTGCAGCGATTCTGAGCTCTTTTTTCGTTCAACTCTCAGAAGTGAGCAAAGAAGCGCTCAAATGACGTTCTATGTTCTAAAACTTTGCTCCGTCCCGCTTCGTGTGTTGTGGAAAATTTATGTTATTCTATAAAATGCTAGAAGAAAGATGGAAAATATGCAAAGTTAAAAAAAGTTGGGAAACGGTATACGAAATACTTTCGGCAGGGGCGGCCTTGGCTTTTGCGAGGCCCCGGGCAATAGATTTTTGTAAGGCCCTCGTCTTATTCGCAGTATTATAGAATAATGCGAATCGAAATGATATTTGCTGGAAAAAAAATTGGGTAAAGCATTTTATGGTCATTTTTTACTTTTTATGCTAAAAGTCTTGTAATTAGGGCAATAAGGTTTTATTGGCTTTGGTAATAACAAGTGATGATTACACTATCTATAAATTGTGAAAAGGTGAAGATGAATAGTCATTTGTCCAGCGGAAATAGCGTGATAAGGAAGAAAGTGTAGCTTGTCTAACAAAATGGGAAAAGTTAGTGCGGAAATAAAAAGCAATATTTTGGTTTTGGCGCGTGAAAATCTGACTAAACGTGAAATATGTGAAAGGTTGGGTGTTGATAAAAGCACCGTGGCGTGGATATTAAAGACGTTTCGAGTAAGGGGCACTAGCCAGCGGAAGAAAGGCTCTGGATGACAAAGGAAAACTACTCCATTGGATGATCGCTTCATAGTTTTGCAAAGCCGTCGGAACCGTTTCAAGACTTCAGCCGATATTAGAAACGACCTAGTTCGAGCAACTGGAAATCAAGTTTCGTCCAGACTGGTAAGAAATAGGCTTGTCAAAGCTGGTTTACGTGCGTTAAAGCCAGTCAATAACCAGATCTTCCGTTACGAGTCAGACAGAAACGATTGCAATGGGCCCAGGAGCATGCTTCTTGGACTCAGGAGATGTGGAACAGGGTAATCTTTTCGGTTCAAGCTCCATTTAGGCGATGGTCGAATTCTTGTGTGGTGCCTCGAGAAAGTTTAAGCGACGAGTGTCTGCGAATACTTCCTCCGAAATCTGAAGGCGTCATGGTGTGGGGATGTTTTCCGACGATGAAAGGGGTAGAATCACCTTCCTAAATTCAAAGGGGACAGCTTCAGTATATTTGGAAGTCTTGGAGAACCAATTGGAACCATGTGCTCTAGAATTGTTTGGGGATACCGTGAGATTTATCTTCCAACAGGATAATGCACCATGTCTCATTGCCAAAGATGTAAGTATTAAGTGAATACAAGTCTAAAATTTGATAATAATAATTGGTAAATTGATCCAAAAAAATTATCCTTTTTTTTCTTTTTTATTTTATACAGCCCCTACTTGAATCCGATCGAGAATATCTGGAGTATCATGAAGCTGGAAGTGGCTAGGTAGCGGTAGCGCCCAGACTCAATTGAGGCATTAAAAAGGCTAATAATTGAAACTTGGGGTCAATTCCGACCACAACGTGGAGAAATTGGTCCTACTCGATAAATCGGAGGTGTTTAGCCGCAATTAAAGCCAGAGGTGGCCCAACTAAATATTAATTGTTAGCTATAAAGCTCTAAAAACCAATAAAAATATTTTAAAAAAAATCAAATCAGTTTACTCTATTTTCGCCGAACAACTTTTTTTTTAGGTAAAAAATGTCCGTCTTCACTTTTTTTTTCAAAATCATCCCTGAAAATGCAGGTAGAGCATTTTTCGTGAAATAATCTCTTAGTTGCGTCTTAATTGAGGCAATGAATCAATTTCGCTAAAATATTGGCAAACTTTTAACTTCAACACGGTTTTATCGCAGAAAATGTTTTTGCCCAATATTTTTTTCCAGCACTGTATGTCGTGTGATTAACGAGAAATATAAAAAACTATGGGTGAAAATGTCTAGCAATTTTGTAGTGCATAATTCAAGATTTTTTTTGTGAGATAGCATTATTTCGACCAATCAATTTTATACGCGGGATAGATAGATACAAATATACCAATGGAAGAAACGTTATTTTTTCACCGAGTGTTTGAAAACGTAAAAACTCTGATAAGTAAATCGAAGAGAATTATTGCTCACAAAAAATTATAACATTATTTGAGCTTAACTAAAATAAACCTCGGTGCCAAAAGTGTACAAATCAACAGAAAACGTTAATTGCGTTCCTGCATTTTTTGTCTTTTCTAGACTTATAGTAGTACATATAGCTTTTTAGAAAACTGACTTTTGGAGTCCTTTCCTACATAATACCTATAGGTCCGTTTTATTGGATCAGAACAGGATAGGACAGCACAACTATCTATGTAGAACAACTTCTGTCAAATTTGTGTGGAAGTTGTTTTTTTTTATCCTGCTCTGACCCAATAAAATGGACCCACTGCTTTTGTAAACATACATAATAGAAATAGAGACAAATACTAAGACGGATCCACGAAGATCAATTTTTTTAGAAGAAGCTATTTTTGGGATTTGGTTTCTTTGACAGCCTCATCATTTCATAGTCGTATTTAGTTGGTTCCTAGATGTGTTTTGTGTCTTTTTGTGGGTCGTAGTTGTGTTAGTTTTTAGGACTGTCCCATGAACTACAACACGTATCCTTGTATAAAGCTATTTTGAAATATCAAGGATCCTGTGCACCAACTTTCAGCCGTTAGGTTTAAAGGGTTTAGGATTCAACTCTGTACCTCTGCGCTAGTTACTTATAATTTATAATCATTAGGGAACCTATCTGCAAAGCTTTCATTAACAACTACCTCTGCAAAGTAAGTCGACGACAATGCAAATTTCCAGCTTCCGAATTACTGATATCTTACATATCAAATTAGTTTGATGAATACGGGATTCTAGAATGAGCTCCTTTAATTTTCGAGAGCTTAACGCTGATCTTTTGGCTTGCTTTCCATTATGTCCCAAAAATATATTCCTATGAAATTTAATAAATTTTGAATGAGATTTTCTTTTTATTGTGGCAGCTGTGGTGCGAGGCCCCTGTAAGCGCGAAACTCTGGGCGACCGGCCGGCTTGCCACCCCCTTAAACCGCCACTGAGTTTTGGCATGAAGGTTTCAACGTTTTGGGGAAACACACCATGCAGGTAAAAGATGTGGTCTTTAATAAAATGTTTGCAGCGAAACTGCAACATCGTGTTTTGGAATTTAAAAAAATGGAAAACGGTTAAATACTACGTTCCTGCTAAGTTCAGAACAAATTCAAGTCTGAAAATCAACGGATGCGAATGACTCAAAGGATCAACAAGTGTTGATAGGTTGAAATAAATAGATGGACATGTTTCATAACGTTATCTAGTTCAGATGTGAATATTATTATACACTCCCAATCAATAGGATAGTTCCACTTGTAAAATGGCTTTATCTCGGTAAGTGATAACGGCATTTTCTTAAAACTTGGTGACAATATTTTCAGTATCCTGCTTGTTCTTTGCACGACATAAGGTCTCAAATCCGGTGTCCCGTTAGGATTTTCTTACGATAATTCTTAAAAACAGTACAAATAGTGAAGTCAATAGGATAGTTCCAGTGGAAATAAAACATCAAATAACGGTACGAAAGGATAATTTTACTTTAAAAAATGTAGCTGGTAATAAGCAGAACTTTATTTAAGTAATTTAAGCTCTAAAAGATAATCTGGGATAGAATTGTATAGGTTTTAACGGTAAATTAAATTAGTTTCGCCCCAAGCTCCTCTAAACGTTATCAGAAGATCTTCAGTGTACTTAAACTATCGTCTAACGGTATAGATCTTCCTTGTCATTCATCCCCACACATTTTTGATGGTGTTTAGATCTAGGAAGTATGGGAGGTCTTTCCAAAACCTTAATTGTTTGGTCTTGAAACCAATCTTTTATCAGTTTTGCTCCATGATTGATGCCACTATTTTGTTAAAATCTCAAAGATGTTGCATGAAAAATGTCGGTAATTTTATGAATTATTTTACCCAGAATATTTTTGTAAGAATGGACGTTGTGAATATCCCTAATTTCCACAAGCTCAGTAGTTCCACACCGAGATAGTCAACCCCATACACCGACATTTCTTACTCTGAGTGATGTGTCTACAAAATTAATTTATTTTTGCTCAAATCGTAGAAATAATACCTAAATCCATCTGAACCGACGAGATTTAATCTTTTCCGTCAGTAAAAAACCGCGTTTGACAAATCCATACAGTTTCTATATTGGGGTTGAATATCTTGGTATGGAACTATTGAGCTTTTTTAAATTAGAGGTATTCAGAGTACCCAGGCTTTTAAAGATATTCTTCCTAATGTGTTGCCTAAAACTTCCGACATTTTCCATGCCATTCCTATAAGATTTTAACAAGATATTGAAAATATTGATTTCAAGACCCAACTAATTAAGGTTATGGAAAGACCTTCATACTTCCTATATCTAAATATCATCAAAAATGTTTGGGATTGAATGACAAGGAAGATCTATACCGTTAGACAATAGTTTAAGAACACTGAAGCTCTTTGGCGAGCGTTGAGAGGAGCTTTGGACGAAATCAGCTTAATTTGCCGGTAAAACCTATACAATTCTATCCCAGATTAGCTTTTTGAGCTCAAATTACTTAAATAAAGTTCTACTTATTACCAGCTACATTTTTCCAAGTAAAATTATCCTTTCGTACCGTTATTTGATGTTTTATTTCCACTGGAACTATCCTATTGACTTCACCATTTGTACTGTTTTTAAGAATTCTCGTAAGAAAATCCTAACGGGACTCCGGATTTGAGACCTTCTATTATTTAAAGAACAAGCAGGCTACTGAAAATATTGTCACCAAGTTTGAAGAAAATACCGTTATCACTTACCGAGATACAGCAATTTTTCAAGTGGAACTATCCTATTGATTGGGAGTGTAAGTTCTAAATATTTCAGAAACCCCAAGAAGTAGCAAGTGACTGCCGACAGCATCACTCATTGAAAATAAAAATATAACAAAAGCTCAGAGTTCACTTTAGACGGCTCTATGAGTACGCATAATTTACGCGCTATTCCGTACGGCCTCGTGCGCTATCGCAGTGCTTCCCAAATGGTGTTCCGCGCGAGGGCCTCTCAGGGTGTCCGGGGAAATTTCCCAAAATAAAAAATTCAATTTTAAGCCAAATTGAAGATTGGGTTGGGTTAGGAATCCTTTAATCAGATGCACTCCAGATTCCATCAACTTCTAGGATATGTCACAACTAGGCACTGATTAGAATTGCAGGTGGCTATCGATATTCTGTGGGGGAGGGGGGGGAGGGAAATGGGAATTTGTATGGGAGGTAGGATAGGCAATCTTCAATCCGTCCAAAATTAAAACAAACATCTGACCAAAGTTTCAAACCGCTAGTTTCATTATTCCAGGCGTTATAGTTCGAACGGAAAGACACATACGGACGGCTCATTCGAATCAGGGAGCAATCCTCATCATTTATCTATATATATATATTCCAATATATCCGGTGGCTCCTTTGAGGTGTTACATAATATCGCGGGCTCTATATACCATCTTTGGTCTGGGGTATACACAAAAGTTTGGTAGAAAATTTAGCACGTTAGTCACTTAAGACCGTATGCAGCAGTTCCCATTGCTCTAATCCAGTGGTCGGTAAAGTGCGGCTCTTCAACACAATTTATGCGGATCTTTAATGGCTCAAGGCATGTTGAAATAATGACACTATTTTCGAGATTTAGAAATTCTTCAAAGTTATAATGTTCACCATTATGTGGTGTAAAATGCAGAGCCCGTAATGAGTTTATTTTGAAAAGTGTCCTAGTCCAAGTTTTGCTATTCGTTTCTTAGAAACTCGCAGTATAATGGTACAGGTGTTATAGGTATATTATCCACAAAATCGTAGCTAAAGGTTCGTACTGCCAAGAATAAGTGCGTGAATTCCACGGTAGCAATTAACGTATTATAAAATAAACGAGACCGAAGCTAATTTCGGGCGCGGCCGAAATTTTGATACCCTTCGCTCTCCTCGGGCTAAAAGTTTTTTCGGGCGTACCTACGACTTGTATTTAATCCCCCACACCCCATTCTTTTCGTTCCGTCTTCACAAAAGTTCCGTTGAGACGACAAAACAATATTGATAAAAATATTAATTCAAGGTTTTGTGAAATTGGTGTAAAAAATGTTTCTTAGAAGAACCAAAATGGGGGGTTGGGTTTGTATGGTAGCCCCATGACCCCATGGTCAGATTTGATTCATTCTTACATATATTTTGTGTCATTAATAGAAACCCATTTGTGTGAAATTGGAAATTGAAATTGGTGCACAAATAAAAAAGTTTTTCTTAGAAGAACCTAATTTGGTGGGGGGATTTAGGTTTGTCTGGCAGCCCCATGACACCACTGTCCGATTTTACCGATTCAAACATACAATCTGCCTGCAATAAAGCAAGCATTTCCGCAAAATTTCAGCTTCATAGCTTTTAAATTGGCCGCGTCGCAGCAGACGAACAGACTGACATCGCCCAATCGACTCCCCCCCCCAAGTCATGCTGATCATATATGTATACTTTTCATATCTTTCTTACATCATTTTATTCTAGCTCCATTATTTCTAACAGTTTTTATACGTTAAGTGCAGAAAACTAGGGTTAATTTTAGCTTGAATTCAATACACTTCAATTCAGACTGCCCCTAAAGATCTGTAATTTGGGAAAATCTATTCAAATTATGTATAGAAATCGAGCCAAAATTAACCCTAGTTTTCTGCACTTAAGGTATTAAAACTGTTAGAAATAATGGAGCTAGAATAAAATTACGTAAAGAAGATATCATCGTAAGACTATGCGCCAATTTTTAAAAGAATCGTACAGGTACAGGCACCTCTCCTTGGCCGAAGTTGGAGAAAATTGAGATGAAAAAATTGAATGTTTTTGGGTGAAACCACACAAATTAAACATTGAAGCTCTGTAAAAACCAAACCTCTTATCCAATTTTAGTGTGGTTTTATTTTATAGGTAAATTTGTTTGCTGTAATAATCATTTTGTTTCACTATTTTAGCTGGTCTAGCTTTGGAGATATTGAGCTTTAAGTCGTGCAAGAAAATGATTTTTTCAAAAATCTTCAAATGCCTGTGGCAGCTAAAGGGTTAAGCTAAGGGGGTATGTTCAAAACAACTTTTTTGCTGGAAATCAACTGAGGAATCATAATCCGGTGCGTTTATACGACAGTTTCCGGACACCCTGTATACTGCTGTGCACCAAACCAGTTTGGGCTAATTCACTGGACTCCTCTGGAAGCGCCCAGAAATTAAAATCGGTTTACAACATTGAGAGTGTGCTCGGCGTATAGAAGAGCATCACACGAGGCAGCATACGTCGTGTCCGGAATTATGCCAATGGGAATTCTGGTCGAGGAGACAAGCAGGCTCCAATGTGGTCGTCGTCCTGTGAATTTAGAACTTCGGAAAGGGTCGGAAAGAGAGAAAAGCATCAGACAGTGGCAACTATGATGGGACCCAGCTACAACCGGAAGGTGGACACACTGCCTCATCCCTGATATTGCAGGGTGGGTTAGACGCAAACATGGAGAAGTAAACCACTTTTTAACGCAATTTTTAACTGTGGTTGTTGTTGTTGTATTAGCGGCACAGACAGGAAACGTTTAATTTGTTGCATCATATTTATTCGAAGATGGTGGGCATTCCATCCTCGAGGTCGAGGTTTAGAAAAAAAGCTGCTTCGATTGGTTGTAACCATAACGCAAGTGGTGTAAGTTGCGTGGGAGCAGCTGGACAATCGAAAATGTGGTCTACATCGTGTGGACTGGTTCCGCAGGCTGGGCAGGTGTTTGCAACTTCATTATTTATACGCGATAAATAAGAATTTAGTCGCGGGCACCAACCGGATCGGAGCTGAGCTAAGGTGGTACGGGTAGCTCTCGGTAATTGTTCTTCGTCAGGAGATATGGCTGGAGGTTTGGTGCCAAGTACACGATTATTTGTGAGGCTTTGAGTAGCTTTACGAACGTCTTGTGTGTGTATGTCTGCAATCGCCGCCTTGTAGTCGGAGTTATCGAAGGGAACCTTTTTGTATCGCTGGACTTCGCGCTCTTTGTCCCTGATAGAGCGTCTTATTCGTCGTGGCGGTGGTGTTTTGTCCATGAGTTCATTGTTCGGGTGATTTGTACGATAGCATCCGACTAGATACTGTTTGGTAAGAAGTTCGTTGTGGTTTCTCAAAGTCATCATCTTAGTCTCCTGGTGCAGATGATCCACTGAGGACATCTTAACACAGCCGGTGATGGTGCGAAGTGCCGTGTTCTGGCAGATTTGTATGTGGCCCCAATTTGTGTTGCAGAGACCATTTGACCACGTCGGTGCTGCATAATTGACTAGGGGGCGACCGATGGCTTTATAGGTAGTCAGAAGTGTTTCTTTATCGGTGCCCCAAGTACTACCGGCAAGAGCTTTAAGAATTTTGTTTCTGCTCCTGAGTTTAGAGCAGATGTTATCAGCGTGTGTGTTAAATTTGCCGGAGTTGTCTATCGTGACACCTAGGATCTTGGGAGTCCGAATAGTAGGGATGACGTTTGTGTCGATAAATATCGGGAGTTGCATATTGTACTCCTGGTTGAAGCTGGTGAATAAGGTGGCGGAGGACTTTGGTGCTGAGAGCTTCAAGCCTTTACTCACAAAGAAGTCGTTGAGTGTCAGCAGGTATTCATTGATGTGGTCGCACATTTCGGGAATGTCGTTGCCAGTCGCCATGATGGTACAGTCGTCAGCATAAGAGATGATTTCGAGTCCCGTGGGTGGTGTGGGCAGTCCTGACATGTAAAGGTTGAAGAGGGTGGGAGATAAGACTCCGCCCTGTGGAACGCCTTGTTTAATTTTCCTGAGTTTGGACTTCCCATTCCTAAACTCGGTGCAGGATTGACGACCGGCAAGATAATTCGCGATCCATTTGTGGATATACGGAGGAGTAGTGTTGCGTAGGTCTGTCAAAAGTACTGTGTGGTTAACAGTGTCAAATGCTTTTGACAAAT
Source organism: Microchrysa polita (assembly GCA_949715475.1). Lineage (NCBI taxonomy): Eukaryota > Metazoa > Arthropoda > Insecta > Diptera > Stratiomyidae > Microchrysa > Microchrysa polita. The sequence goes on from OX454419.1 coordinate 68,113,467, forward strand.
CGAGAGCTACGAGGATAGTGCGCTTGCAGGGTTTCGACTGATTGAGTCCATTGAAAATGTTGGAGGTGATCTTGTCTATAGCGGTTGTAGTGCTATGCATTTTCCGGAAACCGTGTTGGTGTTTGGCAAGCTGGACGTGCTCCAGGAGTTTAGGCAACACTAGTGCCTCAAGTATTTTGGCCACGGGGGACAGTAGCGTTATTGGACGGTATGATTCTGCTAGAGTATGATCTTTGCCTGGCTTCGGTATGGGGGTGATACGGCCTTTTTTCCATAGCTCGGGTATGATGAAGGTTTTCAGCGACAGGTTCATCGTAGCAGTGATATACTCAATGGCCGGAGAGTCGATGTGTTTGAGCATAGTCATGGCAATACCGTCTAGTCCGTACGCTTTAGAGTTTTTCGCATTTTTGATTGCAAGCTTGACTTCGTTTGAGGTAACCTGGAGGTGTTGGTCAGTGGTGCTGTTTCGGATAGCTCTGGTAATTTTGCGCTTGAGCTTATCTTTTTCGGGATGTTCGACGAATTGTTGGTTAAATTTGTGAGCGCATTTGTCGTCGTTGTTGTATGTGTTATCACCGAATTTTATAGCTACCTTACCTTTGGGTTTTGTGGGGTTTGATAGTGCACGTACCGTTCTCCAAAGGTTGCTTACGCCGGATTTTACGTGGCATGTTTTTAAATGCGAATTCCATAACTGTTTCCTGTGGTCGTTGACTTGCTGGGTTATAATGTTGTTGAGATCGCCGATGCGAGGATCATTTGGGTCTGCTGTTCGGAGTTCATCTCTCGTTTTTGCCAGTTCTGCAGCAGATGATGGGAAATGCGGTCTCATGATTGGGATGCGGCCCGCTGGAATATATCTTTTGGCTGCATTCTGGATAATCCGTCTCAGGTTTTTTTCAGCAGTACGTACGTCAGTAGGGGTTGGAAGGGCAGAAAACGCTTCATTTGTGTAGGTTTGGAAGCCAATCCAGTCGGCTTTGCTGAAATTCGAGTATGTCTTCTTCTCAGTGTACGTAAACTGAGACGGTTTATCAATCGTGAGGACGATAGGCAAATGGTCTGACGAGAAAGTTATGAACGGTTCCCATGTAATGCTGTTTATGAGCCCAGGGCTGGCGATGGATATGTCAGGCGAGCTTCTGCATGATCCTGCAATGCGGGTTGGTGAGTCGTCATTCAATGGACAGAAATCGGAATCATCTAGTTGGTTTGCGATGTGGTTGCCTCTGGTGTCGTTGTTGAGGTTTGAGTGCCATAAATCATGGTGAGCATTGAAATCGCCCAGTAATAGGCGATATCGCCCGGTGAGAAGGGGGGAAATGTTGGCCTGGAAACCAGTGGGACAACTTGATGCTGGTGGTATATAGATATTGAGAATATCTATATCAACATTTCCCGACCTGATTGATATCGCTTGTAATTCTGTTGTGGTATCGGCGGCAGCGATATCGATTAATGAATATGGCAGTGAGTTATGTATCAGGAAAGCCAAACCTCCTCCTGAGCCAGTGGGTCGATCGCGTCGGATGATGTTGAAGCCTCCGTAAGAATTTAGCGATGAATCGGCATTTAGTTTGGTTTCCTGGATTGCAGCAACTAGTATGTGATGTCTGTCCATAAAGTCGGTGATCTCAACAATTTTATGTTGTAGACCATTACAACTTAGTTGAACTATCTTTGTGGTGGAGTAGTTTGCAACTTGCAGTGGTGGTGCTGGTGTAAGAGTGTGTCGTGGTGCTGTGTGGTGTGCAGAGACTGTGGGGGTGACAGGTGATGATTGTTGGCCCTGATTAGTGGGTGGTTGTGAGGTCGATGAAGACTGTTGGCCACAGATTTTGCAATTTGGTGCTATGAAGGTGCTGATCGTTGTTGTTGATCGTAAATCCGTCTTGTTGAGCCCAGAACAATTTTTGAAATGGCACCATTCCATACAGCATGAGCACTGCACTGAGGATTGTACGTTAGAATAAATCCTCTTACCACAGACGCAGCACATCCATGGACCAGGATTTATTTCGATGCCGGCGCGTATAAGTAGAATTTGGAGCAACTGGGCCGGCATGGGTTGCTCCGATAGTGTAAAAAAGATGTTGATGATGTGATGCAACTTTTGTTTCCTGTATGTGTCGAGGGGGGTGTGCGGCTCTTGGCCATGCATAAAATGCATGGGTGGTTCCGGGGCGAAGACCCGGCCGCGATAGGAACTCTTTTTAACTGTGGTCATGGAGGATACCGACAATGCTTGTATCGTTTCATGTTGGATTACTCACCCGATTGCCCTAGGTGCAAGGGAGTGGCAGAAGATGCAAGGCACGTATGTCCTAGACTTGCAACGGGGCGCAGGCACCAAAATGCGGAAATGTTGCTAAGCGTATGCTGGAGTCAGCGGCGTAGATAGGGAGGAGATTAAGGGAATCAATCCCCCCGCTCTCCTCTGATTATGCATTGCACTTTTCGTTAAAAACAAGGCAAATAGCTTTCACAAAACTTGAAAAATGAACACAATTTTAGAATTTAATATTTATGTAGAGTTGCACCTAAAGAAACGTTCATAACTAAAATAAATCTGAAATTACCGCGAAAAATATGTAATGACCGGGGAATCGAAAAATAATACGTTAAATGGCTGAGAAAAATTTTGGAACCTTTTTCGGATTGTAGCTTATGGAATTCCCCAGCATTTGCCACATGTTGCACGACAGTAAGTATGCATTTTTATTGATAAAATCGCTGCGGACAAAAATTTCATTTTCATTTCGCCCGAGGTCTATCCAGACCTTATGAAGTGAATAAAGTTTTGTCTTTATGCGGCCTAGTTGCTAGTCATTTTTCTCGAAAGTGTCTATACTTTTGGACGTAATGTTTCTATGGCAGTCATATGACGAAGAATTCCGGTTACAATTTTGACGATTTGTGACTTGAATTTGTGTCGGAACAAATTTGCGTCATAGGAATTTAGAAATTAAATAAAAACAATATATGTAGTTTCCTGATATAATATGGCTCCGTCCTAAATAGAGCACAGATTTTTATGAGCATATCGTTGGCTGTAGTCAATATTCACGGATAATAAAGTGCTCCCTTTTTGTAAACAGTAAAAAAAAGTGACCAAAATGCCAAGGGGCTTCATAGACAATAAGTTCGTTGGGCTGCTCGTCTCGATAGCAGGAAAACTAATAAACTTTCAATTTTGAATCTAATGTGTTAGTATTTAATTAATCACCTTAACGCATTTTCCCTTGCTGAAAAACTAAAGCCTAAAGACTCATTCCCTTTCTCTATGAAAAGCTATCTACGCCACTGGCTGGAGTATCAACGCAATTGGGATGCAGTGAGTGAGTTTGTCTGTAACATCCATAAAGACATCTAGAGAGAAGAAAGGAAGGCTAATTGTAATGATTGTTTTAGTAATTTGCGTAAATGGGGGTGCAGCGGAACGCTCCTGCGCAAATACGATATCATATTAATTTTTGTATGACAAACTAAAGTTTTAATTGTGGAGCCTATAATCTGAAAAAAAACTCCCAAAATTATTAAATGTAATATTTTACATAATTTCAGTAGGTTGGTTCCAGTATTCAAATTTGTGATACATCATAAAATTTCTCCCCCGCATAATAAATATAATACATATTCTTGGAAAGCGACTGAATAAATTCTGCTATTTATCGTATGTATGTATATATAATTAATATTATACTACATAGTTATCTCACATAAAAAGCACTTTCACATTATTATCTATCGAAATTCTTTTTAATATTCAAAGAATGTGTACATACGGATATACATATATGCCTACATCATACTGTATTTGATTGCGACTATCATATTTTATTCTAATGCTACAAATAAAACCTGCGTTTCTTCTAGTTTACTTTCTTTTTATACGTTAAATAGAAGAGAAAGAGATTCAACGAAAATGAAAGTGTTATGTTTGATTAAGTATACAAACATCTTAAGAAATTAATAGAAAGATTTGAAATTTATGATAATGTACGTGCGTAAACATTCTTCTTCCTCTTCGGATAGCTGGACGTAAGCGTGTTATCAGCATCCATTTTGTATTGTATAGTTTCTAATTGGATGTTTAATACAAACATTTAAGCTCTATATTTGTATTCAAAAACAAATAAACAAATAATAGTCACAGTAAAGTTGCTCAGTTTTAAAATAAGGGTCGTTGTAGCCGGTTTTATCAGACTTGTTCGGTATGTTATAAAATAATAAATATTTTTAGCCGTTAAACCTCACGTTTTTTCAATTTCAATTGTATGTTTTAGGATATCTTCTAGTCTAGATGCATCCAAATGAATGAGATTAAATTGTGGCTTACATGCACATGAAAATTTATAATAATCATCAAATACCATTATTATAATTTATAAAAAAATAATTATATGTATATATGTGAACAAATTGAATGCGCTTCCGTTCGAAACATACAATTATAAACTTATACAAAACGCAATCTTTTTTCTTTTATTTTCAATCGAATATAAAATGATTGCATTTCACTGTTATTTTAAATCATACCATTTTAGCGTTGATTTATATAAGAAAATGTTGTCTATATAATCAACACTACTTAACCTATCTATCTGTTCAACCCAAGACAACCAACATTAAATTCCGATATTTGGAATTTAATTTAAACATTGTAACAATACGTTCGTACCATCTATCACGTATGCATGTGAAAAAAAAAACATTTTATAGTATTAGTGCAATAACATAAAATATAAATAAAAAAAAAACAAAAGTGGTATATGCTGCATAACATTTCCACCAATAAAAATAAGAAAAGACATGCCGCAGATTCGTTTCCATTTCTTTACAATACTGGACCAGATAAAATTTTAAATGAATGTTAGATACATACAAAAAAACATTTGTTTAGTGCTGAGGTGCATCTGGTTCAGAAAACTTGATTTTGTTTGTATAAGTTTCATTTCTGTCAACTATCTATGAGTATATATAAAAGTCATCATCATCAGATACTTTATTAGCATTTTAAATTATTTAACATACTTTTAAGATAATGTAGAGTCTATTGATTTATTGTTAGTGATTTTTATACAAAAAGACGTCATTTTTCCTGACCCATAAAATAGATATTGTGTTGTTAGTATACATATTATTGAATATACAAGTATAAAAGCATATTGCTCTTAGTTGTCAGGAAATGGGAAAATGTAAAAAAATGCTTTGTAAAATTTGCACAAATAAATAAAAATAACTTATGTGCAAAGTTGTATCATTCATGAACTCTTGACATTAAGAATTATCTACCTCGATGACTTGCCCTGTAACCTTCGCTACACCCAGCAAAAAACGTGTATTAAAACCAATGAAGTTTTTACTTTACTTCTAGTAAACAGAAAATTTCTTTAAACGTATGAAGTTTGAATATAATTAATTAAAAATGCCATTGGATCAAATACACTTTCATAGAATTTAAAATTTCAGTAGTAATAGAATTAAAGCAAGCCGACATACAACTAATGCAACAAATTACTTAGAATCTAGTAAATCAACTTCATGGGAACTATGATTTTTTTGCATAGCCTCTATGTATAAACATTTTAGTTTTGTATTGCACCGCGTATCAAGTAGTTACGATTTTAGAAACGTTGACAACATTCCACATCTAGTCTCATGGCAATGTGAACGGACTGGCACGCAGGCGGACCGGGTTCGAATCCAAGTTTCGGCATAAGGTTTTTTATGAATAAAAAAATATAAAAATTGAATAAAAATAAATAGAAAAAAATAAAAATAAAAAAAAAAATTTAAAAAATTTAATTTAATTTAATTAAAAAATAAAAAAAAAATAAAAAATATTCTTTTCTATTTTTTTTTTTTAAATAAAATCCAATGAAATTTTTACATAGAATCGATGAACAATCTCATTGTTATAATCGAATTTTCACTTTATATTTTCAATGATATTTCTATCATTGTCCCAAAAAGGCTATTTCATAGGCTCCAAATCATAGCCGACATTTCATAGGTTCTATGTAATTTTTCTTTAATAAAAGTAATTTTTTTTCTGGGTGTATAATAGCGCAACTACCAAGTCAGAAAAGATTTATCAACAATCATATGAAATATAATCAATAATTTCTACGAAAAAGGAAAATAAAAGTATGCCTAAAAAGTAATTAATAATAACGATTCTATATAACCTCACATAACTAAAATTTATTAAATTTCTCAATTGTCACTTCCATAGCTATCGATGGCTCAGCTCGAGTGTGCCAACTTAAGAACGACGGAGAGTGAATATGAGTAACTATGTATTTATACTCAGATAGTATAATTCACTGTTCCCCAGCTGGTTGTCCGCGGACGGCGGACCGGAGGTGGTGAGAGTCTTAGAGGTTGTCCGTTGAAGAAGGTAGTGACTATTTTTGTAAAAACAAAATATGTATTTCTCTGTGACTAAATCAAATTTTTGATTTTCATTAAGCAATGTTCTCTAGGTAGCTAAAGTTAAAAAAATCGATCGCGAACCTAAAGATAGATACGAACAAATTTGCAAAATTACTGAGCCTGGTCCCCATTGCTCCAACGACTTTTCATTTATACATTTACCACAAAAGCAAATGTTTGGTTTGTGAGCATTTTTCAATTGGCACAACCGAAAATCAGCATTTTTTTCGTCTTCTTTGCAGTGGCGTCCTAGTTTCTCCTCAGCTATTTAGATTCCTTAAAATGCTAATTTTCTCGATATTTAGGACAATGTGGAGTCAATGACAGACAATCTTTCGATTAGAAAATTTCAAAATTACAGCAAGTTTTGCTTTGAATCATATAAGAGAGTTTTGCTGTTAGAAAGCCCTGGCTTATCGTTAATATTCGGCAAGGAGCTTAGGGTGCCTCCTGATATTTTCAACCACATTTTCAGCAGCAAAGGATAATTTTCCAAATAGTTTGAAAACAAAAAACGAAATTGACTAAGCTGAAGCTGTGATTAATGACTCCGTCTGGTAATACTTAATCAAACCAGAAAAGTTTAAAAAAGTATTTAATTGATTACTATATTGGATTTTGACAAAGTATCAAGAATTAGCCATACGTAGCGGGCGTCAAAGACGGTTAAATAAGAAGATAATCGTCAAATAGTTGTAGTACGGAATAATGTTGGACTAGATAGAAGAGGCAGCGACCGTATGCGATCATAAATGTCTTACTGTGTAGTTTTTTTTTCTGTTGACGGAACATGGCTCCAAAAAGTAGTCGCAACAGTAAAATTTTCAATCGAATCACCTTCTAAGAAGAAAGCCATGGGATTATGGGACATGTAGGTGTCGCATACATTTTTTTTTATGCAAAAGGGTAAACCGATGACAGACAATACGAAAGGTATTTATTGGGTGAATTTAATGCGCTAAAAGGTGATGCATGTTAACAGCGGCAAGAAAATGCTCCTCTATACCGATAACGCTTCAGTCTATTCATCCCAAAGAAGTAGCCTACTTACGGTTGAATGGTACCAAATCGCCGAACTCTGTAAACCTCGTGCGACCGCTTTGTTCTCAACATCGTATTAATACAAAAATAACGACAAAAATCTGACCACAACCGAATGGGTAACTTTTGAATCCATCCTCGGAACGGTGGTCCGTATAGGAATTCCCTTCGAGGCTAAGGGGTCTGTAGACATCTGCGGGTTGAGAATCTCTGGTATAAACGGAACGCACTCCTAGGACATTACGTATTTGAAATTAATCTTAAATTTTGACGTTGCGTTTGCGTTCAGAATCTAAATACATTATGTCTGTTACTATTCAATCTAATGCTCCCATATGATCAAAAGTTCATTGACACACTAATACTCTCTAAGTACACTGCATTACATCTACTTCAATGAAGATGATCTCAATTCCAAACTTATTTTTATTTGCGAATATTATACATAAATAAACATTAAATGATATAACTGAAATTGCAGCTTACCCATCTTTTTGCTCTTCTTTTGGTATGCACAAGAAATGAAGTTATTATCCAGCAATCTGGGCATAAGAGTGATATTTTGTATGGCGCGATTAATGATATTTTGGTAACTGTAACGCATAAAATTCAATTTTTGTAAGACTCTTCTTGTTAGGCTTTGTGATTAAACGTTAATATGGCATCTGATATGCTCGTAAGCTTACTGAAATGGTTCAATCGTACAAACAAATTGAATTAAATGATTAAGCTCAATTAAATTTTCTTTACCTATTTTTTTATTCGACATGACGACGGCCGGACTATAATTAATGATGATTTGGAAAGAAGTAAATTCTTTCAAACTAGTAAGTATTCAGAAAATATTAGAAGCCTTCATTGATTTAAGAAATTTACTTTGCTTTGATTTACGAAAATGGTCCAAGATGTAGTGATAGCTGCTGTCTCGAAAACTATTTTATTATCTCTTTGTGTCTGGTGGCCGTAATCCGTCGAGGGCTACGATCAAGAAAATATAAGGATAGATACACAGACCAAAAAATGTGTAATCATGGAATTGAGAGATAAAAAGGAATGGTAAATCAGCTGTCACCCATACAAACTGCATGGCCCGATTTTAAAAAGCGGTTGTCCCCATCTGTCAAGTGTTATTGTGAAGTTTTTACGAAGTAAGTGGGGGGAAAGACTGTTGCTGGAGGAAGTCAGGAAGTGTATCTATAAAATGTTTTGTAGTTTTCTTTATTCAATGTGTGTAACCATTTGCTATCTCATTCATAATGGCAGTGACGTGGTTATTTTTATACAGGCGGGTCAGTCAGTCAGTTACCACACTCCCTTGTGCGAGACTAAAATGCAAATGCACTGGGATGACAACCATAGATAGAATTAGAAAGAGAAGAACAACCGAGAGAGCTTCACTCTACAAGTCACTCTATAGTCCATTTGTACGGTAGTATCACCACTAGGTTACGCATGGTGCGACATATAGTGGAGTCAATTTCAACATTGACATCGGAAAAAAAATGCAGCATTGTTGCATTTTGGATATTGGGATATGTGAGGGTATTTTAAGGTGACCGTACAGCATTTTGCTGTACAGTACAGAATTTGGACCTATCGTGCAGCAAAATGTACAGCATTCTTGATTTCACACAATGCGGAACCCTACTTCGAATAATAATTGTATTACTTAACTGACGAGATTTTTTCCTTTTAAAACAATGGTAACGTGGAAAGTTTGTGCTATGATGGTATTGGTAGCCAATACAAATAAATTTTGTTATTGAAGGTCAGGGGCCGCCACGGAGAGCCTCATTATTGGAAAATTTCATAATCATAAAAATCCACTCAAACTTAAAAATGTTTGCACAGAATTTCGTTTTTCAAACAAAATTGGTTGTAGACCCTTTACATTAGAAAAGTTTTAGTTTAGTTCATTCTTGCTCAGACATTTTTTTTTTTGTAGAGTTAGCGGTTCCGGACATATAGCGGGGATAGAGTTGATAAGCACAAGAAAGGGATGTTTTAACCCGCTCTACCAACGTTAGCTCACCCCCCACGACACCGCGTGCTTTTAGTATGTTTTCCTCGTAACTATACGTCTTATAAATCTGTGAAAAAAAAAACCGTCACCCTCTCCCAATTTTCTACAATGTTGGTCTTTATACTTATGAATGGGAAAAATTAAATTCGGAAGCTGGGTTTAAGCTCTTGAACTTTTGACTGATTCAAGACCAGGCAACAGGAAGTATATCAAAGGATGCAAATTCAATACTGTAGAAATTTTTCGTGCAACATATTTCTAAAATTCGATCAGTGGAGACACCAGAGCAAACAAATGGGGAAAAACGACTTTTTGACAATATTCGGATTTTAAAAGGGTATATCGGGGGAACCGTTAGGAATCCGGCATATGTATGTGGAACAAGGAATTTTGCATATGTATGTATGGATAATAACATTTTTCGCTGGGACTCACCTTTTTCGAGAAAAGGCCCAAAACACCGAAAATTGCACCTTTAACCCCTTCTGCCCACGTTAGCTCACTTCTCAGGTCCGAGTGATTTTAGTATGTTTACCTCCTACCTAGGTGGAATAAATAAAGCTGGCCTTTTTTTGAAACATCTTAGGAGTAGAGTCGGCATTTTTGAGATGCAGGAAATATAGCTGGTTTTGCTTAGTGAATGATAATTTTTGTTTTTGATGTGTCAAATATAATTTCCAGGAAAGAGCACGGTTTTTCATATACGACGTTTTCTTATTATTACTAGATTTGCAAAGCAGTAGTTTCTATCTCACAAAAACAACTGTGTTGTAAAAGGTGTCCGCCAAAGAAAAAGTCATCAGCCGCAAAAAGGATTAATATAAATGCATTCCCGGCAAAATACTCGCATCTTGTCTCAATGATGGTGGTGTAGCAAATTTTTTTCGACGCTTATTGGCGGGGAGCTGAATGAGGGTACTATTTGCTGCTATGTTCTTTTCTTGATAATTTTGAAGCTTCCAGTCTTATAGAAAATAAAACTGCGTTTTAGAACCTTATTTAGCTTTCCTTCGTATGGAACTCATTTTTTTTTTCTATACGATAAAAGTTCTTTCATAAATTTCTTAACATTGATTTTATTTTGTTATTAACCTTATTCAAGCTCCCCGCCAAATAGCGTTGAAAAAAATTAGCTCCACCACCATAATTGAGACAAAATGCGAGTATTTTGGCAGGAATGCATTTATATCAATCCTTTTTGCGGCTGATGACTTTTTCTTTGGCGGACACCTTTTACAACACAGTTGTTTTTGTGAGATATCATATCTTTTTGCAGTTTTCGATTTACAAAATTCGTAAATATATTATGAAGACGATATTCATTGCCCTATTGTCACGAATTTGTTTGAGAACAATAATTATAAGAATGATAAACCCCTTGCTAACCTTCGTCTCCTTGGTCTCCTTGGTAACCTTGCTCGCCTTGGTAATCTTAGTAACCATAGTACACTTGACTACTTTGGTGATCTTGCAAACCCTTAGTAACCTTGGTAACCCCGATGGCCTTGGTAGCCCTAGTAACCTCGCTAACCTTGGTATCTTTATACATAACATTAAACTTAATGATAACCCTAACTTTGACCATAACCCTGGCCTATACCTAAACCTCAAACTCAGACTCAACCTTAACCCAAACCCTATCCTTACATTTAACCCTAATAATAACGTTAACTGCGATGTAACAATAACTTTAACCCTATCCGTTGCCCTAAACTTGATTTTGACTTTAACACCTTAGCCCTAAATTGAGTCTAAACCTTTACTTCATCTCTATCACATTCATCCTAATCTTAAATCTTAATTTTTAATGTAACCATTAAGCCTCACTGGATACTCAATATGTGATTCAAATAACATTTTCCTAAGTTCCACATTGCGCCTAAGACACATAGAGAAAGACATGTACATGTGAAAATATCCTTTTATCCCTCATCAAAGGTCCCGAAAACCTGTTGAGTTCTGACGAGCTTTTGATTTTACAACAATAAAGTGGTTTCATGACCAAGAATCAGGGATAGCTATGAAATTCACTATATAACTAACAGTACCTTTTTGCCTACCACAACAGGATCAAACCGGGTGGAATTACAAGAATAAATCTACATGCCAAATTTTGTTCAAATTAACTCATCAGAATTCCTTGAAAAATCGATTTTCCATATGCCATCATCACGTAACTCTGGTTTGAACACAACAGAATACACCGTCTTGACAAAACCGATTTGGTGTCCCAGCGCCATATTTAAGCTTCCACCAAACCAGCGCAGAACGGTAGCGGTACGTGTCAGAATGTATGAAATAGTTTCCGCCGCGGTACACCACGGAGTACTTGTCAATTCTTGTGGTGTGAATGAAACAAACGGGATGAATGAAACAGTGCGTATGCTCATCCAATATTAAACTAATATGTACGTACTCGTATATATGAGACGAACCAAAACAGGAACTTTGACCCGCCCCCTCTCTTGCAGACGATCTAAAACTGACAATTTTAGATACAAAGATTGTTCGGTCCTACCAATTATACTATACTATACGATTCTTTTCTAGGCTTTTTTCGGGCCTATCCCCGACTTTTGCAAAATGCTTCCTTTAAAACATATAAAAAGATTTAAGCGAGAAACTCTATGTATTTTTTCACATTTTCCGCTGTATCTTTTTTTCTACTACACGGATCGGAGCAAACGATAGCCTATGCACACCTTCACGACAGACTCTATCAATGGGAAAAGAGACCAAATCCCGAGATGCCCTCTGCAAGGCTGTAGCCCTGTCAATGAACGACAAGAACAACAAGAACAACGAGAACGACGAGAACAACGAGAACAAGATTTTTGAAAAAATGCGATTTTCAAACTCTTATATCTCCGGTGTTTCTTATCGTATCATCTTGAAATTTTCTACACTTCGTAAGACGGCGCGAGCGACAACGCTTACCGAATTTGAAGACTCAGGACCAACCAGGGTCCGAGCTACAGAGGTCCGAAAACCCGTACTTGTTCCGTCGTGTAAACATAGTCTTAGTCGCTTCTCACTTTTTATTTGTTCAAATTTCTTCGTTTTTCATTGGCGTGCGGGACTCCTACAGAGGTCCGAAAACCCGTACTTGTTCTGTCGTGTAAACATAGTCTTAGTCGCTTCTCATTTTTTATTTGTTCAAATTTCTTCGTTTTTCTTTGGCGTGCGGGACGCTCCCGCGTCCCTAGATATTTTTCGTTTAATTGACGAAAAACCGATCTAGGGACGCGGGAGCGTCCCGCACGCCAAAGAAAAACGAAGAAATTTGAACAAATAAAAAGTGAGAAGCGACTAAGACTATGTTTACACGACGGAACAAGTACGGGTTTTCGGACCTCTGTAGCTCGGACCCTGGTTGGTCGTGAGTCTTCAAATTCGGTAAGCGTTGTCGCTCGCGCCGTCTTACGAAATGTAGAAAATTTTAAGAGGATACGATAAAAAAACACCGGAGATATAAGAGTGTGAAAATCGCCTTTTTTTCCAAAAATCTTGTTCTCGTTGTTCTCGTCGTTCTTGTTGTTTATTGACAGGGCTACAGCCTCGTAGAGAGCATCTCGGGACTCGCTCTCTTTTCCCATTGATTTGCTCCGATCCGTGCGGTAGAAAAAAAGATACAGCGAAAAATGTGGAAAAAATGCATCGAGTTTCTCGCTTAAGTCTTTTTATATGTTTTAATGGAAGCATTTTGTAAAAGTTGGGGATAGGCCCGACAAAAAGCCTAGAAAAGAATCGTATAGTATAGTATAGTTGGTAGGACCGAACAATCTTTTGTATCCAAAATTTTAGATTATCTGCAAGAGCGGGGGGGGGCGGGTCAAAGTTCCTGTTTTGGTTCGTCTCATATATACGAGTACGTACATATTAATTTAATATTTTATTTTATATAGTGCGATTCATACGCACTGTTTCATTCATCCCGATGATCCTAAAGCTTCCACCAAATCAGCGCGGTACGCGGTACACACAATACACACACCACAAAAATTGACAAGTACTCCGTGGTGTACCGCGGCGGAAACTATTTCATACATTCTGACACGTACCGCTAAAGCTTGAATAAGGTTAATAGCAGAATAAAATCAATGTTAAGAAATTTATGAAAGAACTTTTATCGTATAGAAAAAAAAAAACGAGTTCCATACGAAGGATAGCAAAATAAGGTTCTAAAACGCATTTTTATTTTCTATAAGACTGGAAGCTTCAAAATTAAATTTGATCAAGAAAAGAACATAGCAGCAAATAGTACCCTCATTCAGCTCCCCGCCAATAAGCGTTGAAAAAATTTGCTCCACCACCATCATTGAGACAAGATGCGAGTATTTTGGCGGGATTGTATTTACATCAATCCTTTTTGCGGCTGATGACTTTTTCTTTGGCGGACACCTTTTACAACACAGTTGTTTTTGTGAGATTGAAGAAAACGGAACCTGAGCTCATATTTTGAATCTACAAATACAGTGAAAGCTCCCGTAGGCGGACACTGACGGTTCCATTAATTTTGTCCGGCTACGGGAGATGTCCGCTTGCGGGAGAGGCTGAGTATAGCGAACACCAAAATTATTTAAATTTATTTACCTTTCAGACCCCTTTAAATTCAACATAATTAAAAATTGAATATCGGTGTCGGAAATTATTGATATTTTTCAAGATTTTCTACAATCATTTTCAAAATTTCCTCTGCACAAGCGGACGGACATCAGGAGAGACTAAAACTTCAAACTTAAAACCCTTTGTTTGTCTACAAAAATCAGAAAAGTACTTCAGCAAGTTGTTTTGTAGTCATTTCTACCATTAAATCTCTCAAAATGTCGTTGATGAGTAGTCCTAGAATTTACTTTTTGTCCGTTTACGGGAGAGTCAACCTAAAAAATGTACTATTAGTGTCCGCGTCCGGCCAGGAGAGCGTCCGGCTACGGGAACGTATTTTGTTCGAAAATTGTATTGAAAAGCTTGGGACCGAGAAATTTGTCCGGCTACGGGAGCTGTCCGCGAACGGAGCTTTCACTGTATGCCAATTCTTTTGAAGGCATTTTTGCTAAAAAAAAAATTCCGATTCGGGACATCATAATATTTATGAAAGCATCGTTTATTTGTAATTGTTTTTAAATTACCCCTGTAATATAGACACCCCTTCAAACGTTACAACCAGACAATTTTTGCATAAGCTTTTCTATATGCGATTAAAATTAACGAACGCTTAGGAGCCACGAAGCGGAAAGCTTGAAGCTTATACGTATTAAAGTACAAAGGGTAAGAGTAAATTGATTTAAATTGTTCTGAGTCTTCATTATCAACGCAAAGAATTAATAATGTTTGGCACATTTTCTGTGGAACTTAATTTGAAGATAAACTACTAGACATGGTTTACCTAATATGTAGTTGTATCCGGATATTTAATAGGAATTGGAAAGGCCAATTTAGGACTGTTCTTCGGATTTTGATTATGTAGTTAGAGTGCAAATTCTGCTATGATAATACGTTGCTGTTTGTAGCAGAAGAATGGCAGTCCCTATTCGAGACTAAAAAATACCGTAATAGTAAATCCCTTACCTGCTGTTTTCCGTTACACACGCACATAAATGAATCGCCTTCGATTCGTTCGTCGTCATTTTCGCAGCTCGACAATGAGCAATAGCATTTATCGTCGTAATAGTAACAATTATTCCAAAAGATCGCTCCATCGCATCCCAACTTGGCGGCCGCTGTAAATCCACTTTTGCGATCACTACTGCCAAGTGAACTAGACGATCCATCGCCCGTCTGGCCGAACGACGATATACCACTATCTACACCACCACAATCACCATCAACCGACACAACACTCTTTTGCAATCGTTCGGCATCAAAGAACGAATAGTCCCTTTCCGAGTCCGCCAGCGATGAAACATCTGATGAACTACTAATCGATGACACATTGGACGAGGTCGACACTGACGATGAACTTTGAACGAAAATTTTCAAACGATGATTGTTTGGTGCATTCACTACTTGATCGCCCGATCGAAGATCGTTAAATTTACGATTTTCGTTATTTTTCAAATTTACATCGATCTTTTGCGATTTATGAACACTGTTCGGGAGCAGGGCATTGTTTAGATTGTTGTTGCGCAAGAGCAACTCATCGGTAGTGATTTTTGTAAGATTTTTACCACTGAAATTTTGCACATCGTTACGATCGCCACTTTTCAATAATTTGCCACTGTTACCGACACGACTATTCGAGTCTGATGACGTCACTTCTTTCACTTCATCGCCACCCAGTTTTACCGTTATTTTCGTACTTTTCTCGTGCGGTCGATCGAAATCGATTATCAAATGACCGTCTTTCTTACCGCCCGCACCCGATGTCACGAAGGTCTTTGCGTTACGCGAATTATTTCTTGAATTCATTTTAAGGTGGTCAAGGTGGTGGTTGTCGTCACTGCAACATTTCTTTGATTTGCCACTACACTTGGATCGCGAGGATGAGGAGCTGCGATGACTGCCACTGGTGCTGCTGTTGCTACTGGTCTCTTTGTTGTTTTTGATGCGACTGCTCCGCATGCAATCGTCCAATGATGATCGGCTGGTTGGTGGTGGCTGTGATGAATGTGACATTGGACAATTACTGATATTGCAATTTTTATAACCGCACGATCCCGTTATCGAAGCTGGTTGTTGCCGATGGTCTTGATTGGAAACAGGTTCCGAAAGTGCAGTGGGATGATGACGACCTGAACGTGTTGTTGTTGTTGTCTTTTCCGATCGTGCTGGTGACATGGTTGATGGTGTAGATCGCGGTGAAGAGGCTGATGTTGGCGATGAAGAGCTAATACGATTTGAACTAATGCTCATCATCATATTGCTGCTGCTGCCGCGACTAATCGCTGCTTGTCTGTTCGCAATTTCATCTGGAATTTGCTGACGATTGTTCGCTGATCGGCGATCAAACGGTGATTCGATAATTGCTTTCGATTTAACATGCTTTTGCCTACTTCCCGAATGGCTGCTGTGATGATTTGTGCTGCTGCTCATGTGGTGCTTTGAAGGCGCTGCAATTATTGGTGGTGGTGATTTGCTTCGCTCGATCGATGATGATTGCGAACGTGGTCGTTCCGCGGAATTGGTATTGTGATCAAAGTCGAACATTTGCCTAATTTTGCTGTTCATTTTGGAATTCATCTCGTCGTGGTGCTTGGAATATCTTTGCATGCTTCGCGATTTCTCCTTGCCGCCGGCATCATTACCGCTGGTGAAGTGTGCTTGATCTTGAGGAAGATCATCAATGAAACTTCTGAATTCGATTGGATCGCGGGAAACAGGTGATGTACTACGCCGGTTCCGATAGATTTGCTCGAATCGTTGACTTACACGTGATAAGTCCGTCGAGTCTGTATCCGGACTTAAGGAGCGCTGATGCTGATGGTAGCTATGCGGTCGCGAAGGTGAAGCTCTACTCTTGATCTTATCAAGACGATTGGCTCGGGTCGTGACCAAACTGAGAGCTGCCAACTGAGATTCGCTGTTCCAATCATCATTGTCGTCGTGTGGATCTCTCTCGATCAGGCCGTGATAGGAATGTTTACGCTGTGGCTTGTAACTGCCACCATTTGGATCCGATGAAATTCCCTCCTCGATTGCACTGCATTGCCGAAAGAACTCCTGCGCGTCCAGCTGGTGGCTGGACTTATTCAACTTTTTATAAACGGCATACTTGTACAAGCTTGGCTTCAATTTATCCTCATTCTTTGGTCGATCACTAGACGTTGAGGATCGCCTGGATTTGTTCGATTTGACGTAGTTGATTTTCAGTAGTTCCATACTGGGAATTTCATCACCATCGTTTTGACCGACAGGACTTTGCGATGGCGTGAACGCCTCGTGGCGACAATTTTTATATTTCAAAGGACCCGTTTCGACCTTTTGCATTTCGTCTATTTGTTACATTAATTTTCCGGTTTGGTTCATTCATTTAATATCAGGCTGAAGGCTAATGCACATCCACTTCCATTCCTTGTAAATGTGAATACAAACACAATGGATCATAGTCGATTCGTTTCGCATAAATTGCCAATTCACATTATTCGCTAGGAACACTTCTATCCCACTAATCCCATTTCCAAACTTGTTCTATATCGCAATGAAAAGCCGGCAATTCCAACCAATTAAAGATAATGCTCCATCCACTATTATAAGAAATATCCAACTTTTCGATTCTAATGTATTTTCGTTGTAATTATCTTATTTTCTGCAATTTTTACAGATCATACACTCATTAAGTTTTCACTTTTCTGTAGTTATCTTCACACATGCTATTTTAGCAAAAATTATTATGAAAGATATTTCTCTTCACTCGTGATAAATTGTTGCACTTAACATCAAACCACTTTAGGAAAACATAGTTATCAGGGGGAACTAACTATATTATGTGGAGCCTTCCAATTCACAAACTGAATCACATCTATCGTTAACCGACAAACCGGAATATCTTAAGACGCGATTGAAGCAGCATTTCTTTCGTTCATCGAGTTAGCGAGTGCGCTATTTGAAAAGACCTTCGAAATACACGTACATCCGACAGTCGTGTTCTCGCATGGAACTCTCGCGGTAAACTAAGCTAAAAGATAGTAGTTGAAAGCACACAATGTGTATGATAAAAGATACCAAGACGTTGCGGGAATAGACGCCACCGCCATCGTGCTAATCCAGGTGGGTTCGCGGGTTTCAAACAAGACAGCGAATATCTTAAAGAAATGTTGCAAACATACTCGAACATAGAGAGCTAGCTAGATAGCTGTTGTATAGAAGCCTGGAATTGGCTAGCTTGACGATTTTATGCATAGCGGAAATTCTGCGTCCACATCGTGCGGTTGTCTTGTAATTCAAGCTGTACGGACGGGTAAGACGAGTTTAACCATTTCTCCGGTCAAAAGTCATGTGCGGTGACTTTGAAACAGTTTGTGTTGTA
The DNA here is from genome assembly GCA_949715475.1 of Microchrysa polita. Taxonomy (NCBI): domain Eukaryota; kingdom Metazoa; phylum Arthropoda; class Insecta; order Diptera; family Stratiomyidae; genus Microchrysa; species Microchrysa polita. Next base: position 68,131,937 of record OX454419.1, read on the forward strand.
AGAAATATTTACAGAATATTTCACATAGTGATAATCGATTTATTTTTGCTGTGGTTTTTTCGTAATTGCAAAACTAACCAAATTTTTTTAATTTCCCGGCTTGGTTATAGGTTAGACCCCTTACAATTTATTTAGTAAATGCTTGTTCAGACTATATGGCAACATACCATTTATTTGCTGCCATATGATTGCCATACCCGTGTGAACACTCTCCATACGCTCTGCCATACGAAAAAAAATTCGTATGGTAACTGCATACCACATCGTGCCATATAGATGTTACCATACAGTGTGAACACCTGTTGCCAGATATCTGGCTCCACTCTGCCATATGATTTCATATGATAAGCATGTCCATCATATGAAAAGCATCTGACACTTGTTTTTCGTGGGTGTATCACATTGTGCTCAGCATTTACAGTACTTTATGCCAATTTATTAATTTTCGTTTTTCAGTAAATCAGTTCTGATTTGACTGTAAAATCGCAGTTCACCAAATTGTGGTTGTATGTACACCCAGAAGAATTCGTAAATATGTATATTATAATAAAATAATGCGTGGGAATATACATTGCATACGTGACTGAGTGAGTTCGTTCGTATTTGTATACACTTAATCTCTACTACGCATTGCATGCAAAATGGCTGACGAAGGGTAAGCTCACTTTTTTCAAATTTCAATTTTTATACCCGTCACTATATGAAAGGGTATATTAACTTTGTCATGAAGTTTGCAACGCTAACTTCACCCAAATGTGTTCCTAGTAAAGCCTTAAAACATATCTAGGAATGGATGGAAACGGAACATCATGTAATAGGGCTGTCATACAAACCAACTCCCAAATATATGGTTCATGTAAGAGAAACTTTTTTTCTTTTTGAATCTTAACCAAAATTCATCCAATTCATCCTGGACTAGCCTTAACACATCTAGGGACAGATGGAAAATTGTTAACACAAAAGAAGCTTAGGTTTCATTCAAATGTGATAAGTATTCAAATTTCAGCCGCGCCCGAAATTAGCCTCGGTCTCGTTCTAAGCTAATTTTACAATTTACATATTAAAGGCCTGGATAGACCTCGGGCGGAATGAAAATGAAATTTTTGACGGCTGCGATTTTTACAATGAAAATGCATACTTGTCGTGGAATATGTGGCAAATGCCGGGGAATTCAATAAGCTACAATCCGAAAACAGTTCCAAATTTTTTCTCGGCCATTTTATGTATTGTTTTTCGATTCCCCGGTCATTTCACCGTGGAAAATATATATATATGCAACTGGGAACGAAGCTGCCATACCAAAAACTGCCATATGTGGCAGTCAGTGTGAACACCCTGCCATACATATGGCAGAAAATATATGGTAGGTTGCCATATAGTCTGAACACGCCTTAACAGCTTTAAATAAAAATTCTGCCAAAAACCATTGCAGGAGACAAACCTGTGTTTTCTGACAACTTTCGTCGCGCCACTGATGAATTTTTGATAATTTCTAGCCTGAGTTTGTTCCAGATAGTGAATGGTGGCTTGAAATCATAGAGCAGGGGTGTCAAACTCAAAACCTGGCGCGGGCCAAATAAGATTCTCCTCAGGTTTACGTGGGCCGCATGAGGAAAATTTCAAAAACTTTTATGTAAACGTAATACGAAAGTTGATTACAGAATATTACTTTTAAAATATAGCAGAGAGTCTAGATCACTATAGAGGCTTCGGGATTATCCGTGAGAACTTCCTGCTTTCGATAATGTACTTCAAGAACATTAAAAAAATAAGGCAAGGAGGAAAAACGTGAAAATATGATTGATCTTCAAGTTACCACAATTACATTTATTTGCGCCAAATTTTGGATGATAAAAAATGTTTAGCACCAGTCATCCGAGGTCGCCAAAAATACAATTGGGAGGCAAAATAGTCAGAATAAATTTTAATTTTAGCAGAAAGGTGGCTAGAAGAGACAAAAAGTTTGTTTGTGATATGGTTTTAAACAAACTCATGCATATTGGTCCAAAAATGGGCTCAAATTATAATGTTGGAATTCCACATCCATAATTTAGTCACCAATTCCAAGATTTCCGTAGTTTTTAAAGCTTTGTAATTTTTCCAAATAAATCTCATGCTCGGTAAAGCCAACCAATTTTTTATTAACAGCATTTCGGGGCAGAACAGTTTCATGAAAAGACTTAGTATATCGTCCTGTACAAAAAAGATGAGCTGTTTTATAAAATCAAATAACCAGCCTCAAATTGCTGGAGAAAAAAAACCTTAAATAATCTTGCGTAAGCCACTGACGAGTTTTAGTAATTTTTGTAGACTTGAGTATAATTTCTGAATTTGTTCACCTTACCAATTTCACCATTTTTGTGTTGATGCTGATTGTGCTGCTTCGACATGCCCGCGGGCCCCACAGAACTGCGAGGAGGGCCGCGTGTTTGACATGTCTGTCATAGAGCAATCGACTCAAATAAAAATATGTTTCTTATAATATTATGTAAATTTTAAAGATATTTTTTTTTTTTGAAAATTATGTCTAATAACGATTTAAGGAAAGCGGCTACCATATTTAGCGCGTACGTCCCGTTTTCGGAATGTCTGACTTTTCCAAATTTGTAAAAATACAGCATGTTATATTAAATTACACGTCGAACACTGATGTGCTGGTACTTCTAATATTCATTTCTTTGCACAATTGTGTTGCGAAGGTCCTTTTGATTAAGAATACATTCAGTTTAGTGTTTCTAATCGAGATAGTGAAGGCTTTTCGCGTTCTGTCATTGAACATAGATTTGGTCACAATGTTACAGTTACAGTGAGCCGTATGAGCATAATTAATATACTTTATGCCAGTGATTCCCATAACCAGTGGGTCTCGGGGAGCAAAACATATCTCTCTCTAACTAACTGATCAAACATCAGAATTTAAACAGAATATGCCTCATAGGTCCAAGGCCAGAGGCAGACCGAAGAACACCTGGATGTGTCAAATGAAAAAGCAACAACAGCGCATTAGTCTCGGCGATGACACGATCCAAGATAGAGCTGCCTGTAGAAATATTCTGAGACATTACCGCCAGAACGGGCGATGTGCCTACACCGCAGGTCGAGCGACGCGGCGCCATGGAGCGGTATAAAGAACGAGGCAAGGAAGAAGAAGATGCCTCATAGGTCCTTTAACGAATTTCTAGATCGAGCTACATAATTGTTGATTTTTGGAAACCTAGTGGGTCCATGGGCGTAGCCAGGATTTCGATGAGGGGGGGGGGGGGTTCAAGGCCGAAATTTTGTCAACATCAAGATTTTCTTAGGAGTTGAAATCGTTGGTCGTTGGTCGCAAAATTTAGAGTATTTTAGCTGGTGTAATGGGTAGTGCGCGCACCTTCTTTACAAATGGTCATGTGTTCGAGACTCAGCGTGAACGAATTCAGTTTATGGTGTCTTTCGAACTCACGCCCCTCGGGAAGAACTATGATCTCAATCAGATGTTAAACGAGTACCCATTTATGGGGATAAACAACATTGCTGAGCGTGTTCTTGATCTCAACACCTTAACAAAAAAGCAGTTAAGATCTTGGGAATTGGATGTCACTAACACATCTGCCGCGTTAGTCCAATGTTGGACTGTCACGCCTGTTTTTTTTTTTAATTTTAGAGCTAAATTTTAGGAAAGGACAGTCGAGAATGAATTTCAACGCCATTTAAAGAAAAATGGCCCCTGAACGTGTTTAGACTTTTACTGGTGATTCTGATTATATTCGACTGGCCTCCGTTTCTGCTTTTTAGACTGTAGCTCGTTTATATTCAGTGCTATTTTTGACTTTTGGACTGCATATTCCACTTGCGAGATCAATGTCCGTTTTAAATTCTGGCTTTGCTTGGTTCTACAGGATCGCATATCCTGCCGAAACATACCGAGAAGCCTCTTATCTCACATCCACAGCATCCATATAAGGAAACATTATCCGACAGTCGGCTGGAGACATTTAGAAATACATGCCTTTTCTCTTCCTTAAAATAGGAGGCCAAGCTATTAAGCTGGTTTTCCTCTTCCAAATAGGAGCCCAAGCAATTCAGATGCTCCTCTATCTTCTTTATTCAACTGTGAGTCCGATCTCTTTAGCTGCTCAACCCAGCTGCTCCTCAACACTTCTACAATAAAATCGGGAGTCCTAACTAACCCTCCCTAGAACGAAATCCCACAGTAAAGTTTAAACCGAAGTTGGGCAGGATTGCATCCTATTTCCGATGGTAGCTTTTTGCTCATTCGACTTAAGTTGCCGAGACGCCGTGGAACTTGTATGATGAAGTATTGACATTTAACCGTCCGTCGGGCGCACCTCAAATTAAAATAAGATCGGGCGCACTCGGCCCGAGAGGCTACCCATCTATTTGGCTCAAGTTGCCTTTAAAAAAAAAAATTATTTTAAAAATTTTGAAGATATTCCTGCATGCTTTATTTCAATTTTAAGTTCTATGGTTTCAAATAAAACACCCTTTACTATGGGATACTTCCCGTATGCTGTAATGTCCTGTAATGATCACTACTGCTACTAATTCGACTTCGACCTTGAGAAAGCTCCCGCCACAATTTAGATTAGTGGTATCATTTTCGTCATTTATTTCCCTGAACTTTCCACCGAATTTAATCAATAATACTCACAGGGCCAGCTTCTCGTACATCTTATCTAGTGGTTAGTCTTATCGTATAGACAAGACGCATACTTTTTTCCGTAAGCTTTTACATTATATTGAATTCAGTTTTTGTTTGTTTCGCATAATTATGCCATATTTATGCTTGCTCTCGCCATCATCTGCAATGGAAAAAGCATTGAACAATTTCATACAATGCCATAACCAAGCAAAATATGGCATAGTTACGCAAAATAAACAAAAATTCAGTTGAATATAATGTAAAAGCTTTTCGAAAATAGTGTGTGTGTTTACTATACGATAAAACTAACCAGCCGATAGGTACTAGATAAGAGTTATGAGAACACAGTCTATTTAAGAAAATTTGTATGTCAAGATAGGTGACGCATAATTTTGGTGCTCCCTAAGGTTCCTTTACCATACCAATATTTTTTTTAAGTGCATTAACATCCTTTCAAACAAAATATGACGGCTAATGTTTGGTATCCTCGCGAAATCAACCCTAAGGAAAAAAATTTAGATTCAAAAGACTAGGCGTGGTACATGTGGGTTTCGCCCTGAGAAGTACAAGCATCAATTTAGTCTTAAGTCCGTTTTAGAAGACAGTATATATTCCGTATAATATTGCAAGGTGCAACACAATTTAAACCATTTCACCTTCAGGCAGAGGAGTTTCATAGTCAATATCCAGTTTTATAATTTGAAATGTCAGTAGCCAATTGAATGGCTCGTACCTCGTATACAAATTAATTTGGAAGCAAATTGTGAGAGTTAGGTATCAGCAACAAAACCCATGTGCTTACCTACTTTCAATACGTTAAAAAAAGGAATTATTTGAAAAATAGAGGAAAAAGTGGAGGGGTAATGCAAATATATAAAATTGCGAAATATAGGAGCAGTATACATATCCGTACTCACAGTGTATGTACTATATTGGATGATGAAAACAACAACAGAAATTTAAAATTTGTGGTGTTCGTATAAAAAGTGGTAGATCTACCAAAAAGTCGAAATACTGATCGATCCATCGCATACGAACAATTTTTCGACTTACTGCACTATAAATACGTGCATATGAACATGATTTCTTGGACAAAGCTTTTTTCCAACTGAAATGGGAGCCGAGAGACGATGATTCCTTTAAATTTTGTCATCTATCATTTCTTTAATAGTGTAGTAAGCAGGTGATAAGCCTAGTACATGACATTGCATTGTGGTGGAGAAATTTTAATTTTTTTTTTTGGGATGCTGAGCACGAATCCGGAGCTTCCCATCCGCTCCGAAATAGGGTCAAAATCGCAACACATTTTGAAGATGTATGTCGCATTGGACCCGCAATCATGTTTTCATAAAACATCATCACGGACAGGTTTCGGCAAAAATGAACAGTTTTGGAGTTATACCAAAAAAGGGAAGAACTAAGAAAATTTGGTGGTTTTTTGCGGTTTTGGTCCTGTTTCGCAACGAAATTTTGGTGAGAAGCTTCGGATTCGTGCTCAGCACCCCGAAAAATATAAGAAACATAAAAAATATTTTCTGCACCACATTTTGCAATCTCAAATCATGTAATGACTACACTATAAGCTCATTTTAAGATTTTTTTTAGCAATCTAGGAAGAAAGAAGAACAGAATTTCCAGCCCCATCGGCCTGCCATAAAAATCCCACCCCAAAAATATGGACCTTCTAAGAAACACATTTAACTTCGTAACCTATAATATTAACCAAAATTCACAAAACAAATATAAGAACGGATAAGAATGGTGGCATCATTACGGCAATTCCTGAAATGTCCATTTCTGTCGTAGAAATGTTTGCGACTATCGAATGTGTGAACTGATCCCCGCACGCAACCCAATTTTTCAATGTAGAGCGATCTTAACATAAAAAAAAAGTTAACCCTTTCACATAGTGACGGGTAAAACGATGTCCTCAGTGGTGGACTAATAATATAGTGAAAAGCATAACGGTGCCCATTAAAGATATTTGCTCGAAAGTTAATTTGGCGGAAAGTATTTTGCAATCCATCGAACTGAGCAACTTTTTAAAATTATTATCAAAAAAAGGTCACCCTAAAACGACAAGCAAAGGCAAACAACCAACAGGTTCGTGATCAAACTCTCGTCTGGACCCTCTCTTCTAATCTAATAGAAACATGGAGCAGTATATAGACGAGATTGAGCAGTCTCTGCACCTTCAAGCCATTTCATGAGACTTGAGCTAAATGGGTATTCGATAATTTGAACTTTACTAAAGGTTTGTGTTCGTAGAGACGACTCATGTGATGATCGCTCAGCGATCCATGTTAAACCACCGGTTCTGAGCTCTATATACTGATATTTTCTATACAAACATGTTCCTTTGGGTCATAGTTGACACAAGGAAAGTATCACCATTCAAAAAATATTCAAATACGGCTCGGAATTGGATGCAAAACTACGATCGCTAAGCGATCCTCACGTGAGTCGTCTCTACGAGCACGTACCTTAAAGGTACGTTGTGCTCGACACGACTGCACGACAGCGACTTGCTCATTCCATATAAAAACTCGTTTTTAAATTGAGAGAAAAACGAGTTTTTATATGGAATGAGCGAGTCGCTGTCGTGCGGCCGCGTCGAGGACAACGTACCTTAATAGTGTATTCACTCTGTCAAAACTCGCCTACCAAATTGAATCGTAAGTCAGTAAATTCAAAATGTATCCCAGAAACTGTTAATGAAATCGAGTTTTTAGTAAATCCTGTTTTTATTACGAATCCTGAAAAGCATTTGAGTAAAATCCTGTTTTAAATCTTATTGAAATTTAATGATTACAACAAGGGCACGAAGTTTTTGTCGAGCTTTTTTTTAGCAAAGAAAAATGAACTGCTGGAAAAAATTTACGATACGAAAGTGTTGATCAGATCGATGCGCGTATAAATAGGTTCATTTTACCTAAAATGAAAAAAATAATTAATTCTCTAATCAATAGGTGAAATTGGCCTTTAAAAAAAATTGAAAATTTCTTCATACACAAACTATATTCAATCTCTGATAAAACTCCATCATAACACCTTTCATTCGCACGTACATTATATGAGTATACAAAAGACTATGAACACATCGATTATCATCAATTTCGTATATCAGCAGGCAGTAAATCGAAGAAAGCTGTTCTGCACCTACTAAAATGCGGAAGCAACAGCCCAGCATCACTGCGGATATACGCGCTACCAGTTTACCACTGATGATGTCTCCATACGAACGAACGCTATCAATAGCGATCTGCCTGTATAAGCTGTAGATACTTTGGCACGATCCTCCGAACTCTAAAGAGTTTCTTAATTGCTATCTTAAATCAAAATTACGGTCGTGAGACTTCTTCGAAAACTATAAACATAGCGATTAGCGAATATCTTTATGTTGACTTTTATTTATTTATGTTTGTGCATTAAGTGAGTGTACGTACGTATGAGTATGTGCTTAATTATAACAAATGACCGTTTTTTTTTTAATTTTCTTTCAGTTAATGATGATAATTAGAATTATTTACTATTGATTTGTGCCAGGTTAAGTAGGCTAAAGTATTTGGTCAATGGCTTTCTGCTGGTGATATATGATTGCTATTTGTTAGTTAAACGCTAGAATTTAGTTTTGTGCTACGCGCGTTTAAGGATAATTAAAACGCACAATTAATTAGAAAGAAAAGAATTTAATGGTTATTTCTTTATGGAAAGGTTCCGTTAGATCAGTGGTTCCCAACTCAGAAACTACTGCGGACCACTTAGCATGTAAATGGATCTCGACGGACCACCATTCAATAATATGTAATGAAACGTGTTAAGGTCTCAACTTTTTTTGTCGAGGTATTGTATTCGGAAGCTCACTTTCTATCTCCCATCACAAATTCCACTTTATATTTTTGTCTTTTTTTTTACTTAAAAATAAAGTGGAAAACCACTGATCATACAAAAACCCTTCGCATAACACATCCATACGTTACCTTGGTGCTTGCAGATTGCCAGGTTGAGAGAAGGGAGAAAAACAGGAATAAGTGTCTTCTGGTCTGGACTAAAAGTTATCCAGTAAACGGTTTAGGTCGTTTTTTAGACTCCGATTTGTGATAATGTTTATCCCGAAAAACCTTATTAATTTTTGCAATCGATATCGAATTTTAATAGAAAGTTTGAATAATTTCGGAATTGGGCTATAAGTAACGAACATAAGCAACCCACCGCCTTCCCATAATCACGGACATTGCAGTAAAGTAATTACTGGATAATCTGTTACATGATGATTAAAGCGCGTGCTTGCATGTGACTTTAATTTTTCAGAAGAAAATAAACTTTTTTGCAGGAAGTCTCCTCGCGGACCAACTACGGGTCTCTCACGGACCACCCTCGGTCCGCGGACCACCTGTTGGGAAACAGTGCGTTAGATATACCAAAAAATCAAGTAAGCGTGTGTACATATAATTTGATTTGATAAGGACTTTTATAAAAATCATGAAATTGTATAAATGTTTATACCCTTCGCTCATAGAGTGAAAGGGTATATTAACTTTGTCATGAAGTTTGTAACGCATTGAAGGAAGCATCTCCGACCATATGAACAGTATACATATATGATCAGCATGACTTGGGGAGTCCGTCTGTCCGTCTGTCTGTCTGTCTGTCTGTCTGTTGCGACGCGTTTTACTCGGCGGGTATTGAAGCTAGCAAGCTGAAATTTTGCACACGTGCTTCTTATTGTTGCAGGCTGTTTGTATGTTTGATTCACCCAAATTGGATCACTGGGTCATGGGGCTGCCATACAAACTTAGCCCCCCAAATTAGGTTCTTCTAAGAAAAACTTTTTTATTTGTGCACCAATTTCAACCAAATTTCACACAAATGTGTTTCTATAGATAACACAAAATATATGTAAGAATGGATTAAATCGGAGCATGGGGTCATGGGGCTGCCATACAAACCTAACCCCCATTTTGGTTCTTCTAAGAAACATTTTTTGCACCAATTTCACAAAACCTTGAATTAATGTGTCTTTATCAAAGCAACTAAAAAGTTCAAAACGAATGGAATCGTACTGTGGGGTCATCCTCCGGCAACCCCAATAAAATTTTTCAAGTAAATATTTTTATTTGCCCACTTATTTCAACCAAGCCCAAAACTTTTGTCAAGACGGAAGAAAAAGAATGAGGAGGGGGATTAAATACAAGTCATAGGTACGCCCGAAAAAACTTTTAGCCCAAGCGAAGGGTATCCAAATTTCGGCCGCGCCCGAAATTAGCCTCGGCCCGGGGGGTTGGCGAGCGAAACGAGCAGGGGGCGAAGCCCCCTAGTTTTTTATTGCATTTTCGTATCCAGTCGAACAAGTATATGTATTTATAAATCAACCATGTATAGATTTAGCTGAACACGATTTTGTATTTACATACATACTTACTTATTCGTATATCTTATGTCAAAATGATAAATTATAAATCTAGTTCGAATTGCCTGAAACTATTATAGTACAAATTTGGTGGCAGGTTTATTGATTTTCCAGCATGATATGGTGTTCAAAACCGATTAGAGAAATGCCACTTGAAAAAAGAGTGTTATGAGTGCGAAGAATGTCACATTCATATACAACATTATTTTGTACATAAATATTTGTTACGTTTGTTGCATTTCCTTTAATGTTAATGCTTAATGCATATTGGCTTCTGTAATAGAAGCTATGTAATTTTCATTTTACTATTTTGGTATGTTATATCAGTTGAAATGCATACCGACAAATAGTTGTGGATTGTGGTTAACTAGTTGTGAAATCGAACCAGCATTTTTCAGTTGATATTTTGAATTGGATGCCCACTCATTAACTGATCTGCCTTCTTGTGTTTGAATATGTACTTGTATTAGTGCACAATTAGGTAGTGTGCTTTTTTGTAGATATGTACATATATGTCGTGCATTATTATACAATCATGATGTTGATGTGTGCATGGAAATTGATAAAATCAAAAATTAAAGTAAAGTAATCGAAGGTCAATTGAAATCGTACGGAAATTTAAAAGCAGACTCTAAAACTCTTCAAAATTTTTCGATTGGTTTTTTTTTAGGAAAAACGTCATTTAGATGCGAACATTAAAATAATTAATTTTTATTCGATGACATTCGTATAAAAGAAAACGTAGGTGAAAGTTACACAAAATGTCATTTGAATAATTTCCCTTTTCTCTTTTTTGTTATTGTCGTTTGTATTTTTAGGGTTCTTCAGAAATTTTGTCCGTCCGTCGTCTGTTCACTAAATAACTCGCGAACGGCTCAACCGATCGACTTCAAATTTGTTATGAATGTGTAGAATGGTCACAGTCTTTGGTACGAATACCGTAGAACCAACGCCCGCTCTAGCGCTTCCGCCAACCCGGGCAAAAGGTCAAGTTCAGCTAGGCCTTGTAAACTCTCAACATGAGAGAAATTTCAAAATTCAGGCATACTATTGAATTTCCCGCACAAAATATTTTACACCGTCGTGATAAAATATTCATATGACATACGGGAAACTCAGGGTCGGATTTTCCTGGGCAACTGCCCGGGGCGCAAATTTTGAAAAGCGGCATATTATTGAAACTCTCCTATTCTCCATTAATTTAAAGTTCTGTGGAATTTCTACGAATTCCGTGATTTCAAGAAGCTTTGGATAGTGCCAGACTTACCGATATACCCTGCCCTACCGATCTCCACTAATTTCAGCTCCCTATTTTTTTTTTTAATCCGACAATTTTCCGATTTATCCTTGATTCCTAAATGATTTAGTCGCTAACACTTACAGAATCGGTAAATCTACTTTTTCCTCCAAAAACGAGGCTTGATAAACACGAAAATTCCGCCCCTACAATTATTTAGATGTCTACAGCAGCGCCTTCCAAGTCACCACTGATATTGGTTAATACTTATGGCTAAAACATAATAGTTCTGAATCTTAATAGTCTAGTTAGTACGTGATAAGTGATGAGATTGCAGAATGTGGTGGAGATAATTTTTTTTTGTTTCTTATGTTTTTTGGGGTGCTGAGTAGGAATCCGGAGCCTCCCACCGAAATTTCGTTGCGGAAAAAGGGTCAAAATGGCGAAGACCCCTAAAATTTGTTTTTTGGCCCCTAACTAAAATTATGAAACTATTTATTTACGCGAAAAATTCTCCATGAATATGTTAGAGAGCACATAACTGCGCGTCCAAAGAGACAATTTTCACTCTTCTCCTTCAAAACATCAGAAAAGGTGCCTTAGATAAAATATTGCGAAGAATATTAAGTCTAGAACACATAAAGCTTCCCTGTAATGGCAGGTCGATATTGAGCTGTGAAAGCCAGCGACATAATTAAAATCGTTGCGGAGGAAACCGTTTGAAAATGTGAATCAGTATAGACTATTGTGACTTTTACCTTAAACCTCAGCTGCAAACTGACTTTTGCATTTTTCGCATTATTTCCACATAATGAATTCCCTCGTTTAGGTCTCCATTTGAATATGCAACTGGACTTCTTCCAAGATTAAATAGCAGGCGGTAATTTAACTACTACCCAGGGGCAACATAAAGAGTTAATCCGGGCCTGGGGAAACTGCCGGCTTTTAAACCAAATTTCCCACTTTGGAGCCAAAGATTGGCGTTCGTTTTCATTTTTACTTTTTTGGGGTAGTTTTCGATAACTTCCCTATACACGCTGTGCAATAGATACATTTCAATTAATCGGATATCTTTACGGAATAATTGCTTCAGCGATTTTAACGTGCGTGGCATATTTTTTATAAAGTGTCACCTCGACAAATGATTAAAAAATAAAATCAGAGCTAATTAAATCGGGTAACGTAGCCTAATTGCGATTTATAGAATGTCCGGGTACTATGGTTTCATCATTACTTATCTTGCTGAAATATAAACCCCTCGTTTCAAATTTGTCCTCTCACTACTTAATGAGTCAATAAAATTGGAACCAATCCTGAAGAGATAAGACGAAATTAAATTGAATTGCGGCTGAAGGCGGATGTAACTAATCGCAAACGAAAGTTAATATAGAAAATTGTGACTTTTGGAATGAATTTTTTCACATAACAATTTTTTGGAAGGCTTTTATGTGGTGAGTGTTTATACTTATAATTATAATTTGATATGAATTTCTTCTACTAGTGTATAGTCCACTAAATAAATATTGATTTAGTAGATTGCTCTCCCTTGATTCAACAGACTAAACAAAAAATTTAGACTTTATCTACGGAAGTCAAATTGCGACATATCGCACATCGCAGGTCCAATTAGAATCTTTTATTCTGGCGAAGAGAAGAGGAACAACATTTTCAATTGTAAATTACCACAAAAGAACTGAGCTGGTACATAAGCGTGCCTAAAATTTATGCCACTTTCGCTTAACGCAGCACCTCGTATCAGTTGTGCGGACACTTTAAAACAGTGGTTCCCAACAGGTGGTCCGCGGACCGGAGGTGGTCCGCGAGAGAGTCGTAGGTGGTCCGCGGGGAGAATCTGGAGTCTACTTATGAGAAAGTTATAGTTTCTTGTGACTAATAAAAGTCACATGCTAAACACACGCTCTCTTATTATAGGTCTAAAATTATGCGAAGGCGATGGGTACAGACATGCTTACATTGATTTCGAAATTATTCAAAATCAACATTCGAATACGTTTGCCAGAACTCAAAAAATTTCTCGTTAATTATTGTCGGACTACGTCTTTAAAGAAACAGAAGCCGAACCCGGATTTCTTCATAATCAGAGAAATCAGGAAAAATAATTCATGGAATACCGCAGCCAATGAAAACTAAGAGTCGCCATAGAAAATTTCCCTATTTTACTCATTGACCAGACTACAATACTACAACGAAAGTAGGTTTATCTAAAATTGAATCAACACCAAGAATTGCTTTCATTATGAAATGGTGGTCCGCCGTGATCCATTTTCAAGCTAAGTGGTCCGCAGTTATTTCTGAGTTGGGAAACACTGCTTTAAAATCTTGCAAAGACTTTGCATCTTTGCATTATGATACAGTTTATAAATAAACGAAAATTTCAACACGATTTTTAAATTTATTTATTTTTCTGGCGACACCAAAACTGCTTTTGATGGGTGCCAGTTTACTTCCTGTTTCGCAATACAGGATTTTATATCAGCTCTTTCCTTTCCACTAAATCGATTGATATCGAATTTTTTCCTTTCGACATTTCTTTTTCTTCGAGTGTTAACCGAAAAGCTATTGCTAAATTTTAGCGCCCCGAGCGTTTTTTGTTGGGAGCTCTGTGGAAATGATAAAAGATATGATATTTCTATAGATTTCCGTTGATTACCTTTATTGAAACTAGTCCAGTCAAAATACCCCAATTCAGGCCTCCAAATAGAAAAAAAATAGAGTAAGGCTAATTTTTGTTGTTTTTGAATCAGTGGGTCAGGAATCTAAAACTGATTTTGCTAAAAAAAATGGATCGGAGAGGAAAAGGACAAAAAAGGATACTCTTTTAATATATGACCGGAGGTCGGCATTCGGGGAATCATATCAAAGGGAATGTACTTGACATCCTCTTTGATATGACACCCCGCATGCCCACGTTCGATTAACGTGTTCAACTAGTGTCCTTTTATGTCCTTTTTCAGAGCTTTCCGATCATTTTTTTTTAGAAAATTTAATGGTAGAATCGCCAGCTATTATAGATTATGAAAAGTGATAAAAGTAGTGACAACTTGAATTATTCTCTTAGTTATGGCTTTGGAAAGATACACGGTAAACACGAAATTTTTCTATTTAAGCTCGATTTATTCCGTTGAGGGTCCTTGAAACAGGGCACAAACACTGGATATGTAATGTACTCAACGGCACCTTTGATATGATACCCCGCATGCCGACCTACGGTCAAGAATTAACGAATATCCTATTTTGTCCTTTTTGGGACCTTTCCGATCAATTTTATTTTAGCAAAATCAGTTTTAGGTTTCTGGGAGCCCACTGATTTAAAAACAACAAAAAATAGCCTTACCCTATTTGTTTCTATTTGGAATGCTAATATGACTGGACTAAACCGGAAATATAGTTTTTATTTAGACCAATCCCAGGCAGCGTTATTTTACGTTTATTTTTTTGATTATTGCCCAAAAAGGATAATTTACAACCGGTGAATGTACGCATCTAAATTCTAAAAATAAAGATAGTATTACGGGCGCAGCCCTCTGGTCGGTAGGCATTTTTCCTCGACACTCCTTCTGCTTACCAAACGTCTATGAGTCACATGTGACTCATGAAACAGAGGAAAAACCAAATTCCTTTGTTCCATGAGCCACATGTGACTCATAGACGTGAACGGGGAGGAACACTATGTGTACACGTGTGCTTCAGAGACAGTGAACGTATTAAAAAACATTTGCACCCTTTTTGTCATGTCTGTCAAGTTACCACTACCACTTTTAAATTTCGATGAACGCTATAGTGCATTAAATGTCGCAAATTTGCCGTGATTCAATGGCAAAATAAAAAAAATTGCCGCGCCCCTCCTTCCTTTTAAAACAACCCCTGTCAAGTCAGCACTACCACCTTTGTTACGCCGAAATTAAGAATTTACGTAAAACCAAATGTGTCCCTTAATTTGCCGCAGGGGTCATTTAGAACACCTGAGCGTTAAAAAAATTTGACGCGCCCCTCCACACCGCTAAAAAGTACCCCTAAATGCGTTTATCGTTATAACGCAAAAATCAAGTTTTAAGCATCGTCATCAAACAAAATGTACACTGAAAAAATTGGGCTATCTAAAATTAAGAAACTCTTTTCTCATTTGCAAAATTCCGGAATTTAGAGAAAATTTCTCAAAATGTGAAAATTTCTTCTTGAATCGATCCTATTTTCAAGACCTTCTTTTGAGAAATAGGGAGTAGATTCAAGCCTAAACCATTATTCTCAATTCAAGCAAACAGATGCTTGATAATGGATTTTTTTTTACATTTTCATGTAAAGCTCGTGGAAAAGCTTTATTTTAGCTTTAGCTTATATTGGAGCGTTGTAGTAGATTAGTCAGAAGTGTCTCTGGTTCAGTGGGGAGCGCGTCTGACTGGGAATAATGGTGTTATGGGTTCGATGTTGGTTGGATGCAAGTTTCATTTTTTAATTTTTGTTCAGATTCTCTTGTCTTTTTCATAAGAAAAGCTCGCTTGATTCAAGGTTACTTTTCTTTAAAGCGCTGCTATTGGCATTTCACTTGGATCAGTGTGACTAATTCTCAAATGAAGAGAAATATTTCTTGGCTGTGTTTTGTTGTCTTTTTTTCTTGATTTGAACCATATTTTCTTTACTTTAGCAGGCGATTTGGTTCAGTGTAATTAGTTGGAGCCTTTAGGTGTAACTTAAGATATCTACCCCTTCAAAAAATTTGCCGCGGCCCTCCTTCCCCTTAAAACAACCCCTGCCAAGTTAGCACTACCACCCTTGTAACGCCGAAAATAAGAATTCACATAAAACCAAATGTGTCCCTGAATTTGCCGCAGGGGTCACTTAAAACACCTGAACTTTAAAAAAAAATTCCGCGCCCCTCTACACCCCTAAAAGCTACCCCTAAATGCTTTTATCGTTATAGCGCAAAAACTCAAGTTTTAAGCATCGTCATCAAACAAACTTCAATTAATTCGATCCTATAGGTGTAACTTAAGATATCTACCCCTTAAAATTTTTTTAGCGCTATAACCATAAAGGCATTTAGGGGTAGTTTTTAGGGGTGTAGAGCGGCGCGGCAATTTTTTTTAAATTTCAGGGTGTCGATACTTGTGGTTAGCGTTTTACAAACCATACCAACATTTTATTTAAGCATTATCTTTGGAAATGTTCATTTTACTTCTCAAAAATTTTTTTTTAACAAACTCACTTTTTTCCCTTAGTAACTTCACATCTTGCCTTACCTGAAATTAAAAGAAAAAAAATCCATAAATTACTTTTTCGAGACTAAATAGTTGGTTCTTAAATTTAAAGAATTCGGAACAATATACCACACCTGCGAATGAACATTTTTAGAAATTTAAAAAAAAAGAATCTCAAGTTACACTTTACTCTGAAAAATCTTCAAAAAAAAATTGCAGTTTTCTAGCGCAGGTATTTTTTTTTTTTTTAGAAAGGAAAACTAAAACAAATGCCTAATTTATTGTCTCCCACTGAATAGCACTCTCCAGAAAGGCAACGTTTGGAAAATTATTTGTCCCTATAATGTTTAAAAGATAAGTATTAGCATAAAAAAAATGTTGTGGAAAATAGCCTTAAGTTGTTCCAGAAACATGAAGGATTTTGCATAAACCCTAATCACTAAGCCTTGAGAAAGGTCATGGAATACACACAAGTCAAGAAAAATCCTTTAAAAAGGGCTCTCTCCCGAGAAAATAAAGCCTACGATTTTGTATTCCGTTGAGAGTAATAATTATGAATATCATTGAATTCGGACAGCGGACCAATCAAAATAATATTGTAATCACGCAAACACAAATGTCTTTGCCCACATAGTTCCATAAGGAAGTCCTTCAAATCTTTAAAATTTTAATTATAAGAGCACGCGTCACGAATATTTGCAAAATCCAATTCACAAATACTTTAAATTAATTAAGCATCATTGTTGACACATTGTTGTATCCAATTAGATATGTAAAGCGAAAATTTATTCAAAATTATTGTACAAGGAAGCGTGCCTCCATATCGATATATCACGATATACCCATTCATAGACACATACATATTATAATAATTCACTATTTAATATTACTTGCCAGAAATCATGTTATAAGATTATATGCTCAATATCACTTACATTTACCATAGAAGATAAGGTGGATGAACTGAATATTAAAAATGATAAAGACCTTTGCCAAAGGCAAGAAAAAGTAAGTAGCAAAACGAAAGATTTAAGCAGGTAACCTGAAATTATATTGAGTAATCGGACACTTTGCATGGATCTTAAGAGTTTGATTGTGATTTGTATAATGCAAAAAAATTAGGTGGTATGTAGTCAATAAATTTATTTGATGTCTTATGATTTTATTGTTGTTGTTGCCGTGTCATACAAATCTGATAATTAGAATCTGAACTAATTTGTCTCAACAGCCATTACACGAAATTTTGTAAGAACTATGTATGCGCAGAAAATAACTCCTCCTGATAATTTACATTTTTAGCTTTTCGTAGGCCTTTCCCCCAATTCCAGGATTAATATCCACCCCGTACCTAAATACGTATGTGTTCAATCTTTGGACTATACTCCAGTTTGGCTTCACTCCATTTATTTGGATTATGGATTCATAGTGTATGATCTAATATAAAAATTAGGATTTTAAGAAAACAAACTGCAAATTGATATTCGATTTAAATTTTGCCGTGACACTGTCAAAACACGGCTCGTAAGTGCACATCTCGTGCACCACGGACCCCAAATTCATGGCTCACGAGCCGTGTTTGAACAGCGTCATGGTTCTCGCCGTGGTGCGCTCCCATATAAGGCAATGCATTTGAGTTGGCGAGCCGTACAGTTTTTCGTTTGAACAAAGCCTAACGGTACCTCCCATTAAGTGACCCACTAGGATTTTTTTTTACACACTTGTGATAAATCGACGAGTACTTTGGAAGAATGTTGCGTTGGCACTTTTTGTGGAAGGTACCCTCTCTCTAGTTTTATTCCAATGAAGCTGATTTTCAGTGGGTAGCGTAATGGCGCTTTCCAATGGCGATAAACTTAAATTGCTGCTGCCTGCTGCTTCAACTTTGGGATGAGCTATGGGCATGCCGGTTTGAGAGGATAAATAGGTGTCCTCCAACGATATCCAAAAATATCATCTTCAAGTTAATATAATATAAAGACTCGCACAAAAGTTAATGGCTAGATTTATGTTTTTCGAGAGTTATGGAGCTTTTAAGAAAAGGGCCAAAACGAAAATATCCTAATTCATTTTTTAGTGTAGCGTTCAGGAAAAGTTCAAAGGTGTTGTAATCATTGCAAAGGAAATTTTCTGATTCTCTTTCTTCGTTCTGATCGTGAAAACTCAAAAATACCCCAATCCCCATTTTGCGGACCTCTTATCGGTCCGGACTTTTTACCCATAATCTGAGAGCCGCCCACAACAATCCTGCAAAAATGCAAAATCTCATAATTTTTGCCGATCAACTGCCGTATTTTTCATTGACCATACGCTAGTTTGCTATCCTCTGCTTTTGTCTTAAGTTTTTGTGTCATTAATTTTATTCACAACTAACGAATTAAATATTTTCTTTGAAAGTTAGATTTAATCAGACAAGCTTTCATCGAATTATATCAAGATAGCGCAATATGACGTTAACATCTTCTCCAATAAACTTTACGTTTCTAATTAGAAATTCTTGTTGTTTGTTTCTTGATGTTATCGGTGTTATTCGTATCACGTAATTAGAATAATAAGATACATGCAGAATATCAAAACTTTTACTTGGCTGTCGAAGATGGTCACGTCTTCATCTCACCAGTTTCCGACTTTTCATAGCTTGGCATCTTGCAAACAAAAGCAACACGTATTCTCATACCTATGCGCCGTAGAGACTATAATTTCGCGAAAATATAAGTTTAGTTTACTATTGCTATACATTGACGAAAGATATAGCAGAAATTCGTGTCAAGTTTATGACGATCAAGTAGTAACCTCCTTAAAACAACAAGACTACATTATTATAGGCAAACATTTTGGTGTGATCGCGGCAGCGGTGCTGTCATTCTGTTATTATCATCAAATAACAAAACAAAAAACTGCAACAACAAATATTTCAATAACAGTGAGCGGCTAGATATAGCGCTATACAAATGAAATGTGTGGATATAAAACATAATGGAACAAATGAAAAATTATGATGTTTGCTGAGTATACACATCCGAATGTATGTTAATGCCAAAGCTGTGGAAATATCATGTTTGTATCAGACATGAAGATAAATGTTTATCTTCCGTTTTGTCTACCAAGCCGACATTTTGCAGCGGCGAATTGGCATTTAATTTTAGAGCAAAACGGAACACGGATCAAGTACATATCACTGTGCCGTGAAATAAAGATGCCGTGGTCATCTATCGAAGAAATTATGAAGAAATAGAATAGGATTGCCAAAATGTTTATTGAAGCTATTCCAAAACAGATTATGTTGTCGTTTTGTCGATCTGTATTTGTTTTCATATAAAAAGACCATTAAACAATATGATGCAATTCAGAAGTTAGTGAAAAAAAGAAAATTAACTAATAGAAGAAGAATGGTTCGTCTTTCTAACAATAAGTGTACTAAACCCGTTTTCAGTGTCATATTTTAGCAAAAAGCCGGCTTAATTATTCACTTTTCCATATAATATCTCGCAGTTTTCTGTTGATGTAGATACATACATATATTTAAATTAGAACCTTAAAAGAAGCTGTAAAATTTAATTAATCCAATGACGCACTCCAGAACGCGTGAAACGCAGACCAATTTAACATTCTTTCAAATATACGATTGTCAAGTCTTTTTTTTTAAAGAAGTCTTCTGTTCGTCCAATTTAGACAAAACGTCCATTTAGAATTCATTTTTTTCTTAAACGTTGCGAAATTTCGAAATGTCAAGGCAGTACAAAAGATTCCAGTTCCGCGTGCAAACTATGTCAAGCACTTTATTAAAGCAGCTTTATCGTTTTGATTATGATTGTGATATGCAGATTTTTGATTATTATACTCTTGTTGTGAAGGTTAACTGCTCGCGTGAGTTTTTTTTGCGCGCGAATTTGAATAATGAAGACTTATGTGGACGACGATTATGCGTATAGCCGCCTTTGTTTTATCAGGATTTACTGGAAAAACATGAATTTATGGTGACATTTTTGCATGGTTCTTCATAAGTGTCAGATTTCTGTTACAAGTTGCCAACTGTTCTTGAATTGATTTATTTTTTTTTCAAATGTTAGTAAAAATTGAATATCAGATAATCACATATTTCTATAAATTCTATATTCAATTGCATGAACTGATTTGCTTAAATTATGAATTACTGTTATCGGCAGAGCGTGCTTTTGATCTCAAAGCCTCTCAAAAATTCGGCAGGATCACAACGTATGAAAGATAGAGCATAGGCATAGGTACATTTACAACGGATGATAAGTGCAAGTTACGATTTTCGATGTTGTGCATTATTTTGCACGTCAAAATATGTTTTTGTTTTTTTTTTCACGAATGTAAATGAGGGTTTTTATACCCTTCGCTCATAGAGTGAAAACTTTGTCATACAGTTTGTAACGCATTAAAGGAAGCATCCCCGACCATTTAAAAAGTATACATACTCGTATATGCAGGGCCGGCCCTAGGGGTGGGCGAACTGGGCGGTCGCCCAGGGCCACCACTTTGAAGGGGCCACCACTTTCCAGGAACGTTAACATTCCCGGGGCCACCACTCGCAAGGAGCATTTTTTTTCAAGGGGCCTCCTTTTAAAATATAGGACTAAATTGCAGCTAATACAAAGAGTAATAACGATTATCTGATTTTATGCCATAATAAGCCGTTTATCATTTTTGCTCAATATTCTTCGGAATTAATCGAAAAGTTTGTCCGGTTTCCAAATTTATAGTTCTAAATTGGCTCTTTATAGTTTTATCACACCAGAATAACTAGTAAGATTGCGGCATAGGTTTTTCCTGAGAACAATAACAATTTTGCCAGCATACATAATCGGTAGAGGTACGGAAATTTCGCAAAACAGGAATTTCGCAAAAACTAATTTTGAAAATTAGAAATTTCGCTGAAATTCGCATAAAAACATAATTTTGTACATTTTGTTGCTGTTAAACTTTATTAAACTTAAAATTCTAGAGATTCACAGTAAAACGAATGCTCAAAAATAACGAATACATTTTATTCGGAGATTTTTTAATAAAAATAAGCAAAAAATCGACTAGGAAGTAGTGTGGTAGCAACTGAATCATACTATGAGTTCGGTTGTCGAGAAATGTTTTTGACAATTCATACAACAAAGTCGACAACGCTTCTCAAGGAGTTACGATAAAAAAAGCAAAACTCCTGAGGCAGAGGCACGATCGTATTGTTTCGCTCTTGCATGTACAGTTCATTTTAACTTTGGGGCTCGTCTAACCATAACAAAAGCCCTACCTACAAAAATCGCGTAGCAGAAAACAAAGTTCATTCATCCAACCTCCAACTAAACAGGTTGCTCGGTGTTTGGCAAGCCATCGTGTTCGTCAAAGAAATTTCTCTATTCTTAGGGAATCTTTTGAAAAAAAATTTATTTGAAATAAAAAGTTATCTTTCATATTTGATTTTTTTGGAGAAGAATTACCTTTTCGTGGAAAAAGTACAAATTAGAACATTTCGCATCAATTCGCAAAAATGAGCAGATTTCGCCGAAATTCGCATCTATTTCGTAAAAACTAAATTTCCGTACCTCTAATAATCGGAAATTTAATCAAGCAATTAAAAAAAATGTGAGCATCATGCTCGGACGGATTGTTTTCTTGTTTTGCTCTAACTCCTGAGGACGATGGTAGGCTGACGACTACCATGTGTAATTGCCAACGTTCGACAAGCCTTACCGAGTATCGAAAACTCGTTTCTCTATGTCACAGAGTGCCGACCGAACGATCAAGGCCACAGAGTACGGTTTTTCATTTTGCCTTAATAAATTCTGCGAAGGTCGCTCTCGCTCCATAGACTCTGTGGTCTATTAATTTGTAGTGCTTACAATGACAAGGAAAACATAAAATTAAAACACGCTCATTAAAGTAAAAGGGAAGCGGAAAAGCAGGGAAAAATACTGACTTTCTACAGCCTAATTAAAATGTTATGCCCAGTTTTGATTTCTTAGCTGACTGCAGCATGCCAAATACTTCCATTGCAAAAGACATACAACGAACGGACAATTTCTGTGAGGAGTTACTCCAGGCGTTTGTTAAAATCAGAGTGCATGCCAGGCACTGTCTGAGATTATTTTAGAAATCGGTAGGGGCTTAGTCCTAAAGCTTAAATTTAAGTTTGCACCACTTGGAAAACTTTCTAACGGTACTTATCAGGGTTTTTGTCTTGTTTGGATTTTTTGTGTATATCTCCGCTCCTGATGGTTGGACTTTCAAAAGAAAGGCACTAAATTGTTCGGTACAAAATTGCCTTAATCTTTTGTATACTGACTGTTCATCTCAAAGCAGTAGATAAAATGCTACAGCGTGTCAAAGTGGAAAAACACGTTTTGTTCATCAGTTTTTTGCAAATAAGTCGATAACGGTGAATTTTCACTAAATTATTAATCATAGTTCACTTGTAGCTTATTGAATTCCCTACAATCCAAAAAAAATTAAATCGATACGATCATCCACAACCGAGATATGCCCAAGAGAAAGTCGACGATCTGTATATCATATTCAGGATTCTACTGAAGAAAATAATAAAAACGTACCCTCATCACTAAATAAACCATCCAAAATTAAAAGAAAGTAAATTAGGTACTTTATCCCATTAGTGAACTGCCAGGTTTTTGGAAAACCTTACTTTATGGGGGTGAACCTATTTCAATTTCCGCTACTGTATTACAAATATCGGGTGGGTAAAACGTCCCTTTCCGATGAGGAGGAAAGATTTTTGGAAAATTTAATGATGAAAAATGCTAACATAAAATGGTTACCGCAATCGCCTGTTCTGATTCCGCAAAAAGAAGGTATACGTCAACAAACTACGGACTTTAACAGTGTTAAAATAGAATATTTGAGCAGAAATTGCGCAGATCACAGCGGTCGCACTCCAACTTGTTTTCCAAAATGTCGTGCAAAGACCCGAAGCTTCACCATCCTAACTGCATCTGCAACAAATTATACCTATAAGTATGTACGAGTAGGCCTGTTCCAAAAACCGGGATCCCGGTACAAAACCGGTGTTCACTTGGTATCGGACCCGATATTCTAAAGTACCGATATCCCGGTTTTTTTGGTACCGAGTTAAAAAAACCGACCGACCAGTCGGTTTTTTGGTACCGAGTTAAAAAGAACGATTCACTTCAACCATGAGCCGGTTTTTTCAGGTTTTTTGGTACCGGTTTTTAACCCGGTACCAAAAAAACCGGCTCATGGTTAAAAAAACCGTCGGTACTGAAAAAAACCTGAGTCGGTTTTTAACCCGGTACTCAAAAAAACACCGTCGGTACTGAAAAAAAAACCTGAGTCAGGGAAACCGCTTGTGGTACCGGGTATTGAAAAAAACCGAATCCCGGTACTGAAATCTCGGTACCGAACAGGCCTATGTACGAGTATAACGCATAGTTACTTCGGAATACTCACTTTCTTTCGGGTATATCTCGGCTGCAGCTGAACGTATCGACTTAATTTTTTTTCTGGATTGTAGGGAATCCAATAAGGTACAAGTCCACTCTTTTTAATTTTTGCGCGAAAAATCACCGTTATTGACTTATTTGCAAAAACCTGATTTGAAAAACTGTTTTTTCAACTTTGACACGCTGTAACATTTTACCTACTGCTTTATGGTGAACAATCGCTATACCAAAGATAAAGAAAATTTTGTACCAAACAATTCGGTGGCCTTTTTTTGGAAATGCTACCATTGGGAGCGGAGATATACACCGGAAACCCAAACAAGACAAAAACCTTCATAAGTACCGTTAGAAAATTTTTCAAGTGGTGCAAATTTAAATTTAAGCTTTCTGACTAATACCCTATCGATTTCTAAAATAATCTCAGACAGTGCCTGGTATGCACTCTGAAGCCCGATTTCACGACCGATCGCCTGGAGTAAGTAATGAATCTCTAAATTGATAATAACTTTACCATCCAACTTACGCTTTAAGTACCTATATATCGCCGAGGTCAGTAATACCAATCTGACCAAAAACAACAAAGTTGTAAAAGTTACCCCGCCAAAGAAAAATTCATCTGCCGCAAAAAGAATACATATCACTCAAATCCGCTGCTCATATCTAATTTTGTTTGCTGGATGTACTTTTGTTTTAGGTGTAAATGCTGGAGAAGTTTAAATGTACAGGACTACTTCTTAAAGTAATTTGGTGGGAGCTTTAACATTTTATTCAGTGCCACTTTGACGGCTCCCTCCAAATTACTTTAAGAAGTAGTCCTGTACATTTAAACTTCTCCAGCATT
Organism: Microchrysa polita; assembly: GCA_949715475.1. Classification (NCBI taxonomy): domain Eukaryota; kingdom Metazoa; phylum Arthropoda; class Insecta; order Diptera; family Stratiomyidae; genus Microchrysa; species Microchrysa polita. The sequence goes on from OX454419.1 coordinate 68,156,713, forward strand.
TACACCTAAAACAAAAGTACATCCAGCAAACAAAATTCGATATGAGCAGCGGATTTGAGTGATATGTATTCTTTTTGCGGCAGATGAATTTTTCTTTGGCGGGGTAACTTTTACAACTTTGTTGTTTTTGGTCAGATATCATATATTTTTGCATACTTAAATAGCCAACTAATATTTTTGTTTTGGGAAAAGTTTCAATAGGTTTTTGTTCAGCATATTCCATAAATTTAATATCATAAGTTATATTCACAGGGTCTTCTTTAAAATAAATAGATACTGCAAACGCAATTGCAAATACGCCACAAATGGCTGTTGCTGAGCTTTTTTAAAAATAATTTTGGGATGAAATGGGTATAGTTTATTAATATGTATTTTGTGCAAAATAGATTTGTGTTATCTTTGTGTTATGGCTCTGCTAACATTCTGTTAGTAATCTGCTAATTTTTTGTTAACTCTGTTTATGCTCTATTAAGGTTCACACTCTATTATCTTTTCGTTAATGCTCTGTTAACGTTCTGTTAATGTTCTCTTAATTCTCTTTAATCATTCGGCTAACGCTCTGTAAACGGTCTGTTACCTTTCTTTTATTACTCGGTTTACGTTCTGTTAACGTTCTGTTAAGGCTCTGTTAATTTTCTGTTAACACTCTGTTAACGATCTGCTAACGCTCTGTTGTTGCCTTGCCAACGCTTTGTTAACGTTCTGTTACTGATCTGTCTTAATGCCCCCCTGACCCAGTGTCCCAATGTCACATTGTTCCAATGTCACATTGTCCCAATGTCACAGTGTCCCAATGTTGCAATGTTCCAATGTCTTAATGCCCTAAGGTCCATTGTCACAGTGTCCTTATGTCCCAATGTTCTAATATCCCAGTGTCCCAATGTCCTAATATCCTAATGTGCCAATGTCCCAATATCCTGATGTCCCAGTGTCCCAATTTAGGTCCTATTGTCCCAACGTGCAAATATCACAGTGCCCCAATGGTTTAATGTCCGAATGTCCCACTACCCTAGTGTCCCAATGTCCCGGTATCGGAATATCCCAATGTCCCAGTCTCCCACCTAATGTCCTAATATCCCAATGTCTAACTGTCCTAATGTCCCAAGGTCCTAATGCCCCAATTTCCTAATATCCCAGTACCCCAATGTCCCAAATGTCCCAGTATCCTAATGTGATAATATCCCAATGGCCCAATGTCCTAATGTACCAGTGGTCAGTGTCCGAATGTCGCAGTATACCAAGTGTCCCAAGGTCCCAATAGCCTAATGTCCTAATATCCCAGTGCCCCAATGTCCCTGTATCTCAGTGCCCTAATGTCCCAGTATCCCAATGTTCCAATATCCCAATGTGCCAATATCCCAATGTTACAATGTCCCAATGTTCTAATATCCCGATGTCCCAGTGCCCCAATGTTCCCACGTCCCAGTTTCCCCAGTGTACCTAATGTCCCAATGTCCTAATGTGTTGATGTCCTAATATCCCAATGTCCTAATGACCCAAGACCCTAATGTTCACATGTTCTTATATCCCAGTGCCCCTATGTGCGAATATCCCGATGTCCCAATGTCACAAGATTCCGATGTCTCAGTGGTCCAATGCCCCTATGTACCAGTGTCCCAATGTCCGATTGTCCCAAGGTCATAATGTCCCAATGTCCTAATATCCCAGTGTCCTAATGTCCCAGTCTCCCAGTGTCCTAATGTCCCAATATCCCATTGTCCCAATATCCTGATGTCCCAATGCCCCAATATCTCGATGTCCCAATATGCCGATGTCCCCACGTCCCTGTTTCCCCATTGTGCCTATTGCCCCAATGTCCTAATGTCCCAAGACCCTAATGTCCCAATTTCCTAATATCCCACTACCCCAAGATCCTAGTCTCCCAGTCTCCCGGTGTCCCAATATCCAAATGTCCCAATGCCGCAGTGTGTTTTAAAAAATGGTCAATGCGATGAGCCGATAGACGCAATTGTGGGAAATCTTTTGTTAACTTTACCTATTAATTTACCGTTATTCCATCCACTTATCTAAATGGAAGACATTGATTCTTTAGAAGGACCACTAGAGGATCATTCGTTCCAAATTTCTTAAAAATCCCATCACGAAGAGAGACAGTAGAAGCAAGTCTTTCTGCAACTGTAGACTTCATTCTGAAATTGGGTTACTCGCTTAAGTCTGTGAGGGTGAAAATTTCACCGTTTATTGCATATATCTTACCCGTTATTGTGCCGATCGAAGATTTTATTTGGAAAGGCACTAGAACAGGATATGTGGAATATTTTGGTAAAAAAATTTTTTTGGGGGCTGTTGCCTGGAAGGCTGTAGCCTGGTCAAACAAAAAAGCAAGTTGTCTCCGGTAATCATAGACTTGTTCGCTTTCGTTTTTCTTTTTCCTTTGGCGGGCGAGACGCTCTCGCGTCTCTTGATGAGTTTAAAAGAGAAGACGAATTGTTGACGACGAGTTGACGAGAGTATTGTCTTTTTAAAATTATTCTCGAACGTATAGCCCCGCAAATCGACGGAGATGACGCTATAGGAGTATTAGTCGGACCTGAAGAAACTTGAAGACGACCTAAAACGGAATGTCCCTTTTTAAATTGTTAAACTTGGAATTTTGGGATTCAGTTTGCAAAAAAAAAATGGTTGAGCTAAAAGCATCAAAAAGAATTCTCAATCAGATGAATTTCGCAGATGTCATGGGAGATATAAAAATTTCCTCTTAAAAAAAGAGGACCCCCAGAGAAAAATTATCCCGAGTAAACAGCTCACAAATGGGTCAGTATTAATGAAATTTCTACAAAACAACTCCCTCCAAGCAAGCAGGGATGTCTGTAGATTTCCTTAAAATATATAAATAAACGAAAAAAGTGTGACTGAAAATAAACAATTTAAACAATGTTGCCTCTGTAACAAATTTTGACTTCATTGTTGGTAGGAGCCACCAACATCGATTTGGCCCAGGGCCACCAGAATGCTAAGGCCGGCCCTGCGTATATGATCAGCATGACTTGGGGAGTCGCTTGGGCGATGTCAGTCTGTCCGTCTGTTGCGACGAGTTCTACTCGGCGGGTATTGAAGCTAGCCACCTGCAATTTTGCACTCGAGCTTCTTATTGTTGCAATCAAGCATACAAACGTTTGATTCAGCAAAATTGGATCAATGGGTCAGGGGGCTGCACTACAAACCTAGCCCCCCCCCCCAATTTAAGTTCTTCTAAGAAAAACTTTTTTGTTTATGAACCAATCTTAGCCCAACTTCATATAAATGGATGAATTGTTTCACACCTTATCACAGAACAAATTTTTGGCTATTTTTACCTGGATGTTTATGACCGTTTCTACAATGTTCGGACAGCTGTCCTAAATTTGACGGAAAATAATTCACAAATAGTGTTGGCACTTTAACTTCTTATCTAAGTTACTCCATTTATTTGAAGAAAATTTTCTATAGGACGTAATCCCTAGAAAGCTGACTACTGATTAATAGTCACATCTTAAAGGAAATATTCTGGGATTAAATTACAAAAATACATTTGTTTCAATACGCGTTTGTAATTTTTCTATTCTGCGGCCCGCTTAACCCTTGGGACACTGATATTTGGCCCAGGCCAGGCTTTGAGCTTGACACCCCTGGTATGGCCGTGTGACGACGACTTGGAAAAGTACGCGACGGAATTGCAATGGACCCGCTGTTCCACTTTCTCCATAGTCTCTGAACACTGAGGGAGAAAGAACGATACACTGTGTGACAAATTTAAAAAAAAAAATAACCGTCATCTCCAATTTTTATTTTTTTTTAATTCTCATTTAATTCTTACTAAAACCTCATATTTACTTTTTCCCTTGACCCCCCAGTTTCAGAGATATGGAAAGATATTGATATTCCCAGAAAATAATACAAAATAAAGTTCCAGTAACAAATCGGTTATTATTTATTAAATTTTTTTTGGTAAAACGGACATAAAACAATACAATAAAGATATTTAAATACTTAAAATTATAAACTTAATTGTTAAACACATTTATTTTAAGGGAAAAATAAAAAAAATCAACTTTTTCTCCTATGTTTAGAACTGTCTTCTCGCTGTAAGCGCCAACAATAATCTCCTAACATCGCTGCATCCCAATGACCTTGAAAACGTTCCTCAAACCTTTTTATGTCCTGATGAAACCGCTCACCTTGTTCATCGCTTACGGCTTCAAGGTTCTCAGGAAAGAAAGAGAAATGGGAGTGAAGAAAATGCATTTCAAAGACATTCTGCACCCCATCTCTTTATATCTAAACATATTTGTTACTAAAAGTTCTTCGTTTTCGGCTTTGTGATTTCCTAAGAATCCTTTTAGAACAGCTTTTAATGAAGTCCATGTACCATGTACCAAATCATTCAATTCCTCTTGGCGAATTAGCTGTGGTTTTCGTTGATCGCTTGATGAAGAAGAGGGGAAAAACTGTGTATCCTGAGGGTCGTTACTTTTATCACTATGAGGAGGGCGAACAGTGCTGTTTACACTGTGAGGCACAGGTTTCGTGACAGAACTCACTATAGGGTACTCCACTTTATACTTATGCTTTTTCGTAGCACCCCGAAAATCGAACACACAAAAATAGCAATCGTCGTGATGATTGCTAGACTCGCTCCAAAATGTTGGAACCGCGAAAGGCATTTCTTGTTTTCCAGTTTTTTGAGAGTGCAGTGACATACAACACGATATGCAAATAAAAAATCGGGTATCCGAGGCTTATCCTGACACACAACGCGGCCAAAATAAGCATTCCTTAATTTTTGTGTTACTTTTCTCTCTAGCGATTTAAAAATATATTTGCCACACACGTAGCAAAATTTATTTGGTGAATTTTTGCACAGGTTGCGAATACTTCATTCAGATTCCATATTGTAAACCAATTAAAGTAAAACTATTACAACACGTGCTATTTATACCATAACAATATCTTTTTAAGTTTTTTTTTAATTTTTGTACATGACGGTTTTCGCTCTTTAAGGGGTATTATAAGGATAATAAAAAAAGAATATGACAGGTAAAAACAAAAGGGATAATATAAGGATAATAAAAAACGAGTATATCAGGTAAAAATATAATAAATATTAAAGTTACGTAAAGATATGTAGAAAAGAAAAGATAAAAAATATGGGTTTTCACGGTTTTAAGTCACAATAAAAGGGAATAAAAATAAAATAACCGAGCAAATTATATTTATTTTCGGCGATTTTTATTGCCAAGAGTCCTCTTAACCCTTCTGTCGGTACAAAGGTCTGGCCAGACCTTTGGCACTATATTTTGGTCAAAAAAGTATAGAAGATGAAATCGCAGCGACTTCATATTTCATGATATCCTAGAATAATATGTTTAGAAGCATTTCGCAAAAATTTAAAAAAATCGGTTGAAGTTTTGAGTATGTTTTTGATGATTTTCAATTTATAGTGCTTTTTGATACCCAATAGGTCTGGCTAGACCTACAGTGTTTCCCTCCATTTTTGTCTCAAGGTAAAAAGTGAAAATATTAAATTCTCCGAAAATTCTTCTATTTATGATGTAATAATGTCATTAAAATTCAATTTGTACGATAAACGATAAAATTTTCTGAGATTTTGCTTTAAAAAGCCGTGAAGTTCGTAAATTGGGTACGCCTAATTTTATCACATCTTATAAAATCATCTAATCAACTGAGATTTGATTCTAGGGAATTCAAAAGAGTTTTATTTTCTTTGTAATAGTAAGAACTAAGTATTAGTCACTTACGAACGTGTTTCTAAATAGATTTAATTGAGATATTTACGGAAAATTTAGAATGAAATTATTTTTGCGCTTGAAAATTCCCTATTTCTTTCTATCTATTTACCCAAATCTGCAGACTAATATCGGGGTAAAACCTACCAACAAAGCGCTAAATACGTCCCCACAGATATTGGAATCAGAAAATTCGATCAAACTTTCTGTACGGATACGCAATGAGAGAAGAGAATCAAAAAAAGAAGAAAATAAGGGAGAAACGTGTTTGTACTAATACCACCTCAAAATATGTCTACTTAAAAACGCTTCCAGTATATCTACAAAAACGATTTTAATGCTTTTATTGTTTATAAATGGTTGTAAAGAATGGGTAGAATGATTCTACCGTTAAAAATTTTACTTTTTCTAAAAAATAAAAAAAATTTCTCAGTAGGTCCAGCCAGACCTATTGGGTATAGAATATGCATATTGTAGTAGGTGCCGACAGAAGGGTTAAGGATACTGATAAGAAATTTACTTATTTTATTGCAAATTGCAGTAATTGAGTAGCAGATACTATATGAGGACCATTAAAAAAGATTTCGGCGTGTAACTCGAAAACCTGAGGGTCAGGAAAAAAATTAATTGCATTTTTGTCATATGGGAACCAATAGCTAACCAAAATAGCATTCAGTTTTTTTGACGGTTTTTTGGTGTCACGCAGTGTAATCGGATATACTTCGGCCGTCCTTCGTACATTAATCTTGACGAGTGGACAGTGGTCGGTGCATGAAAATAAAAAATGCTCCACGAAATTGTAACACCTACCGAACCTCTTTAAATTTTAACGTAAACCGTGAGGAAAGGTTGAAACTATTTCAGGGCGAAACCACATTTGGAAATTGTGCCTTACCAAGCGTATAAAAAAAGACATTCCTTTATGTGTGTACAGTGTTCACAATAGATGGATTGCATGTTGTATGTTACGATGGATTCACATTTTTTCCTGATTGGGCTGTTTGAAGGTATTCGCATACTCTTATAAAGACAAAGTTGAGTTGTAAAAAAAATATGTTGAAGAAAGAAACATCGATAGTTGAAAACCATCGATGGTGAAAACCATCGACCATCAAAACGCAAACCATCGATGGTGAAAAACATCGACGTAAAACCATCGATGGTAAAAACATCGACCATCGGACCAAAAACAACGATGTTTTCGAAACATCGATGTTCGATGCTCATCCCTAGTTCAGATCTTTTTTGATTGGCAGATAAATGTGGGACTGCTAAAATTACATTCAGGAAGATAGCCCAATAATATCGTATTTTCGTCAGGAAAAAAAATGCGGAAGTTTATTTCTCAATTTCATTATATGTATTTTGGGGCGTTGATTCCGAATATCAACTTTGCAAAAAAAAGTGCCGGAACATCAAAAAAATTAAGCAAAAAGAGCCAAATTTCTTGTTTGCGTATAAAAAGAAAACAGTTCATTTCCCGGAAAAATGATCTACTAAAAAATAAAATAAACATTATTTCCTACAAAATTGCAAAATATCATTTTTTTGTCTGACTTGTAGTTTAGCAACTAAATTTAGGCAATTTTAGCCCAAAGACTAAATCGATAAAAAAAAAGTCCCTCAGGTTTCCTTATAGTTTTCTATTTGAATATCAAGAGACGCGAGAGCGTATCGCCCGCCAAAGGAAAAAAAAAACGAAAGCGAACAAGTCTATGATTACCGGAGACAACTTGCTTTTTTCTTTGACAGGGCTACAGCCTTCCAGGCAACATCCCCCAAAAAATTTTGTTTACCAAAATATCCCACATATCCTGTTCTAGTGCCTTTAAAAAAAAATCTTCGATCGGCACAATAACAGGTAAGATATATGCAATAAACGGTGAAATTTTCACCCTCACAGACTTAAGCGAGTAACCCAATTTCAGACTAGAGTCTACAGTTGCAGAAACACTTGCTTCTATTGTCTCTCCCCGTGATAGGATTTTTATGAAATTTCGAATAAATGATCCTCTGGTGGCCCTTCTAAAGAATCAATGTCTTCCATTTAGATAAGTGGATGGAATAACGGTAAAATAATAGGTAAAGTTAACAAAAGATTTCCAACAATTGCGTCTTTCGGCTCATCGCATTGACAATTTTTTAAAACACACTGCGACATTGGGACACTAGGGTATTGGGACACTGGGAGACTAGGATCCTGGGCTGTGGGATATTAGGAAATTGGGGCATTAGGGTCTTGGGATATTAGGACATTAAGACATTGGGGCATTAGGCACACTGGGGAAACTGGGACGTGGGGACATCGGGATATTGGGGTATTAAGACAATGGGACATTGGGATATTGGGACATTAGGACACTGGGAGACTGGGACGTTGGAACACTGGAATATTAGGATATTAGTACATTATTATGACCTTGGTACAATAGGATCATCGGACATTGGGACATTGGGAAACTGGTACATAGGAACATTGGCCCACTGAGACATCGGGATATTGTGACATTGGGACATTGGGGCACTGGGATATTAGAACATTGGGACATTAGGGTCATTAGGACATTGGGACATTAGCATATTAGGACTTTCGGTAATTGGGACATTAGGTACGCTGGGGAAACTGCGACGTGGGGACATTGGGTCACTGGAACATCGCGATAGTGGGACATCGGGATATAAGGACATTGGGAAATTGGAACATTGGGATATTGGAACATTGTGACATTAGAACATTGGGATATTGGGATATTAGGACACTGGGACATGGGGGCACTGGGATATTAGGAGATTGGGACATTATGACTTTGGGACAATAGGACAATCGGGCATTGGGACACAGGCACATAGGGACATTGGGCTGCAGAGACATCGGGATATTGGGACACCGGGATATTTTATAGGGAATGTCAAATTATGTCGTTTTATTTCAAACGATAAGCTAAAACTCTCTATTATTTAGCCCTATATCATTCAACTTAATAAATATTGTCTTATGACAATACCTATAACTTGAGTTTTTTCGCCATAAACTTTGTATGGGCCTAAAGCGGACTTAGGGGTAGTTTTTGAGGGTATAGAGGGGCGCGGAGATTTCTCGTTAGAGTGCAGATAGTTTAAGTAACCTCTGGAGCATGCAAATGCATACAATCTGTTTCATTGCGATACCTAAAACTTGTCTTTTAAGGCTTCATGCGCTCTTTGGGGGCTTGAAAAAGACTTAGGCCCGTATTTATGAACATTCCTTAACTTAAGGAGACTTTTTTTCTATGAAAAAGTATGGGAATGACATTTAATTTATTGAATTTCGGCATCCTTGACCCAAGGTCTCCTTGACCTGTGGACTTTCGCATAGCGGCGGTGACTCAGGAACAAAGCACAACCCTGGTCAAAGCAGACAAAAAAGTCTCCTTAAGTTAAGGAATGTTCATAAATACGGGCCTTAGGGGTTGTTTTTAAGGGAAATTTTTTGCTTTTGTCATTGCATCACGGCAAATTCGCGACATGTAATGTACTATAGCAATCGTCGAAATTTAAAAGTGGTTGTGCTTACTTGACAGACATGAAAGATGTGGATGTTGTGCACAAAATTCAGCCTAATTAAAGCAAAATAGTCACGGAAATTTTCGGAAAAAAAATAAGGAGTTCATTTTGCCGAGGTGTTATAACAATTATACCTACAAAACGCTACGGTAAGTCTTTCTAATTCAATAAAATATCTTGCGTTAATTTTGGACACCTTCTGTAAGCGCCCACTGACGGCAACATCCTCAATATCAGCCTTCAATAAATGCAGGCTTCATTTTCATGTCTGAATCAATAATTTTATAATCAAGAGTAAACAATTTGTCGTCTTTCGTGAATTTTGTACTTTGTTCGATGTGCATATTGGAAAACAATGACTAATTTTACCACAAAACAACTTCTTCTGCGTAGGTATATGGGAAAGTGATTTCCAAAGTATTCGTATACTAAGAGCATCAACAGTAAAACCTACTAATCGTTTAAAGACAAAGAAGCTGCCATCAGTAGTCCGGTAGATACCTAAACATAGCTTCCTTCTTCAAACCACATATGGCGCGATGTGTACTCTACTACTGGTAAAACTTTATTCGAATCTTGATAGCATGAAAATCGGAAATTTCGTATTGTCATGAATATAATTTCACTTTTACTTTGATAGCTGCAGCCGATGAATACGAGCTTATTATTATAGTACATTATGTACATTGTACACACTTGGCTATACTCTTTGTTAGTTGCTAATATCCACGCCAAGTTGACTATTCTGTAAATCACTTTGTTTTGCTTGTTGCAAAGATGGTTACGATATAATGCAACTTTTAGGTAAACATTTTCGCATGTCATGTAAGATAGTTTTATATTTTCTTAGGGTGCCAGTACGCGATATGTTAAAGTTATAAAGTCAGGGGAATATCTTTATAATATGTTTTATTATCAACAGGATATATATTCAACTAACAGGATAATATTTTTATATAATTTATTTTACATATGACTTCAATGAATACTATATAGTTTAAATATTAAACTCTAACACTTCCCCTCAATGTCTAGTTATTTCTTCTAATCCACGTTTTTCATTTGAAGTAAATATAGACATTGATTATGTTTCGGTGAAGGAAGTCCTTTGGTTAAAATATCCGCAGTCATATTTTCTGTACTGACATGACTAATTCGAATTATACCGTCTTCCAGTGCATTTCTTACAAAATGATGGCGTATGTCAATATGTTTTGTTCGAGAGTGATATATGGGATTTTGAGCGAGCTTTTGTGCTCCCATATTGTCGTTGAACACTTCCACGTCGGTCAAATCGTTAAGTCCCAGTTCTGTAACAAATTTCTTCAAATATATGCCTTCCTTTGTAGCTTCTGTGAGAGCCATATATTCAGCTTCTGTCGAAGATAACGCTACAGTTGGTTGCTTCTTTGATTCCCATGATATAGGGCCTCCACTTAACGTAAAAACATATCCGGTATAAGAACGTCTATCCACAGTGCAGCTTCCCCAGTCCGCGTCAACAAAACCACATATTGATTTGGTGTTTGGTTTGAACGATAATCCAAGGTTCATTGTACCTTTCAGATAACGAAGTACGCGCTTAGCTGCAATCCAGTGGGATATTCCATAACAATTGTTATATTGTCCTAGCATGCTTACAGCATGGGTAATATCCGGTCTTGTCGAAACTGCCAAATATGATAATGCTCCTACAAGTTGTCGATACGGTAAATTGTTCTCTTCTGAGGTTGAATCTATTTGTTTTTCTAATTTTGAACCATTTGTGATAGGAGTACTAACTGGGTTTGAATCTGTCATTCCGTACCGATCAAGCAGATCTCGTATATATCCTTTTTGATGCATTGTTATTTCATTCTTGCTTTGATTAAATTCGACTCCCAGACAATGATGGATTCTTCCAAGGTCCTTTACTTCGAATTCACTTGATAATTTGTCCTTAAGTTTTGCTATTTTTGTTTCGTTTTTAGATGCGATAATTATATCATCGACATATACAGTTACTAATGACAATTCATTTTCTTCGTGATTGAAATAAACGCAGGGGTCGGAATTCATTTGTTGGAGATTCATTTTCGATAATAATTCGTTAAGTTTTATATTCCACTGTCTCCCCGCTTGACGAAGACCATATAGTGCCTTTTTTAATAGACATACCTTATTTCCGGATCTTACATTTTCAAGCATTATCTTCGCCTTCCGATAAATGTCACTAGATTTTCGTTCTTCTTTAATAATGGTTTCTAACCCTTCTTCGATCAAATCCGGGGTTTCCATGTAAATTTCTTCATCAACTGTTCCATTCAGATAAGCTGTCGTTATATCAATCTGATGGATGTTCATTCCGTATCGCGCTGCGAGAGCCATAACAAGCCGAATAGAACTCATTCGAGCTACTGGAGCGAAAGTTTCGTTAAAGTCTACACCAGGCCGTTGAGTGTAACCTTTCGCTACTATCCGTGCTTTTCTTCTTTTAATAGTTCCATCAGGATTATATTTATTTTGAAGTACGACTCTACTTCCGACGATTTGCTTTCCTTGAGGTCGATCAACCATTTCCCAAGTGTCATTTTTTATTATTGATCTCATTTCTGATCCAATTGCTTGATACCATTCCATGGCATCTTTTCCAGAAACAGCCTCTCTAATTGATGTTTCAGCAGTGTATCCAAATTCTGCGTTATTTGTCACATATTCGTGGTAATCTTTTCTCGGGCGCCCTTTTCTACCAGTCATAATTCTCTTGGGCCTCCCTCTACCTCTGCGTATTTCACCTGGTTGATTTTCGGATGACTGTGACTCTTCGCTTGAAGATAGCTGTGACTCTTCGCTTGAATATGGCTGTGACTCTTCGCTTGACGATGGCTGTGCCTCTTCCCCTGGCTGAATATTTTCTTCTTCCATATTTTCAGTTGTTGATTGATTATTATTTTCATTTGGAAATATTTCTTCATTGTTTGAACTCAGTTCTATTTCAATTTTTCTTCTTGTTTCATTTTCAATTTCATTTCTTGTGTCATTTTCATTTTCTATTCTTGTATCATTTTCGTGAACTGGTTTTTGACATTTTAGAAATTTGACATTTCTGGTTATTTCAATTTTCTTTTTGTCAGGAATCCATACCCGATATCCTTTCGATTCACTCGAGTATCCCAGAAATATGCATTTTCGTGACCTTGAATCGAATTTTCCTCTTGTTCGGTCGTTATTATACGCATATCCAATTGATCCAAATGTTTGAAAGTAACTGACATTAGGAATTTGGCCAGTCCATTTTTCATAAGGTGTTCTTCCATCCAGCTTGCTTGAAGGACATCGATTGCGTATATAATTTGCTGTTGACATTGCTTCAGCCCAAAAAGACTTCGGTAGCTGTGAATCTGCTAGTAGACATCTCGTTACTTCAGTAAGAGTACGATTCTTTCTTTCAGCTACTCCGTTTTGCTCTGGATTATGAGGAACTGTTAATCTTCTTTCGATTCCACTTTCACGTAAATACTTATCGAATTTATCATTGACATATTCTTTGCCGTTATCTGTTTGTAAATATTTAATTTTTCTCCCAGTTTGATTCTCGGCACTTGCTTTAAAGGCTTTGAAAGTTTCAAAAACTTCATCTTTTGTTCTAATGAATTTGACTTCGCACCATCTTGAATAATCATCAATGAATGTTACTGCATATCTTGCTTTCCCGTTTGATTCAATACGCATAGGACCACATACATCACTATGAATTATTTCTAATAATTGTGATTCACGGTTAGATTTCTTCGGGAATGGATTTCTCGTCATTTTTTCTGATAAACAGACTTCACAGTCCAATTTTTCGTTTACTTTTTCGAAACTTAATCCACGAACTGCTTTATTACGAAGGGATTCTTCTAAACTTCTCATATTTAAGTGACCCATTCGTCGATGCCAAACTTCAGATGAATTTGAAAAATTTTCATTTACTGTTTTACATTCAAATTCTTCGTTTTCTTGAATATAATACAATTCTCCAATTCTTTTGGCTTGTAAGATTGACTTTCCATTTTTATCTATGATATTAGCAGTATTTCTTGTAAATGTTACGACATATCCTTTATCAGTTATTTTTCCGACTGATAGTAAATTCGTGCGTAAATCAGGAACATATAGAACATTTTTGAGACTCACATTCTTTTGCTGATCTTCTAATGAAACTTTTATTTTTACAGTTCCTTTGGCACTAATCGTCGTAGATGTATTACTTGCAAGATTCAATTTTGCATTTGAAACATCTGTTAAGTTTTCAAATTTGTCTTTATCTTTACAAAGATGTGTGGAACATCCACTGTCCAAACACCATGCTTCATTAACATTTTCAGCTTTCAATGCAGAAATATATAATGATACGTCGTCAGCATTTTTTGCAAAATGTTTCTTCAAGTTTGATTTATTTTTCTTCATCTTATACCAGCACTCAGTCGCTTTGTGACCAATTTTGTTGCATATAGTACATTTCGATGCAAATTTATCTTGATCGTAATAGTTCATTTCACTCTTATTTTCCTTTCGAAATTTCTGATTTTTGTGTTTCTTGACATATAAGGCGTTGGATATTGAATTATGTTTCCTCGCTTCGGCTTCTTCCATAATTTTTATTTTCAATACATCAGGTGAAGGCAATTCGTCACGTGATTCTATGGCACATCGAAAATTTTCATAACTTGATGGTAAACTGTACAATAACATAATTGTTAATAAATCTGGATTTATATCAACATCCATTTCATCAAGTTTGTCGACTGCATCAAAGAATTTCTTGATGTGACTACACATTTCATCATTTTCCTCCATTTTTTGAAGAGTAAGTTGCTTAAGTAACGTCGCTTTACGAGCTGATCCTTTGGATTGATATATGGTTTCAAGTTTCAACCAAACATCTCTTGAACTTTCACATCCTTTAATTTGTTTTAATTCGGAAGGGTTGATTGATAATACGATATCGGACTTTGCCTTTTGATCTTTTTCAATCCATGATTTTTCGGCAGTAATCGAGATTTCGTTTCCGCTTTCAGCTGCAGGCTTCCTTATTGATCCGTTAACGTATCCCCAAGCATCGTTTTTGATTAATAAGGCTTCCATCTGCATCTTCCACGTATCGTAATTGTCCTTACAAAGGACCTCCATATGAACGCTCATGATTCTTCGTGCTTATTTCATGCACAATTTTCAATATTTAATTTATCACTATTATTATTTATTTAGTGATTTATTAATTATATTTTATTATTATATTTATTACGAGTTGCTCCTGGGCCCATAACCTGTTAAAGTTATAAAGTCAGGGGAATATCTTTATAATATGTTTTATTATCAACAGGATATATATTCAACTAACAGGATAATATTTCTTATATAATTTATTTTACATATGACTTCAATGAATACTATATAGTTTAAATATTAAACTCTAACACGATACCAGATTCCCACATAATTTGTCGTTCATGTTGATTAATTCTTAATGGTATTGTTGTGTTGAGGAACACTTTCCATATGCGGGTGTACGACAATTAAAATTGTAAGACTGAAGTATCGACTTGCCATTTTTTTGTGTCGAAAATGAGAGTGATCAGTCTGACAAAGTAAGGTAACCACAGAAGCAAATTAGTATCATAATCACCAGTGTCGGCTTCCGGGGATGTTATTTTTACTATAAGTAGGCGATGGGATAAATACATCTTTGAGGAAATTTAGAAGTTATAATTAATTTGTTGGTGCAATAATGTTTTAATAGATCCGCTCAATTTATTTGGCCTGGATCTGACATACCGAAAGGAATGGTTTGAGATGTTAACTCGGTACAGAAGGGATGATAACCTTTATTAATGTAGCAGGATAGCCCCACGTTCCGGGCCTAGGAAATACTTATATTGATGAAAAATGCACGGATATCCAAACCAAGATCAAGATAAAAGACCGCTCTGTAAGAGTGTATAGTATGTCCTGTCAATTTTTCAGCATATCCAGCGTCCGTTTCATTGTCGGATTCGATTAATTTAGGATACTCGAGTTTGTGGAAACGGAAGTCTTTGAATAACTTAAACTGAAGAACTGGTTCCCATTTACCTTCATACTGTGAAAATATAAGTGAGGTGTGTCGCACGGAGCCATTTTATTTAGTCGCCGGACTATTTCGTGTTGCATACAGGTGTTTGGGAAAATTGTAAGTACATATTCATATAAAAACTTTTTCTGATAAAATCTTTAAGAAAGAAATTATTTGCTATCTTTTAGCAGCTACTAAACATCCATTTTTTGATAAATCTCTAAAACGTATTGCCTGGCGCTGGCTCAATTCCCACGAGATAATGGCAGCAACAAACACTTTCCATACGTCGTTTTGAATCGAAATGTTTTCAAGTTCGTTGACAAGTTCGTCGCTCATACATACTTTTCTTCAAGCATCCGAAACCCATTAACGTTAGACAATTAGCAATAAAACGAATGTCGCTACTTGAAATGAATGAAAACATAAAAGATACTATGAAAAACGGCCATATAAATTTTTTTTTAAAGATCTTGAAGACAATACATTGGAATTCAGCCAACTATTAAAGAGAAAAATGTCAACAATAGTAACGAAAGTGAAGACAGAATTATTTCTGAAAGTATGAGTACATCGTTGACAGCCATAGTACGTCTTCGTCTATTTTTTGCTATTAGGTATGTTTCGTTTCGTTTTGCAAATTTATTGCAAACCATAAACGAACAAACAATATGAGCAAATAATGAAATATCTAGTGTTAAAATTATCTTTTGATGCAATTAATATGTAATTGGCGAAAAAACGCAATAGCAATAGACAATTACAACGAACTGTATAATAGAGTGCGGCCGCGATGTGGTTTAGTATATTTTTCTTTATGGACTTCTTATATCTATGCACGAGATTGCATAGTTCCATTTTTACGGGAATGCATTGCGTGCGAATTACACGATGTAATTTCAATATTTTTTTTCAATTTCATGCCACACTTCTTATTATATTTATGCGTTTCAAATTTACATTTTTCTGTTTACAGCGCGTAATGAAAAGAAATGTGTACTTTTGTTTTTATGATTTTTGTTGCGTTGGATCATAACGTACAATTGTTGGTTGGTTTCTTATGGACGAAGGGGCATACCAATGCGTCGTCTTCATAGTCGTCTGGGCGATATTTTCGATTATGAATTCATAATTTAAACGAACCCGCAGTTAATTATATTAGACTAAAAGTGTTATTACTCGTACGTGTCGGCCGTATTGAGAAGTGTGTAGGTGGCGACTAATATATTCTGTAATATTGGCTGTGTAACCTAAAGAAGTTTGCCAACGCTGCTCTTGGTCAATAGGGAAATGTTAACAACATACGAGTTACATTCTGGGTATTGTACTATGCGAATTGGGACAGCGTGCAATATCTGCTAATGAATATTAAAATAATATTGAAACGCATATGAAACATAATAGAAATAGAAATCGATTGATAACTTTCATATAAATTTCCGGTGATTATAACATAGCCAATATTAATCGTTACGATTTGATAATTCATACTTATGGTGACGTGATTGTTGATTATCCGAATGTACTATTCCATAGAAAGCTCAATTGAATTGCCTTGAAAGCACGAATCTCATCCAGGAGTCACGTGGTTGAGTATGGGTTACGGCCTACCAAAAAATACTCCCGAGCTTCGAGCATGGATGGATTGCTATTCTACAGATTCCAAGAAGAGAAAAATGTGATATCTTTCATTGATATATTTTGGATTATCTATACACTGAAAAAAATGGTTTAGACTTTTAATCTAAAGTGAAGTAGTTGACTTAAATTTAGATAGTTTTACCAAAGAAATAGCTGATTTCTTTAATCTTCGTAGCTGAAAATACTATTAAATTCGTTCATTTAACAACGCAAGATTAGAAGAAAAAGTTTAGTCAATTCTTCCACAAAAGTTGTTGATTGTACTATTCAAATATAAAATTTAACTACAAACAATCGTTCTTTTTTCTTCAACACAATTAAGCTATCCAACATTTAACAATTTATAGATAATGAATAGCTGTCTTTACAAATAAATTAATTGAATTTGCAAATATAGTAGATGTTTCAACTAATGACGAATAGAAAAATTATCCATATCTTCGTAACTGTTTCAACTACATAGAATCATAAGCTGAAAATCGACGCGAACTTTAGATGAATTCGACTATTTCTTTAGATAACCATTCTAATTTTTTTTCTCTGTGTAGGGATGCGGGAGCGTCCCGCCCGCCAAAGAAAAACGAAGAAATTCGATCAAATCAAAAGTGAGAAGCGACTAAGACTAAGACGAAACAAGTACGGGTTTTCGGACCTCTGTAGCTCGGACCCTGGCTGGTCCTGAGTGTTCAAATTCGGTAGAGCTTGTCACTCGCGTCGTCTTACGAGGTGTAGAAAATTTCAAGAAGATATGATGAAAAACACCGGAGATATAAGGGTTTGAAAATCGATTTTTTTCGAAAATCTTGTTCTCGTTGTTCTTGTTGTTAATTGACAGGGCTACAGCTTCGTAGAGAGCATCTCGGGATTGGCTCTCTTTGCCTATCGATAGAGTCTGTCCTGAAGGTGTGCATAGACTATCATTTGCTCCGATCCGTGCAGTAGAAAAAGAAGATACAGCGAAAGGTGTGAAAAAATGCAGTTTCTCGCTTAAGTCTTTTCAAATGTTTTAATGGATGCATTTTGCAAAAGTCGGGACTAGGCCCGAAAAATTACTAGAAAAGAATCGCATAGTTTTGTTATTTGGCAGGACTGTTTAGAACAATCCTTTGTATATGTTCTCCAAAGTTTTCAGTTTAAGAGCGTCTGCAAGAGCGGGGCCAATGGGTCAAAGTTCCTGCTTTGGTTCGACTCATATACGAGTATGTACGTACATATTAATATATTGTCGGATAAACAAATAACATCTCGATGATCCTAAAGCTTCTAGCAAACCAGCGCGGTTGCGGTGCACACAACACACACACCACACGAATTAACACCTTCGCCGTGGTGTACCGTGGCGGAAACTATTTCGTATATTCTGACACGTACCGCTACCGCACCGCGCTGGTTTGGTGGAAGCTGGGGCACTAAACCGATTTTGACTAGACTAACGGTATGTATTATGTTGTGTTCAAACCAGAGTTACATGATGAAGGCATTTGGAAAATTGATTTTACAAGGAATTCTGATGAGTTAATTTTGACAAAATTTGGCAGGTATGTTTATTCTTGTAATTCCATTTGTTTTGATGCTGTTGTGGTAGGCAAAAAAGGGAACTCTTAGTTATATAGTGACTGAAACAGAGACTAGCAGTGTTGCCAACTGGAAATTTAGAAAACGGCTAAATTTAGCCGGAAAACCGATATTTTACGTTTTACATATTTTTTTCAAAAACGGCTAAAAATCCGGCTAAATAAATTTCAGCTAGTGAAACAGCCAAAAAACCGGCTAAATCATACAAAACAGCCACATTACGAAAAAAATATAGTAAAAAACTGATTTTAATAATTATATTTCTTTTCTGGAGTACTACTCGTAATTTATGCTTTAGGCAAATTTCTTAGTTTTATTGCATCTGCTCCAATCGCTGGCATTACAGTCAAAATTTACTTTGATCGGAGTTAGATAGTTCAACTATGGTTCAAATTGTTGTATACAGGTACACTTTCTCGGTCTAGTCCATAACCACATTAGCTTTGAAATTGTGGAACATAAAATTCGTAAAAGGAACGTCCAATGCGTAACTGTGGGCAAGGGCAACCGCATTTATGTATGTATGGATATCTTACCATCATTGCACTTGAACAATCTTATATTTTGATTAAAATTTAACCATTTTAGCCCCAAGATACATGTCCAAATCATCATGACGATAATTCATCATGATGATGAAAGTTCGAAATTGGAGTGACACATATGCTTTCGTCATTGGAATTCGTCATTTATTTTTGACGTTTGTGTAAATAGTGAAAATGTCCCTCACAATTGCGATATTTTGATGAATATTCAGTTAAATAATTTGAGGACACATTTTTCAGAATTTGAATAGAAATGTGTCAAGATTGATAACAAATTTAACATTTTTGTAAACACTAGGGGGCTTCGCCCCCTGCTCGCTACACTCGCCATCCCCCCCTCTCTCCGCTCGCCCCAGCGCCCTAGCCTTCTCCACGCTCTGCGAGGACAATAATAACCAATTGCATTTTTCTATAGAAGGATTCTTGTTCTTCAATTTTACAAACAGATGGTGCCCCGACTCATTATTGAGCAAATTATGGTCCAAATGCGTAATTTGGAACTCGTGCTAATGATGATAAATTTGTGTCATTCGAAAATATGTGTGTCAGCTTGTTAATAATTTTCGAATTTGAGCCCTCCAAATTTTATTTTATTTTCCATAGTTACGAAACTTATGTTCCATTGTTCCATTGTTGATGTTCCGCAACTGCAAATTTGATGCTCCAAAGATACGAAATTGATGTTCCAAAATTATGAGCTTATCCAGGAAATGGTATAGATTTTTCATAAATTTGTTGCTACAAACCCAACAACAAAATGTAATGCATACACGAAAATGTGTAGTTTCTATGAATCGTCAGATGAACACTACAAAGTTCCGGCGATATTTTCAATATCTATGAATCGTGCTAAAAGGTTTTCATCCTTGTCCTGGATCTAGCATAATTTGAAAAATGGACAAATTTTCAGGTACCCCCGTGCTCCAAGGTAGTTTAAAAGTAAAAAAAATCATAAAATAATTTTAGCCGGAAAAACGGCAGAAGAAAATCAATTCCGGCTAAAAATCCGGCCGGCCGGAATTAGAAATTTCTTCCGGCTAAACAGCACGGTTTCCGGCTAAATTTGGCCGGAAAACGGCTAAATTGGCAACACTGACTTTAGCTATCTCTGATTCCTGGTCATGAAACCACACTGTAAAAAGTCGTTTAGTCATATCATAACTGAACAGGTTTTTGGAACCTTTGTATGTACATATATGCCGAGCGTAACGTAACAACGCAACGGCGGTGAAGATCATAAAGCCAAAAGTAGTAGATAGGGGTATTTTAAAAGGGAGAATGATGGAACCTGGATATAAGGACAGTCTTGGGTCTACAGTAACGGGAATCGTGTCTTAACCGTTTGGTGTTGATAGGCCCAATTTAGAACTTAAGAAATATGGATGTACATAATTTGAATCACATATTGAGTACATACACAGTATTAAGCCTCACTGCGTACTGAATATGTATATGATTACATTAAAAATTAGATTTAAGATTAGGATGAGTGTTAGGGTTCGGGATAGAGATGGAGTAAAGGTTTAGACTCAAGTTAGGGCTAAGGTTAAAATCAAAATGAAGTTTAGGGTAACGGATAGGGTTAAAGTTATTGTTAGCGCGAAGTTAACGTTATTATTACCGTTAAATGTAAGGATAGGGTTTGCATTAAGGTTGAGTTTGTGGTAGGCTTAGGCCAAGGTTAAGGTCAAAGTTAGGGTTAACAATAAGTTTAATATGATGTATAAAGATACCAAGCTTTGCGAGGTTACAGGGGCCATCAGGATTTCCAAGGTAACTAAGGGCTTCCATGATCACCAAAGGTAACTATAGTAACTATTATGGTTACTAAGGTTACCATGGGAACCAAGGTCAATAAGGTTACCAAAGAGACAAAGGTTAGCAAGGGGTTTATCATTATTATAATTATTGTTCTCAAACCAATTCGTGACAATAGTGCAATGAATATCGTCACCATTTATTGATATGTTAAGACGATTTTGTAAGTCGAAAACTGCAAAAAAATATGATATCTCACAAAAACAACTGTGTTGTAAAACGTTTCCGTCAAAAAAAATTTCGTCAGCCGCAAAAAGGATTGATATAAATACAATCCCACCAATAAGCGTTGAAAGAAATTTGCTCCATCGAAGCAGCGCGGGAGCGGTACGCGGTACACACAACACACACCACACGAATTGACAAATTAAGCGTGGTCTACCGCGGCGAAAATTATTTCTGACGCGTACGGCTACCGCATCTCGCTGGTTTCATGGAAGGTATTAACCAATTCAATCACTTTTGAATATGCGCATCGTTGAGACAAGATGCGAGTATTTTGGCGGGATTGTATTTAAATCAATCCTTTTTGCGGCTTAATAATAGTACGACTTTTTCTTTGGCGGAAACCTTTTACAACACAGTTGTTTTTGAGAGATATGATATACGAGTATACATAAATTGCAAAAAGCTACCGATTCGCTTCCAATTCAAGCAGCCCAGACGCAGAATAATTATAGAGAATCGCTTCATTTTAGCTAAAAATTTATTGATTCGTTCGTTTCAGGCTAACATTTGTAAAAACTCTGTAAACTCTCATAGAACAAATGACTAAGAAAAGTCTCCAAGTGGTCTTATGTGTTTTAATACCTACTTTATCAATAAAAGTGAAAATTTTTCAAAGTTGATAAATTTTCATTGAATCACAAATAAATTATGAATTTGGCATTCAGTATGAATACAACAAATTATAGCCGGGAAATTTCGCTTTCATTACACTATTTACTCGTAACGACTACCTTGCCTTTTTCGATACATTCATTATTTTTCGCTTCCGATTACCTAAAACAGATGATTCCCTCTAATCACTTACATACAGGGTATCCGAATATGTAATGTATGTAATTTTTTTTGATTTCGAATTGATAAATTTACCGGAAACAGCATGTATCCATACATACACTCAGATAAATATTCACTAATATTGAACGAAATATATTTAATTCAAACGATTTGCTCTTTTGATTTGGCTCCACACGCAAATGCGTTTAATTCTAACGAGTGGCGTTTCTTTCGAAAGCATAATGAGTTGTAAAAAAGCGTTTGAATTAAAAGAATTTACGTTTACCTGGAAAGAAGGAGCCAGTCGATTTAAACGTATTTTTCATTGAAATAAGCACTTATTCTTTTATTGTAAACGGGTAAAACATTTTAAATAAATGAAAGGCAATTGTATCAAACGTCTTCGTTTTTATATTGAACATTTTTGTTATTTAAAATAAACGAAGCATTCTTTTTAATGAAACGGTATGTATTTCGAAAGTAACGCATCGCGTTTTCATTTCATAGAAATTACCTCATCCAAAATAATTGAGTTTTACATGGAATTAAAAGCAAACTCTGCTGAAATAAAATAATACATTCCGTTTGATTGTCCATTCTCCATTCGATTAGCTACTTACTGTTACCTGGGTTGACAAATCAATAAAGAATAAAACTTATGAAAACTTTAGAAAAACACTTTATTTTTTATTTAGGTCTAATTTTAATATGGTTAATACATTACACTTTTATTCTAACACCCGCTAAACTTAAATTGCACGTGTGCAAGCGTCCATTCCTCCAGATGAATGCAAAAGTAAATTATAGAAAACACTCTTAACATCGACGAAGATTCTAATACGCGTTTGTTGTTAGACACTACACATTTGTTTGGAATGAACATGAACACGCGAGACTCATCGGACCGGCCGTAAGTATTTAACTACCTGTTGTGCTACGTTGAAACAAATGACATTTTGGCATCGCGTCCTTTAGGTATGTGTATTTGTTACGTAAAGGAATGTATACACATTACTATGTAATGCGGAATCTTTTGATTTAAACGACCGTCGTTTGCGGTTTGGCTGCTCTTTTGTTTTAAAAGAAATTCTCTTAGCGTAAATGAGACTTCGTTCAAATCAAACGAGATTTTTCAAACGAATACTGCGTTCAATTTAAATGTGGAGCTTTTAATATGAATGTGCGTTTTTTTCTCTGAGTGTACTTACTTACTTTCTAATTAAATTGCTTGTGTCTTTGTGTAGGTACACAAACTGTAGCTCTGATCATTAAAAATAATTACAAAAACACATTGAAAAACAAAAATAAAAACAAATCATATAGTTAAAGAAATGTCAAATGTAACACACACAAAATATACCAGCGTTACAGAATAATCATGTGTGTACGTTGTAAACATACAAATAGGAATGATATGATTGCCGCCCGTAATAATGACAATATCATTTTCACCTGTCAACCTTTTTTTCTAGAAATACATAACTTGATCGTACCAAGAAGTTCAACGTCGCATCGTATACAGTCTTGTAAGATTTTCATGCGTATGATTTTGAAAGTGACGTGCGCGACACAAGACACAAGGTCACGCAACATAAACACAAGAAAGAAAAGATTTATTACATTATGGTACAACATAAGTATCACAGCCATACATATTAAGCTTATTGCTAAGCTACAAGATGCAGCTTGCTTATGCAGATGAGGTGAAAAACCTGAGTGTTCTAATTTCACTCTGTTATGATGGAAATAATGCAATATTTCGACGCTCAATGATGAAGTCATTGTCATTTTGTTTAACCATAAAATTCTGGGCACGTCTATATTGGATGAATTTATCATTATTTTAATCTTTCGTACATTCACATTGTTTGTTTGATTGTATGCCCAGGGTAAAGATGACGAATATTTTCTCAGGTCAGATATGGACTAATTTTAAAAAAAATTGTTTGCATACTCCATGTTTTCATTGCCGTACATTTGCGGTCAATTTCGAAAGCTCTTTGATATATTCTCATTAATATGAAAGGTTGCCTATGTACACATCCTGTCCTGTCCCATTGAAACGTACTTTGAGAAAAGTCACAATAAAATAAATTAAAAATACCGCTGACATTTTGAAATGATATGTACACCTAGACACATAAAAATGGTCCAGAAAACGCAATTATGAGAAATGTTATAAATAGTACACCTCAAACTAGGTCATTTCCAATATTAATATTTTGATTGCATATTATTATGAAATTTAAATCTTAACACAAGAAAACAAATCTATATCTATATCTTTATATATATAAAAGAAAGTCGTGTTAGTTACACCATTTATAACTCCAGAACGGCTGACCGATTTTCATGATTTTAAGTTCGTTGGATTCGGCTCGGTTTGGAATAATATAATAATTATTGAAACATGCGAAAAATTCACAATAAGCCAACATTCACAATGGGTTTCCTTTTTAACAACTTCTGCCTGTATTTTTTGATGGTTTCAGTGGATTTCAGAAAATTGTCTCCCCAGGATTGGTGTTTATCCCAATCGAAGGAACAACTGTCGATGCATATGAGAAATTCACAATGAGCGGAAGTTTGAAGACAAACATACCTTTTTCTATATTTATTGATCGAATTTCTTATTTTTAGTAAGTTTACTACATCAACATGGTCTACGCGAGGCTCCAGCCCAAACAGCAGAATATGTATACATATTCAGAAAATTCACAATGGGAAACAATTCACAATTATTATTTTTTTTGCATAGTTTTGTCTTTATTTCCCGATCGTTTAGCGAACAGAGTTCCAACCGAATAGCGGAGTAATTATTGAAACACGAAAAATATTCACAATGGCCAAATTATAAA
Organism: Microchrysa polita; assembly: GCA_949715475.1. Taxonomy (NCBI): domain Eukaryota; kingdom Metazoa; phylum Arthropoda; class Insecta; order Diptera; family Stratiomyidae; genus Microchrysa; species Microchrysa polita. The sequence goes on from OX454419.1 coordinate 68,181,518, forward strand.
AACAATTCCTTTTCGTACAGTTCATTAATGAATTACTGATTGGATTGGATTGGCCTACACCCATACTATACATGCGAAAAATTCACAATTATAAAAACAAATCCCTTTTAAATACTTTTGTCTATACCTATATCCTGAACGGACTGTAAGATTAAAGCAAATGTCTACCACAATATAGGGATCAAAACATGTGGAAAATTCACAGTAAACAGAATTCTAAAAACAGCCCGTTTTCACATAATGTAGCCTTTATTCTCTGAATAGATGAGCGGATTTGGGTAAATTTGTAACGTTGAATCTGTCTCTATTCCCAACAACAGAATAACAAAATTCACAATTGAAAAAAATGTTCAAGACAGCTGCTCATCAAGTTACACCACCATATTGGAGCCTACACCAAATAGTTGAATAGCTACGTAAATTTGCAACAAAAATGTTAAATGAGCCAATTTTGAAGATATCTTTTTTTTCTATATGCACTTTTGGCTATATATGTACCTCCTCCACCATTGAAATATGCATAAAATTCACATTACTAATCTGTGCCATTTTTTTTTCAGTTTTCCCCATGGTTTTTCTGCCTTCGAAAAGCGAAAAACCATAATGGGCTGAATCTCCTAAACCTAAACGGACGAGGAAAATGCTTAAAGCAGTTCTTTCTTCCACTTTGAACGGATTAGGAGATTTCAAGAAATTTGATTCACCGTGTTTGGAGATTTAGCTGCTTCGGAAAAATTGGAAAGACTGGTACTGAAAAAAGGGTATGTTGCTACCCATACTACCCATAGGTATTAAGTAAATACCTATCCATTGAAACGTGGCAGAAATCACGATTACTAACCAAAATTGTGAAAAAAATTCCTTCTCATACCTTAGTCCGCTTCTAAACAGATATGTGGATTTCAGTATGAAAAGTCTCATCGGATATATCTATACCCCGAACAGCCTCCTCATCCTAAATTTTCGAAAAGTAAAGAGTAGACCATTTTCTTTCATACATTCCACTCCGCCTTTTTCTGTGCTTAATGACCTTGATCCACAATGGCATCGTTCACTTGCGCCTACTTTGTATGGGAGATCCCCTTAGTTTTTATCCGAATAAGCTGATTTTTTGTGGGTGGGGTGACTTTGACCTCCAATCACAACAAGCCAAAATATAGCACTCTGCTCCAATTTTGGGGGAGTTATGGACATATTCTAATTTATTTTCTAGTCTAACGCCGAAATATTCAATTAAACGCTAATGTGTTATATATCATTGCAAAGGTAATTTTATGTGGTTTTTTTTAGTCCTCAGACCATTTTTCTGTATCTCTTACCGTTTTTAAAATAATCGCAAGAAACCGTAAAAATGCCCATTTTCCCCCTTTTTTAAAGGTTGCGGACCCCCAATCGGTTTGGACTTTTAATGCCATAATCTGGGGACCATCCCTAACCATAATCCAAAAAAATTCCGATGCAGGATTTTTGCCGACCAAATATGCCATTTTTCTTAGACTATGATGCCAGTTTCAATGGCTTTCACACAAAAGCGATGTATGTACATATAGGCCATTCAATAAACCGAAATATAAGACGTTATATCGCCTCGCTCGGGTTTTTGGGATATTGCTAGGATAGATACCAGTACACAGAGAAAAAAAATTAGAATGGTTATCTAAAGAAATAGTCGAATTCATCTAAAGTTCGCGTTGATTTTCAGCTTATGATTCTATGTAGTTGAAACAGTTACGAAGATATGGATAATTCTTCTATTCGTCATTAGTTGAAACATCTACTATATTTGCAAATTCAATTAATTCATTTGTAAAGACAGCTATTCATTATCTATAAATTGTTAAATGTTGGATAGCTAAATTGTGTAAAAGAACGATTGTTTGTAGTTAAATTTTATATTTGAGTAGTACAATCAACAACTTTTGTGGAAGAATTGACTAAACTCTTTCTTCTAATCTTGGGTGGTTAAATGAACGAATTTAATAGTATTTTCAGCTACGAAGATTAGAGAAATCAGCTATTTCTTTGGTAAAACTATCTAAATTTAAGTCAACTACTTCACTTTAGATAAAAAGTCTAAACCATTTTTTTCAGTGTAGTGTACCACCAAGTTTGCAACTTCGAAAAACCTGTGCTTACCCCGTGACCCTCAAAAAACCTCAACATTTTCGGACTTTTTTCATATTTTGGTTTGTCATTTTTAAAAGGTGCTTCCTACAAGAAAGTCGCCCACTGCACTTTTAAAACTAACAAAATCTTCTTCAATTTTAGTGCAACCCCAAGATACAGCAAAGGATCCCAAGATACAGCATTTTAAAAGATGTCTTTTTTTTTTGTAAAAAAGTCCGAAATTGTAATACGACGTACTCTATGACGTGTTCCGATTCCATCTGTTCCTGGATGCGTTGTTGAGGCTAACCCAGGAACACAGTTGGATGAATTTTGGTTAAGATTCAAAAGGAAAACATTTTTTTTACAAGAATCTAATATTTAGGGGTTGGTTTGTATGACAGCCTTATGACCTAATGTTCCAATTCCATCCATTCACAGATATGTTTTGAGGATTTACTAGGAACACATTTGGGTGAGGTATGGTTAAGATTGGTTCATAAAGAAAAAAGTGTTTCTTAGAACAACCTAATTTCCAGGGGTTGGTTTGTATGACAGCCCTATGACGTAGTGTTCCGATTTCATCCGTTCCTAGATAATTTTTTAGGCTTAACCAGGAACACACTTGGGTGAAGTTTGGTTAATATTGGTATATAAAGAAAGAACAAACATATTCTTAGAAGAGCCTAATTTTCAGGGGCAGCCCTATGACCCCATGATCCGAATCCATTCGTTGCGACATATATACAGCTAAGTAACTGGTTTATAACTTCGTGTCAAATGACACGAATGTAGAATGCGCATTTAAGCCGCTATTTAGTTCGGAAGATGACTAAAATTACAATTGCGAACATTTTTACAAAAAACAATGTTTAAAGTGCTGTATCTTGGGATTCTTTGCACCTAAAAATCTGGAGGTGGACTCAAATTAAAGAAGGTTTTGTTAGCTTTAAAAATCTAGTAGACGACTTTCCTGTAGAAAGCACCTTTTGGAAACTACAAACCAAAATATGAAAAAAGTCCGAAAATTTTGAGGTTTTTTGAGGGTTAGCACAGGTTTTTCGAAGTTGCAAACTTGGTGGTACACTTCTGGTATATACCCTAACAATATCCCAAAAAACCAGAGCCGAGCTATTTTTTGCGACCTAAAATCATAAAATGACTGGCCTAATATGCGTATTTACATTATGTGTATGAAACATAATTTCCACAATTATTTGTACTATGAAATGAAAATCATAATCATTTTTGAACTAACATGCGCCAAGACTAATGCTCGTATAATTATTTTATGAAAAAGCAGGACAAATGTTCTAAAAATCGGTGTTTGGCAGGACAAGTCTACTAAAAAAGCAGGATGAAAAGAAGGACAACCAGAAAGAAAGAAATGCTGTATCTTTAGAATTTTCAATTGTGCAGGGTGGCACATGGGAGCCTGACGATTTTAAAAAGGTCGTAAGAAATCGAAAATTAGCTACAATTTTTCTCTGTTACTAAAACACTCAAGCCATTTGCGAAATTTAAATCACACCCTTTCAAAAAAAAACATTCGACAAAATGGTGTTCGTTTTCATTACTAAACTTTACAGTGGTTTTCGGTAATTTTCTTTCACTTTCCGCAGTGGATCAACTTAAATTTGCCCCATCTCTCCGCGGGTGAATTCAGTTGTTTCAACGCATGCGTGGTTTATTTTCAAAAATGCGTGATTTCAGGAAATCAAAGCAAATAAAGTCAGGCCTGTTTAGGTCGAGGGAGCGATTGGGAGGTCGGTCGAAAATTTATGATGTGACCTTCTAGATAAGAAGGAATTTACAGAGGACTGGTGTTGAAGCTATTGCATTCTGTACTTTAGTCTAATTTTTGCGAAACCACTTTGTTCGAAGTTTATTTCAGTCAATGGAATATGGCTTTACGCAAAGGGACATACGAGTTCCGAGGAATATTGAAGGAACGATGAAACTCTCCATTTAAGCAAGCTTATCACGTGTTAACGCATTATTATGCGTAAACAAGGTGTTCCATCGTCCACTGATCTATCTTACAAGCTAACACTCATTGAACCAAGAAATTTAATGGAAAATGCTAAATGGAAATTGAAGTGGATTTTCTGAAAAAACTCAAGGGCAATTTCCAAACACGACTTCTGAAGTTTAATGATGAAAATGAGCACCATATTCCTCGGCATAAAAGTTTTCAAAATCATCAGGTTCCCGTGTGTCATCCTGTATTACCTAGAGGTGTTTATCTCTTATCTAAGTCAAATGATATCACTTCTTTTACAATCACTTGTAATAACTATTCTAGGTCACTCTTTTCGAAATCCCTACTACGAAATTCCCAGCTCGTCCTTTCGTATCAATGTTTCTAGATGGAGTTCTTCTCACCAGCGCCATCTAGTGTAATAGCACAGCTCTTTTGTTCTTAACCTAAGTACCAATGTTGTTAAGCAATATGCGACATTTAGGCACTTTTTTTTAATCGTCTAACGAAAATTTTAGTAAGAAAATAAACGTGAACGAGTGCGGAGTCTCTTGTCTCTTTTGTTGTTGGTGTACGAATTATAAGTGTGGTTTTCACAATTTGCTTATTTTCTGAGATTTAAACTTGAATTCCCAAAAACAGGACAAAGAAGGACAAAAACATGACATTGGGCGTGTTGACAGGACGGCAGCATAAGGTCGAAAAAGCAGGACGGTCACGCCAAAAAAAGGATGGATTCGACCATTAGCCAAGACAAATAAAATATGAATAACCAACGAAAAAAAACTGTTTTATCTTGTACGACCCCACGTGCGTACTATCATGCTCACACCGCTCGTGTGAATAATACGATGAGTACTACAAAGCTACTACGCACGCAAAACTCAAAATACTTTATCAATTGCAGCACAGCCCGAAAATTAATTGTTTCCGTTTAAAAAAAAAATTGAATCGATCTAACTATTTGATTCATCAATGTACCTTTCAGCTAGCTTCTGATTACCAATATCTGTGCGCTATCATCCAATTCCGGCTTTCCGTTGTTTTGGGGCACGCTGTATACTCATTCGGACATGTTTCCTTCAATGTTTAAAATATTCACGAACAAATAAAAGAAAAAGCAAATATATTTTTCCTGTACTAATGCGTATTGCAAAAACTGATAACGTTTTACGACCGCTCCAACTTTCAACTACTGTTTACACGGCCAACAAGTTTGATAGGATTTGTTTGATAGGATTTGTTTGAGAGAATTATCGTACGTGTAAACAGCCTTTCAACTTGGATAAGTTTGAGGGAAAAATTGGATGCAAACAAGTTTGAAGCCGTCTAAACGCGCCTTTAAAATAGATTTAGATTTAAAATAACATTTTTCCATGGGGGAGCTAAGCCCCCCACGGGTGTAGATGTATACTGAAAATAGCGAGTCTGGCTGTGAGCAAAGACGATTCTGTGTAATCGGACGAATTTGATTGATCCTGTCTCGGGTCGTTATGGTGGTAATTGTATTCAGGATTTTAGTTGTACTGTGTATTTTCCAAAAACCATGATGGTAAGATTCCGGCTATAGTACGTCCTAAATTCTTATGCGAAACTGTATTGCTGACTGATACTTACATTCATTGCGAATTTTCATGGAAAAACCGTCAATTGTACCACTTTAGTACTCAGAGTGTACAGTTCCATTTTGCCCTAGTTCTGATTCTTCTCTTCATTTATTTTTGTTGCAGGAAAATATTTCCAAATGCTTTCACTTCACAATCAATTAATTTCGAAAAATCAAATAATGCTTTCTCATCTCAAAATCATTTAGCACCAAACATTGCCGTCATTCATTTTCTATTCGCAAATAAAAAAAAAAAAAACATATCTAAACCACCCGGCACAGTTGGGGAGAAATGATTTTCACAATTTCTAATTCTCGCCATTGAAATTGTTGTTATTGTTGCATTATGCGTATTTTCGTAGTATTTTTTCTCGAAAATCAATTGCAAAAATTGAGTTAACTCTATTATAGTCAAGTGTGTATGTCTGTATTGTGTTTCGTAACGCAATCTCACGAAATTGAGATCTTTTCTCAAATTTACAAAAAAAAAAAAAAATCTCAATAAAAGTACTGCAGTGATAATAATGCATACAGTCAGCATTATAGCAAAATGTTGTCGCTGTCGGAACAAAGCTATTTCAGTTAATATTTAATTGAATATTCGCATTTGCACCGGTAGTCGTGGTTGTGTTGTACCATCATCGACATCTTTATTCGTCGCCGTAACAAAGAAATATGCTGCATTATGCAATGTTTTGTATCATACAATTATTCTGCCACACGTTATATAGCAAAGATGTCAGGCAAATATTTATGTTGGGTGACTGCGAGAAGTTTTGTTTAGATTACAAACGACAAGCGAGACCGCACGGCGCGCGGCGCATCTTTTATTGTAAATTGTTACATCATGTAAATAAGATATGCAAATTTAATTTGGTCAAAATGTGACGGAAGGAAATAAAAATTAACTTAACACGGTCGTGAGAAATACCATTATAACTACATTAAGTTGCATCTTGCACAATATAAAGTTTGTTTGTCTTTTGTGTTGCCTTGAGAACAGCAAAAGAGCCCAAAACTAATATATCTAGGCCCTATATGTACCCGTATTTTAAGCCGGTGTTTTTATTCACATTTTTAATGAAGTTTGAAGTTTATTTTGGATGTCACACATCTAACATTTATGTTATGTCATTTTAATGTGATATAATTCGAGCGAAGATGTTATACATAGAAGACACTGATGGATTGTTGGAAATATTTTGAATTATGGGTGTTGGGCTTGGAATTTTGGTGTAACAATGCAAAACTGAAAAATGATCTTGCATAGATGAAGACCAAATTGGATGTGAAGTGTTTGTTTGCCAATAATTTCAATGTTTTGCACCCTTTTTATGGAAATCGTGACAGAAAGGTTAATACCGCGATCTATGATTTTTATTTGCTTATGTATTTGGGCAATGAATAAAGTATACTTAACATAAAAAATGTGCATATTATTGTTTTATTTAAATTTGTTTCCTGTATGTAAATTAAATCGCAAATCGCAGACACATTTCATAGCAAGCTCGTAAAACTGCGTTCTTTTCAAAATCAAGATCCAAAATAAATCCCAGTACCGCAATGATGAATCACATACCGCCATACTCGCTTGTATTTGATAAACGAGTCTAACATTGATTAGATTCTTTACCATACATTCCCATTTTATGAAAGAGCGGTAAGCTTCCAGATTTTATTAAGTATAACCTATTTCTTGTTGCTCTAGTATATAGATGAGTAGTGATGTCATGTTCCGATATAATTCGAGTTTTTCATTCCAGTTAATAAAGAAAACCCGTCCATGTTGCGTTTTCAAATGTATAGTATAAATCTTGCACTCGAACAAAGAGTAAATATGCGGAAAACTAGTTAAAATCATGAAACCAGTCACCACGATGTTGTTATAATGTTAGCCATATTCTAGGTGGTAATAGAAGAAGAACTTAACACCACATGGACATTAAGCACCTATTGACATAGTCACGCATGTAAGGATGTAAGATGATATTACTCTTATTCCGTATTTTTCACGATGTTATTTGAAAATACTTAACACTCTCATCAGATCAATTTACTTTGCTTTCCAACTTGTTTTATGATTAAAAATTTTCTGTTTGTAAAATTAGAATATTATAAACAAAGGGAGAAATTTAGAAACCTTTCCTATGTCTCATGAATTACAGTGAAAGCTCCGGTCGCGGACAGCTCCCGCAGGCGGACATCTCCCGTAGCCGGACAATTTTCATAGTTCCTACTTTTTCCTTCATATTTTAGAACAAAATACATTCCACTAGCCGGAGGCTCTACTGGCCGGACACGGACACTATTCCTACATATGTACATTTCTCATAAATCATCTCCCGTAAGCGGACACAATTTTATTTTTAGTCGACTTGCTGAAATCAATGAAGACTGGATACGACCACAAAAATGCATTTAGGATTTATTTTAGAAGATTTTTGACTCCAGGGATACCATGCATTTGTGTATTGAAATAGGGATACAGAAACAGGACGGTTAGACCCAAAACCCATACTTCCATAACGGACGAACGGACGACCAACCTGGTCGGTTTTTTTGCTTTCCGATTTTGAACCGGTCGGCTGTTCAGCTTTCCGGTTAACCGGAATTTGAATTTTCTTTCTTATTTGCGGACAATATCTCAACTGTTCTGTCTACCAGAAAAATATCTTTGTGTGTAAGAACATACAAATGAGCCTTTTGGAATTGGCGAATCATTTATTTTTTTGTGTGTTATAATCTGTTAATTATAAACAGTTTATTGGCAAACAAAATTTTCCTCAACAAAGAACTTATCACCGTCTGAAGATTACACAAATATAATCGGTTCCTTGTTGATCGTATATGGGCCCATCAGAAACTTCGCACGTTAATTTCGATGCCGAGAATGATCATCTGGGCGGCTAGTTTTTCCTATAGGGGAAGAAATCCTTCTGGAGCAAGCAGGTATTGCACTATTGTGCGAATCATATTGAAAAGATTTAGGCTGCGCGCAGACTAAAAGAGTATTGGAGCGTAAAATCTGTCGCCCAATACAACGCTTGTATTGGGCGACAGGTTTTACGCTACGCCACGCTCCAATACGCCTTTAGTCTGCGCGCGGCCTAAAGTGCCAAGCAGTGCAACTCACGCTCTACTCCATATTAATCTGCTGAAGCTATTCGTGATTTTCCTTTAGAATAAGTTATCCGTCTTCAGTGGTTCTTAAGGAATTCACACGTTGATGTAAATTTACTTAGTCGAGGTTCTCTACACCAGGCAACACTGCCAATTTGAAGAAGTTTTACTTAACGCTCTGAGGGTTAATTCCGTGGAAAGAAGGCATTACGAACGCTCGAGTGTCTTACAACTTTGAAGTAACAATGCCAGACTGGGTCAAGTGGTTACTCTGGGTAAGACACAACTTTGGAAGGAGCATCTCACCGTTGGGTGGTTTCCGAAACCGCTAATTAAAGCTAATATTTACTACTTGTTTTTCCTATGAAAGATTGGAACAGTTAATTGGTAAACGACGTACATTTGCGCATTGTACATTGTGGAGGTTGTAAACCAAAAATGAATTAAAACACATGCATATAGTATATAGAAACAACACTTTTATTGTTTTAATGTTCCTTATGAATTATTGTGTATAAGTTAATGCCCACATAAAAGCAATATTTTTTAACCCTCTCCCGCAAGCGGACATCTCCCGTGGACGGACGAAAATGCAGGAACCGTCAGTGTCCGTCCACGGGAGTTTTTACTGTTTACTATAATATTTAAACGATTTATGTTAAAGAAAATTGGGGACTCCCTTAGCCTGCTGGTAGGTCATACCAAACCAAAACTAATGTCAAAGAAAAGAATTTTAAGTTTTTGATTATTAGTCTTCTTTTTCCTCCTTCATTGCTTGACATCTTGGGATCGCTGCACTCGGACTTACATTCAAGAAATACAAAAAACAAAATATCTGAAAAAAAAACTCATTGTGAATTGTTGCTCGTTGTGAATTTCTGCTTACTTCAAAAGCAGTATAGCTATTCCGGTCGGAGCTTTGTGTACACCCTTAAGGTGGGGTCAACTTACTGAAATCCTGTAGTTCGTTCAAGAAAGACAGAAAGAAGTATAAGAAAAAGAATTGTCTTCATAATTGTGCCCCATTGTGAATTTTTCATATGTTTCGATGGTTGTCCTGTTACTTTGGGTAGAGACCAATCCTGTGGAAGAAATTGACTGAAATCCGCTCATATGTTAAAGAAATACACCCAGAAATAGGTGAAAAAGAACCCATTGTGAATTTTAGCTCATTGTGAATTTCAATAGTTATTAATTATTATGCTGTTCCGGCCAGAGCCTAATCCAACAAATCGAAAATCTGTCCAGCCGTTCTCGAGTTATAAATGGTGTAACTAACACGACTTTCTTTTATATATGTATATATAGATATGTAGATAGATTAATCTTTTGTTCTGGAATTGGTTGCCATGTGAAATTTTAGGCCTTTTCGTTCGAATGAGTGTCTAAAATAGTTTCAGAACTTAGATCAGGTCAAATTTTTTGAGTTGCAACACAGATAGGTGAGGTTTCCTGTCCATTGAATTGTAATCCTTTCTTTTATGGAGGTATTCAGATAGATAAAAAAACAATTTGCATCATCTCATTTTCAGACATAATGTAGATAACGTAGTGATACTTTGCTAGATTGACTTATATGCGGAAGGGTCCAACTCTGATTTATATGGGTGCGGTTTGTTATCTTTATTACCGTAACTCCTAGTGGAGCATGGTGTGTTGATGACTAGACTACCGTGTGTAGTCACCAACGTTACAAAGACAACTGAATTCGGAGTGTGATACGGTTGTCAGCCATACCACTTTCATTGGCATTGTTAGTTTATTATTCTACGATAAGATTATTTCTTATCATCTTCTTCTGAATAATTAACTTGCGACGAGTCGTGCCGAGTTTGGAAACTCGTTTCTCTATGAGTGTCTATTTCACTGAGTGGCGACCGAACGATCACGGCCACAGAGCACGACAGTTTAATATGATTATTCGCGATAAATACTACTTCAAACATCTTATAGCCTGAAGGTGTGCACCTCTTGTAAAAAGTACCAATTTCTAATTTCGGTTATATCATCGTTCCTAAGCTTTGTATTAGTGTTAGTATAGTCTTAAAATATTTTAAAATGTGTTGCGTGGAGGCTCCTTAAGAACACGGAGAGAAAAAAATAGTGAAATTTTATCAATTCCGTAGTAAATTTTACAAAAATGTAATTAATTTTGACCCCATCGCATTTGTAGTAAAATTAACTGCTCGCGTTGTGAATAAATTTATTACATTTTAATTAAGTTTACTTTCATTTACTGTGAAAGTTCACTACAACCGTAGTAATAACTTATCGTTAATAGTAATTAAAGGTAACCATCTGATAATTCGAATTTCATTACAAATTAATAAATATAACAATTTTTACAGTAATTTTTTGCCACGAAATAATGACTATCCAAAATAATAAAATTTAACCACATTTTATACTGCAATTTTTATTGTTTGCTCTGCAATAAATGAAAAAAAAAAATAAAATTGTAGGCAACAGTATATTATATTTGTTTATTAAATCCTATGAGAATTTCACATATTCACATTTCAAATACATATATGTACATATATCACATTGTCTATAATCCGGACTAAACTAAAGCAGGGTTGATCTGCACTGGAATCGATTAGAAACCATCATAATCCTCTTTTCTTTCTTCAATCAACTTTTTGTCCAAGAGGAATTTCATTTGATTCACATTCCTCTATTTGTGTCCATTCCTACACAGCAAAAAATCAGATGGTGTGAACCAAAATTTATCCAAAAAGGTTTAATTTTTTTATACCTATGGAGTTAAATACATTTATTTCACTCCGTCCCGAGTATAACATTTTCCTTTTTTCCATTAGGATAAAACACTCAAAATAAAATTCATTTGGATAAATAATAACTTTTATTCGAAATTATATCAGTTTTTGTTTATATGGTGTTAAAATTTACTTAAAATGGAGTTAATTCCGCACGTAATATATGGTGCAAATTACGAACGTCATTCCGTATAGTCTGTGTGGTGTAGTAGGTAGGGCGTTAGTCTTCAAATCATAGGGTCGCTGGATCGAATCCCACTGTAGGCAGGTAATTTATTATGCATTTTTAGAGCGTAAAGAGGTAAATGAAATGTCGCCAACACCTATAGAGAGGTAAATGCTAGTTATACAAAACTCATTTATGTGTTAAATGTTCTGTGAAACTTGTGTTTTATTTTTATCCCAAAAGTATCGAGTATCACTCCTTTTGGTGTAATTGGAAGTACACTTTTGTGTTCATCCATTTGGATAAAACAATATTTTATCCAAACGGAGGGACCCTATTCGACAATTTTCGGAGTTAAATTCACACCGGATTTTTTGCTGTGTAGAAGGAACAATAAAATCAACAGATTAAGTTAAAAAAAAGTTATACATTCGATGTAAAAATAAAGTTCGATTGCGATGCAATCAAATAATGCACAATTTGATGTATCGAGGGTTTGGATTTTAAAGTTTGTAGTGCACTAGAAACTATTGTTACAATCAATATGAATTTCTTAATCACCTTGTCCTTATTGCATGTAATGAATTCCGCCTTCAACCTCAATTTTCAGACTTAAGCTGTATCGCAACTAAAGGCGTCTGTCTTGTTCTTTCTACGCTTAAAATCTGCCTTCTTCCTGTAATAATATAATAATTTAATTAGAAAAATAAACGGAAAATTGTAAATGTTTGTTTACTTACCACGGATTACACAACTAAATTGAAGGATAATCCTCAAATGAATTTTCACGACACGACACACTAACTTATTTTTCCATACAAAAAATATATTTTTTTTGACATCTATAATTTCACAAAGTTTGCCAGGAAATAGAATTCGGTGAAAATTTATTGTATTTGTAATTAAATTTTACTGAAATAGTGTGTAATAACTTTTTTCATTACAACGTAATGAAAATTATATTAGCAACCGATATATCAAATTTACAACATTTTGTAGTAAACCGATAAAAATTTATTAAGTATGCAATGAATATTAATTATTAAATTTTTAGTGAATTTTATTACTCGTTTTAATAAAATTTACTAGAGAAATTTCTCTCCGTGAACCTTCGCATTTCTGTGTGGTGGCCCTGCGAAAGTAAAAGTTTACTTAAGAGTGGTGGCCCCAAGTGCCGGCCCAGGGAAAATATAACATGGAGTTTGGATTCAAATGCCATTGAGATATCGAACATTGAAGATTGAAGGTTGAGTTTTGATGCGTCAAATTAAACGTTTCCATTATGGAGAAATGTATCTTATTCTGTAACTAGCAAGGGCACATAATAATCATCTCTTGGACCATATTTGACATCCATGGCAATGGCAGCATTTTCGAAATCTTGAGATAGAAAATAAATATAAAAAAATAAAATAAAAAATGTCCCAAACATTGCCGTGATCGTTCGGTCGCCACTCTGTGATATAGAGATTCATAGAGAAACGAGTTTCCAAACTCGGCATGGCCCGTCGCAAGTTTATAATTCAGAAGATGATAAGAAATGTTCTTATCGTAGAATAATAAACTAACAATTCGACTAGGAAGTGGTATGGCTGACAACCGTATCACACTCCGAATTCAGTTGTCGTTAAAACGTTTAGGTAGAACTACACGCGGTATAGTCGTCAATGCACCATGCTCCACTAGGAGTTAGGGCAAATCAAGAAACATTGTCGTTTGGCTGGAATACTGTTAATAAAGCAAGACGGAAAGAAGGACAACTAGAAAAGCAAAGGGTGCACACATTTAACACTGTAATAATTTGCGTTTTTCGAGTTGTTTAAATAATAGTATACATAGATTCATATAATCGTTTCCTAAATCAAAATTATATTTATATAAAATTACAAATTATATATTGAGAGAAATGTCGCATAATGAATTTATGCTACCCTCTCAATTCTGGCAATCACTTGTATATCTATTTCAAATGGCTCTTTTTGAAATGCCTACTATGATATTCCTGGCTTTAACCAAACTTGGGTTTCTGAATGTCCTTAGTGGGGTTTTCCACCAAAAGTATCTAGTGTAAAACTACCATTCTTGAATCCTTATTTTATCAAGCGATAGGCAACAATCTCTCCCATTTTTGGAATTGTCTAATTTGGGCAAGAAAATAAGCGTAGAAGACCGTGGAACGCCATATTCTGTGTTTGCCAATACCAAAAAAATTAAAGTGGATGTCACCTGGCGTTTGGTGTTTGTTTTTGTTTAATATTTAGGTGTAGTTTTCTCAAAATTTCTTTGTAGTGAAATGTTCATTTGAAATCCCAAACAAAACAGGACAAAAGCAGGATATTAGGGCGTATGGCAGGTTAGGGTCGAAAAAGTAGGACTGTCTTGCCAAAAAAAGACAGGGCAGACGATTATGTATAAAGGCTCAGCTCTGGTATGTCTGATAGCATCGGAATCACTGTGTGAGTCGGCTTGACGCAGATATACGCAGATAGGACTCTTACCAAGAGATTGCGTCAATTCCAGTGGAACTTTCGAAAAATTACTATTCCGTACCCCCGATAAGTTAGGTGACTCTTATGTGGGTGTGCAAGGTGCTCATACGTGGGAGCAGTTGTACGATTGCCAGTCCTGAGCAGAGGTCTTTTTAGCACAAGTGTCGTAGGAAAGTCCAGGAGAGAGGCAACGTTGGCCGCTGATTTCACTCCAAGAGATAAGTTGTGGTTTCATAACGGCGTGGAGTTTGTAAAGGAATAATTCAGACACAAAGGTGTCAATTTTTGAATTCGCTTGATTTCTAAAAATGCCTTTGATCCGATTAATTTTAAATCATTGACATTTGTAAAAATCCTGCTGAAGTTAAAAAATCGACATTTATGCGTCTGAATTAATCTTAAAAGCAACAGCTGTTTCGAAGGATTGCCCACAATAAAAATGGCATAGCCATATCATAAAATTTGACGAGTTCAGTTGGCGGCGATGAAAATGGCGAGAAAAATTGGAGATTGGTGGCATCGGTTGGTGGTGACAACTGACAAGAGTCTCTGACAGTTGGTTTTTTGGCGGTAAGAAACGCGTGGATTTTTTCTGGCGGACGAGTGGGAATTTTCCGTTTTTTTTTTCTTGAAGGACGAGTGCTGCAATTACGAAATGACGGCAGCTTTGCTGGAGATGAGAATTTGTGAGCAGATCAGACGAAGAACATAAAAATAATATTTTTCCAACTAAGTTATGTGTATGGTTCATGTTTTTCTGTCGTTTGTGCTGTGTCATTGTGCCGTTTAATGGTCTGACTGCTCGGCTACTATGACTCCGTGTTCTTTAAAATACAAAACAAAGGTAACTTCAAATAAGGTTTGCTCAGCGCCTAGCCATGATTTCAGGCCAAAAACCACAATAAAAATTCCCCTCGACCCCAATCCGGGTAAAAGTGCCATAATGGGTTAGGAGACCCTGTCATCGGAGCTGGTGGAGTCTTATAAAACTTGCACGTTTTCTAGCTCGGTGCGGATTTACGGTTTAAGAACGGAGTGAGGGGTTTTCCTTTGTTTTATTGAAGGATACTATTTTTGTAGTGGTTTAATATTATTACGCACAGTCTTCCAGTGGCGGACAAATCGCATGGGGATGCGATGTATCGACCGAGGTGGGTGCCAGCTGACCGAACTTGGCCATCGGATGGCGGGTCAGCTGGGCATGCGCAATGAGAAGCGCCTGCATGCCCCTCGGCGTCGTAAGTTGTATATGCCGTTGTACGGATGACAACCCAACCCAGACAACAAAGGGACGCCAGTGCACCCATATTAGGAAGATGGGTTGCGGAACCACGTCGTTTGTGCACCACGGGAAGATATTCGCAATCCCGTTGAAAGACTTTTGCCCTTAAACAAAATTTAAATTTATAGGCCGAGCCGAAAACCCCCGCATTCGGTTCTCGCCGTTACCAGCTTTCTCATTAGTTTTCTCCCAATTTTAATCCCTTTTGTTGTACTCGTTTTTCCCTATAGGCATGCGGTATCTCTGCACGGTTATAGGGGCAATGGCTTCGTCCCCTGGGACATCTTCGGATGTCCGACGTCCCCATTACAAGATACACTACAACCGGGAGCCGTTCTACAACAGAGAACAACTGAGATAGTAGGAAGGCGTGGCATTCAGCAGTATGTAAACACCAAGTCTTATCATTATCACTTTGTATCAAAAAACTGTTAGCTAACACCGCTCAGGGGCTCTGATAAGATAAATCGTCCCAAAATTAATTTAATTTGCCCTATTGGAGGGCCGGCCATCTGGTTGGCATTTATTGAGGAGATTAGACTTCCGAGAGCCAGCACAATGAGGCTAGTCCAACTTTGGTCTGGTTTTTATCGGAGCCTACATTTCTATATTTCTCCCCTAGAATCTGTAATCTTGTCGCAATATCTTCTTGAAAGTCAGCAGTAAGGTACACCGGCACACGGTCGTTTCTGAAGGTCTAAACTTTATGTGTGATTTCTATCCGCACTAAGCTGGCCTTGGGACACCTTCAGAAACGAGTATCCCACCCGCTCTGTGGTTCACTTGGTTGAGTCACACTCTACGATGCTGATAATCTAGAGGTCCGGAGATGGAATCTCGGTGTGGGCCAAAATTTCCGTACATGTGCGGATAGGAAATATATAGTGCTTGCAACATTATATACACTCCGAAATGATATGCAATGTAACATTGACTCGAAATTGCCTATGAACGGCTGAGGTCCAACATGGGGCTATACGGTACTGAGAATAAGACAGCATCCCCTACCGCTCATCGAAATTACCAACCATGTATTTCCGCCATTTAAAAGATCCACTTGTGCAAGTCCAGAAACCGACATCATTGGACTATGCATAAATGCAGATTATAGAATATACCATTTTATTTTATTAATTTCTTCAGTCCTCCAAATTTAGAGGCTTTTTAATTAATTCCAAACATCAATATTTGTGACCAGGAAACACAACAATTTTGCCCGTAACTTGCAGTTTTTATTACGGCAAACCTGCACATTTACAACTATCCTATTCAACGGATAAGTTCGCAAACTGGTACCTATTATAACAGGATCGTACTGCAACTGCAATAGAACCGTGTTCTTAGTGCATTTCTAAATGCGCGAATTGCATTCAACGGTCATTCTTTACCTTTATACGTAACGGCAATCGTATATGTACGAATATGTATGTAGTTACGGAGTTTTATTGTAAATTTCAATCTTTTACCTTTGATCACAATCATCTGCTGTTTACAGTAAATAGTTATCGCGCTACTATTGACGGTTGTCGATTTTCTAGATACGATTTTCCCATCTAATGACTTTGAAAAGAGATGATGATGGTTTCCTACGCATTGAAACATATTCACATTATCCACATTTGTTGCGGAACATTTGTAATCGACCTAATGTAATGACTTTTATCGATGCCGTATCATAATGTGCGCGCATTGATCTTCAATTTGTGCAGACTTTCGGATGTCCGTACGACGAAGACCATTTCTCTTGTATGATGGTCGGTGTTCTTTCTACACGTACCTCCATACGTGTTTTGAACTTTGAAACAGTAGTTTTATCTCGGGAGACAAGAAACATTCATCTTTTACTGCGTATAAGATGCTCGATGATAGCCGTTAAGGTGAACGAATGAATTATTCACGATTGTCTGAAAACTAGCTGGAAAAACGTATGCGCAATGATGAATGATATTATCCGTAAACGGTTTAAATATTAATTGCAGAAAAAACGTGCAATATGGTATTGTTCGTTAGAATTTCTATGTTTTGTTCTTTGATAAGTTTTCAAAGAACAGCATACTTTTTTTTTCAAATGCCTTAGAATTCACAACGCCGTTATACAGGGTTACTGGAAACTGGGCGTATTCTGTGAAGGGTCAAAATGGAGGTATTCATTGTGAACCGATTTTCAGTGGTTCACTGAAAGAAATCATTTGCTTAAAACAAGAAAAAATACAATAAAAACCAGCCAAGCAATAATTTTTCCTGATTTAAGATGTATTTTCTTGTTCCAAGAAAAGTTTTTCTGATTTAAAATGTATTCTCTTGTTCCAAGAAATTTTTGCTTAAAATAATTCTTATTTATTTATTTTAAGCAGACTTTTCTTGAAACAAGAAAAAACATCTTAAATCAGAAAAACTTTTCTTGGATCAAGAAAATACATCTTAAATCAGGAAAAATTCTTCCTTGGCTGTTTTTATGGTATTTTTTTTTCTTGTTTTTAGCAAATGATTTTTTCAGTGTT
This sequence comes from Microchrysa polita, assembly GCA_949715475.1. NCBI lineage: Eukaryota > Metazoa > Arthropoda > Insecta > Diptera > Stratiomyidae > Microchrysa > Microchrysa polita. Next base: position 68,199,549 of record OX454419.1, read on the forward strand.
AGTGAGATAATTGGATTTTTCTGTTTTGTTTTTTAAGAAAGCCAGATTAGCTAAACCGAGGTTACACTGAACAAAATCATTTGCTTAAAACAAGAAAAAATACAATGAAAAACAGCCAAGAAATATTTTTTTCCTGATTTAAGATGTATTTTCTTGTTCCAAGGAAAGTTTTTTTGATTTAAGACGTTTTTTCTTGTTTCAAGAAAAGTCTTTGATTAAAATAAATAAATAAGCATTATTTTAAGCAAAAACTTTTCTTGGAACAAGAATTCGTCGCCTGTAAATCGTCCAAAATCATCAAATCGTGCCATAAAATGCAAAATTTCATCAAAAAAAAATTCATTTTTTTCTCGGAATTTTTAAATTGTTATAACCCCCATCACACTGCCCAGTGACGGTAGTAGAGTAGAAAGGGCAATATCTAGCCTTGGCCTGATTATCTTCTTCGTATAGTAATTCGATAAGCATTAATGAACTTTTCATTTTCGAAAAACAAATACTGATGAGACACATGTGCTTCATGGATACGAAGGGGTAGAAAAAAGATATGCTCGCGTCTTATGGAGAATTCTCTCTACTATACAAAATATTCTAACGCCAAACGAATATTCTTTCGTCAAGTCCATGGTTAGTGTAAAACGAAGTGCTCGATAGTTGTATCTCCGTACTTTTCACTCTTTTCCTAAATCTTCATTCGAAATTATAATGGTTGCTTGACAAATTTTTATATACATAATTTGTGAATTGTCATCACGCTCTGTTGCTCACTTGGTTGAGTCGCACTCTACGATGCTAGTAATCTAGAGGAGATCGAATCTCGGCGTTGTCCAGGAAATATACAGGGTGTCCCACGACTCTTGGTACGTACGATAATGGATGATAGTACAGCTCATTTGGGTACAATTAATGTTCTACATGACCCCTCTATCTTTAACCGTTATAAAGTTATAGCATTTTTTGTTAATAGTGTCAGAAACCTCGACTTGCCGAACAAAATCACTATTTGCCACACTCCCGAATAGTTGATCCGAGGTTTAACTTTACTTTCTGAAACTCCACAAAATTCTACATAAAATAACTGTTTTGCCAATTAAATAATTTAAAACCCTACCCAGATACAACCATTCAAACTTTTAAGAAATTCGAAAATTGATTTTTCATTGAAAATTTAAATTGTAAAATCGTAACGGTACTTTGAACTGACAAATGTGCAAAGTTGATAAAAGTTGCATCATAATGTTAGCTTTTGAACGACATATAAAAATTAGGGTCTTAGTATTTGAAAAATTGCATATCTTACGTGTTAAAGAGAAAAAAACGTGGTTCCAAGAGAAAACCAAAGTAAACATTTCCTCAATTTTTATACGAGTTTTATTTAGTAAACAAGATTTTTTTTAGTAAAAAACGAAAAAAAACACGAGACCTACGTTAATTTCGGGCGCGGCCGAAATTTTGATACCCTTCAATCTTCTCGGGCTAATATTTTTTTCCGGTGTACTTATGACTTATGTTTAATCCCCCCATTCTTTCACTTCCGTTTTCACATAGTTTCGTTACCTCGATAAAACATATTTGCGTGAGGTTGGGTTAGAATAACTGCACAAACGGAAAAAAAAACTTTTTTTGGTGGGAGGGGGGATGCCCCCATAGTACGAATATATTTGTTTTTACATATTTTTGTACTTTCTATAAAGACACATTGCAAAAACAAATACATATATTCGTATTATGGGGCCATCCCCCTCCCACCAAAAAAAGTTTTTTTTTCCGTTTGTGCAGTTATTCTAACCAAACCTCACGCAAATGTTTTATCGAGGTAACGAAACTATGTGAAAACGGAAGTGAAAGAATGGGGGGATTAAACATAAGTCATAAGTACACCGGAAAAAAATATTAGCCCGAGATTTCGGCTGCGCCCGAAATTAACCTCGGTATCGTGTTTTTTTTCGTTTTTTACTAAAAAAAATCTTGTTTACTAAATAAAACTCGTATAAAAATTGTGGAAACGTTTACTTTGGTTTTATCTTGGAACCACGTTTTTTTCTCTTTAACACGTAAGATATGCAATTTTTCAATTCCTAAGACCCTAATTTTTATATGTCGTTCGAAAGCTAACATTATGAGGCAACTTTTATCAACTTTGCACATTTGTCAGTACAAAGTACCCTTACGATTTTACAATTTAAATTTTCGATGAAAAATCAATTTTCGAATTTCTTAAAAGTTTGAATGGTCGTATCTGGGTAGGGTTTTAAATTATTTAATTGGCAAACCAGTTATTTTATGTCGAATTTTCTAAGGTTTCAGAAAATAAAGTCAAATCTCGGATCAAATATTTGAGAGTGTGGCAAATAGTGATTTTGCTCTGCAGGTCGAGGTTTCTGACACTATTAACAAAAAATGCTATAACTTTATAACGGTTAAAGATATAGGGGTCATGTAGAACATTAATTGTACCCAAATGAGCTGTACTATCGCCCATTATCGTATGTACCAAGAGTCGCGGGACACCCTGTATAGTGCTTGCAACATTATATACACTCCTCTATATGCAATGTAACGTTGACTCGAAGTAGCCTATAAACAGCACCATGCACCGCAAGGGGTTACGGTACAGAGAAGAAGAAAGAAGTGAATTTGTAAAGAACTAGTTATATGATATGCGAACAAGGCTTACAACTTTATTTTCGCGTTTTCTCAAATATTCAAAAACTATTGTGTTCTAAAACATCGAATATTGGACGAGAACATTATGAGGTTTTGTGAGTGCAATTCAGGCCGTGTGGTCATCAATCCACAAACTAGTTAGATATAGGCGCGTAGGCATTTTACACCAAGGTCATTTTCCCTAACAAGCCCCTTCGAGGCTCGAGTTATACGAAGCCGCCAGCTCCGAAGCTCACACGATTTACTGATGGTGAACCTCCAACCATCATCGCAATCATGCTCGGCCTGTTAATGACTAACCTCCCGTAATCTATGGAAGGAGGTCAGTCACACAAAGTTATGCATGACTCGGGAGCACGTGAGCGTCATCGCCCGAATGGTACAGATCCACGCCATGGCGATGGCGTATCAACCATACAAGGGGCCTCCCTGCGCTGCTCGGGTACGTGGTGTCGCAACTCACTAAAAATCTGTGTCCCACTACACAGCCGTCACTGTGTCACAAGGACACCGACCCCCCTGCGGGGGTGAGTGCAGGGCAGATGAACAAGCAGGATTTGGAGTTATGTAAACTTCATTGCCCTGCGCTCCAAAAAAAAACCGCTTACAGTATTGGAGCCCGCCAACGCCAACGGGGTCGTCGATATTATCGCCAATTCAATTCAAAGGAAAGAAAAATGTTAATTGGTCCAGGCAGACGGCTACGCCATGCCTTATAATTGTTTTCGAAACGAAAAAATAATTGTAATTATGAATGAAACACTATCTGTATCTATATCCATATTTTAATTGGTTGAAAAGGAAGCATTTTCAATGCATTACGAATACAAAAATACAAAACATTCATAATAAGTTAATATATCCCTTCATTTATAAAGTAAAGGATAAAAAAAGGATTCTAAGAAAAATAACAGTAGTTCAAATCTTGCGTTATTTTTGGGATATCTTTTACAATATCCTTTATAAATCAGCGTGCAATCTTTGAAATTAGGGCTTCTAATGACCGTCCTTATGTAACGTACATGAAGGTTAGCTACATGTGGTCCGGACCCCTCCCGAAATGTTTTAAAAATAGTCGAAACTTTCGTGTAGTAATATGGAATTTGAAATAATGCAACTCTTTTAATTCAACTATTTTGATCAGACTGTGTTTAAAGTCGTAATATAGTCGTTGTACCAAGAATCAATACTAATTGATTCATACTATTTTCGATTTATTAGTTTAGTAAGTGGAGTCGCTAGAAGAAACCACGGGAGGGCTAGAAAATACTCCTCTTTATTATTTATTGAAAATATTTGCCAATTTCCGTTCGACTTTGTTCCTTTAATTTTCCACACTGCAATTATTGCGGAACGTACTGAAGTCGGAGCATGGTGTTTACTGAGCGTTGCTAAAAAATTGAAATTTATTATATATATACAGGGTGTCCCATTCATGGTGGAGAATATTTTAATGGTAGGTAGTGTGGCTCATTTGGAGAAAATTAATGTACAACGAGACCCCTCTATTTGTAACCGTTACAATGTTATAGCATTTTTTCCCAAAATGCACGATTTGCTGAACTAAATCTAAATTTGCCACTCCACCAATCATTTCATCCGAGATATGACTTCACTTTCTGAAACTACATAAAATTTCCAATAAAACGACACCTCGCCCGTTACGAAGTTGCTCGTATCTTCCGAGATACACCCGTTCAAACTTTAAAGAAATTGTAAAATTGGTTTTTTCATAAAATATTCAAATAATAAAATCGTATGCAATTTTAAAATTTCTTTAAAGTTTGAACGGGTGGATCTCGGAAGATACGAGCAACTTCGTAACGGGCGAGGTGTCGTTTTATTGGAAATTTTATGTAGTTTCAGAAAGTGAAGTCATATCTCGGATGAAATGATTGGTGGAGTGGCAAATTTTGATTTAGTTCAGCAAGTCGTGCATTTTGACAAAAAATGCTATAACATTGTAACGGTTAAAAATAGAGGGGTCCCGTTGTACATTAATTTTCTCCAAATGAGCCACACTACCTACCATTAAAATATTCTCCACCATGAATGGGACACCCTGTATACAGGGTTATTGGTTAAGTCGACCTATTCCCTGCAACACGTTATAATAGGGTCAAAATGCAACAAAATGAGGCCATAAATGTTAGGCCGATTTTCAATGGTCACTGAGATATATGAATTTTTAGGTTTTTTTGAAATAACCTAGAATTTTGCCATTTAAAGTAAGAATTAAAAAAAAACTACTAAGGTAATGGGCTTAAACTTATTTTTGGATTTTTCTCAACACTATAGCAGACATTTGTTAATCATTTAAAATTTCAAAAACCCATCACAATTCGAAATTTTTAATTTTAAATAAAAAATTTGTTTCTTAAATTTTTTTAAAGATATTTTTTAATGTAGTATTAGTAAAAAAAATATATTACATGGAGTCTGCAGACCACTGAAAAAACATACGCGTGTTGTCAGCTTTCCAAAAAGGTGTCAATGTCAATACAAATATTTGAAATAATTGAAACAGCTAGCCGCAACTTGTTCGGGGACCATCATTTCGTTTGATAAAAAATGAAATAAATGTCATTAAATTCAAAATGCATCGTACGAGTACGTATAATGTACTGCATTATTTCATTTTTTATCAGACGAAATGATGGTCCCCGAACAACCGAATGTGTCAAGGAGACATTGAGTCAAGGATGCCGAAATTCAAAAAAAATTAAATGTCATTTCCCATACTTTTTCATAGAAATCATTTACATTCAGGAGTCAGTGCATCCTTGTTTTAAGGCGAAACTCAAGGAGAGCTTAAGTTTCCGATAGATTTGAAATATAATATTTCAAGGTAGGTGGGTAGCTACCGTGACTTCAAGTGTGGTTGACTATAGAAAATTTCGAGATCTGCTTGAGTTTCTCCTTAAATCAAGGAGGCATTGACTCGTGAATATAAGTGGTTTCTATGAAAAAGTATGGAAAATGACATTTAAGTTTCTTAATTTCGGCATCCTTGACTCATGGTCTCCTTAAGTTAAGATATGTTCATAAATACGGGCCTTAGAAGCTAATATGATTTCATTAAATATTTGCAACAAATTCGCGGCCCCGCTATCTGGATTTGAGAGAAAACTTTACATTCGGGGTTCTTGAGAAAATTTGGATATTATTTTTTCTCTCTTCGAATTGAACACGTTATAAAAAAATAAAATGAGAAACTAAAAATTTCGTGTGTCGGCAAGTTTCGGACCCCTCCCGAAACAAAATCCTGGCTACGTCCCTGGTTAGCTACGATAAGTTGCTCAGATAATTATCAGTGATCAAGTGAAGGAAGCAATTGAATTTATAATCGACAAATAAAAAAAAAATATTTTTATTATGTTAACTTTTTGCAAGTGTTTTTACGATATGTCCCCTGGAACATTACCTTTACCAAAAATATAATTTGGGCTCTAGGCATATATCTGGTTTCTTATTAAATCATAGCCGGATGGTAAAAATCAGATCACGACAAAAGAAAATTTAAAAAAAAATTAACATCACAAAAACTACTAAATTCCAGATGCAAATAAAAACAAACAATTCCAGTTGAATATTTATTACAAAACTCTGCGATTGATGTAATCACACGTTTTCTGGTTCACACTATACAGTGCAGTGCATCCTCTAAATATGGGCAATTTCGATCATCATCATTATCATCAACAACGTCAACAGTCAACATCATATTTTATTCACTTCCATCCAACTCAGACCACACATTCATATGAACGTGTTCATTTTTTTGCATTTTGCATAATATGCAAATTGACATCCGACCAAAATTGTTGCATGAATATTAATGTTCTTACGATCTGATGCCTGACGATGATCACATACTTGCATGGTTAGGACTCCTGTGTACGATTATACAAATATTTTCTTCATTGGTAAACGCATAGTATGAGGTAATACGCGCTATGAATTCCATACGCGGAATGTTTTTATTACGTGCGAAAAAAATGCAAATAAAACAAATTTATATAAAAAAAGAGACCAAACAAAACGTCTTGTTTGAATGGAATAACATCGCCCAAACACAACAAAAAAATATTACCTTGACGAAGAAACAATTTTTTTTTGCACTATGATGCAAAAAACCATAGACGTTTTGTATGAATATGAAAAAGGAGACGATTTGATGATTTCAGATCAAAAATGCAGATATGGTTATAATTGGATGATTTGATTGGTTTTGTGTTGATATGCGAACAGTTTAGTATTACTATAAAAAAATTTTCATTGTGACCGTATTTAAATATTTCTTTCAAAATGTCAATTCAAAATAGGCGTCAGTTTCTGCATTCAGTGAAAAAGTGTATGAGCAAAATAGTGTCATGTTATACTGCGATCATGTAACTACTGTGTGCAGGAATAGTGATTGTTTTGATATAATATTCACAAAAATATTACGTTGATTATGTAGTAACAAAAAATATTTTTTTTTTGATATCTAAATTATAGTTTGTAGTTTAGAAACGGTCAATGAAAATTGTCTAAAATTGGCTTATAAGTATTTCGGCTTAAATAAAAAAATTATATGTTTACATATTTGTTTTGATTTACTTCAGTTTGAATGCAAAATAAGAGAAATTGTATTAACAAAAGGGGTCCATTTGATACGCATAATGCAAAAAAAAAAACGAAAAATTTTATTAATAAAATCAGAATACATATTCATATTTCCAAAAGTGAAATACAAGCAGTAAATACGTTTTACAATAATGTGATAAACGTGTGCATATTTACACGAAAGGAGCTGGGTATTACTTGATTTGCATTTGATATCTCCCGTCCAATTTCACTTTTCAGCGGAATGCCAATCTATGCCTATTTTTTTCTAGTTTCGAAAGCCTATTCTAAATGCCCTTATAAATAAATATGTGTAATCTCACTTTATCGCATAAACATCACAACACCACATATACCGCAAAGCAAAATCAATTCCGGATGAGCCTATAGAAATTCAGAGATATCTCCATGTAACTTAGCAATATCTTGTAAATTTCTAAATATCTAAACAAGATGTCTCCATAATCATATGCAGGAATTATGCATATTTAATAGGGCGAATGTAAACTTCAAATGAATAAAAAACACCTCACATTCAGCTAGTCTTACAATTTGATGGGTTTCGCTCTAATTAAATGCAAGTTTCACATCAAATATTTCGCCACTTTCCTAAAAATTTCATCTCTTCTTGTTTTTATTATATATTTTCATAAAGCACCTAATCAAATAAATTCTGAATTTTCATGAAAAGAAACCTATACTGAACATAAAAACAGTTGGATCAATAAATCTCCTTTTTTTCTTTAGCATACGGTTCAGTATGTTGGCATACGTACAATAGGGTAACATTGTTGAGTTCATCTTCTAAAATCCATAATCTTTGACGTGTTTGCATAGCGACCTAAATATTGCCCAGAGTTTCATGAATAATAATAAGCGCAACAAAACTACCACAGATTGGAACTATTGTGGTCGGAAGCAGAGTTAGGTACTCAATGGCTATACGAGTATGATGAGCTAAGACGCTCTATTTATGCTATGCGTATTTATTTACATATTTTTGAAGATTTTTACTAAAATCTTGATGTGAAAGCCAGTTTTAAGATTCTGTATAGGTACTGCCCATAAGAATTTTATTATGGTCTTATCTATTGAGATCTGTATATGGATGAAACCTAAGCCTAAACATAGGTATATAGGTAAATAATATTGAAAATTTCTCAAATGCTAACGGGTTGCAAAAATTAAGTTTAGTCAAAATGGAAATAAGATTCAGATTCATAGGCATGGTTCATGTTGGCAGATAGTAGAAAAGTGAAACTGTATTTTCGCATAGAGAAGTTTCAGGATTTCTTTGTACTAAATTGTTTATGAACGATTATTTTTTCAAACAAGTCATGAAAGGAGAAATGCCTACTGAATAATACATTTATTAATCCGTTCTTTGAAACGATGATATTCCGGCCATCTTATTGAATTCTCATCTCTAAAGCCGCAATATCACTGAGGGAACTTTTGAGCAACACTGGCGATCCAAACATTGTTGGATACGAGATATAATCATTGTATTGGAGCAACGTGATTCAAAAATTAGCTTCCGCAATCATTCTAACATCTAATTCGACATGAGACAACATTCAAGATTATCCAACGGGCAATGGATCTGGGCGACTTGCAATTAACAAAAGAGAAGAATGATATCGTATATTAAAGGAGTTTCAAATGTTGTCGCCAACCACAGAGAAGCAACGTTTCGTATGGGATGGTTTGTGATACTGGAATGACAACTTAAGATCATCCATAAGGTAATAGTGCCGAACATTGACAGCATGCTGCAGGTGCATCACCCCCTCTTTATCCTTACATTTTCTGCAGTAGTAATTGTGATTAAATTGTGTCTGAGTCTCCTGGCCAGCTTCCCGAAAGGACTCTGTTATAACCCCATCACACTGCCCAGTGACGATAATAGAGTATAACGATTGCCATGTTAAAAACTTCCAGCTGTGTCGATGTTTTCCTCGCCTGTAATATAGATTGAAAAAGAAGGAGTGGTATTTCCTAAGACGGGATTAGTATTTTATTGTGTAAATGATCATATCGGGCACCAGTTGTGCCCTTCTTCAGTACAGATCCACTGTGGAATGGATCTGTACTGAAGAACGGCACAACTGGTGCCCGAAATGATCATTTACACAATAAAATACTAATCCCGTCTTAGGAAATACCACTCCTTCTTTTTCAATCTATGAACGATTGTTTTTCCAAACAAGTGATGAAAGGGGAAATGACTACTGAACGATAAAATGTTGTTCAAAAAAATGTCCAATTGAAATCCATAACTTGAGAACGAAAGGGTTAAGCGAGTAACTCGAGTTCAAACTGAGTCCACATTCGTAGTAAAACTACTTTTGAGGTAGTTTTTACTATACCAGCCACATGTCCCTATTCTGTCAATACATATATTTTCGATACCTTTTCTATAGAGACACATGTATATGTGATTTCGTGTAGATTAGTTCATAAAGAAGGTTTTTGCTTTAACCTTCCGATGCTCGCGCGTATGTGAGACATACGGTCTGATTTTTGCGCGCTCATCACTCACATATAATACCAAGCTGCTGGGGAGCCCCGTCTTCTAATCTCCTATAACGCTGAAAAGATGCTTCCAGCCGCTTTTTGAGTGCCGCAGGATCCTCGTGCTCCGTCAATTGTATGTCTCACATACGCGCAATCTTTCTCGTCAGTTTTTCGATTTTATCGGTTTATAACTTATACTAGGCATTCCAAAAATTCAAAAAGCATCACAAATTAATGGACTTGAACCCGGCGACCAAAACACAATATAATTGCAAATTACTTATTTGTTAAACGTCCAGATAATAATGTAACTAATAATTGTCTTGAAACTTGGAACTGCTATGAAAGCCATTACTCGCCATCCAAATCAAATTTACTTTGATTGTACCAATCCCTATGTGCCTAACTTTTTAAAAAACTTCATTGGAATAAATGCCTTAGTAATTTTCTGCATTTTCCTGAAGAGTCTTTGATTTTATTCTAGGCAAATCACATTGAACAAAGTATGCGTATGTGAGACATATGCGCGATCATCCGTGTTCGGGTGGATGTGCGAGCATCGGAAGGTTAAGGTGGATTCCTTTTTTCAATATAAAAACCGCCCAAATGATCTTTGTCATACTAATCTATATTTATAAAAGAAAGTCGTGTTAGTTGCACCATTTATAACTCAAGAACCGCTGGACCGAATAATTTTGGTTGGTTTCATTCATGTCTGTTAGATTTCAGCAGCAACGCCTTGTTTAAATTTTTTATTTGGTTTTCTTCTTGGGGGGGGCGGTGTGGGGGGTTGACTGACAGAGCATTTAAATCGACCGGTTGCCACAAAATTTGCTGCTTTGGCTAGAGTCTTATTTATCGAAACGATCTCAGTTTGTAAAGCTCGGTACTTACGAATCAAACGATTTTATGGTTACTTCGGGGGTCCTACAGGACAGCCATCTAGGACCAACGCTGTTCGTATTGTTTATCAACGATATCGACGATCTAATGACATGATTCTTCTATTCGCTGATGTCACGATTCATTACAACTCCAGTCAGCAAGCGAATTCTGTGATTGGCCCTATTTGCTTTGGCCAGTTTATGCCAGTCATATACAAAAGATTTAAGCGAGTAACCTAAAATATAATGTATTTTAATTAATCGTCAATTTCCTTCTACCGGAAGGCGTTTTTAACCCTTTATCACGCTCTGTGGCTCACTTGTTTGAGTCGCACTCCACGATGCTAGTAATCTAGTGGCACGGAGATCGAATCTCGGCGTGGTCCAGAAAATATATAGTGCTTGCAACATTATATACACTCCTCTATATGCAATGTAACGTTGACTCGAAGCAGCCTATAAACGGCTGAGTGAACGCACCATACCCCAAAAAGGGTTACGGTACAGAGAAGAAGAAGAAGGAAGGCGTTTTAGGGGTGCTTGAGGAGCTATAACAAGCTCAAGTTTAGTGGCATTTTCTGTCGTGCAAATTTCAATTTTATAATGCAAGAAGTACAACTTTCACACAATCATTCAAATCCGTCGAATAAATTTCCATAAGTACCCATTTTTGTCCAGAGAACCCCTTTATTGAAACATTTTAAAGTTTTGAATAGATAAAATCCTGGTGAAGTCTTAATGACCCAGAATATTTCGGGAATCTCAAAAGAACTAACGGTAAACAGACATTCCGCTTTCTATGGTCACCTGTTCCAAATGGAAAATTGTAGTAGGCTAGGATTTTTCTTAAATTTTTTCTGACATTTCTCACATCAAATATTAAAAATTTGACAAATATAACTGCCTGATATGATAAATTCAACTGCAAGATTTGACAATCTAAGGATCTAAGGATCTAAGCGTATACATTGTATTTTCAATCGTTGCATTGTATATATTCATTTATAGGAATTTTTCAATCATCTAGTCTGGAATATATAACAAAAATTGAAACTCTCTGCTCTGTGGCTTACTTGGTTGAGTCGCACTCTACGATGCTAGTAATCTAGTAATCGTGGTCCAAAATTTCCGAACATGTGCGGATAGGAAATATATAGTGCTTGCAACATTATATACATTCCGAATTTATATGCAATGTAACGTTGACTCGAAATAGCCTACAAACGGCTGAGTTAACGCACCATGGCCCCACATGGGGCTATACGGTACTGAGAAGAAGAAGTCTCCGCCCGGAATCGCAAAGTAACTATTAAAACCTGCGAAAAGTTCTCAATTAGCCACAGATATCTTCTCAACGGATTAGCATATTTTAGTCCATTAGTATAGTAGCAGTTGCAATATCTGCAAAATTAATCACGAGAGAAATTATGTGGGCAGATATTTTTCTCCTACTTTTGTCGGATTATCGCAATTCGATAAATTAGAGCCTCACATCCCCCCCCCCCCCCGTGAATGACTTAACTAATTTATTACATATAAAAGGTGGGGTGATACGAATTTTCGTGACCTTTAAATGAATTTCCTAAGGGGATAACGTACTGAAATTTAACAACTTTCTATGGATCTCTTCTACGTAAAAAAATTTAATAAACTATAAACTTGTCGTACGATCTAATGACACAAGCATGCAATACTTGATCATTGCCCCGGAAAAGCATGCCTGCATTATTTATACCAGAGATCCTTAAGATAAATGATTTGCTCTATTTTTAGTTAATATTTCATATGTATATTCTATCAAGAGTTACAGTGAGAAATGTAAAACTCAAAAAATGTAAATTCACTATTATACTTTTGGGTCTAGGGTATAATTTTCTGAGAAAATATCTAGAGTATTATATATCAATCGATGTCATATCTTGCACAAGGGTGAATTGTCCAGTCCTTTTGAGGTGAATAATAGAGTCAGACAAGGCTGTATTTTATCACCAATGCTGGTCCTTATTACCATCAACGACATAATCTGCGATTCTCTACGCGACCATAAAAGTAAGGGTATCAGGTGGAAGTTATTCGATCACCTTCAGCACCTGGACTACGCCGCCGACATTTGCCTTCTCTCAAACACACCAGATCATCTGGCTCAAATGACGCATGCTTTGCATCATGAAAGTCGAAGTGCTGCCTTAAAAATTAATGCCGCTAAGACTAAATACATGAGCTTGTCATCAGGAGGGCAAAACACCATTTCTATCTCCGGACAACCGATAGAAAAAGTCGAGGACTTTACTTACCTTGGAAGCGTAGTGACGGCGGATGGTGGGGCTGATGCCGATGTAGAGTCGCGTATAAATAAAGCCCGAGCAGTATTTTTTAGTTTGACTCCTCTCTGGCAAAACCACAACATCTCCAGAAATACCAAACTCCGGATCTTCGAAAGCAATGTAAAATCTGTGCTTTTATATGGGTGTTCCACGTGGAAGGTGACCAGTACGTTACCACCAAACTGCAAACTTTCGTGAATCAGTGCCTACGACGCATCCTACGAATTCGCTGGCCTGAGGTAATATCGAACGACGATCTCCTTAACCCTTCTGTCGGCACAAAGGTCTGGCCAGACCTTTGGCACTATATTTTGGTCAAAAAAGTATAGAAGATGGAATCGCAGCGACTTCATATTTCATGATATCCTAGAATAATATGTTTAGAAGCATTTTGCAAAAATTTAAAAAAATCGGTTGAAGTTTTGAGTATTTTTTTGATGATTTTCAATTTCTAGTGCTTTTTGATACCCAATAGGTCTGGCCAGACCTATAGTTTTTCGCCCCATTTTCGTCTTGAGGTAAAAAGTGAAAATAATAAATTCTCTTAAAAATCTCCTATTTATGATGTAATAAAGTCATTAAAATTCAATTTGTACGATAACCGATAAAATTTTCTGAGATTTTGCTTCAACAAGCCGTGAAGTTTGCAAATTGGGTACGCCTAATTTTATACGATCTTATAACATCACCTAATCAACTGAGATTTGATTCTAGGAAATTCAAACATATTTTATTTCCTTTTTAATAGTATGAACTAGATATTAGTGACTTACGTTGGTGTTTCTTAATAGATTTAATTGATATATTTGCGGAAAATTTAGAATGAAATGATTTTTGCGTTTGAAAATTCCCTATTTCTTTCTATATATTTCCCCAAATCTGCAGACTAATATCGGGGTAAAATCTACCAACAAAGCGCCAAATATTTCCCCAAAGATATTGGAATTCGAAAATTCCATCAAACTTTCTGTACGGATATGCACTGGAAAAAGAGAAGCAAAAATAGAAGAAAATAAGGGAGAAATATGTTTTTACTAATACCACCTCAAAATATGTCTGCTTAAAAACGCTTCTAATATATCTACAAAAACGATTTTAATGCATTTATTGTTTATAAAAGGCTGTAAAGAATACGTAGAATGATTATACCAATAAAAATTTCATATTTTCTAAAAAATACAAATTTTTTCTCTGTAGGTCCAGCCAGACCTATTGGGTATAGAATATGCATATAGTAGTAGGTGCCAACAGAAGGGTTAAAATTACTCACCAAAAGTGGCAGTGGATAGGTCACACACTTCGAAAAGAGCCAAAAAACATTGCAAAACAGGCTCTACATTGGAATCCTCAGGGAACCAATGCTAGCCGTCGTGTGGGACGACCCAAAAATACATGGAGAAGATCTGTTGAGGCTGAAGGAAAATCTATAGGCAAATCCTGGGACCAGCTAAAGGCGATGGCTGCTAATAGGCAGAGGTGGAAAAGAGGCGTAGTCAATGCCCACTAGTGGTTAAAAGGAACCAGAGAGAGAGAGATTATATATCATTACAAAGGTAATTTTATGTAGTTTATTTCGTACTCGAGACGTTTTGTGGTCAGACTCAGTTTTCCAGGTATTTGCAAAATTTTCACCCCCCCCCCCCCCCAAATCCGGACGAATCACTTTCCATCAGTTGTTTGAAAAGTACTAGTTTTTATCGTCCTTTATTGACGAAAAACATTTTAAAGTTTTGAATAGATAAAATCGTGTGGACTAAATTTCGTAGGTTCGATCTTTATTGGGAAATGCGGCACTGAGATTTCAGAGAGCTGCAGCATTACGAATTTTTATATCATCAAGTCTGGAATACAGTAAAACACGGTTAAGTGCAACACGCTTAAGTGCAAAACTCGGATAAGTGCACACAATTTTCATGTACCATCCATTCAATGCGATTTTCAATACATTTCAAAACGGATAAGTGCAACACGGATAAATGCACAACACGCTTGGTAGGGTTAACAACATTTGGACACGATTCATGACGGATAAGTGCACATGTGCATTTGAGAAATTTATTAGTGCAGACGTTTCCAACAAGACTATTTTATACGGTTTTATTCGATCCTATAGCCCGAGATATCTAATATTTATTGATTCAATTTATGAAAATGTTGAAGAAATGGAAATTAGGTCTACTGGATAATTTTTGTCTTTAAGTAGAAAAATCTGAGGGTTAAAAATTTCTCGTTTTGGGAGCAGCTTAAGGCTAAGATCAAACATTGTCTTGATAAAAAAATATTTAGCAAAAGTGGCAGTCTCTTTCATTCCAGCGTTCATGTTAGCAGTCTCAGTCAATCTCCTCCTTTAGATCACGGGACACCATTAAGATAGTCGTTAGGTTGTTAGAAAATTTTGGTTTTTCTTTTTTTTGCGAACAAAATTTGTTTGGATGTTGTTTTCACATTTCTGCAAGCAAGTGATAATTTTGACATTGACGGGATTGTTGCAATCAGCTGTTAGTTTGATAATGGTGATGTCTGCATTGATCACATTTCAAAAAGATGGATAGTGTCCATTTGTTAATATTTGTTACCAAAGTTCGAAAGCTTTACAAAGTCGCTTGTACATGGTTCTGTCAAATTTAATTGTTGAAACATATAGCCAGGGCCGGCCTTAGCATTTTGGTGGCCCTGGGCCAAATTATTGTGTTGATGTAGCGCGACATCCCAATGTCTGACCTTGTTGGCCTGAATGTCTTTTGCACGCGTTATATCAGTGATTCGCAATCTTTTTGATGTCGCGGAAGTCTTCGCCTTGCCAATGCTTTTTTTTAATAGGATTTTGATAGTTCATCACCGTTATATATATTCTAGTAAGGTGAAACTGCAAGCACGAGAGCTGGGAATGGCAAATGAAAATTATCCCCTTTGTTATAAACATTTTACAAAGATAAGCCACAAAGCAGTTTTCTTAAACATTTTTACTGGTTCCTTATACCCTTCGCTCATTTGAGCTTAGCGAACAAATAGAAAAATGAAGACGTGCTTTGGACGTATAGGCTAAAATACCAATGCTTTAAAATTCTGCGACTGGTGAGTTGTAAATGTTTCATAAAACTCCTTTTACGTTTAAGGAAAAAAAAATTGGAATTGCTTCCACTGTCAGCTAGCTCTTTCTTTCTACACGGTTAAAAAAAATGGTATAAACTTTATAAATTTTGGTATACATATAGTTCCATAGACTTTTCTGTATAAAAGTTATACCAAGCTTCTTTATTGATCGAAGTTATCAGTTGAAGCTATACAGTTTATGCTAATTGCGTATAAAATATTTTTATAAGCTAACAAGATAAAAATAATCCGAATAAGGTGTAAATAGTATTTATCCAGATATATGATAAAAACTATACAAGTTTTTTATTCAAAATTTAAAAAAAAACGACATTCATTTAGATCTGAAGGATAATGTATGCCTGCAGAAAACCCCTTCTGGGACATGCTGTTGCAGGCACTATACTCGTATATTTCCTATCCGCATATACAGAAATTTTTGACCACGCCGAGATTCGATCTCCGCACCTCTAGATTACTAGCATGCACTCTCAACCAGGTGCGCCACGGAGACGCACGAAGTCCACCTTTCCAAATGCGAATGCAATGATTTTTTTCAGAAATGTACAATTTAGGATAAACTTTACCTCACTTTGGTATAAAATTTTTCTATCAGTTCAATATTATTAAACGAATTCTCGATTGGTATGCAAGTTATAATTTATAGTATAAAATCAATAACACGTTCTGATAAAAGATTCATATAAATGCTGCATAATTTTCAATAGTATTTTTGGATTAATTTTGTAACAGCTTCGTATAATTTTTATACGATCATCTCGAGTTCAATATTTTAATACAAGCTTCGGATAAATTTTATAATTAATTAATATAAACAAAATTTATACATCGCTGTTTATTAAAATTTATACCAAAAAATTTATCAATGAGCTTTATACCATCAGTTGGTATAAAAAATACACCAGAATTTTTAACCGTGTACGTATTTACTTACCCTGTAAATTTTTTAATGTTTTGTCATCATCCTTAAATTACAGCAAATGTTGATTATTTTGTCGAGCTATCGTTGAAAGCAAAATTTAATTGTCTGACTATGCGTTTCAAAATAAATCCCAAAAATGTGGTCATACACACTTTCCTGATCTGTTTTATGTGTTTGGCACATACATGTCAAAGCTGTAAAAAATCCGTCAAGGTCTATCAATGCTTTTCCCTCGCCAAACATTGGAAATACCATTCGATTTTTTTTTAAACAGCAATTTTTGAAAATATTTGCGCATAAGCATTGCTCGACTTTTCAATCGAAGCAAATCTCTATATTTTTGGAACCAGGTAATTCCACTGCATTTTTGTTTTTATAGAATAGACTTAGGTTTATCCTGAAGTTTTTGAGGTTCGGACATTTAAAAATGTCTGATAAGATGTGAAACATCCAGCGTGTTTGCAACCTCATTTTTATTTGACAACATCGCCCAGCGATTCAATTTATTTTGCATCAGGTATGCTTTGATTATCTTGTTGCGTGAAGGCCCCTAGAGAGTGGAGCACCTTCTGAGTGGTGGCTCCCCGAAAATAAAAGTTTCCATGGTGTGTTGGCCACTTGAAAGTGGTGGTTCCGGGAGATTGGCCAGTTCGTCCACCCCTAGGGCCGGCCCTGACTACAGCGTCACAAAATATAGCCACACAATATTAGTTGTTACCACTAGTTTCCATTTATGCTACGTAAATTAGATAGTTTATATGAAGCACGGATAAGTGCACAACACGCTTAAGTGCACGAAAAAATTGCGCATTATCGATGTGCACTTATCCGTGTTTTACTGTATATAAAAAAAGTCATAATCATAATCCATCAAACATTAGGTCCCGCCATTCTTGAGTTTTAAATGGTGTAACATTTAAAACTCAAGAATGGCGCGATCTAAGGTTTGATGGATTAGTCACCACCCGGAATAGCAAAGTAATTAGATAGACGAATTTCCTAAGAAGTCCATGTATTGACAAATAATAACTTCCAGTGAATCATTTCTACGTAAAAAATCCAATAAACTATAAACGTGTAATACGATCTAATGACACCGGCATCCCTTGCCCCCGTGAATTCTTCGGAAATGAATGCCACATTCTTCACACCAGAATTCCTTAAGATAATAAATGATTTGCTCTATTTTCACTTAACCATATTTATACCATATACCATGCCATTTACTTGTATTCTCAACTAAAATTATTCAAAACAGTAAAATTAGTGTAATTACCGTTCTGCATAATATGAAATTAATATACTTGCTCAAAATTTTAATTAACCATTAATACATATTTCTGTAAAATGCAAATCATTGCCATAATTATGAAAAGAATGATAAATTGGAGTAAACATTATTCTTATGCACAACATAAACTTACAAAAGTAAATGAGGTAAAACGCACGTTAAACACATCTTTCCGGCGAAAACATTTTCACAAATCGTTTTTGTCTCATACCGTTTGTTTTCCCGAATATCTATTTCACCATAAATTTATTAATCAAAAAAAGATATTCCACATATATGTACTATGTTCAAGAATAATGATAATAATAATTTTAACGCCTCGTACAAAAACAGCATTGCTCTCTCACATCATATTTAGACTTTCTCGTTTAATTGTTATTTCTTTCTACGAAAAAAACTACCAGTAAACAGTAAGTGTTAGATAGTATAGCGTGTGCTATAATTTGGTTATTCATTTTTTCTTCTTGACAGAATTCAGTTATTATTACAAAGTGTGTACAGTGCTTGGCGAGAAGATTGAAAAGGTCATTGTTAAGAGATTTACACATGATGGCTTCCGTTTCGCCGAACCGTGATTAGCCAAAAAAAAAAAATATGTATACGATGCTTCTACTACGGCGGATACATGCATGAATATGCGATTTGACTTAATTCAACTTTATGCACTGCTGACTAATTAAGTCAAACATTTATATCGTATCGACCAAAAGTCGACGAATGATCTGCGGAGAAGCATATTATGGAAAATTGTTAATGATGTGTGAGCCTACACTGAATCTCGCGATGTGATTTTCATAATATGATTTGACTCAAATAGAACACATCAGACCGTATGTATGCACCACATGCTATTTTATACACATAAGTCACCCTAATTAAATGGGGGAAATGAAAATGTCGATTAAGCGATTTTAATGGGCTTTGAAATTTCATTGAATTTTCGCCAGAGGAATTTCGGAATATTAAGTGCGTATTAAAGATGTAATGAACATAGAATAATAATTCAATAAAAAAAAAATCAAATAAACTGGCAAGTACCATTCCATCATTCCGAAATGACTCTGTTGTTGATTAATGACTTGCATATTAGCTTTGGAATGATTATGGTGAACAATCATTTATTGGGTCTAAGAAAGTACGGGATATATACGTACGCATATTCCGAAATGTAGACTGATAAACGAGTTTGAAGAAAGTTACTTTTACGTAAGTCGAATTTTCGATCATTATTTAAAAATATTTATTGAAACAAATATTTATTGTGTTGGCCATTGATCCAATGCATTTATAATGGAAACGTATTAAGAAAATCGTAAACTGAGTTCAGTAATCTTGCAAAAATATTGCATGCAATCAAATTGATTGCAAACATTTTGTATTAAATCGAATAGTACCTTTCTAATGTGAATGATCATTTCGGCTCAAAAAAAAAAAATTAAAATGATATTCACAAAAGTCTCATGCAGGCGAGGAGAAATGATATTATTGGGATCTAGCTAAAATATAATTCATAAACAGCAATTTGAATCAAAAGGGATCGATTTAAACTTGTCCATATGCATATTCACTGAATTACACGTACAAAAAATGTTGATGATACGAAAATAATCTACGAGGAAGTACAACTACACTGTAAACAAAATTGGATTTTTTTTTAAGCACAGAGTTTGATAAAGAGACGCGAGAGCGTATCTCCCGCCAAAGGAAAAAAAACGAAAGCGAACAAGTCTATGATTACCGGACACAACTTGTTTTTTTCATTGACAGGGCTAAAGCCTTCCAGGCAACATCCCCAAAAATTTGTTTTACCAAAATATTCCACATATCCTGTTCTAGTGCCTTTCCAAAAAAAATCTTCGATCGGCACAATAGCGGGTAAGATGTATCCAATAAACGGTGAAATTTTCACCCTGACAGACTTAAGCGAGTAACCCTCAATTTCAGACTGGAGTCTACAGTTGCAGAAAGACTTGCTTCTACTGTCTCTCTCCGTGATGGGATTTTTATGAAATGAATGATCCTCTGGTGGTCCTCTTAAAGAATCAATGTTTTCCATTTAGATAAGTGGATGCAATAACGGTAAATTAATAGGTAAAGTTAACAAAAGATTTCCAACAATTGCGTCTTTCTGCTCATCGCATTGACAATTTTTGAAAACACACTGCGACATTGGGACATTAGGATATTGGGACACTGGGAGACTAGGATCTTGGGACAGTGGGGTATTAGGAAATTAGGACATCAGAGTCTTGGGACATTAAGACATTGGAGCATTAGGCTGGGGAAACTGAGACGTGGAGACATCGGGATATTGGGACATTGGGACATTCGGGCACTGGGATATTAGGACATTAGGATATTAGGAGATTGTGACGCTGGGACATTAGGTACACTGGGGATATTAGGACATTCGGATATTAGGCTATTGGGACCTTGGGACGCTTGGTATACTGCGACATTAGGACATTGGGACATCGGGATATTGGGACATTGGGATGTTGGGATATTGGGACATTTGTACACTAGGGTAGTGGGACATTCGGACTTTATACCATTGGGACACTGTGAGATTTGCACATTGGAACATTGGGATATTAGGACATAAGGACATTGGCAAATTGCAAAAAAATATGCAAAAATATATGATATCTGACCAAAAACAACAAAGTTGTAAAAGTTACCCCGCCAAAGAAAAATTCATCTGCCGCAAAAAGTATACATATCACTCCAATCCGCCGCTCATATGTAATTTTGTTTTAGGTGTACATGCTGGAGAAGTTTAAATGTACAGGACTACGCCAAAATTAATCAAAAAATTTCAGATCGATATGTATACAGTCCTAAGGGTGCTATGAGGGTTCAAACCATACAATAACGCCATTTTTTGTTAATTTCGTGAATATGTTAATAACGGTAACGTGTGCGGAAAAGTGGTCTGTAATAAATGTGTAAATTAATTAAAAGAAACGTTTTTCAATAAAACAGGAGTTATCAATTTTACAAAAAAAAAAAACTATCTCTAGGTATAATGACGAGACAATCCCATGTGCGGAATTTGCGTATATTGAAGAAGTCAAATTAAAAGAATAAATGAAAATGACTGGTGGACACATTTTAGAGCAGAATAATTGCATTCAACGAATAAAATTCACTGAAAAAACACTGGAATTTATCCTGCTATCGAACCCATTTTCCGCTTAATAATATGTATGTCCAAGGCAAATTTCTTACGAAAATCCGTTTTTTTTTAAGGCATAGAAGGGTGGTAAGACATTTCACCTATTATTACAATTTTAAAACTTTATGGTCGCGAAATCGATGACTTCACGATTTTTAACCGCCCGTGGTGTTGTTGGTGCCGGTTTGCTGCGGAGCGGGACGTGGTCGCCACGCGCTTTAAATGAACAACCACACTTCACCTGTATGCACCACGCCAAGCGCGAATTCGCGGTGTGCGTTTTTTGGGCGATTTATTCACGATTAACCTCGAACGCGGGAGGAAGAGAGAACACTCACGAATTCAAATTTATGACTTTATTCACTAAAATTTGTCTAAAACGAAATTTACGTTTACTTCGGCCGACATTTTTCGCCGTAATCATATTGACGTTCCTCAACTGTCAATTTGACAATTACGAAGTGATGTGATGTATTTTCAAAATTATAATTCATTTCGTTTTCGGTTGGAATTATCATATCGTGCATTTTTAAGTCCGGTGAATAAGTTCTCTCGATCGCCGCAATTTTCGCAAGTGAAAATAGTATCGTTGCAACACGCCGTGCATTTCCCGGGGTTAAATTTTGAGTGGTGCTCAATTCGTTTTGCTGATCTGCTGTTTCGAGATCATATTTGTTCGTCCGATAACGAGTGTAACAGCTCGTCTCGTAGTCAACTTATTATGCCACGGCTTCGACTGAATAAATACCCCCCGACAGCCCATCGACTGCACGGATTTGACCCATCGCCGTAACCTTCGGGCTAGACCTTTTTTTTAGGTAATTTTATAATTTTGTTGGTCAAAATTGCGCGATTCTCTCGTTGCCCCTTTAATTTTGCAGCGCATCGAGAGAACATCATTTCGCCAAAGAGGGGGAATAGTTCGCTGTTGCGGAGCTGATTTCGAGGCCCAGGATTATTAGTTGCGGAGCCCGCGTTTCCTAACAGGTAATTACCCTACCTAAGCCGCCTTTAATCCCTAAGCAACCCATTACATTATTTTTTTTTTCTATTTTTAGGAAAACATAATCGTGACACTGTATTTACGAGTATAATGAACTATTAACAAATGCCCTAATTTCCATATTTCTTATAACGATTATGATTCGTTATAGAGTAGTACAATTAAAATACGTAAAGATATATTTTCCCAATCAACCCAATAGTTTCAGAAGACTCACGAACCTATGATATTATTCTTCATCAAGCATGTAACCCGCAGGAACTCCTGCTATGATATCAATTAATATTCTTTCTACCATTCATCCAATCGCTGACCTCTTGAGCACACATTCAGTACGAGATATCTCGGTTAGTTTACGGAATTCCATCAACAATTACTTAATTATACTGAACGCTTGGATTCTATAATCTCCTCAAAGATTCTATATCGAAATTTCATACTTCACCTATATATGCACGGCTCTTACACACTGATTGATTTAGATTTATACTCGTATGTACTGTGCAATTTAGTTTAAACCATTTAACTTGCCCCAATCGCGTAAAATGAGGAAGTATGTACAGTCAGTCAGTCTCTCATTTTTCGTTGCTTATGGCTAAGCGGTCATTTAATAGCGTGTGAAATTGTATAGCCACAACACACGCGCGCTTCGTAAACATAATCCACCGATGAAAAATCGGTTTTGATTTAATAATTGAATTCAACTCGTACACCACTTACCTTGCTATGAGTACGACGTCGCAAAAGATGTGGTGCACCGCCTGGAGGTTGAAGTGGAACCGCCGGTTCAGGTGTAACTGTTTGAACGGGTCGTGGTGGTTTTAAAGTCAATTTCTTTAGGCTGGCTATTCTTTTATCACACATCAGAGATACATCATCGATTCGTTGCAGCACCTGAGGGAAGAAATGTATAAAAAGACTATAAAATTTGTGATATGTGAGTACGGGTTAGTAGGTCATAAAAATTTGTGTAACAATAGAAGCGAAGGAGATAATACGAAAATTGACCAAAGGCTTGACTTTATACTCGTAAATGTAAAATATAAATATTTTAGCAGAGTTTCATTAACCAGCGGTCATAGAAAACACATACACTTGCCAGAAAAAGTCTCCGTACATAAATGTAAGGAAAACTGAATATTACGAAAGAACTGGGAAATGAAAACGTTAGATTGAAATTTGTTATCTAAAATGTTTATTTAGTATGTTAACTAATATTTCTACACATTATTTTACTGAAACTCAGCTGTAAACAAAATTTTCTAGAACAAAAACTAAAAGCTTCACAAAAACGAATTAGAAAAAGTCTCCGTACACGACCATATTTTTTGGATTTATTCAGTTTTTTTCACAGGATTTCGAAGAGTTCACTAGGTTTAGGGATAACATTTTTGGAGGAGGATCTCCATGCTTTGATTAAACATGGACTGGATCAATTTGGCCGACCCCTGGCCTGTTATTTTGCTCCTTTTGAAGAGAATAGCGCTTTGAAGCATTCCCTTGTAGGTTATGATGTGCTGACGGTACCTGTGCGCCTTCAATTTCTGAAAATGTTCTGTGGGATTACGCTCTCAGAATTGATATAGCGTATGCGACTTACGTTCTGTTTTAAAAAGCGATAGAATCGTCACAATTAAAGCCAAGTGCAAGGGACTATTATTTTCTGTGAATCCAGAAGCCTCGCAAAGCCCCCTCTGTTAAGCGCCGTGTCTCCTTTTGGTTTTCAGAATGCGTAAAGAGACGTATTGATCTATTGTTGACTCTGTAAGAATAAGTACGCCTACTCCCTGCGCCATGGTCCTCCTCTAAAAATGTTATCCCTAAAGCTAGTGAACTCTTCGAAATCCTGTGAAAAAACTGAATAATTGTAAAAAATATGGTCGTGTACGGAGACTTTTTCTAATTCGTTTTTGTGAAGCTTTTAGTTTTGTTCTAGAAAATTTTGTTTACAACCGAGTTTCAGTAAAATAATGAGTAGAAATATTAGTTAACAAACTAAATAAACATTTTAGATAACAAATTTCAATCTAAGGTTTTCATTTCCTAGAGGTTCCGTAATATGCAGTTTTCCTTACATTGTGTACGGAGACTTTTTCTGGCAAGTGTATGTATTAAATTTGTACAATTACCAGATCTAAAGTAGGCTATTTAAACTTCATTCACGCATTAATTGTAAAAATATGTGTCCCACGAAACGGTTAAATATGTTCATTTTGGACTGTCAACTTTCTTAACTCATTGCCGGAAACAACGCCAAAATTTTACACGATTTGTATGTCAAATGCTCAAAATTGGACGTCTATAGACGTTCTGTCCGGGAAAGGGTTAAGTAAATGTAATGATAGCTATGATATCATTCTTGTACATATTTGATAATGCATTTTACGTTAGTATGTTTTTTTTTCGGATGAAACAACAGTATTTACTTCGGTCAAAAACGAAAGTGTTAGGCCAGTAACCTGAAATATAATTCTAATTCCATAATTCACTAAATATTTTCTTTTTTTTTCTAATAAAATTCATTCAGGGTCAGTCGAGAATGAAGATTGTTGATTTGCTCTTTATGTTATATGAAACATAAAAAGCAAATCACCAATAGAGCATTAAAGAGCATAGATATGAAGAAGCCGGTAAATATTGATTAAAAAACTATGTTTCATTGGAAGGGCTCCGTATATTATTCACAATTAACAGAGAATCGACGTACATTAATTTTGTTTGTTTTATTCTATCTCATAAGCGAAACTACATATATACATACTTCGAAATGAAAAAAAAAATAAATTCGGAAGCTCTTGAACTTTTGACTGATTAAAGACCAGGGAACAGTCAATATATCAAATGAAAGCAAATTTCATACTGCACGAATTTGTCTTGCAACGTTTTTCTGAAAACCGATCGCGGGAGACACCAGAACCAAACAAATGACAAAAAACGACTTTGAATAGGCTCAGGGGAACCGTTAGGAATTCGACACATGTTTGTTAGAACAAGTTTATAGGAAATTAAATGGGCTTCAATATTGCTATTCAAATAGTTTCGGTAGGATTCACCGTTTCCGAGATAATTCGGAATTAAAGGCGCAAAACCCTCTAAAGTGAATTATTTTGTCCCACTTCCCCACGTTAGCACACACCTCATGGCCGCGTGCTTTTAGTAAGTTTTTCTCCTAACCACTCTTTATAAATTTATAAAATAAAAAACCGTCACCCCCTCCCGATTTTCCACAAAGTTTGTCCTTATATTTATAAATAAAAATATTGGATTCAGAAATTTAGCTTACGCTCTTAAACTTTTGACTGATTGGAGACTTGACAACGGGAAGTATATCAAATAAAAGTAAATTTTATACTGAAGGAATTGGTCGTGCAACAGTTTTCTGAAATACGATCACGGGAGATACCAGAACCAAACAAATGGAAAAACGACTTTTTTCACAATATTCGGATTTGAAAATTCTATATCGGGGGAACCGCTAGGAATCCGACATATGTATGTAGAACAAGGTTATAGGAAATTAAAAGGGAATTTATTCCGCCAAACAAAGAATTTCAGTAGAACTCACCCTTTTCGAGATTTTTCCACCGAGATAAAGACGAAAATCCCCAAAAAAGAATCTATTTGCCCTCCCTCCCAAGCTAGCTCACACCCTACGACCGCGTGCTTTTAGTATGTTTTACTCCTAATCACCCCGTATAAATCCATGAAATAAAAAACCGTCACCCCCTCCTCATTTGCCACAATGTCTGTTTTTATTCTGATGAATATAGAATATTACTTCGTTGAGACTCTTTAACTTTCGAATGATAGAAGACACGCCAAGAAGGAGTATATCAAATTAAAGCAAATTTAGTACTTACTAACGTTGCTCTTGCAAAAGTTTTTTGAAAAACAATTGGGAGACACCATAGAGTCAATAGAATGAAAAAAAAAAACATTTTCGACACCAATATCGGAAGAACCGTTAGGAGTTTTGCGTATGCACGTATGAACAAACAAATAGGATATTTACAACTTTTTTCTCTGCCACTCACCGTTTTCGCGTTATAGCACAAAACACCAAAAATTGCACAAAATTACACCTTTAACCCCCCCCCCCTCCTCCCGTTAGCTCACCTCTCAGTTCCGAGTAGAATTAGTAGCTAGATAACCTAACTATACTCCTAACAAAACACCGAAGAAAAAAATCGTCACCCCCTTCGATGTTCTCTATAATGTGTTCATTGATTGGCCTAATAATTAATTAATTAATTTTTAAAATCTATAATTAATTCAATCGATCATTTTGCTAAGAAAAAATTTGATGGGAAATGTCCCAAATTCATTGTTTATTGAAATTACGGTGAACATTAACGTGTTTTACGCCGTTTTGGATCTTTGAAATAGGGAACAAACAACAGATGTTTAATGCACTCGACGTCCTTTTTTGGTCCTTTTTAACATGATTAAATTGTATTGGTAGACCATTTTAAGGGAAACAGATGAACAGCTTAGAACTAATACAAACTAACTTAAAACTATCTAGACTTAAAAGCTAGGATACCAAGGAGGAAATTAGGGAATTGTTCGAGGTAATGCATTGGTTGTAAAATTAAAAATTTATTTTGAAGGGTAAGGGATATTTTAAATGTGGACTGGACGTTAGCTAGTCTATGTTAAGCTCGATTGGAAACATATTTCGGTTTGTTTAGTACATATTAGACAGTTTTAGCAAGTCGTAAAACGGTTGTGGTGTACGAGTCGGCATTATACGTTTTGAAACAGGTGAAGATAAAGTTATGAATTGTTCTTCTGGCTTAAATTAAGCAAAACACATCTTTCACGGTATCCTAGGATACGCCGACAAAGAAATATTTCAATTTATAAGTGACGTTTTTAGCATTTTCACGGCCTGCTAAAACTCTCTATTATTTTTTAACACAATATGTAAGGTTCATTTATGTATCCGCGCACACAAGCTCCAAAAAGTACACCCATCGAGAATAATAGGCTGCATCGCGCATTTATTAGTAATTTGTTGCAATAGTTTGCGCGGATACTCTTTAAAAAAAATTTCGCTTATTGCGTCAATGTGCATTTGGAGGGTTAATGTTGAGTCCAGGTGGAATCCCAAATATTCAACATCTTTCGTTTATGTTATGGCCAATCTTAGGATATTTATCAGCGAATTTGGGAGAAACCTCGCGCTTCGCCATTTCGTGAAGAAGTTTGCTTGAGTTTTTTCGCTATTGATTTTTATTTTCCAATTTATTTTAATACAGTTGGATTTCTTGAAGTTAAAGCTGCAGATTATTTACAATAACATCTGGGTTGAGACTAGTGGAGAAGCTGGCGGTGTCCTCAGTAAACAATGCGATGTTACAGTTTCTGGTCTGCGGTAGGTCTGCTAAGTTGTAGAGTGTGGGGCTAAGGACAGACCCTTAGGGAACGCCTGCAGGAAGATCACGGAAGCTGGATAGACAATTTATTTTGATGGGAAAGAGTCTATTGTAAAGAACGGATCTGATTAGTTCACATTGGTAAACCAGAATTGAAAATGGGACCAGCTTATGAACTAGACCATTATGCCTTTTCAATGTCAAGGGCAATCAGTCTGATAGATTGTTGGCAATCAAGGCCCCGCCTTATATGCTTTGTTACTCGTTGAAGTTGATGAACTGTGGAGTAACCACTCCTGAAGCGAAATTGGAAATTTGGGATCAAGAAACAGCTTATCTTGAAGTTGTGCTAAATTTTGGGATAAAAGAAATTGGGATCAAGAAACAGCTTATCTTGAAGTTGTGCTAAATTCACCTTTTCAAAGATTTTGCTAACGGTTGGAAGTATACTAATTGAACGATAATTTGAAGCTGAGCTGAGGATTTTTATAGGATTTCAGAATGGGAGCTACTCTAGTAATTTTCCATGAGTTTGAAAAGTAACCGTGTTTGAGGCAGTAGCTGAAGATGTAAGCATGCATACCAAGGCTTTTCTAGGCATATTTTTAAGTAAAATATTAGGAATGCCGTCGTCATCAGCAGAAGAAGTTTTTTTAAGTTCTAAGGGACTGTAAAATTGACGTAGAGAGAAATCAGAAGGCATATTGGCTAGTGACCTGTCGCATTTATGTACATCGGCAGTAGTAGATCATTAAATTTCTCAGTGAAAGTGTGGTGGAAATGAAAACTTCTTGCCAGATGATCAGCTTTATCAGAGTCTGAAAGGGCAAAAGAACCATTCTCGAGTCGAAGTGGAGGTATTGAAAGGGATTTATTAATCACATCTTTGCGTAATTTTCACATTTTGTTGGCCCCTTTACCGATAATAAAATGATGATAAAATTCTATTCCAGCGTTCGTTTCGGATTCTGGAAAGATTACATTGAATTTGATTTTTAAGGGAATTTACGTAACGCCTCAAGTTAGGTGAACGAAGTCATTGTCATTGCCGGAGGACATTATTCGATGGCGGATAAGCTCTTTCGTGAAATCGTATGATTTTTTTAGGTATTGCTAAATAACGTGCTTGGAGGATTGTCGATTGTGGTTGTGAAACCTGAAAAGAGGTAATTTACTTGATCGTGGCTGGAAATGATTGAAAGGGTCATTGTTTAAAAAATTTAAGTTTTCATTAAGAATTTCCCTATATTTTGCCCACACAGTTCTACTATAACAGAATGAATAATGCTGCGGAATTTTCAAACTTTTGGTCACTGAAAACACAACTGGATGGTGGTCGAAAGAGAGGTGATTTAAAACAAATGAATCGGATATCGGTGTTTGCCCGTTGAGGTCTAGCGTAGATGGATTCGCCGTTGGGAGATTTTGACCAGCTTTCTTTCTTCCAGTTGCGATGTCAAGCAGTGAAGTCGCCACAAATTATGAACTTGGTTTTAAGTTCAAGTAGTTTGAGGTTGTCCTTAAGGTTTTGTAGTTTGGTTGAGTCTAATTTAATACCGCTAAAGTAGACTACAATTAATATCAAGTTGATCTAATCAATTTTAATGTCTACATTTTCGATTACTTTAGTTGGAAAACGATTAAATGTTGTGTATTTAATACTCTTTTTTTATTAAAATTAAAACACCTCCTTCAATTGTCTCCTTTTTAGCATTTCTATCGAATTTAAGAGTCTTCAGTTATTATAAATGCTAAAAAATTAAGAACGACATCAGCTGGACGACATGTGAGTCAAGCAGTGGAAGAAAGTAAAGCGCTTGATAGCTGAAGCAAAGGCGAAGACAGCTGAATAATTCTAACAGGAATTAGAAACTCAGACTGCGACCGAAAGACCGTCATTGCGCGAGAGGCCTATGTACGATGCAAGGATATTTATCCAAGAAAAACAGACTCTATAGTACGTGGAGGACTCGCCAGAAATGCAGGATGCGAGCATATTTTGATGAACTTCGAAATGAAAATGAAAAATTTCCTAAAGCAGCTTTTCAAGGTGTTAAGTCGAATACCACAAATATAAGATTTCAGAGGAAGAGGTGATGAAGGCAATGTATAAGATGAAATTCGGAAAGGAAGTCGGTCCGGACAAAATAACAGCAGAATTTGGGTTGAAAATGGAAAATGTCCGGCTAAGTTAGGTGACAGTTCCCTTCAACAAAATCAAAATTGGGTAACCGATGCCTGACGGCATATATATTTTGACATCATGTACTTTTGAGTCCTTAAATTGATTAATTATAACTGGAGGGAATAAGTGTTATTTTTTATAACAAATTAAAAGTATATTTTGTTTTATGAAGTTACCGTTTTTCTTCCATAGTTATCAGCGATCAATGTCAAGGGTCAATGCACGCCATGTCAAAATATATATGCCGACCAGTGTACTTTTTGAAAACTTAATTTTAGTAGAAGTTTTCTGCATTCCGAGTTGTTAGGACTAGTCTCCAAAATTCAGTCTTGCCTTGAAATATGTACATCCTTCCGTGCGTTGTAAACTTGATGAAGAAGTCAATATACTCTTTCACATAATGTAAAAGGTATTACTATTCGAGTTCAATGTTTGATATCTCTTTTGTCATGGAAATTCGATATTATATAAAAACTTCAGATCTATTAATGAAGACTTCTTCTCGTTTTTCATTTTGTAATTCTACATATGACATATTCATTAACGTGACCATATCGCAATCATCATAGTCAACATTCCAATACACGCTTTCTTAGATTACGCACTATCAGGAGAGGTCGTCACTCTACTATACTTGCAGAAATACGATAGTGCGCTGCCCACAGTATACCATTGCAAAAAGATAGTGAAAGTTGTCATCATCATCTTCATAGTGGAACTATGTAGTTGTCATGGCTTGTCCAACAATAACTGCGCCAAGATTCACCATATCAAAACAACCATCCGAAAAGAAGATGCATAGATGTACTGGACATTTTATAGTAACGCTTAAATTCACTTGACTGCTAACAACACATGGAATCACAAGGAAATCTAATACTTACGGAGTACACGCGACTAGCACGGTGCATGGCATATGTGTACCCAGTACAAGTTAGATAGATGTCTTCAATGTTGTTTTGAACATTGTCGGTTTTTTCAGCATGTTGGATGCCACCGTGAAGTCAAGTTGTTCACTAGCTTATTTATTACATGTTACAAAGTATACACAGATACACGTTACTCAGATATAGATACGAATCATGTTTTTCTACGTGAATACCTGTGAACCTGATCCTGCTGTTGCTGTTGGCATTCCATATTGAGCTAGGATTAACCATTAAATCAACAAATCAAAGCAATGAGGAAGGCAGTGACTGTGTGGCTGATTGACTGAAGTGAATCAAATACACTCGGGTGCAAAACTATCGACTCAACCTAAAAGCGTGTTTTTTGAAAAGTATAGCAGTTATCCATATGTCATTGAAAAGCTTAAGGCCTCAGCTTTACATTGGTACCATTTTAGCCAACATTTGGTGAGCTAAAATTGATGCTTTTGGAACGAAATCGTAGCGAAAATTAGCAAATATGAAAATGGTTTTTGGTTAGGTTTTTTTGCAAATAAAACAAAAACTGTCGGAAAATAAGTTAATAAGTTATTTTAGTAGGTATTTGGTATTGCCTCCTCTTGCTCTAATGACAGCATTGATCTGATCAAGTTGCTATCTTGAGGAATACCGTTCCACTCCTCTAATAGGTCTGCCTTCAATTCTTCAGTGGACGAAGGGACTGGATGTCTGGCTCGGTCTCTTCTCTTGAGTTCGTCCCATAAGTGTTCAATGGGATTGATGTCGGGACTGCGTGCAGGCCGGTTAAGTGACGTCATATTGGCTTCATTCAAGAACTGCCGAGTGAGGCGCGATGCATGACACCGGGCATTGTCGTGCATCAAAGTGAAGTTCTCGCCAATAAATTCTGCATAGGGCACAACGTGGACACGGAGAATATCGGTAACGTATCGCTCAGCTGTCAGCCCTCCTCCTCGGCCTCCTGCGGGCACGAATACGAGACCCGTTTTTCGCTCCAAGGAAATGCCAGTCCACATCATACAGGAACCGCCGCCGTATGCAACCGTTTCAGTGAAACAGCACTGCGCAAATCGATCAGTTGGACGCCTGTAGACTCGACATCTTCTGTCACTGCCATGCAGACACATTCTCGACTCGTCAGTGAACAATAATGAGCTCCATTCTGTATCGCTCCAAGTAAGATGATCTCGAGCAAATAAGAGGCGCGCTTTTCGGTGTCGTGCAGTCAATTTAGGGCCCCTGGGCAGGCCGTCTTAGAGTGATATTCGCTTCCCTTAATCGTCTCCTTACTGTCCAGACATTGACAGCTACTCCGCGAACACGCGTCAGGTTCCGCTGCGCAGCAACACCCGTGAGGAACCGATTTCGTAACGTACTTGTAACAATGAAACGGTCGTCTCTCTCTGAAGTGAATCGAGGGCGGCCCGTTTTTGGTTTCGAATTAAAGCTACCAGTCTCTCGAAATCACCTGCTAACTCTCGAGACAGCAGACTGACTCATTCCAAGACGGTGAGCGACGGTTCGCTGACTATGATTTTCCGACAATAGGGCTACAACTTGAGCCGCCTGATCTGGCGCAGTATCCATTGATGACAAAAAAGTGATTGAAATTACTTCAGATGTAAGTTACCTAACTTTCCTGATGCAACTGATAATGAGAAGTCGATTACGGGCGCTTTTATAGGGGTAGTTTACCTGACCTGACTTTTACCTAAAATTTCAATTTTTCTGGGTTTTTTGTTACAAGTGGCAATAATTTAAAAAGTGCGAAGCAAATATTGATAAAAAGGGTACCAACAGGTAGCTAAGGTTTCAAACTTTGAAACGACATTTTTATGTATAACTATCATACTTTCCAAAAACACGTACAAATACACGCGCTTTTAGGTTGAGTTGATAGTTTTGCACCCGAGTGTAGTATTTTGATTTACCTTTATGCCATGAAATGCATTTT
The DNA here is from genome assembly GCA_949715475.1 of Microchrysa polita. NCBI lineage: Eukaryota > Metazoa > Arthropoda > Insecta > Diptera > Stratiomyidae > Microchrysa > Microchrysa polita. The sequence continues at coordinate 68,232,482 of OX454419.1, forward strand.
TTGCCGTTGCTGCTGAATTTCTAACCGTTTTTTATTTTGTATTATCTACCTGCTGCGTTTAATTCAACACAAGTTTACTAGTCATTTGATCTAACTTTATTGAGTAATATGAACACACAAATGTTTAATCGCTTCTAATGGCATTTATGTAACTGAAATAGGAAAAATTGTTAGTGGCAACTTTCACAGAGCACCTAAAAATTTCAAACTGTAACGATCAATGTTGCTGTTGAATCAGACCAATAAATGTAATTCATGCAATATTATACTACTGATATTACAATTTAAGATTATTAGGGCAATTATTGTATGTATCTATAGGTATGTACATAATATCTCGATTTATCCAACGTTTCTTTCTTTCATACATAAGATTTTCAACCTTCTACCATAAACTCATCGTTATCTTCATCATGGAGCATAGAACCAACATGCAAATTTCATTGTTCTTAAAACAAAAATTAAAAATGAGACCAACATACTGGTTACAAAAATTATTTAATTGTGTTTACTATCTTGATTCTTATGTACATAATTCTTCAAGTATGAGATGTCATATGTATTATAAGTGATATGACATGTTTTATAACTATGAATTACATACATGGGGCTAGTGGAGGACATCATACGTTTGTTTTTACTTTAAACTGAAGTCTATGAGAATGGACGAATATGTTTATTGAGTTGTTTATGGTTTTTATTGTTGTTTCGCTGGTTTTTAAGGTCGGGTTTTATTGGATGATGTCATGTCTCTTTTGGCCGATTTAGTGCAAATATTTAATGGAAGATTATAAAAGCAAAGCAGGTAACACAATAGCTAGTCAAATAAATTTTTTGTATTAATGTGAAAAATTCTGCCAACATAGTAGAACTAGGAAATCATTTCTAGGACAACTATATAAACTATACTTTCACTGGAAACAGTTTTTGCAAAATAAAAAAAAAATATCAGTTTTATTTAAGTTTTGACGAAACAAAATGGACAATTGAATACATTCTTGGATTACTTTGCCATTTTTTAGATTATATTTCATAGACGGCACTCGAAAAGTTTGATTTTATTACGACAATTAATTTATATGTCATATCTCATTCATATGTTATAATTAAAAAAAAAACTGCCGTTCCCAACATATGCGGAAGAAAGCTTGAAAGTATTCCGTCAATCTATTTCTGTTTTGATCTATTAAGTGATTTGAAATTATTGAAAATGTGCTAAAATCTAAAACAACCCAACAAAGTTTCGTTGGGAAACATGGTCAAAATCGCAAAATACGGTATGTCTTTTTAGTGAAAATATGAAATATGAAAAGGTTCTGAAGACGTTTTTATTATTGTTCTGAAGTCAACCAATTTAAAAATGATTTTTTGTATAGTTTAAAACATCAAAAATTAAAGCCAAATATGGCTTGGCAGAAAACAAAAACGTCACACAGGAAACTTAATGCTGTCTCATTTCTAACGCCTCCCACGCTATATACACATCGACAAAGTGTCTATTCAGGATTTACATTATTTTAGGGATTAGCATTCTGAGCAAGTTTAAAGAGACAGGCCTTTCCATACCTAAAAATTCCATGAAATACCTTGAGATCAGAAAAATAGTTAGTGTGCAAAATGTGAGAGACCTCAGCTAATTTTTTTTTTAACATTAACTTCTTCGTTATTGTGTGTTTATACCTACGTTGCACATGATGATGTTGCAGAGCAACGAACTTAATACTAGGGATGAGCATCGAACATCGATGTTTCGAAAACATCGATGTTTTTGGTCCGATGGTCGATGGTTTTACCATCGATGGTTTTGCGTCGATGTTTTTCACCATCGATGGTTTACGTTTCGATGGTTTTCACCATCGATGGTTTTCAACTATCGATGTTTTTTTCCTCAACATATTTTTTTTTACAACTCAACTTTGTCTTTATAAGTGTATGCAAATACCTTCAAACAGCCCAATCAGAAAAAAATGTGAGTCCATCGTAACATAAAACATGCAATCCATCTATCGTGAACACTGTACACACAAAAAGGAGTGTCTTTCTTTATACGCCCGGTAGGGCACAATTTTCAAATGTGGTTTCGCCCTTGAATAGTTTCAACCTTTGATCTGGGCCAAATATCAGTGTCCTAAGGTTTAAGCGGGCCGCAGAATAAAAAAAATTGAATACGCGTATTGAAACCTATGTATTTTTGTAATTTAATCTCAGAATGTTTCATTTAAGATGTAACTATTAATCTAAGTCAACCTTCCTAGGGATTACGCCCTATAGAAATTACATCTTTTGAAAATGCTCTTCAAATAAATTGAGAACCTTAGATAAGAAGTTAAAACGCCAACATTATTTGTGAATTAATATCCATCAAATTTTGGACAGCTGATCCGAACATTGTGGAATCGGTCATAAACATCCAGAGAAAGCCCAAAGCAACCTTGGAGGCGAAAATTCTTAGTCTGAGTTACATCAAGTCCGGTCAGAAAGAAAGGCTCAAAATAGACATAAATTGGTTCTGTGATGAGGTGTGAAACAAACGCATGTACCAGTAAAGCTAAATAAGCTAAAAGGGAAAAAATCTGTACTTGGGCTGAAATGGCCATATTTACAACATTTCACGTTCATGTGATTACCTCGTCAAATATACGATTTCGGGGCTTTAAAACTTCGTCCCTCAAATAAATATCAGCCCAAGATGTTTTTGTCCAATAACTTGAAGGATGCGAACGCGAGTTATAGTGCAACGTGCCATCAGATAGCTTGCAAGTTCGGCTAATACTGAAAAAAAATGGACCGAATTTCGGAACAAAACAATTTCACGAAAAGGCTTAACGTTTTCTTCCACAAAAAAAGGATACCTTAAGCAAATGTAACTCAAATAATCGTCGGCGATTTTTTAAAGCGTGCATAAGCCACCGACTTCTTGGCGAGTTTTAGTAAATTGTTGAAATGAGTTCAATAGCTCGAATTTGTGCTGCCACACATTTTTTTAATTAAGTTCTTCGACCTGTCTACGGGCCGCGAATTTGATATGTCTGCTCTATGCGGTGGGTTCTGGGTACGATACGAATGCAAAAAAAACTCAAGGAGAAGAGTTATATTCTAGTGCAGTGTTTCCCAACTCAGAAATGTCTGCGGACCACTTAGCTTGAAAATGGATCACGGCGGACCACCATTTCATAATAAAAGCAATTCTTGGTGTTGATTCAATTTTAGATAAACCTACTTTCGCCGTAGTATTTTAGTCTGGTCAATGAGTAAAATAGGGAAATTTTCTATGGCGACTCTTAGTTTCCATTGGCTGGGGTATTCCATTAATTATTTTTCCTGATTTCTCTGATTGATTATTTTTTGCAGTGAGAGTTTCAGATGGTTAGTTACAGCTACAATGATGTCTTCAAATAAGACTTCAAAATTGAATGAAACAAAAAGTATAAGGCTGAATTTCAATCTGAGGGTGTTATTCACCTTTCTGTTCAGAAAGCTATAAAGCCAAAAATGAGCCTCATTTAAGATTATTATTTATGAAAAAATCCAGATTCGGCTTCTATTTCTTTAAAGACGTAGTCCGACAATAATTAGCGAGACATTTTTTTGAGTTCTGGCAAACGTATTCGAATGTTGATTTTGAATAATTTCGAAATCAATGTAAGCATATCTTCGCCTTCGCATAATTTTAGACCTATAATAAGAGAGCGTGTGTTTAGCATGTGACTTTTATTAGTCACAAGAAATTAACTTTTTCATAAGTAGACTTCAGATTCTCCCCGCGGGGGACCTACGACTCTCTCGCGGACCACCTGTTGGGAACCACTGTTCTAGTGGGTGGGGGAGGCATTGAATGAAAACCATAATCAGCTTAATTTTTGATATCAAAGTGATTATTTTTTTTGAGTACTTAAAAAACTAAAAACATCGATGTTTTTCTTTCGATGCTCATCTCTACTTAATACTACCTTGTGTACTCCGACATTAACCGACCGGCTTGACCGGCTGTGCAAAACACAAAAGTTTAAATAGTCAAAAATAATTGAAAATTGCAGTGCTCTACAATATGAATAAATGAAAAATGGTCATTTTATGGGTCATCCTTTCATGTTTAAAAAAGTATGAGTTATGAATTTGGGACTATTTTTGGATTGGGGAATATCGTAATGTATCTATACATTCTCTCCAAATCGTGAAATTTGGTTTCAGCCGTTACCACGAAAAGTCAAGGAATAAGTCAAGATCGAGTAAAACGTGACCTTGAAACATATCGCTCTTTCGTAAGCGGAAAACATATGTCTCGTTTACAAAAAAAAAAAAAAAAACACGGGAAGACCATAAGAAATTTTACTCATCCTAACGACAAACCGTCCCCAATTACTTTACTTCTTATAGTGGCATGATATGCTAAGTCTTGCCTTTTTAATATACTCGTAATTACCGAAACCTGGTTAAATGATTCCTTCTAAAATGAAGAAATCTTTGATTACAGGTAGGGTGGCCAGATGCCCCGTATTTTACGGGTTACCCCGTTTTTCGGGCACCGAAAGTCTAAAAACCCGTAATCCAAAAAATCAAATACGGGGCAAACAATGGTAAATTTAAGAAAATGAGGAATTATGAGGAATTTTGTGTAACTTCGCCCCTAATTAATAATTATGTTCAAGAGATGAAGAGATGCCGATGAAGTGATAAACCCTGACACACTGACAAAATTATTTAAAGCTATCAATAATAGCAGCAAAATATGATTCGATTTTTGAAACTTGTATTTTCTATCCTTTAGCCCAGGGGTGTCAAACTCAAAACCTGGCCCGGGCCAAATAAGACTCTCTTCAGGTTTGGGTGGGGCCGCAGGAGGAAAATTTCAATTTATTTAATCATATTACGAAAGTTGAAATATAACTTTTAAAATATGGGAAGTCTGGATCACTATAGCGATAGCGGCTTCGGGATTATCCGTGAGAACTTCCACCTTTCGAAAATGTACATTAAAAACTTAAGACAAGAAGCGAAAAGTGAAAATATGATTGATCTTCAAGTAACAATTTTTTGTTAATTGCATGATTTGCGTCAAATTTTGGACAGATGATAAAAAATTGTTGCACCGGTCACCCAGGTCGCCCAAAATAACATTGGAGACAAAATAGTCAGATTAAATTAATTTCCGCAGAAAGGTGGCTAAAAGAGACAAAAAGTTGTTTGTGATATGGTTTTAAACAAACTCATGCGCCAATGCAGCTTGATAAGCATAGGTCTAAAAATCAGGTACTCTGTAATTATTATGTTGGATTTTCACATCCACGTGATTTAGTCACCAATTCCAAGATTTTCATAGTTTTTAAAGCTTAGACATTTTTCCAAATAAATCTCAATTCAAGCTCGGTAAAGCCAACCAATTTTTTATTAACTGCATTTCGGGACAGAACAATTACATAAAGAGGCTTAGTATTGTCCTGTACTAAAAAGATGAAATTGTTTGTCGTATTTGGAGAAAAACTCCTAAAATAATCTTGCATAAGCCACTAACGACTTTAAGTAATTTTTGTGGACTTCTGTTCAACGGCTGAATTTGTTCACCTTACCAATTTCACAATTTTTGTGTTGATACACATTGTGCTGCTTCGACATGGCCGCGGGCCGCAAAGAACTGCGAGGTGGGCCGCGAGTTTGACACGTCTGCAGCGTATTTAGGAACCCTTGTTCAGTTTGTCCAGACGCAGGTGACGAAATCGATCATCTTTTCTAGTGGCTAAGTACCAAAAAACCCTTATCGATTTCGTCTCCTGAAAGTGGACGAGCTCGCATAGGGTTTTCAGAATATTTTATGTCGAAAACAGGCAAAAAACTTCTTCGAGCTGAAGAAGGGGTTTTTTTTTGCTGTTTTTGACGTAGAATGTACTCGACGTACAGAGGACGAAATCGAGAAGGGTTTTGGGTCGTTAGAAAGCTCATCGATTTCGTCCCCAAGCAGGTGACCAACTGAACAAGGTTTCCTATAAATACTCGTCCTGGCAATTAATTCACCGATCGAGAGAATATTCTCGCTTTGCGGTAACGCATGGACAGATAGCCGGAACCGACTAAATATTCACACTGTCAAGGGTGAGCCTAAAATAAAATGCAGTTTTCAAATAAAATATAAAAATAACGGCATAAAAATATTTTTTTTTTATTTTCGCCCCGTAAAAAAATTGAAAACCCGTATTTTAAACGCTATTGACCCGTAAATCGAAGGCAGGCAGGTGGTCACCCTAATTACAGGTGTGATCGAAACTACAATTATACTTGCAACTCTAGGCATGGAGGAGTCCTTAGCGCTATTCACAACTGCATTTCAAGTGAAATAGTTCCAACAAATTTCAGTAATGCATTCGAACACACAGCTGTCAAAATACCATTATGAAACACTACCTCTTCATTGGAGTAAGGTTTTCCGCATACATGTCCAATGGTACTGATATCTCATATTCCCCGCAGGCAATTTGTAACTTTTTCGCCGATCATTTCCAGAACAGTTTCAGCACTTCGTAGACTCCAAATACCGCAGTTTATTCCACCGATAGCAACCTACCGCCCATTTAAAATGAAATTACCCAGAAAGAATTAGCTATAGTTTTCAACAGCTAAGTGTTAACAAAGAATCTGGACCTGACTTAATAACATCCTATTTTTTAGGGTGTTAAGATCAGTTGTTCGTTCAACTGCATCTACTCTTCAACAATTCACTGCAAACTGGCGTCTTCCCATTACATTGGAAATACTCACAACTCACCTCTATCTATGAAAGTGGCGATAAAAGATTAGTCGAGAATTTTGGCGGCATCGCAATTCTATCAGCTATCCCTAAACTATTGAAATAATCGGTGTGTGACCAACTCACCATTACCATTGAACCCCTTCTTAATGAGCAACAACACGGTTTTCGAAAAAGCGCATCTACTTCGACCAATCTTATATTTCTAGTTTCTGATGCCCTCTGTGAAATGGTAAACGCCAATCAAGTTGATGCACTTTCCACTAATTTAAGCAAGACTTTTGAAAGGTTTGATCACCAAATTTTCATTACAAAATAACGCAATTTCGGAATAGGTGGATCGCTCCTCAGATGGCTCTAGTTATACCTACTTAAACGGGCTTAAAATTTATTAAATTTCAGGGTTCTACATCCAAAAGTGTATCTGTTGAGTGCCACAAGGCAGCCACTTAGGTCCTCTTCTCTTCAATATTTTCATTCTGATCTGTCACAGGTGTTGTGGAATATTCCTCATCTTCTCTACGCCAACGATTTCAAGTCGTACCACACCATTAAAGTACACTCTCAAACTGAGTTTCTGCAGCTGAAGCTTCAGTCTCTCGAAAACTGGTGCAAACAAAATAATCTACACCAGAACGTCAGTAAATGTCAGGTGATGAGTTTTTCGCGTAAGAGTACAGTTTTATCTAGTTCCTGCCATCTTAACAACGCCGAGCTGAAGAGAGTTGACGATATCACAGACCTTGGTGTTATACTAGGCAATAAATTGCGCTTTAATCTGCAGTACGATATGTTACTATCCACAGCCAATAAAAAACTTGGTTTCATATAAAGACGTGCAAAAGAATTTAGGAATATTTGGATTACTAAATCCTTATATACCACACTTGTACGCCCTGTACATGAATACGCTTGTGTATTGTGGAATCCCTTTTACGAGTCACATTGTCATAGATTCGAATCAGTTCAAAAACGATTCGTTGTATTCGCATTGAGCGATTTGTATGAATCCAGCAAGTTTCTTTGTCTCCCATCTTACAAATATAGACTTTCTCTTTTGAACTTGACGACTCTTACCCCTAGAAAAACCTTACTTTCTGCATGTTTTACCTTTGACTTTGATAGCGGGGCAGCTTATATCGACCGTATTTTTAACAAAATTACGTATAATGATCATATTAGACATACACCTCTTTTAAAAGATTGTCAGCATTCAACCATATATGGTTACAACGAGCCTATAAATAAGTCCCGCAGAACTTTTAATTCACTTATTTATCACAATTCTCCTGAGATTTCAAAGCTGGTTTTCAAACAAAATTTGATGAAGTCCCTTACAACATCCTAATCTCCTGATTTTTATTCCCTTCTACACTTTGCCTTGTACTAATACCTTACACACACAATATGAATAAGTAAGTGAAATGAAAAATGTAATGTGTAATTGTTAAACCTTGTTTGGTTAATAAATAAATAAATAAATAAGTTCGAATTTTAAATGCGTTTGAATAGGATAAGGCCGAAATTTGGCATGCAGAAACGAATCAATTTTAAAATAATGGTGTGGTTATGCGTGGAATCGAAAAATGTTTGAAAAAAATGGACACCAGAAGACAGTGGAAAGGTTCAGGTTTAAAAACAAAAAAAAAACTGCTGCCTGGAAACATGGTGGCTTATCTTGTTTAGTTCAATCATTTCAAACTATCTAGTTACATATACATATAACCATTTTAATGTCAATTTCTTCGGGATAGGTAAAATAAGCACTGGTTTATGTGTGGTGAAATCTGTCAGTAAGCTAGATTAGGCAGTAAAATTCAGACCTAAATCCTTATAATAAGGCGAAAAGGAGGCTTTCTACAATCGACGAATCTGCCGTAGATTAGTCAGTAAAACTCAAACGAAATTTAGGAATTATAATTGAATTATAATAAATAACTGGCGTGGCAATCCAACATTGACTAAAGCCGCAGATGTGTTAGTCGCATCCAATTTTCAAAATCTTAACTGTTTTTTGTTGAAGTGTTGAGATCAACAGCACGCTCATCGGTGTTATTTATCCCTATCTGAGTCAGATCATAGTACGTCACATGGATCGTGAGTTCGAATAACACCATTAACTGAATTCGTTCACGGTGAGACTCGAAGCCACGACCGTGTGCACCAAAGGGTTGCGCACTAACATTTAGACAAACCAGACTACTCAAGATGAATCAATCCTCAACAGACCTTCTCTATGTATTTCTGGGTGGCTTGCATCCATTTCCTGCAATCGAGAGCCTGCTGGGGAATGTTTTACTGGCTCTTCTCAAAGTATAAATGACATATCCACTGCCACTTCCACCTTTTCATATCGGTGCCTACCCTATGTTCGCCAATAAATGTGTGGATGATTTCGTTAGACATTACCTCAAGACAACGAATTCATATGATCTTGATCCACGAAAGTTTGCAGTTTAATTGTAATATTCCACTTGGACTTGGAACACCCATATGCAAGCACAGTTTTTACATTGCTTTCCATGATCTGGAGTTTTGTGTTTCTGCAGATGTTGTGGTTTTGACAGAGGAGTCAAACTGAAAAATATTGCTGGAGTTTTTTTTATGCGCGAGTCTACATCGACATCAGCCCTACCATCCGCTGTCACCAAGCCTCCGAGGAATTATCTAGGTTGTCCAGAGATAGAAATTGTGCTTTGCCCTTCTTGAGTCAAGCTCAGATATTTAATCTTAGCAGCATTAATTTATAATGCATCACTTCGATTTTTACTATGTAAAGCATCCGTCACATAAGCCAGATGATCCGACTTGTTTGAGAGCAAGCAAACGTAGTCGGCGTAGTCCAGGTGTTGAAGGTTATAAAATCATTTTCATCTGATACCCTAATGTCGCGTAGAGTGTCGCAGATTACGTTGTTAATGGTAATCAGGAACAGCAGTGGTGATAAAATACAGACTTGTCTGACTTCATTTTTCACTTCAAAAGGACTAGACAATTTACGTTTGGCCAAGACATAATATCGGACTCTGTTATATGACTCTAGGTGTGTTTTTTGGTTATCCCGTGTAGGTTTGGGTAACGAAACTCCATATAAAAAAATGCCAGCTGATCCACCTGTCATTTTTTTTATATGAAGTTTCGTTACCCAAACCTACACGGGATAACCAAAAAAACACACCTTCTGTTATCCTTTCTGATGGAAATAAGTTTTTTCAGATATAAGCCCGGTCAACGCTGTCAAACACCTCGTGGAAATCAACGATGATAAGGTGTAACGGTGATCTCCATTCAATTATAATTTGGAAGGTGTTGATGTCATTGCTACATGAGAAACCCTCACGGAAATCAGTGGAAGTTTTACTGATTTCGGTGGAGGTGGGCTTGAAGGGCCCAAGTTGTTGTTGAGAGCCTGCATGAAATTATCTCTCCATCGGTGCAGTTGCTGTTTGTCTGTGACTAGCAGAAACCCAACTTTACCTTTTTTCAGGATGCGAATGCCTTAAATATTTGCCAGTAAGTGTAAGGGATCCCACTGTCACCACGGTAAGCCTCCACCGTTAACGGGTACGGCCTCCACCTCTAACACGTTGATATTGCGTTTAACACGTCTTACGCTTCTCTGGGCGCTTTTTTGACGAAAACTGTACTGGGTCCTCAGTTATTGCTTGACTGTACTGTCAGTAGCCGAGTTTTGATTGCTCGTTAATTCTCTTCCGTTCAGTTATTAGAGACCACGTAGAGTCGCTAATGAATGGTGTTTTACCTCGTTTATCTGTCGACAAATGTTGGGCCACACGAAAAAAAGCGTCCATCACGATTTTTGCTCTATCATTAATTGAAGTAGGATCTGGTGTTTGTCCATTTGGTATCTTGTGCAATGCAATAGAAAGATACACTTTTATATCCCAAACACCCAATCCTAAACAATCAAAATTGAAGACGCAATCTCTAATCTATCATTTATCAAAGAAATTGCTAATACCCAATTCTTTACAAACTTTACTTACTTGTGATACAAGAGCTTTCGTCTCCGGTGTTGTACTCTCTTGAAAGACGTTTTTAAATTCACGAGGACTTGACAACTTAAATTCGGATGCGGACGAAATGAATTGTTGAATCTCTTGTAGACTTTGCTCGGCAATTTCAGCTGACACTGAACACTTTTCAATACGTTGCGAAGCCAACAGTTCAATGCCCTTCGCACACCACTTATTAGCCTAAATGACAATTGAAAAGAAAAATTCTAAAATGAATAGAAATCATAAAGGGAACAATTAATTGAATTGTACTTACTTTCTCCACTCTTTCCATAAGCTCACGACTCTTGGACAAAATCTCTAAACGTCGTGTAAGCCTCTCATTGATAATATCACATACTCTTGACAGTTCATCACATTTTGGTTGGACAACTTCTTTGGGATAAGCTCCTCGGACGCCGATCAATCGTTGACCTGTCAATGAGAAATTATTCGAAATTAATCAGATTTACATAATTGTCAAAAAATAAATTAAATTAAATTAACGAACAAAATAATTTTAGAAATTGTACTTACCGGCAGATATCACCTCCTCCGCTCGTTCAATGTCTCCTTGACAGATTTTCTGGAAGGCTTTCGTCTCTTTGATTAGTGTATCAACTCGCACAACAGTCTCGCCAATTTCCGTCATTTCCGATACTGTTTTTAAATGGCTATCGAAATTGGCCTGCCAAAATCAAAATTTGAATTAAATATAAATCATAACAGCAAAATGAGCACTCAATATTTGAAAACTCACCTGCAGCTCACGAAATTCCTGTTCGAATCGCCTCAGCTCCAGACACTGCTTCAATCGAGCCTGATGTGCTATCCAGAATTCGTCAAAACGACGTTCCGTCTCTTCCAGCTGCACTAGAAGTCTACGATAATCGCGACAATCATCATGATGTTGTTGATGAACATATTGAATGCGATTTAAGTTCCCTGCACTGGATATGAATGTGAATTTGAACGAGAATAATGAGCGACAGATGGAATACACCGCGTAATATTTAGGACCATTGCAATAATGTTGTTTTGTTGTTGGATGTGTGTTTGTTTCAGTGTAAATGTGTTAGAATCAGGAACTTAACAAATTCGAACAGAGGTAACGATTATAGTAAAATGAAACTCGGAAAACACAACTCTTTTATAAGTATTCTCAAAAATATGTCGATCACTAGACTCGACAGTTGTTGCGCGAATGAAATGTTAAAAGTTAGAATATCCGCGAAGGCGACAAAATAGTAAAGCAAATATCAAAATCATATTTACCGGAAAATTCAACAGGTATATGAACTTTTACAGTGATGGACACAAATATGTCCCCATTTACATTTACTTTACAAAATCGTTATATAGCTCCACTGAATTTCCAAGAAAGTTTCTAGATCAAGTACCAATATCGCTATAAACAGAAGCCAGTTAAAATGCAAAAAAAATCCCAAAATTTCCTTGTCATTACTCATTATGAACAAACGGCCAGTAAGCAAAACAATTTCAATTTATAAGTGTGTCTCAATTCCTTACACCAGTATAGCACTAGGCACTGGACTAACTAACTAATGAGCTTGGAGCTGCACTGAAAAAAAACCTAAAAAGGAGTACAGCAATAAACCCTATGCAAAAGCCATTAGAGTGATAAGAAGGAAATAATGCCGAATTGAAACAGTTTTACTAAAAATGTCTATTTATGCTGGTTCACTCGCATATTGCTTTCTTATTTTAGTAAATTTTAAGTTTTCAGTGCAGCTAAAAGTATGTACACCAATTAGTCTAGTCCAGTCTAGTAATGGCCGTATGAATTACAATGATTTCTTGAATTTAAAACTGGAAATTAATTTAAATATGTAGTGTATGTACACGAGAGTCAGTTTAATTCTATTGTGTTTATAAACATTCTTTAAAATAAAATTTAAACAAAAAGAGAAGCGTGGAGATGACATGGTGACGATGAATTTTTTAATGTGTACAATAGAAGTTACTGACATTTTATTTTACTAGCTAACAGCATTAACATGGATTACATGCAATCTTTCTAACAATAATAACATCTACACATCGTTCGTTCCTATGAAAACGAACTACACACCTTGGCATTAACATATTAGACCCCCCAATTCATACTCACTACGACTAAATGTAATAATACTTTAATGGGTGTTCCCCCTAAATGATTTGATATCAACAAGGAACTGAACTTGTTCCAAAAATCTGACGAAATAAAAACAAAAAGATTTCTTCCTAGTGAAGCCACTCTCTGTTTGGATGGACGATTGTGAACAATAAAAGTCAATTGAGGTCGAGAATGCGAGTGTTAAGTGGGTAAATAATGTTTTGATATTATGGAACGTACTATTTGCAATTATTTGGTGATGATTACAGAAAGCTGAGGATTAGAGGAGGGAAATTAGTGGAATAATTTGGAAATTCTTATCATTGGATATTTATTGAAAAGTCTAGGAGATGTCCATTCTTCTAAATATTATCGTCCTTCTTGGATATCTAAAACTTCCGACTATTAGGGCACGATTTTATGGCTACCGTACTTGCAACGATTGATAGGTTAGGGTAGGTACCCAGCCAGCATCGGCCTCATGTACCGTGAACATAGCGACAAATAAGCTTTACTTCATGAATCACGAATCGGCATTATGTATCGATAGGACGCATTGAAAGTTAGATACATGATGGTCAGCTGAAGGAATGTCGACGGATCATGCATATAGGAAATATAATGGTTTTCTCCTCAATTGTGATTTTTGTTGCTGGGGTGATTAGAATCACGAATAAATCATGATCATTCATATAGTCTGGCTGGAGCAGTGGTTAGGGCGCGCACCTTCGGTGCATAGGGTTATGAGTTCAAGACTCTCCGTCGTCGCCCGTATTTTTTTTAATTATTCATTGATGCATTGAATATATATGATACTTAACTATTACATAATGTTTACGAATAACGATTTTATAATGATTATCCGTAATAAGGCGCAAATGCGTATATACATGAAATAGGGGGACATCGTCATATACTGCTTGTATGAAAACGTGATGAATGAATAAGCGATATGTGCTTACGCGTGTTGCATGAAATAATGATTACAAATGTGTTAAATGCTGGCTGGGTAATGGGGCCTCAAGGCAGTGAAAACCCAGCGCACTTAGACCAGTGAGTGATACGTCCATTTTGATACCACCAATGAGAAAAACATAGCATTACAATTTAAACAGTTGTTTGGAACCAGCGTGTGCTGGCAGTATATTTATTGAGCTGTAATGGACCCACATCGTAGAAGTACCTAGGACCAAGAAGCCTTAAACGTTTCTCAACTAAAACCGAGCAAACACAGAGAAGATGATGTACGCTCTCCACTTTCTCTTCATCTTCACAGCTTCTGCAGTAGTCGTTGTGAGGAATTTTGATTCTCCCGGCAATATAGGGGAGCATATAGGACAATGCCCCGTTATAACCCCAACCACACTTCGAATATGTATCCAGTCCAGTGACAACAGCATGGTGGAGCGGATAAAATCTAATTTTGTCCAAATTATCTTCGTTGTAGTACAAGTGCTACCATTGATCCATCTTACGTTGGTCCTGCGCTCAAAATCCTCTGTAATTACCAATTTGCAGGTGATAATTCGCGGTTTAATGCTTCCGTGGTCGACTTCAACTCTACCAGCTATTGCAGTACTAACTAGATAGTTCGCACAGCACTTGCCCGCAAAGCCACAGTGACCCGGTATCCAGCATAGTGTTATGTTAAAAAAGCGACCCATCTCTTTAAGAATCAGGCGCACCTTTCAACAGTTCTTGATGTGGTCAGTACCGACTCGAGTAATCGAATTGCAGCCTGACTGTCAGTATACAGAGTGAGGTATCTTTTAGTTATGGCGGGACTACCCAACCAAGTTAGTTCCATAATCGCAGAAACCTCCGTTTGGAGGACACTACAGAAATTAGGAATACGAAGAGACAAACAGATGCCCAGTTGCTCCGAGTATATTCCAATATTAACTCCTGCGTCGGTCTAGGAAACAATAGGGGCGTATTATTATCCCATTGATAACTCGACGAAATGAAACTATTGTGGTGCTACCAAAAGAATATTTGGGGACAGTGTAGTCAGTCCCCAAAAGCAGCGTATAGTTACCCAGTATAGTCTAGTGTTCTCCATAGGCCAGTTTCCCGTAAGCGTAGGGCCGTGGGAGCAGCACCATATCTAATCCGACTGAAGAGGTGGTGCGAAAGGCTCCTGTTTAATGGCCTGACAATAGTTGTATACAACCACGGCGACCTTATTCAATCTTTCTTCAATTTTGGGCTTCAATCTCCAAGAATATACTAAGAAATTTGGCCTTGTCAGCAATCACAAGTTCGCAATCCCTTAGCGAGGAGGGTTAATAATATCGTTCGCCTTCTTGTAAAGAGGATCAACTCCGTTTTGGCCGGATTGATACCATCCCCACTGAAACTTGCTCACTCCGCTAAAAAAACAACGCGCACTCCAATAACCCACTAAGGGTTTCAGTAAATTTACCTCTAACGGCGATAGTAACATCATCAGCATAGGCAATGACTTTGCATCCAATCCTTTCTATTGATTAATTGCTACATTCCAGAGTAAAGGAGATAAAATTCCCCCTTCCCCTTACATACATATCTAGATGCGGACGCAGTACCTAGAGTGTTGTGTAGTTTTCGGAATAAACGTAACCCTCACAACTCTCCAGATACGAGGAATATAAACCAAATTTAAGCAAGCTATTAGTATGCACTCTATCCATGTCCATGTAAGTGATGTAAGTCCACAGGGATAATTCCATCAGGTCCAGCCGATTTAAAGAGCTCAAAGCTAGATATCGCCCACATAATCTTCTCACGATCGAGTATAGATGCCGTATCACAAGACTCTGTGCGACTTATCAGGAGGTCAGATGAGTCAATAGCTGAGCTTCCAGGAAAATGCGTATCGAACAGACACTCAATGGTTCCGATACTTGAGAAAGTTCATGAGCCGTCCTCTTTTTGAAGAAAGCTTGGCACGGATGGGTTCGACGCTAAGGCTTTCCTAAATCTAGATGTCTTTGAAGACCCTTCTATGGTTTTACAAAAACTTCTCCAAGCGTTGCGCTTTGCTCCTCTTAACTCTTTCTGAAAAGAATTTGAATGTTTCTTATATGTAGAAGTGCCAATCGGATTCAAGTCCCAAGGAATTAGCTTTGTTAAAGCTTCTCATACACGTAACCATTAATTCAAAGATCTTAAGGGTCCACCAAGGTTTTTTCTTACCTCGATACAGTTGACAGGACATGATCCAGCGGTCGCAGACATGAGGTCTGTCGCAGACATGAGGCCTGTGACTGCTTCCGAGAAAAGGTCAACCATGTTATCCAACTCCCGTCCATTGTTTGGCATGTCCGGTAGTGAAGGTAGCTCCACAAGGAGAACCTCTTGAAATCTAGACCAGTTTGTCCTTCTGCGATTGACAGTGGGCGGATTCACAATAGGGCTCCCAGAGCCCTCCCCCCAGACTGAACTGTAAATATCGGTGATCCGAGAAGGAGTGTTCCGCAGACACTCTCCAGTCTTTAATCAAATGAATCGTATCCTCTGATGCTAGAGTGATATCCAAAACCTCTTGCCTATTTTTTGTGATGAAAGTAGGCTCACGGTAAATAAGGAGATCGGTACCCAGAAGGTAACCTAGAACTGATTCCCCCCGTTCGTTTGTGTCTGAGCTGCCCCAGAATACATTAGAGTCGCATCCGACGATTACACTAATGTCTGAAACCTTTGGTACCGAAGCGGCCCAATAGATCTTACCTTTTAGCTCCAAGCAGACTAAGACCAAATAATTAGGTAACAAGAAAGCATTCCTTACAAGAACGCAGTAGCGCGGTTTACCTCGTACTCTAATGTAAAACAAAGTAAAATCAGACCACCTCAGACCCTTGACGAGAGCATCGGCAAGGTTCCTGAATAAGAACGATATCGTCATTACACAATTACAATAATTTAGCTGGAATTTTAGGCTTCGCCTCATCAATAAACTTTAGTTTACAATTTACAGTCAACACATATGGCTGCTTCAGTCGGGCTATCCTACAGTGATAGTAAGGTTAGTCGGGCAGAATGGACAGAAGTTTTGAATGTAGGAGACCGATTCAGTTCCTACTTATCAATCGCTGCAATGACGGCTCGATATATTTCATCGCCGTAGGCAGTGGCGTATTTAGAAAATTCTCAAAGGGGGGGGCACAGAGTCGGGGCTAATTAAAGTTTTGGTGTGAGGATACCCAAGAGCAGCTACATAGGAAAAACATTAGCAAGACCGAGGGATCGTTGATCGTTGATTTAAGGCGAAACTCAAGGAGACCTTAAGTTTCCAATAGACTTGAAATATAATATTTCAAGGTAGGTGGGTAGCTACCTTGACTTCAAGTGAGGCTGACTATAGAAAATTTCAAGGTCTCCTTGAGTTTCTCCTTAAATCAAGGATGCATTGACTCATGAATATAAGTGATTTCTCTGAAGAAGTATGGAAAATGACATTTAATTTATTCAATTTCGGCATCCTTGACTCAAGGTCCCCTTTAGTTAAGGAATGTTCATAAATACGGGCCTGAGAGTCCTTTGCATTTCAGGTTTATTACACCAAAAGTTTAGTTTTCCTGACAGATCTAAGAATAACACTCATTAACTGCTTTTGGCTTTTCCTGAACCAAAATACGGAGGGCCTAAAAAAAAGTTTGCGTAGTGTAGTTCGAAGGAGCCTGAAGCCGAAAAGGAATTTTACGAATATGTACTAAATTGGCTATGGAATTAATGCAAAGACCAAAGAGACTGTTTCCATATGACAAAACGGATTCCAGACGGAACACTTTTCTTTGGAAGAGAAATTTCATACATCGTCCGAAATTCTGCCAAATTTCGGCCAAATTTCGGCCAAATTCCGCCAAAAACGTGGTTCTGCTTACCTACTTTTGAAAGAAACACAGATGAAAAGATGATACAACAAATTTTGGCTGACATTGTGGTCTTGAATTCCATGGCAAGTTTAAGCGAATTGGAATGCAAAATTAGGATTTACTGAAAAAGAGGCCTTTGTATGTTTTGTCAAAAATCTAGTAACAGATTCCGTAAAATCGTAACAAGTGCCGAATAATATTTTACAAGTACGATCCAGAATACTACACGGTTGTAAATTTTGGTGTAAACGGGGAGTAAACTTTATAAATAATATAGTATAACTCCTATCTATTCCAAAACTTGAATCAAATTTGACCCTTTTCAACTTATAATTTTAGTTTGTTCAAAAATTATATTAATTATAACCGCTACAGAATAAAACTGTCCAAATACCCTTTTAATATTATACATTTTACACCATTCGGGATAGAATAAATTGCATTGAATGTTGTTATAACATAAAAGGTTAGAATCAATCCTACTATGTTATCAAATCTACACTATCAACGCAAGAAACCCATTCAACCTAGAAATCTATTGATTTGTAGTCTGTCTGGTTCAGTGAGCAGCGCGCTTGCCTACAAATCACAGAATTGTGGATTCGAAGCCGACTGCAGTCGTATTACAATTTTTATTTTTTCGAGCGGTTTGAATAAATTTGCTTATCAATTTTATACTATTGAAGAGTAAAATTTTTATCAAGAATACTTATACTTTTAATATAGTTCAATTATACTTTTGGTAAAATTTATATATGGAAATGTATGAATATATTTTTTTATAAAAATTACACCAAAATTTTCAGCCGTGTAGGAACTATCCGTGGCATAGAGCCGGGAAGTGATCAATCGATTAATTAAAATGAAGCAACAAAAGTAAGGAGGAAGGTATGATTGTTCGTTATTTCCATATGTACTACACTAGCTTCAAATCTATAGTATCTGCAATACCTTTTAAAACGAGTCCTAGATGGTAAGCTGAAGTAACATGCTTTAACAAATCAATTGCGAAATGAGAAGGAATGGCTACGATGATGTTTACTTCGTGAAAATTGAAGCATTGAAGAAAGTACCCCAGGCAGGACACCACAGACACCGAACCGTAGGAATTCGAAAATGTATGCTAAAAATGCTTTCCCACCAAAACACTTCAATTTTTAGCATTTTAACAGAAAGAGAAGCATCTGGTTTAAAGACCTTTACAGCAGCCCAACACGAATTTACGGCCAAATTAATATGCACAAGACCGATCGAAAAATCAGACCGATTGTTTCAAATATTTATCAATTCAGCGGCTTCCAAGACATCGATACCGCAACAACATCTCCTCAACTTATATCAACATAAGATGGGGTCACTTCACACATGACGAGACTTTCAATAGCAGTCCTTGTTTCCGAACAGATTCATGTCGAGATTGGGCAACGTTTCATGACCACCTCGTTGCCTCGACATAATCATAGCTTCTACTTATTCTCTGAGAGTTCTTGTTCTTGAAACCACGCGTCTATGAAAATAAACTCAACCCGTTCGAAAAACGGAAAGGGTTCATCAACGAGGAGATCTGGCGAATTGAGAAGATGATGTGATGATGTTATGTTATGTTATGATGTTTCGAAAAAGATTTACAAAGTTTAGGAATAGAAACTAGGGATGAGCATCGAACATCGATGTTTCGAAAACATCGATGTTTTTGGTCCGATGGTCGATGTTTTTACCATCGATGGTTTTGCGTCGATGTTTTTCACCATCGATGGTCGATGCTTTTCACCATCGATGGTTTTCAACTATCGATGTTTTTTTCCTCAACATATTTTTTTTACAACTCAACTTTGTCTTTATAAGTGTATGGAAATACCTTCAAACAGCCCAATCAGAAAAAAATGTGAATCCATCGTAACATACAACATGCAATCCATCTATCGTGAACACTGTACACACAAAAAGGAGTGTCTTTCTTTATACGCCCGGTAGGGCACAATTTCCAAATGTGGTTTCGCCCTGGAATAGTTTCAACCTTTGGTTTGGGCCAAATATCAGTGTCCCAAGGTTTAAGCGGGCCGCAGAATAAAAAAATTGAATACGCGTATTGAAACCTATGTATTTTTATAATTTAATCTCAGAATGTTTCATTTAAAATGTGACTATTAATCTAAGTCTGTAGTCTGGCTGGTCTAGCGGTTAGTGCGCGCACCTTCGATGCACAGGGTCATGAGTTCGAATCTCACCGTGTTCCATGGTGTTTTTCGAACTCACGAGCTTGTGACGGACTATGATCTCACACAGATGTTAAACGAGTACCCATTTATGGGGATAAATAACACTGCTGAGCGTGATGGTGATCTCATTACCTCATCAAAAAGCAGATAAGATCTTGGAAATAGGATGTCACTAACACATCCTGCGGCCTTAGTCCAATGTTGGATTGTCGCGCCTGTTATTTTTTTTAATCTAAGTCAGTAGCTTCCTAGGGATTACGTCCTATAGAAATTACATCTTTTGAAGATAAATAAAATAAATTGAGAACCTTAGATAAGAAGTTAAAACGCCAACATTTTTTTGTGAATTAATTTCCGTCAAATTTTGGACAGCTGATCCGAAAATTGTGGAACCGGTCATAAACATCCAGAGGAAGCCCAAAACAACCTTGGGAGCGAAAATTCTTAGTCTGAGTTACATCAAGTCCGGTCAGAAAGAAAGGCTCAAAATAGACAAAAATGGTTCTGTGATGAGGTGTGAAACAAACGCATGTACCAGTAAAGCTTAATAAGCTAAAAGGGAAAAATTCTGTACTTGGGCTGAAATGGCCATATTTACAACATTTCACGTTCATGTGATTTCCTCATCAAATATACGATTTCGGGGCTTTAGAACTTCGTTCCTCAAATAAATATCAGCCCAAGATGTTTTTGTCCAATAACCTGAAGGATGCGAACGTGAGTTATAGTGCAACGTGTCATCAGATAGCTAGCAAGTTCGGCTAATACTAAAAAAAATGGACCGAATTTCGGAACAAAACAATTTCACGAAAAGGCTTAACGTTTTCTTCCACAAAAAAAGGATGCCTTAAGCAAATGTAACTCAAATAATCGTCGGCGATTTTTTTAAGCGTGCATAAGCCACCGACTTCTTGGCGAGTTTTAGTAAATTGTTGAAATGAGTTCAAATGCTCGAATTTGTGCTGCCACACATTTTTTAAATTAAGTTCTTCGACTTGGCTGCGGGCCGCGAGTTTGATATGTCTGCTCTATGCGGTGGGTTCTGGGTACGAATGCAAAAAACTCAAGGAGAAGAGTTATATTCTGGTGGGTGGGGGAGGCATTGAATGAAAACCATAATTAGCTTAATTTTTGATATTAAAGTGATTATTTTTTTTAGTACTCAAAAAAACCCAAAACATCGATGTTTTTGGTTCGATGTTTTCTTACCATCGATGGTTTCGTCTCGATGTTTTTTCGATGGTAACAATCGATGTTTTTCTTTCGATGCTCATCTCTAATAGAAACGCTCAAAATGAAAAGGGAACATTTGGCACTGCAATTTTTAGTATAGTGTGGAAAAAGTTTGATGTGCTCACAGGGGGGGGGGGGGGGGGGGCACGTGCCCCCTGTGCCCCCCCCCTGTAAATACGCCACTGGCCGTAGGCGTATGGAACTAATCTCCATTTCATGATCTCGAGACGAAACCCACGCTTAGCATTGACTGAGTAGAGCACCATTCTAAATTTTAAACTATTTGGTAACACAGCATGATCAGCTGCTGCATGATCCATCGCTTGATAAGTAAAGTAGGACAAATACACCTCGACGGTATTAACAACATTTTTTTTAGCAATAAGCACAAAAGTCGTCCACATATAATTCCTATACGCCGAGAGGGTGAAGTTATTCCTCTCAAAAAAAGGCTTCTAGACGACCCTGTAAGGCAATTATTACGAGATGAGTTGCATATCTTCCTCCCCCATGGCGAGTACGTTGCAAATGTCAACTGTTAGGAAAGTAATTGTGTATGAAATGTTAAACAAGTTGGGGAAAAATTAGCTCCACTACGCATTTTCCTGACAAATAAATAGATTTAATTTGCTATAGATTCGTCCTATTTATCATATTTCACGAATCGAAAGCGTGGAGCCTGGCAAGTCAAAGTCACTCCAGAAGGTCAAGATGTTCAAACATGAGCGTCGAAATTACATAATGATTTTTTCTTATGGACTATTTTCAACCAGTTCCGAGTATAAATTGGTATGGCTACAGATCCTTCTTGCAGATCCTGAGGATGATAGAGTCGAGCTCGTCTCTCAGTCGATTTGACTAATCAAATTGGTACTTATCTTAGTTATGTCAAGAAGAATATGTATCAAGAGATTCGTCAATCGAGATTCACATCGTTGTGAAGTTCATGCTATAGTTCGTAAAGGAAATTGAAGCTGCAAAAGAGAATCCTGCCTGGAGCGGGCCAATAATCTTTAAGGCAGCTCGAACAAATATATCCGGAGAGTGCTACAGTTTTCAGCTAGACCACTGCCTAGTCGCATTTTGTTTATTTTCGACTTATGTTACTATATCTACTACAAGCGCTAAGTTCTTAGGATCGGACGTATTCAGTTGATTTTTCACCTACATCCAGTCGACTAATCGTGAACGCCCTCTAGTACTTTTCGTAGTAGTACATACTTTTTCGTGGTGTGAATTAAACTGTGCCACCACGTTGAGACTATCTATGAAAGACAAAAGGTGCTTAGGTATTACCGCGGTAGCCGACAATACTACCTGTCCTTCCTGCGTGTTTTCTTTTTGATTGTCAGGGATCGACTAGGAATATACGGGATCTGAGGGACACCGTGATCACTGATCAGTAAGGAACTGTCTAACCCAGTACAACCTGAAGCGAATATTGTCGGGAAGTGCTTGTGGTCTCTATTGGTAAATCGGTTTGGTCTCACCATTCAATTCGTGCTTATATGCGAATGGCCCTTCAACTCGAGTGGAGTAAGGCACTCAGAATGAGGTAATTTTTAAGCCGGTTGGTCGCCCGGGGCGCCAAATTTTTGAGACGGCAATTTTCCAGCAACACTTTGAGTAAGCACTTCCATGCAATCTGACGAAACATCATTGAAAAAAAAATATGGCTTTTATCGATTAAGGAGACAACTAAACTTTCTGCATGACATTTTAATCAATCAATAAATTCATTGATTACAGGCAGGAAAATGGAAAAAATCATTATGGCATGAAGGATAAGCGAGAGAAGAAAGTACTCTACCCTGCATTACTTTGTAATGTGTTTAGAACGTGGTATGCATTCTTGAAGGCATGTTTTACTTTGTGAGGCTTGGGCTAACAGTGACAATCTTAGGGGCGGCAATTTTGCTTCGTGCCGGTGTGGCATAAATGCTATAGCGGGCACTGCCTACAAGACAAGAATGGTCACTGCTTTCGGAAATACACCTCTGCGCCTCGGAAACTAGGATGTATTTTTAGATATTGGATGGCAGAAATCAGAATTTTATAAGAACTCATTGAGTAACCTCAGCAATTTTTTGTGAATGTCATTTAATTGTGAAAACTACTGTCGGAGAGGCTGGTCGCAGAGTAGTTCTAGCCTTTCTAGCCATCGTATTTGGGGATGTAGCCGGCAAAGAACATCCAATACCATGAGCGTTTCTACCACTCGCCGAAACGTTTGATCACGCTGCCTATTTCTGCTATGGACTGATCATATCTCTCCTGAGAGTAGTTATACATCACTATCCGCATCGGGTCATTCGAACAAAATAAATCCATAGGAATGGAAGTGGATTAGGTTCAACACCGGAGGGGTAAGTAAGTGTACTGCTTCCAAATAAATCGAATCTACACATTTGTACAGCAAACTAACAAAAACTTTCTACATTAAAACTTCAGACTTGGGTCATTGCCAGGGAGAAGTACCATCTTTATCTGCGAAGAGGTAGCTGCCGTGGAACCCTTATTATAAAGTTTGGCATAGAAGTCTTTCCAAGTAATCTCAAAATGAGAAAATTAACCGGACATCAGAGCATAATGCCCTGCGGGAAGAAAAGAGAGATAATTGATTCCATTCCCCCGTTCATTAGGAAACGAACGCGTCTGTGATCGCCCTCCAGTCGAATCAACTACATATTAACTACTTTCCCCAAAAAAATCCCCCTAGAATTGATTTGTATACATGCACAAGAAAATGAAGAACGCACAACGAATGGACGCAGCCTAATTGTGTGGACGACCGAGAGCTCGCTGTGAGTACTTAATAGGTGAGAATGCACTTCAGCTGCTGGGCTTCCGAAAGTGGAAAATAAGTTATTATTCGTGTGTTCGGGAAAATTTGATGTTTACAAATAAAAGCGGCCAAGGCACGACACCGTGCTTCGGTCAGGCTATCGTGCCACATTGATGGTTATGTTCCACAACAGTTTTTAATTCAGCTAGGCAACTGCTAGTATCTCTGTGTTCGAAAGACAATTTTTATTACTGATAATGGAGGCCGATATTGTACAATCGATAAATTACAGCACTGGGTTGCTAACCTCATACACCCAGACTTTTGTTCAGACAGTCGATTTCTATATTAGGGTTGACGACAATTAGTTACGATTACGACAAATTGTCTTATTCCCCAAACTGTATATGCATTTCTCAAGTATTTCAGACACAAATGAAAAAGTGGGTTGCCTATTACTATTTGCAGCGAGACCCCAAAAACATGTAGAATAGTGATCACTAAATTAAAATGAACGAATAATAATAATTTGTATTACACACTACATAATAACTGTTTTACTTGGTGACCATTTAACCATGTTCTCTTAATTGACACGAAAAGCACTAGACACTAAACAAAAATAATTTATTACTCATTGCATTTGTAAGTTTGTATAACAGCTGTAAAAATGTAAGCAACATTATTTCTTTCCGTAATGTTTACGCCTGACGATTCGTAGTCCTTTTGAATTTGTTCATGCATTTAAAACAATAACTTCGCTCAAAATAACAAAACAATTTCGAAAAAGCATTACACATTAACTGTATGATGATTAAACGAAATAAACCAGTGCAGAGGAAGGGCTAATTATGTTAACTTTTTCTTTATGGAATAAAGCTATCAATACAAATTGTTGCGAAAACTATTTCTTACCGTTCCATTGAGCTAACGTTTCCCGTACGTTCCGAAAATTCTTTTAATTCATCGTTAGATTTAATATTATCTAAAAGCCCTTCGCCGTGTTTTGCCGCCGAAAGGATTTCCTCCTGAAATGGATTGAATATTAGGATAGGTGTGTATGCTTAGAATACGTATTGAATTGATATTAATTACAATAATCTGTACTCACCTTCAATTTCTCATAATACGCTCCCTGTTCATCTATCAGCTTTTGTGTTGCATCCACGGAGTTGGGGAATTCCGTGTCGTGTATCACTTGTATAAAAGCATCAAGATCGGTTGACACTTGATGAGTTAGACTTGAGAACTTTTCCAGCGACTTGAAACGAATGGAATAAAATATTTATCGTGAGTAAATACGATAAGATGAATAATAGTACAATTCTTATGGTTATACAAACAATTCCAAAAGATACAAAAATGTTTTATGTGAGTTTTATTCTTATTGTATAGTCGTGTGCCACGAGATGGTTCTTTTCTTAGTCATGTTGAATTTCCTTTAGTAAGATAGTGACGCACATGAGACTACTGTGTACTGGGGTTTATTATATTTTTTCTAGGGACATATTCATAATAAATATGGAAACTAGTATTTAGATAAAGTAAGCTTACGATATGCTTTTTATCGACATGGCAGTGCGGCGCCATTTGATACGATTCACGTATTTGTTCACATCACTGGCACCTTTTTTGCACTTCACAAGAAAGTAAAACTGACCGATTACATTAATTATATCTACAAATCTCTCAAGACAAGAAAGATTCATATTGGAGCAAGAAGCATGGTATGCCAGGAAATATAAACGCACCCGAAACGAGCACAGGACATCTTTTGCGACAAGACGACTTAAGAGTGAGACTAACTTCAAGACATGCAAATGTGAATAAACAATAATTCCATTATATGTAGTATCAATATTGTAAAGGCTCTAGCCAGCAGCATCTGGGGAAAAGATAGAGTGATACAGACTTCGTCTTACTCTGTCTGGAGTCAAAGGGCAAAGTATTTTGGGTTATATGGCATATACATATATGCTAAGTCGGTGGAAATATGCGTTATCCTAATTTTAAGGAGCCGCTGCGGGAGCCATTGTAAATCGCAGGAAAACAAACTGATCTAGAAATTCCAAATAATCCAAATAATGGACAAGAGTTGGATAACGTGGTGAATGTTTTCACTGACGATATGAAAGCTGCGACTGTGTATCGTGTCGTGTTGCCTCACATATGGGAAGGGAATTTTGTGGAACTCTAGAATTTTCGAATTAATAGTGATTTGCAGAAGAAGCTTCAATATATATATTATATATAGCCTCGAGGTCAGACTGGCATTCTTAAAGGATCATGGCTGTCTTCAAGCATTGAACAATCAAGTCTCTGCTCAATAAACAATTCCCTGGTAGCCCAGACGTTGATCCTCCTTTCGTCAACTATGCTGAAATTGCTAAAAGGATTAATCGATCTTCATCTACGTAAGGTAGATAGGTTTATCCATGCAACTACATGCATATTGGGAGATCGGTCCAGGTACAGTTCGACACCCGCTGGTAAGTTATATTGAAATATACCTTCATCATTAGGAAGGTAGCGTTCCTTGATATTGAGGGCGCTTTAAAACCCAGGCCTATAATAGATGTCTTCAGGAATCTGCATGTTTAAGTTTCAATTTCTACTCTCTTTAATATGATACTCAGTTCTAGATCAGGGGTGTGAAACTTAATTTTTACGCAGGCCACATTGATGGTTGGTAGTTGTTGTTGTCAATGCAGAATTGGCAACCGAAAAGGTAATTTGCAAACCCGCTACTGTGGTATTTCGGATATCCTTTGTAATTTTGCGCTTGAGTGGATCATTAGGTGGGTGTTCGACGAATTGTTTGTTGAATTGATTAGCGCATTTCCTGTCGTCGTTTACGGTAGTGGTGCGAATCTTTCCTTTCGTTTTCACAGGGTTTTCCAGAGTTTGCCCACGCCTGTGTTGGAACTCAAGTTTTGGAGGTGAGAATTCCATTTGCTCCGTCTGTGGTCATTAGCCTCCCTAACGATCTCAGCATTGCGATCGCCAATACGCTCACTGGGGTCTACACTGCGCAGCTGATCTCTTGTCTTTGACAAATCTTTAAATCAGATCATTGTGTGAATTGTGGGTATTTTTCTAACGGGCGCTTTTGGCGGGAGTCGAGTGACAGCTTTCGATGAGGATGGATAAAAAGAGTTTTGCGGAATGGATATCGGAACAGTTTTGGTTGAAAAATAAGGCGAAAGAACCCCTTCTCCTTTTGTTAGTAGTAAAGCCTCGAAACAAATCTGGAAACGGATGGAATCGGAGCATTACGTCATAGAGCTGCCCCGCCATACAAACCAACCCCTGTAAATAGAGCTCTTCTAAGAAATATTTTGTTCTTTTCAATCCGACCCTAATCAAACTTTACCCAAATGTGTTCCTAGTAAAGCCTCAAAACATATCTAGGAACGGATGAAATCGAAACACTACGTCATAGGGATGCCATTATCATCTACATACACACAATTTGTTATTTCAATTACTTTCGAAAATTGCTTATTGACTCCGGGTTGTGTTCGGGCGGTATGTCGCGTGCGGAATCGGACGATGCACCACATGCTGTGCAAAATGTTACGAGTGTTTCGAACATGACAAATCGCGCTACGCAAAATGTTGCAGTTTCGTCGAATAATGCCAATGGGCCTGCCGCGTGTAAACAAGAACGATAGCAAAAACCGTTTTTTATTGGAAAAGATTCGCGAGGAGTAAGGCAAGGAAAAATGTTCCTGTTCTTGTTTCGCGTTTAGACAAACCCAATCGTGTTGCGCAAAATGTTGCGTTTCCTCCGGCATTTTCATTGGAAGAGTTTGATCGAGAAAAGTGCCAAATTGCTCGTTGGATTGATCGATTAGAAGGCGCTTTTTGGATATATGGCATATCGGATTCTTCTCGTACCTTGTTGTTGTTACATTACATTGGATGGAACACATATAATCTGCTCTGCGATAAGTTGTCCCCGTTACGTCCGCAAGATAAACTGTACAACGACTTAGTAACAATTCTGAAAGACCATTTTAAGCCAACATCGCTGGAAATTATCGAAAACTATCGTTTTTATTTGCGGCAGCGAATGGAACATGAGTCAGTGGAGGAATTCATGGTTGCATTGCGAAAATCGACCATCCATTGGAATTTTTGCGAATATCTGAATACGGCTTTGCGAAATCAATTCGAGATTTGGATTAGGAGTGGAATCGGCTATTGGAAGTAAAATGTCTTACCTACTATGGATACGGCATTGATATAGGCGAAATTGGTGGAATTTGGAATTGTTTGCCAAGGGCGACGCGGAAATTCTGGAAGTGCGTGCCTTTTTAGGGCTTGTTAATTATTACGGTAGGTCTCTACAAAATTCAAGTGACACACTTCATCCGATTAATAATCTTCTTAAGAAAAGTACTATTTTCAAGTGGACTAAACAATGTCAAATCGCATTTGAGAAAGTGAAACGCGTAATGCAGTCCGATTCATTTCTGGTTCATTATAACCCTCAGTTGCCTTTACTCTTAGCAACGGATGCTTCTCCTTATGGTGTTGGTGCTGTCCTTAGCCACATGTATCCAGATGGGCTAGAACGGCCAATACAATACCAATAAACCGATCGTGAAGCCTACGCTATTATATATGGCATCCGAAAATTTTATCAGTATGTTTACGCTAGGGAGTTACATCCTCAGGTAGAAGAAAACACATTAATCGAATTAAATGCTATAGACACTCTGCCAGCCTCATCAAAGAAGATAGGAAAAGTGACGCAAAGTGATAGCGAAGTAAAATTCTGATTTCGGGTATGTTAAATGGGAACGGCCTACAGGTCCCTTCCAACGAATTCATGCAGATTTTGCAGGACCGTACATGGGAATGCAATTTCTTATTTTAGTGGACGCTTTCAGCAAGTGGCAGCACATTATGCAAAATACTACAACAGATAGTACCATACACGATGTCGACACTTCTTCAGTACTTATGGGATACCATCGGTGTTTGTGAGTGGACAATGGACAACAATTTACTTCGGGAAACTTTAAAACATTTCTTGATTCGAAGGTGTTATCCATACCATCCAGCTACAAACGGACAGTGTGAGCGCTTTGTGCAAAATATTAAAGATAAATTGCGCACGATCGATTGTCATAAAAAAGAATTGCACAAAAATCTCTGTAACATATTATTAACTTATCAACTATTCATGCAGCTACAGGAAAGTCTCCTTCGATGCTGGTATTTGGAAGACAAATTAGGTCGCGCATAAACGTTGTCCTACCTTCTAAAACAGAGATATCTAGTAACTTTGATGAAAAAACTATACGTCAATTAGAGATAGGTGACCGGATTGCCGTACGGGATTACTTGACGGTCGATTAATGGAAGTATGCTCGCGGCATTGATCGAATAGGTTAACTTCACTATTCTGTAGAATTAGATGATGGGCGTATTTGGAAAAGACATATTGATCAGATCCGCATATTGATCAGATCACAAGTGGAAGAGATTATTCCACCAAGTTTTGACGATGACGATAGTGATAACAGCGATGATAGAGAAAAACTTTATCTTCCCTCACCAACTAAATCGCTTACACCCAATATACCGAACACCACTGCTATCAATAAAACACACACTACAGAGTTACGTCGTTCGTCGCGTATTCGGAAACCAGTTGACAGATTAACCTATTAGAAGTAAATAGCCATTGAATAATTGCGCACTTCATGCGAACATGCAAATTCAGATACGTTTTCCCGACTACCACTACCTGTTCGATGCAATCAAATTGCAGAGCCTGATTTTCTAGATTAAAACACGATTGAAATGTTGCATGTCACAGTGCCAGAACTATCTAAACGCACAAAAGCAGACCAAACTAATGGAGGCGTTGCGACATCGAAGGCAAATTGATTCAATTTTTCAATTCGGAATTAACCAGACAGTAAAAGATTATTAATTAAAAAGTCAGATTAATAAATAAAAACAATATTACACTATAGGGAAGATCTTAATCTGACTTTTTAATTAATAATTAGTCAGCTGCAATAAAAAATCGACAATCAACCTAACCTGAAAGTAGAAGATTGTTTAATGCGAGGAAATCAAGTACAGGAGGGACTCGATAGTTTGAACTAATTAAAACCAAGTGAGTTCAAATGATCGAGGGTTTCAAATTTGTGGGGGACCGTTGTTATTGAAGGAACTTGCATACATAATTTGGTTTTATATATTTATTTATTAGTATAGTATTGATATTAAACAAAATAGGATTCAAATTCAAACTAAAATTAATAAATAAATCACATTCACATGGTTTTACACATTTTCGAAAAAAATTTACCCAAAATTTATTTATATATTTTTTTGAGACACTTTCTATGAATATTCCTTTTGACACATAAACACTACGGGCTATTAAAAATTTGAATAAAAAATTTAAGACACGACTAAACAACGCAAATGTAGTAACGTGTAAATCGTTTCGTATGTTTAAACGAGATGCCATTCATATCATTACAGAATCATTACCTGTTCGGATAGTTCTAATTTATTGCTAATCAAGTGATTCCCCGAGTTATATGCTAGAAAAACACAAATAAAAACTTGTTCAAATTATAGAGGGAGTTATTTCGTTGAAAAGTTCAAATTATAAGAGACGTAATGTTGCTAGATGAGCGTTCAAATTATTATTGGATGTTCAAATTATAGAAGGTTCAAACTAGCGAGTCTCTCCTGTATATATTCCCAAAACACTTCGGGGACGAGTTTCGTATGAAGCCAGAAGTTATTGCTGGTGGCCCAGGATTGACGCTAACATGAAAGAATTGTCTAAAAATTGCGCTAGCTTCGTTCGACATGTAGACACTGGAGATCGAGTTTCAGTAAGCGAAGATAAGTTTGGGAACATAATTGCAAAGGAAGGTGTATCATAAAATATATAAAAGACACATGAATCGAATTCACAAAATCCGAAACGAAACATCTATAAGGATATCTGGCCCAATTCCCTTCGACTACGATGACAGCGTTAGGATTCTTCCAACACCTAACGAGAACGAATGTGCCGAGAAACCGAAGTCACCAACAATCGCACAGCAGCAACCAGAACTAAGAAGAGCAACCAGAGAACGACAACTTCCTAAAAGATTGAATTATGGTCAAAATTTAAATTACTTAAAATGAACTGATTTTCTTATTTAAACTTGCAAATTTTATTAAATTTTGTTCAAACATTTCCTGCTAAAGATTTTCATAGTATTTTTATCTTTTAATTTGAAATTTTTTCGATTTGAATTTTGTATAAAGAAAGGGGGAAAGGTGTCAAATACATACGCACAAACACATAAACATTATTGCTTGTATACAGAAAAATGTAACTGTAATTATATGTAAGTGTAACTTTAGTAGTCAGTCAATTAGCCTTTAACCCGAACAAAACAGTCATACAAACCATCCCCTGAAAATCAGGTTCTTCCAAGGTCAACTTTTTTCTTTATGAACTAATCTTAACCAAACTTCATCATTGGAACACGGGCCCCAAAGGCCAATTCAATTCATTGTCAAGGGCACAAAAACGTAGTCAAGCCGCCGGGTCAGAAGTACCAAAATAACGCTGCAGATTCATGTCTTAATATAAAATTAAAATTATGTTTGTTTTGATACAAACACGTTCCAAATTGTCGATTTTTAAAATAATATTAGCGAATTTCTATTTCAAATTTTTGAAACACCATAACAAATTAATAAACTTTCAAATCATGTTGCCGAATTTTTCATTAACGAATTTCCCTATCGAATTGACGGATTTTCATTTCAAATATACTCATGAAATAATGATGACGAATTAAAATTCGTAAGTGGTAAATTTCCATGACAAATTCGCGAATTCCCATTTTAAAACAAAAAAAAAATTTAAAATGAAATTGACGGATTTCCATTACACACTGATAAATTCCAATTCCAAATTATTATTATTGTAGTCTGGCTGGTCTAGCGGTTAGTGCGCGCACCTTCGGTGCACAGGCTCATGAGTTCGAATCTCACCGTGTTCCATGGTGTTTTTCGAACTCACGAGCTTGTGACGGACTATGATCTCACTCAGATGTTAAACGAGTACCCATTTATGGGGATAAATAACACTGCTGAGTGTGATGCTGATCTCATTATCTCAACAAAAAGCAGATAAGATCTTGGAAATAGGATGTCACTAACACATCCTGCGGCCTTAGTCCAATGCTGGATTGTCGCGCCTGTTATTTATTTATTTTAAATTATTAAAAATTTACGAATATTAAATCTAGCCCTCGAATTCTCGTGACAAATTAGCCAATTTAAAAAACACGCTGTCAAATTTCCAATTTATACAGGG
Source organism: Microchrysa polita (assembly GCA_949715475.1). Lineage (NCBI taxonomy): Eukaryota > Metazoa > Arthropoda > Insecta > Diptera > Stratiomyidae > Microchrysa > Microchrysa polita. The sequence continues at coordinate 68,264,808 of OX454419.1, forward strand.
TGTCCGGAAACTGCCGCATAAACGCACCGAATATACCCCCAATTCTTAACCCTTTAGCTGTCACAGGCATTTGAAGATTTTTGAAAAATTTTCTTGCACGACTTAAAAAGCTAGACCAACTAGAATAATGAAACAAGCTGAATATTACGCCAACAAATTCACCTAAAAAATAAAACTAACGGCACTAAAGTCGGATAAGAGGTTTAGTTTTTACAGAACTTCAAGTCAAATTTTTGTGATTTTACCCAAAAACAATCTATTTTTCTATCTCAATTTTCTCCAACATCTGCCAAGGTGGAGGCGATCGTACGATTCTTTTCAAAATTGGCGCCTAGTCTAACGATCATTTCTTCCTTACATCATTTAATTCTAGCTTCGTTATTTCTAACAGTTTTAATGCCTTAAGTGCAGAAACTCATCAGCACGGCGGCAAATTGTGATTTTGCATGACAAGTCACGATTGTCGATGACTTTCACAAAAAGACCGGTAACAAGGTAACAGTTAAAAAAATTCCGATTATATTGGTAATTTTCTTGCTGAAACAAGTTGTGCTATCAACCCTTACATATACAGGGTTAGAAGGCCAACATGTTGAAGCAACTTTTGTGAACTTTGCAGAGTTGTACGTATAAAGGACCGTTATGAAATTACTGTTTGAATTTTCGATGAAAAATCTATTTTAAAATTTCTATTAAGTTTGAGTAACGGTATCTTGAAAGTGGCGATAATGTTGGCAAAAGAAAAAACTTCAGTTTTTGTGAAATTTTATTTAGTTTCTGAAACTGAAATCAAATCTTGGATTAAGTCATCAGCATCAGGCTTGCAAATTATGATTTTGCATGACAAGTCACGATTTTCTATGTCTTTCACATAAAGAGCGATAACAAGGTAACGGTAAAAATAAATCCGATTGTATTGCTAATTTTCCCGCTGAAACAAGTTGTGCTATCAACCCTTACAGTATTGACCACCTAATGCGGGACACCCTGTATATAATAAATCATCATCAATGTGGCACGATAGCCCGACGTCGGGCCTTGGCCGCCTGAATCGTTGACCTCCAATTGTCACGGTTACGTGACCTCGTCCTCCAGTTTCGGAAGCCCAGCAGCTGTTGGGCGTCTTCACCTACGGAGTTCTCCCAGCGAGCTCTCGGTCGTCCACGCAACCTCGCTCCGTCAATTCGTTGTGCGTTCATCACTTTCTTTGGCATGCGATTATCGTCCATCCGTTGTACATGCCCCGCCCATTGCAAACGTTGAAGCTTCACGATTTTCGATACTTCCAGCTCATCGTACAATTGATACAACTCATGGTTGTACCGGATACGCCATTGGTCTCGCTCGCGAACGGCCCCGAAAATTCGCCGAAGGACCTTTCGTTCGAATCGGTCTAGCAAAATTTCGGAGGCTTGGGTGAGGGTCCATGTTTCGCAGCCATAACATAGCACGGGTCGGATGATCGTTTTGTACACGCGGAGCTTCGTGTTCCTGTGCGCAAGTTTCGAATTAATTATGGGGAGAACCGAGAAATATGTCTTATTGGCTAGTTGTATCCGTCGCTTAATTTCGTCGGTTTCGTTGGCGTCCTTTGATAAGTTACAACCCAGATAGTTGAAGTTGTCTACATACTCGATATTAAGGTCCCCCATTGTGATGCTCGAATTTGCTAGCGTCCTTGTTTTCGATTGCATCATGGCCTTTGTTTTGCTTTCGTTGATATGTAGTCCAACTTCCTTTGCGGCGTTATTGAGGTTATGCAGAAGGCTTTCTGCATCACCCAACCTTCGAGACATGATGTTGATATCGTCGGCGTACGCTACTAATTGAGTCGACTTGATGAGTAGCGTTCCGCTGCTGTCCATATTCATGGCTCGAATTACATACTCCAAAGCAAGGTTGAAGAGCGTCGGCGCCAGCCCGTCGCCCTGCTTGAGTCCAGTACGAGTTTCAAATAGGTCAGTGAGTCGATTCTGCACTCTGACCTGCGAGACGGTATTAGTCATCGTCATCCTTGTGAGTCGCACTAACTTTGCCGGTATACCAAAATTCAGCATAATGTTGTACAGTACACTTCGATCGATACTGTCGTATGCCTGCTTGAAGTCGACAAAGATTTGGTATACGTCGATGTTATATTCCCAGCACTTTTGGAGTAGTAGCTTCACTGTGAAAAGCTGATCGGTCGTTGATCGACCAGGTCTGAAGCCGCCTTGATACTCGCCAATGATTCGTTCTGCGTACGGATTAATTCTCTTTTCAAAAATTTTAGATAATATCTTATAGGCCGTACAAACTAATGATATGCCCCTGTAATTCTCACACTTCAGCTTGTCACCCTTTTTGTGGATTGGGCAGATTATGCTTTTGCGCCAATCTTCGGGGATTTCCTCGTCGTTCCATATTTTCAGCAGTAGCACATGTATTGCGTTGGTCAGGCACGTTCCACCATGCTTCAGCAGTTCTGCTGGGATCTCGTCAGCGCCGGGCGCTTTATTATTTTGAAGCGACTGTATGGCAAGACTCACCTCCTCTACTGTTGGGGGTAGAACGGGAGGGCCTGGTTCGGCTAACTGCTCAAGAGCTGGCTCCGCGGGGGATGTTGATGGTGCATTGAGGAGCTCTTCAAAATGCGAGGCCCATCGTTTGTTGACGCTTTCGATGTCGCTGATGATGTTACCATCCTTGTCCTTACATAGGCTTGTCCTGGGTTGATATCCGTTCTTAACATTATTTATAAGTTTGTACGCCTGTCTAATGTTCTTACTGGCTAATCTTTGGTTTATTTGCTGTAACTGCTCGTCAAAATGTTTGCGTTTCTTACGTCTAATTAACTTATTAGATACTCGCCGAAGCTCGTTATATCTTTCTTTCTTGGCTCGGGATGCGCGTTGTGTGTATTGGCGATAGGCTTCATTTTTCGCCTCAATCGAGGCCCTGCATTCTTCGTCGAACCAGTCTGCTCGTCTGCGCCGGCCTTTATAGCCCACGACCTCTTCTGCGACCCCCTTGATGCTGTCTTTGAGCTCCTCCCAGAACTCATGGATGCCTAAATTGTTGATGTCATCAAGCATGGGCGACAGTTTTTCCTCTAGTGCTGTTGTATACGCAGCCGCCGTGGCATCATCAATCAAATTGTCAACCTCGAAGATCTTGGCAGGGTTGATTCTCGTTAGGTGCACCGAAGAGATTCTGCACCTGTAGGTCGTCTCCACCAAATAGTGATCTGTGTCGCAGTTGGCTCCTCGATAGGATCGAAAATCTAGGACATTAGAAGCCCATCTCTTGCTGGTCAGTACGTGGTCGATCTGGTTCACGGTGTATTCATCTGGAGACTTCCAGGTCTGCTTGTGGATTCGTCGATGAGGGAAGCATGTAGAGCTTATTACCAGGTTTCTGCCGCTCGCGAAGTCGATAAGTCGCTGACCGTTGTTGTTGTTTTCGTCGTGGAGGCTATGACCTCCAGTAGTTCCCCTATGCCAGCTTTCATTTCCGACTTTGGCGTTAAAGTCTCCTAGCAGCAGCTTGACGTCGTTTGATGGAAGTGAGTCGAAGAGTGTTTCTAGGTCGTTGTAGAACTCGTCCTTAATCGCGTCTTCTTTTACTTCTGTAGGGGCATGCGCATTAATGAGCCAGAGATTAGCGAAACGGGTCTTAATGCGGATCGCACATAGCCGCTCGTTGATGGGTTTGAAGCCGATAACGTGGTCCTTGAGCTGCTTATTCACGATGAAAGCTACTCCAAACTCCTTGTTGCCCTCCTCTTTACCACTCGTAAAAATAGTGTGCGAATTGAGGTCGTTAATCTCGCTTTTGAGCCATTTAGTTTCCTGGATTGCAACTATGCTCAGCTTGTATTGCTCTACCTGATCCAGGAGGGCCCTTAACGCCCCCGGTCTATTCAGGGAGCGTACATTCCAGGATCCGAAAGAATAATCAGTTGTTCGTTTGCGGGGTCGTCGTTGTTTTGTATCCGTCCAATCCGAGGCTTTTGTTTCAGGTTTCTTGACTTGAAGTTTTTCTTAGGATGAGTTGTCGGCACATCGCTAAACCATGATAGGGTTTAATCGTTGAGTAAAGGCCATCATGGACATGCCTCGAAGATGCTGCTTTAGTGGTTGACTTAAATGTTTTCTGTCACCAATCACGTTAAGTAACCTGAGACGCTGCAGATGTTAATGCAGGACTCAGGCGCAGCGGTTACTCGGATAATGCGGGAAAGTAACGCCCCGTAGAGAGACATAGGAATTGGCCGAAGTCCTTTTCCTATGAAACTCCTCCTGCATAGCTAAGGGTCCGCAGTTATGCCACAACTGAAGAAGATATAGGAATTAGCCGAAGCCTTTCAACCTTTATCTTATAATAAATAATAGCCTCAAAACATATCTAGAAACGGATGGAATGGGAATATTACGTCATAGTGCTGTCATACAAACCAAACAACAAACCAATTGTAAGGTTCTTGTTAGAAAAACTTTTTCCTATTTAAATCCCAAAATTCATCCAAGTGTATTCCTGGATTAGCCTCAACGCATCCAAGAACATATGGAATCGGAACACGCCGTAGGGCTGTGGTAGGAATTGTAAACGCTAAAGGTTTGTGTTCGTAGAGACGACTCATGGGATCATCGCTCAGCGATCGTAGTTTAGCATCCAATTTCGAGACGTATTTAAATATTTTTTGAATGGTTTTACTCTCCTAGTATCGACTATGGACTAAAGGAACATGTCTGTATAGAAAATATACCCATATAGTGCTCAAAACCGGTGGTTTCACTTCGATCACTGAGCGATGATCCCATGAGTCGTCTCTACGAACACAAACCTTAAAGAAGCTTAAGTTTCATTCAAATGGGACGACTATTCATATTTTATGCCATGCCCGAAATTTGCCTCGGTATCGTTCGGGAGTTATCTTATTAATTTTGCGTTTCGTAGGGATGTAATGGACTTGCAATCTGATATGAAGGATTACGCGGTACTTACCCTTCCTCACCAGCGGAAACTACCAGACGTTGTATGTCTGGTAAAACAAAAACAATGTTTTCATGTATACATATAAGTCTTTGATGGTATCGATGAGATCGTTATTTACTTGAACTTTCAAATAAAATGTATTGTCTGCATTATGTAACATTTTTTATAGTTTTTTTTTATTCGTAAATTTTCTTTACTCGTTGAACCTAGCTAGAGAGTTTTTGGCTAGTTGTCTTCCAATGCGAACACAAAATTTTTCAGTTGTTCGTCTCTACACTGAAAAGACCATTTGCTGAAAACAAGAAAAAAAAATATAAACAAAAAACAGACAAGGAATAGTTTTCCCTGATTTAAGATGTATTTTCTTGTTTCAAACAAAATCTTTCCTTAAAATAAATAAATGAGCAAAGACTTTTCTTGGAAAAACGAAAATACATCTTAAATCAGGGAAAATTATTCCTTGGCTGTTTTTTGTTGTATTTTTTTTCTTGTTTTTAGCAAATGGTTTTTGCAGTGTAATATGCTCCAAAGCATTTGCATTAAATTATCGTCGTGGTTCATAAACGCTATATCGTTCAATTTTATTTTATGTATAATGTAGTTAGTTTGTGTGGGATTGTCTGCAAAACGGTAGTTTTTCAACAAATTAATACGTCATGTATGGCCGCCATCACGTCGTCAGTTGACTAAGAGCTCACAGTGAAATTGAATGAATTCATCTGAGTACAGTCTACGAATAAAATGCACTTCATACAATTTTTGGCTCCAGGGTGTACATATAATTCAAATTAAAATATTTAAAATATGCTACATATTACTTTTTCCATCACATTTGTGCAGTTTCTTTTGCAAAGTGTTAAAAATCAAATTAACATGAATACATTACACTGCGTCTACCATCCGCATCCATGTTCGATGGCCGATACTCGTATATAAAACTTAACCATAGACAAATTTCTAACAGAAGCGATACAGATAATAATGTTTTCGGTTGTGGATATTCTGTCGTGGCGTAGTTCAGTATTTGCTATTATCATCGCATTAGTTAGTGTCTACACATTAATCAAGTCGCGTTTCAGCTATTTCAAGAAAACAAATATCGCGCAAGATAGTTTTCCGCATTATATTCCGTTATTGAGATGGCTTACTCAGTCGTTTTTTGATATTATTAAAGATGTATATTTCGCTAATAAAGGACAGCAGTAAGTAACTCTGTAACCAATATCGAAAAAAAAAACAATTTCATGAAAACCATTCTCTTCTTTTGCAGATTTTTCAGAATATTTTCCATTTTCAGACCAACGATAATGATATCAAGTCCGGAGCTAATAAAACGACTGTTCGTGAAAGATTTCGATCATTTTACGAATCATCTGCTGTTCGTAAATCCCAAAATTGATACGTTATTTGGAAATTCACTTTTTGCACTGCATGATGAAAAGTGGAAAAATATGCGATCGGCAATAAGTCCGACATTTAGCAGTGGAAAGATGCGTCAAATGTTTCACTACGTCATTGAATGCTGCCATATTACCACGGACTATTACAAGCGCCAAATGGAGACGAATTCTAATTTGGAAGTTAACGTACAAAATCTGTTCACACGATACACCGCAGATGTTATGGGCATTTCTATGCTTGGTGTACGGATAAATTCTCAAACGGATGAGGACAATGAATTCTACCAGTTGACTTTGAAGGCTACACACTTCACGAATTGGCAATATTTTAAAGTTTTTCTATATCGCACGTTCTACAAAACGATGAAGGTTTGTTTTATGACGACCATCAAAGCGCCTGATCATATGATTTTTTGAAGTTGTTTTTTTCATAGTTTTTCAATATTCGAGTTTTCGATGCAAACTTCTCAAAATATTTCCATGATTTAGTCTGGGATACAATTGAGAGGCGAATGAAAGATCCCATCCCTCTTCCGGATTTCATAAGTATTTTAGTCGATTTACGGAAGCAGTGTGAAAAGACCGATGGTGACGGCCGGACTCACCCGATCCAATGGACGGAAGACGAATTGGTGGCTCAATGTTTCATCTTGTTTACCGCAGGTTTTGAGACATCGTCCGTGACGATGGGATTTCTGGCTTACGAATTGATGCAGAATGCCAACATTCAGGACGAATTGATAGCAGAAATTGATCAATATCGCGAAGAATTGGCTGGCAGCCCACTCACCTATGACATGCTGAATAAAATGAAATACATGAATATGGTTGTGGAGGAGACTCTGAGAAAATGGCCGCCAATATACGCTTTAGATCGACTTTGTACGAAAGCTTACACTCTAACTGACGACAATGGACAATGTATCAAATTAAATGTCGGAGATTCACTTGCAATACCCGCGTCGGGAATTCATCGAGATCCAAACTTCTTCCCAGATCCCGATAGGTTTGATCCGGAACGATTTAGTGATGCGAATAAAAGGGATATTGTGCCATACTCGTATATTCCATTTGGAGTTGGACCTAGATATTGTATAGGTATGAAAATTACATTTTTTTATCTTATTATCGATAGAAATGGACTGTATCATTTTACTTTTAGGTTCTCGATTTGCCCTGATGCAAATCAAAGCTATTATGTTTAATCTTTTGTCAGAGTTCAAGTTCAAACCCTCGCCGAAAAGTCGTATTCCAGTGGCATTAGTCCCATCCGGGTTTACACTAGAACCCAAAGGTGGTTTCTGGATGTATTTGACACCCAGGACAAAACTTATTTAGTATAATTTAATTTTAATTGTCTTTCTAAAAAATACATATTTATTTCTGACATTGTGGGATCGCCTTTAATTATTTCGTAGTCTCCCTATTTACAAATGGGTCCTTTTTACACTGGAAACCAAACGGGCCCAGGGCAACAGGGTATTAAACTGACCAAACGTTGTGACATGTGGAAGGGTTACTATCACTGCTCCACGAAATATATAATCCTACTAATAAGACAATCTAAAAGCAATTGCTGAAGGAAGTAGTGTTTTCAGTCACTTCCCAAGGACATTCGCCTTTGCAGTGACTGTAACAAAAGAACTTGGAATTAAATGATTCAGTCTCAGACTCAGATGTTACAGCACTGGCTACCGTAGCAAATCAGACAAAGTTAAACAAAAAACATAGGTAGAGGCACACCATCAGAAGAAAATCCTTTTAAAATGGGCTCCAAAATCTCCTCCATAGATTGAAGCTACCATTTTGGAAAAACAAACAGCAACCCAAAATTGCCTTGATGTTTCCGCCATATTGTTCCGGCGAAAACTTCCAGAGGAAACTAGCAATCCAATTTTTTTCTTGCTGTTGAAATTTGAAACCAGCGACACCAAATTATCTTAGTTTCTGGGTTGGCTAAGTATCCGGCCCATCATATTCCCGTTTTTCGAAATCCCGACATTCATTATCGACGAGATAATAACACGCCAGTTGAAAATCCTGCTCAATTGAAGTCCCGTCTAATCAAAATACCGCCAAATTAGCGGGGTATTGAAATGGCGGGATATTAAGTTGGCGGGATTTTGATTAGACGGGATTTCAGTTGCGGAATATTTAGCTGGCGGAATAATGAACGTCAGGATTTTAAAAAACGGTAATATGATCGGCGGGATATCGTAGCGAATAAATAAACAAATATTTCGACAGACTTAAGCTAGGAGAAAGTATCGCATTAACTGCTCGAATTCCCATTACATAACTATTGATGTTTTGTTAGCAATGACAATGTTGTTGTTGTTGTTGTAGCGATTCAAGAGTTTTTTTATTTTCTCTTGAATCGAAGGGGGTCTTGGCAGCTCTTGGCCGTTTTTTTTAACAACGGGTAGCTCCGGGACGATTTACATCGAAGAACCGGCTGCCGTAGGAGCATTTTATGGACAACACAAACATCCATGGGTCACAGTGGGATTCGAACCAACGCACCGGCAATTCAGAGATAGAGTGGCATCTCTGCCACTGAGCCACCGAATGCCCCAGCAATGACAATCACTTTTGGCAGTATTTTGGCGGGACTATTTCACTATCCACTAGCGGAACTCTAAAACGGACGGGATTTTTAGTTGGCGGGATTTTGATTTTTTGTAATCGCGGAATTTTATAATGGCGGGATTTAGTAATGTCGGGATTATGTTAAACGGGATTTTTTGTAAAAAGCGGAATTATAAACGGGGGGGAATTTTGTTTTTCGGGATTCTGTAGGTATCCCAATGTTTCTGCAACACCGATTCGACGTGTATTTCCCGTGTGGTCAGGCACACCAAAAATGTTTGTTCCAGCAATGGCCTCAAATGCATAATCAGCGACCAGATTGGATGAGTACTTACCGAGGAAATCGGCGTTCCATTCAGGAGAGGGCTACTCCAAAGTCTTACTTCTCTCTAGTTCTAACCTTTCTGCAAAGTGCGAGTACGAGGAATTGTATTCATACGGACTATTGAGTGCAGTCGTCACGTCAACTGTTTTTTTTTTATAGTCGTTAGAGTCAAACACCACTATACTTCAACCATCACGAGTAGACGGGAAAGATTCTTTTTTTTGACAATAGAAAAATTCCCCTCTACTCTACCTTTTACTCGTCTCATATAAAGCGCGCTATAACACCGAGAGCTGGTGATTCAATTAAAAAACGTGGTCCCCGTTCCTAAAAAGGGCAGCCCCAACTTACCTACCGTCCCATCTCGCTCTTATCAGAATGTTATAACTAAGGTGTTCGAGAGAATCGTCTTCAATTTCATCAGTGAAAATTTCGAGCATACCATTTTGGACAATCAGCATTTTTTTCGCAGAAACAAATCCACAGCCACTAATTTAGACCAATTTTTTCATTACGTGGCTAAATCATTTGATAGCCACCTGGATTTTCACGCAATATATGCGGACTTTTCGAAAGCGTTTAACACCGTGAATCCTTCTATTTTATTTAAAAAAAATACTACTCTGTAGTTCTCCTATCCACTCAGTGATTTGGCATTCTTCGTACCTCATCGGTCGGTCTTGTTATGTCGTATTTAAGAATAAATGTTCGACTCCTTTCTGTCCAACTTCTGGTGTTCCTCAGGGCTCAATCCTCGGCCCTCTCCTTTTCCTGTTTCTCGTCAATGACCTTCCATCTCTTCTAAGTTGTGAATTTTTGCTATACGCCCATGATTGCAGGCTATTCTCAATGGTTTCTATAATGTTTCTGACAGTCGTATGCTAAAAAACTTCCACTGACCGGCATCTAAATATATCTCAATTTGATGTAAATGATATGTATTCATTAAAATCGTCTCCGCTCATCTTTCCATAACTCCATTTTTCTGGTCTTAACTACCTCTATAAAGGACTTAAGTGTAACTTTTGATCCTAAATTAAAGTTTTCGGAGCATTACTCTAACCTGGTCCTCATTGGCGTAACGTACGGTGTTCCATGTGTTCAGTGGAACATAAGGGCCCCAAAGGTGAAAATACAAAGATTTTTTTCTTTGATCACGCAAGGTAGCTGCAGAATCTATGATAGAGGTAATATATTCCGAAACTACAATTTTTGTGTACAATTAAGCTTAAACTTCGTAGTTTTACATAACAATTGGCTTGATACTGTAATAAAACAATCATCAGCGCAATCAATAAATTTCAAGGAAAGCGTCACCCAGCTTGTTGAGTAGAGATTTGTATGAATACCATCATTTTCTGAGATTTTGATCACAAGCATATTGAAGAGATATTAAGTTTTAACTCGCTAGGAGTACCCCTCTTGAAGGCTCTTGCAAAAAATTGAGCCATGGTGATCCAGTTCATTGAATGTTTTAAGCTTGAAAGTAAAGTGAATCAAGGAAAATATATTGACTGAAAGATTGTCTAATAAGGTCCAAGTCAGAAAGCCTTTTTTTTAAATAGGACTCATCAAATCAAGAAACAGATGCCTGCCGATAAAAACTCCTGTCCATATAATGGAGGAGCTATGCCATAAACTTGATTTCAGTCGATTTAATTCACCTTGGACTTGGTAACGCCAACAACTGCTGGTAGTTTTAACTTTGGCAGGGTCATCAAAGCTCTATACATGTCAGCTAGCGGATGGAGTTCTCAGAGCAAGGAAAACACATCTAGTCTAGGATAAACTGGCCAGACGTACAGCATTTTGCAGTATAGTACAGCGTTTTGACCTGTCGTACCGCATTCCCCATGCCATACAATGAAACCTAATTCACTACAAAATAAGCTCCTTGATGAGGCCTGTGATCAGTCATGTCTGCTTCTATGGTGTAAAGTTTGATCCCTCTACCCTGTGCGGTCGATATAATCAAGATAATCGCACTTGTAAGCTCCATTTTCAATAACTCGGGAAGCTTTCCAGATCTCTCGGAAATTTAGATACTTGTAGAGCTCTTTGGCGCTAATATTTCCTCCAAATTGCACGGTCCGCCAATCCGCGGTCGGAAGCTACAGCTAGCGATCGGTGAGCCAAAGGATGGCATATTGTAAAATTTAGACCTATACTCTCCGTACAATTACTTACATAGATCCTGCAGTTCGCCCTTCGCTGTGCTCAGACCTTTCTCTGTCTGTCGTGCATTAGAGAATAAGCCAACATTTTTGCGACATAGACCTCGGACCTGGAACCTGCAAGTATGACTAAGGAATTTCTTGAGAACTGAATTCCGCAAGTATGTGTACAGCATTGGGCCTTCGGGAGTATGGTCACCTTAGGATCAATGACTGTTACGAGAGACCTCGAAGTCGTGCTTTTTCGCTGCTTATCTCGAATTTAGAGAGAAATAGGCCATGTAGATGATATTACAAGTTCTCCCATATACATAGTTCAATTGTGGACTGCTTGAAAAGCTGATTCTGTCAATATTCCCTGGTTAAACAATTTAACGTGAGGACCCCCATTCCTGTATCAACACAAGAAATTTGTTAAACGTTACACTAGTCCTATTTGTCTCTCATGTAAGAAGCACCTTACAGTATGCTTCAGTCGTATGGGCTCCTACCCCTACGACAGGAGCTACTTCATCAGGGGCAACTGACAGCCTAGAGTCGGTACAACGAAAATTTTCAAAGTCGTTTCTTTTTACATTTAACATTCCCTACCATTCATACACCGATCGTTTGGAATTCCTTAATATGCTGACTTTAAGCGAAAGAAGAAAATACCTAGATGTGAGCATTTTGTTTAAAATTTGTCAAGGTCACCTATCTTCATCTCTTTCCAACGACCTCAATTTCTGAGTTTCTACCGATAAAACACGATCGTCGGCCATTTTCGAGCATTCTTTCAACCAATTTTCTGTTTATGTATATGAACTCGTCTCTAGTCCTCCAAGCAGAGGTCGGAGACACTTTGGAAGCTCTGGTTTGGTTGGGTAATCACATCGTCTCTAGAAGGGACGCCATTTTTTTATACTGGAGATAGCTGGAAGCGTTAAAGGCGACCCCCAACACACAAAAACGCCTGTTTTCGCTTGCTCTTTGGTAATTGAAGGCGCCGTAGAACGCAGGACTAACGCAAGACATACCTACGTCGAAGATAATCTGGCCTAAACTTGACACTGTCCACTCCACTATACTACGGTCAATGGACAGGAAACATATTCATAGTTTTGTGGGGCCTATTTAAATTAATTATAAATTTGTTCTTGTTCTTGTTCCTTTCACTCTACGATAGAAGGGTATAAAAATCAGAAATTTTATATAGAGATCATCAACACAGCATAGTCGATTTATGTGTACCTATATATTGGATATATGCATAATACATGTACGTTGTGTGAGGTTGTTCACTACGCAGGTCACTTTCAATGCGACCCTCAAATCCAGCTCAACCTTTGGCCATGTAGGGAATCTAATGAAATAGCTCAAATGGCTTGATCTTTGGCCGCCTATATAGGGTAATTATTGTCAGTTTCGCAGTTTGCCAAAGTTCATGTTAGGACAGAAATATGAATCACCTGCTCTGAAGGATCTTGTCGTACGGGGTGCAGACCATGTTGAAGAAACGGAACCGAGACAATATTATGAAGCTGCGTCGGGCGTTGTTAACGGAAATGCTTTTTTCAATTTCCTTCAACTTAACTCCGAAGTGTTAGATATCAAAGGGTATGAGCGCAAGAACTTTACTTTATAGTTAAACTACGAAAAGTAAAATTATTCCAGCTTAACATAGGAATGGAATGGAATACCATAGTCAGCTTAACATAGGAATGGAATGGAGTACCATAGTCACGCATGCAGCACTATTTTTAATCACGGCAATTCGAAAGACAGTTTTTTTCTTATTTTATCTTATCCTTGTATACAACAGGCTCACTCAAGAAGTTGGCGAGAGTGAAGATCACTTCCTTCACTTTAGTTTTCCTTAAATTATATTTTACTTACGATTCTTTGTTGTATCCATTCATGATGCGAATAAACCAAACTTCCTCCCATATCTCCGGTCAGTTGACTTTTATCGATGTTTTCATGAAGATCGTCCAGCGACGAGCAGACAATTAGACGAAAACGAAATTCTTCTTTGAAAAATTTTGAGCTTACCTAATACAGGAAAATGTAATTTTTATTTTGCATTGTGCTAATATTAATATATCGTCTCTAATTATAACACAAACTTACTTCCGATATGGCTTTTTGGAAGAATCCCGATGGCCGCAAAACATAAACTACATGAATAATTCCCGGAAAATAGACCTAAAATCGTTTTACAGTTAATATTCTTCAATCGGAAAATACAATTTAAATGCTAGTTGTAGTATAATTGATGACAAACCGATATTTTTAATAATACTGCTTTAACTGCTGTCCAGCGATCTTTTCGTCGATCAATGATGATATGAAAGCCTAAATCAGCATCTTGCATTCTGGAAGGAAAATATATTGTGAATTGGTGACTTTGTTTATATAGGCTTGTGATATCATATGATACAAGGAAATAAGTTATCCACGGCCGGATTTCCCATATAGGCAACCTGGGCAACAGCCCGGGGCGGCAAATTTTGAGGGGCGGCATATCTCTGAGACTTTGACATTTACGGCTCATCTTAAATTCTCCCAAGATGTGAAATTAATTAAACCCTGCTAAAGGTTTACTCAGTGGCGGCTGTACAGATTTTTACCATCCGAAGATTTATCGACTGATCCTTGTTTTGTTCAACATGTCTGGCTAAAAAGGATCGAATTAGGCTAAATTTTTAGAATCGAAATAAAAAACCCGTGCTTTTAGCTTTTACCTCAGACCACGAGGCATATGAATAAAGTTGAAAATACTACCCTAAAGTTTCCATTGGAGGCTTTAGCCTACTCAGTCCGTCAATCCTCTCTAGCCATAGATACTTGTAGCGAAAACGTACGTATAATGAAGATAATCGCGAATGGTAGGAGTAAAGTTTCCTTAACTTCTCTTGTGTGTTATCGAGTTTTGACTTGCGAGTTACTAGGAACCCGAAATTATCTGCTCATCACGGGACAGTTTTATGTGTTGCTTATGCAGATATTGTTTTTTAAGCCTTAAAATCGAAAACTTCAGGGGCATTGAGTTTGAGCTTCAATGGAGCAGAGACACAACCTCTGTGAGGCAATTCCGAAATCTGGTGCCGATTAGGTATGTCGTTAATCCAGATTGTTGATTCAAGTCGGTAGAACATCTGCCATAAGAGAACAGAAATATAATTCAAAATTGCAGCTCTCCGACAAAAGGAAAATGCATTTGAGCGCTCAGATTCTCCCGTTATAGTCAATTTACGAAGGTAATAGATAATTGATCAATTGTAATTTGACAAAATTTGAGAAAAAAGTTATCGAGCTACACATATATATATATATGTATATTTTTTGAAAGTTAGGGGTCGCAACGCTAAAAAGATTAGGAACCTATGAACTACGCCATAATAGAGTGAGGCCCCACCGCATCATGGGTCCATTACTGGAAAGCAACAATGTACTATTAAGTCGCCTTAACCGTGGTCCTACGGCAACTGCCTCTCCGGGGCAGACCTCACCAGTTTTCTACAAAACGGCCAAAAGCTGCCAATATGCCTGCCTGGCAAGAGCCCTGAAGGTTCGATGCAGGAAGGTTGTGTTTGTCTGTGTAATTGTGTGGATACGATAAGCTGACCAGACGTACAGCATGTTGTTGTACAGTACAGCATTTTGACCCGTCGCGTCGCGTCGTACAGCATTTCGAATGTCACTACAGAATAAGCTCCTTGGTGAGGCCTGCTTTCAAGGTGTAAAGTTTGACCACTGCACTCCTTACGATCGATATTTAGCGAAATAAACGCGCTTTTATGTTTGGCAACCGTTCATATCCGATACCTCGTGAACTGTTCCCAATCTCTCCGAAATTTTGCACACACTTGTAGACCTACTTGGCGCTCATATTTTCTCCAAATTTCACGGCCCACCTATCCGGGTTCAGACGTTACAGCTGTCCATAACGCACTTGTGTCTTTTCTAATCAAAAATCGTCCATAGCTTGGCAATTTTTGAGCGGAATTTTGAAATTTGGCAAACATGTTAGGCACCGTACTGCCCATATGTGGTGAACACTTCAAAGCTCTAGCTGCCAAGGTTGACGTCGATGTTATATTCCCAGCACTTTTGGAGTAGTAGCTTCACTGTGAAAAGCTAATCGGTCGTTGATCGACCAGGTCTGAAGCCGCCTTGATACTCGCCAATGATTCGTTCTGCGTACGGATTAATTCTCTTTTCAAGAATTTTAGATAATATCTTATAGGCCGTACAAACTAATGATATGCCCCTGTAATTCTCACACTTCAGCTTGTCACCCTTTTTGTGGATTGGGCAGATTATGCTTTTGCGCCAATCTTCGGGGATTTCCTCGTCGTTCCATATTTTCAGCAGTAGCACATGTATAGCATTGGTCAGGCACGTTCCACCATGCTTCAGCAGTTCTGCTGGGATCTCGTCAGCGCCGGGCGCTTTATTATTTTGAAGCGACTGTATGGCAAGACTCACCTCCTCTACTGTTGGGGGTAGAACGGGAGGGCCTGGTTCGGCTAACTGCTCAAGAGCTGGCTCCGCGGGGGATGTTGATGGTACATTGAAGAGCTCTTCAAAATGCGAGGCCCATCGTTTGTTGACGCTTTCGATGTCGCTGATGATGTTACCATCCTTGTCCTTACATAGGCTTGTCCTGGGTTGATATCCGTTCTTAACATTATTTATAAGTTTGTATCACTGACATGAGGAGACAAAATTTATGCCAATACGTGACCACAATCTCCTACTCTCAAAACAGTATCTTGTTGTTTGCTATCGTGAGGATCATCCCAATCATTATCTCATGGACTGAATTCCTCCACCACGACATGTCAAGCGTGGTTTACGAGACCTTGCGATAGAGGTTCAGGGATACAAACGGGACCCTTACGATGAAGTTACATACCGAGCCGCCATCGCAGCGATCCACACTGAAGAAGTGAATCGGTCCATTGCGAGCTTAGGTGCGAAAAGAGTCCTCTCAGAGCGCCCACCGCCAATTTCGCCTGAGGAGATTAGACTCCCGAGAGCCACCAGAGTAACACTAGCTCAACTTCGGTCGGGCTTTTGTTCACGCCTTAGTTCGTACCTTCATCGCATAAACCCGGACATCCAAAATATCTGTCCAAATTGCGATGGTACTCCTCATGATGTGGGTCATTTGTTTCAATGCCCCGCTGCGCCCATTGATCTTACCCCTATATCGCTGTGGGAAAACCCTATCGAAGCAGCTATGTTTTTGTCCTTAGACCTCAAGGACACAAATATTAACGAACCATAACTCGTACCCACATAGATGCACAGCGGTTCCACACCTTTCTGCATCGCTAAAAGAAGAAGAAGAAGAAGTCGCCTTAACCTCTTGTGGGGCATTACGCGGCATTAGTGGAAAACGCATTCCTTTCAAAACTTGTATACACAAATATGGACTCAGGAATTAGTTGGATTGGCGAATCGGTCCATGATTTGAATCTTGCTACTGTTTATTGTACTTTAGGCCGGGGTAAACTTCGTACAGTAGGGCCTCGGTTTGCGTCGGTAATAGGTTCCTAGAAATCGCGACGCAACATGAAACAACGCAAAACGAATTGTGAATTTTCGATAGCAAATTTTTGAATTTTGTAAAGAAAAGGTATCAAAATAACGACGCAAGTCGAATTTTCACAACGCAAATCGTAAAAATGGTGTTACTTCTAAAACAGCGCAATACGAAAACAACGCAATGTGAATCGACGCAAATCGAGGCTCTACTGTATTTTCAGTTTCAGTAATACGCATTAAAATTTCCGTGTGAAAAGACTGCTCTTCTTTCAGGTATATATGTATAGTGAAAGAGGGCGAAAATGTGATGAGTGCACAAGGGCGCCATAGACGATAAATCCGGTACTGAAGTTATCTCTTTCTCTAATTGCGGTAACTTTAATGAAAAGATGTTAAAATCAATACGTACATATTTACAACATTTACAACAACGTTCAAATATTATATGGAAGAACGGTTTGTAAAATTTCAATAGTGCTTCTATAAATTTGAAATATAGAAAACGAAGCAAATTCAATAGATTCCGGGTGAAGAAACTTAAACAATCAAGCTCAGTATGCTACAATGATACATTAGTATTGTTATCGATTATTTCGTACATCTATGGAATCAAAATTAACTCCCGTGGGTATTATAACAATCGTAATCAATAATATTGTATTCAAAGAAGTAGTCAATTTACGTATCAAAAAGTTCAGTTCATTATCATTTTCACTAGATTACTCATCAAAAGCAATTCTTGAAGACTTGAATATTTATTCATGTGAATAGACTCTTATTTATAAGCCCTCCAGCACTTGCTATTTATTTGTCCATACTTCACACCACATCGCTAACTAAAGTCATATCTACACTAATAGCAGTGACGTTAAGTGGTATATATACATAGTTTGTTTATTTGAGAATGTAATTACTCGACACTTACGATGGTACTGATGTCAAATATAAAATCAATTTCTGATAGTCTGCATCTTCTAGTAAGTGAAAATTATTGTTATCCGGAAATATGATCAAAGGACATCCATCTGATGATCGTCCACCTAAAAGATACATCTTTCATTAATTAAACAGATCGTTTTCAAAGAAAATGAAAAACTCACCCGTAATAATGGCATGTTGTGGATGCAGTAAATCGGCAACATCGCCAATATTTAACGCCTCCTCTGCCGAGCTAACGTTCGAAGAATTCGCCTGTTGCAATAACGAATTAGAGCTTCCACCGGTGGGATTAGATTGCATTATGCCAGGATAAAAGGACGATGATATCGGTGGTAGTGTTGCGATTCCTGGCGAATTTCCATTTTGTAAATGGTTCTGATTGAGCACTGTCTGAACGGATGTTGTGCTACTGTAGGAGTTTTGATGTTGGAACAGATGTTGATTCGAGCGATAATGTTGTTGGCTTTGTAAAGATTGTCTATGTTCTGTTATTGTTGCACTTTCAATTTCGCTATCTGAAAAAAAAACAAATAAAGTTTTCATTAATATACTAAATTAATGATTGACCTAAAAAAGGCATAAACTAGAACTGCCATGATATATACAAAATGTAGGTCGTATTTTACTTTAGGAATACATTTTCGCGACAGAATTCATTTTGAGAGACCTGCAAATTTGTAAACAAAAATATGTTATCTAACTAACCAAGCAATCAACATACCAGATACAAAATTAAGTATTTACCCATATGCAGAATCAAAAGGTATAACCATTAAATTTGCATATTTTCTACAAAAATGTGTGGTATTGGTTAACATACGACGAGTACTGCGTCATCGCAGTCTGGTTTTTGAATATTTCTTTAAAACAGAATCTGTATGAATAAATGTTCTAGTGGCAGATGAAATGCGGGTAAGTATTGGGGCATAATGACGTGGTGAACAATTGCATGATTTAACATAAATGTATGATACGGCCAGAGCCGGATTTCCTGTATGGGCAACCCGGGCAACTGCCCGTGGCGGCAGATTTCAAGGGGCGCCACGAAACTTGTTAGTGTTTTAAATTCTTTGAAAGACGCTTTTTGAAAACTCATAGAGATAATTTTAATTTATACTAGTTACATGTTTTCGCCTTAATTCAGGACGCCCAATCACTACCTCAACTAAAATTGTAATGCGATTGCGCCTTTGGATTTATCCTACTGGCGGCGGGTTATTTGATTAGACTAGGAGTAGAAAGAATATCTTCGTAGCGCCTTAATTTAAACAAAGAGAAGTGTATAACATAAATATGCTTCAGTGTCCATTTTATCAGAAGTCGAGAGGCCTAAAAATCAACTAACTCGTGAACGTACATTACATATGGGACTGTATTTTTAGTACTTGGCCACTAGCTCCTGATTTTGCGACTACAAGTTACCTAAAATACCTTCAAATAGGGGAAAAAATTTAAAAATGTTTTAGTCATAACAACCCTTCGGAAAATACAAAATGGCTTCAAACAAGGACCACCATATAGTCTAGTCACAATGAAGAAGAAGAAAAGGAAGTAGTCCAAGCCCTAAGATGGACTATCGAAAAGGAGCCACTTTCGGTGTTCTCCTTCTCTTTCTATCCTACCATTATGTATTGTTAGTCTCGTTTAGTCTGGCTGTCATCCCAGTACATATGTTGGTTGAATGAATGAATGAGATAGCAAATGGTCCCACATTTTTGGTCTATGACTCTGTCCTTCTATTTTCTTAGGCTGCGTCTAGTCATTACGTGACTTAAAATTGCAGTCCTGATCTTCCTTAAAAAATTTCGTTGTGGAACAGGATCAAAATCGCAAAAAAAACGTTAACAAAAATTACTGTCAATTGTAGCGGTACCGCTTAACGCATTTTGAAAATTTATGCTGTGTTCGACGTGCAATAACGTTCCTCTAAAATCTTCATGGACAGCATTTGGGGGAGGGGGTCTATCAAATTTTGCAGTAGCATCATTTTTCCATCGAATAAGTGTGATGTGGTGAAGAAGCGTTTAAATTGTAATTTATCAACTTTCGCTCAGAGTAAAATTTAAAATCACACAGCAAAAAAAAATATTTAAAATAATGAAAATCAGTAAAACGTAGCAATTACCGTAGCGCCTAATGATTTTTGATGAATTGCACGAATGAGTGGTTGAATTTTCGATTTTTTTTTCACCGTAACAAAAACTCTCTTGAAATCAGACCCTACGTTAATTGTACTTGACAATGGAAACCGTAAATGTTACTGCATTATTCGAAGGATCCAGATGAGGTCAAAGCGTCCTCTTCAAAATTTGGCGTAAGCTTACGTAAAATTGAAATTCCTGCTAAAAAAAAAACAGGAAAACATGTCGATTTTTCCCTGTCAATTCTAACGCCAATAGCAAGTCATTTCAACATTTTTGAAAAAAAAAACCTTAGGAGTCCGGACCTGGAGCGAACATATATTTTGAAAAAAAATATAAAATTTCCATAATCACATACGCCCGCTTACGTTCTGCGTACTATGGATATGTGACTTCTGTAAATTTCAAACCTAATCAGTGGCGGAGGGCGGCAATTTGGCTACTGCCCAGGGGCGCAATAGAGGCTAAATCCGGCCCTGGATACGGCACATAATCGTATGTACAATAAAGCGTCGATTTTCCGATCTAATGCTGCCAGGAATAGCTCGGATAGCCGAAAGTTTGGATACCTAACCGAACGTCCAAACAAAAATACAGGATGGTATAAAATTTTATTTGCTGGTAAATTGCAACTCAACCAGCATAATTAAGTCACGCTCTGTGGCTCACTTGGTTGAGTGGCACTCTACGATGCTAGTAATCTAGAGGTCCGGAGATCGAATCTCGGCGTGGTCCAAAATTTCTGTACATGTGCGGATAGGAAGTATATAGTGCTTGCTACATTTACATATCATACACTCCGAAATGACATGCAATATAATATTAACTCGAAATTGCCTATAAACGGCTGTGTTAACGGACCATGGCCCTAGATGGGGTTACAGGGTACTGAGAAGAAGAAGAATTTTTCATTTTATATTACACACATTTCATAAGAAAAAAGTTATCCCTGATTCGGTAAATCGGGATGGGGGGTATAACAGGTCCTCAGTCGTTCACAGACTATTAAGTGATCCTCCGATCATTTTAGATCTCTAGACTATTTTTATCATTTTACAATTCCTAGCCTAGGGCCATCGAATAGTCACCGAGGACAAGTTGTAGTTACATTATTAGTTGTTTCATGGAATGTATGATTTATGTATAAGATGAACAATGTACTAAGCGATCCAACAAAACATTATTATTCAAACTTATAATCAGTAAATTGCAAGAGTTTAAGGTTGTCAGAAGTACAGATTTGTTTGTGCTATAACAATATCATGCGGAAAGGAATGTGTGCATAATCTTCATGTTCTGGACATTACATTATGTACATATATTACAGGGTGGCACATATAAAAGTATATTTGTACATAGCACAACTTTTTTGTTTATTCAGAAGAGATCAAAATCGTGGTTTCAGCAAGACGGAATACCTAGCCATATCGCTCAAGCCACAATTTACATTTTATACGAAATGTCCGGGACAAGAAATATTTCAAGAAGAGCCTCAAGAAATTGACCTGTTCGATCCAAATTACCGGCTGCAGATTTTTTTTTCATGAGTTTCTGCTAATAAGCCCAGAACTATTGCGGCACTATACAGCTATTCAGCCAGAGACATTGCGGAAAGTAATGGACGGTAGAATGGGCTTGGCTTTGCGAAACAAGTAACCGACGTCATCTCAAAGAAATCATCTTCCGATTATAATCTTGTTCAGTTCGAGATCTGCTGATCCTGGCGCCCCCGAGAAAATGTTGGCCAAAAACCGAAAATAAAATAAAAATTGCCACGGGCAAGGAATGCTTTTAATTTTGGACATACATATCTAAGTTCGGAATCCATTGTCGCAATTCAAATTGTTTGAACATTTGTTTGTTAGTGCAGCCCATATATTTTGGAACTACCGGAATTTTTAGGAAGTATGCAGTGGAGCGCCCTAAATCTCGACCTAAAATATTCTCAGCGGTGTTCATTAAATGGATTTAGTAGCAGCGAATTAATCAAAGAAAATACATTTGTTGCCACTTTGCAACGCTTTTTAACAACCGATTACCCCTGGTGTACTTTAAAAGAAGTTCGCAAGAAAACCATAATTCATTAATGGCAAGCAAACCATAATTTATTAATGGTATCAATATTAGAGTTGAGTCCGCGCCTCCCTTCACTGATCGTCCCGCCTCCCTAAGGGGGAACCCTCCCCCAGTTTGGGAATCACTGGTTTATACCTTCTAAATTTCCTGCAATATATTTGAATAGTATGTATAAAAATAAAAATTTTTGAGTTTTGTTTTCGTTCCTTTTACTTGTTGAAATGATTCATGAATTTTTTTTGTTTTCCTTTGAACCTCCAAATGAAAAATATCGGAAAAAAATATAGGTATATTCGTTGCATAGTGTAAATGAATCTCCCATGTCTCTAGTATATTTTAACAAAATTAAATTTTAGGAGAAAAAAAATTATGTTATACTTAAATGGTATATGCTTTTGCGTGGGTCACCTTGTATATACATTTACCGGCTAAGATTTAGTGCCTAATCTCGGCATTTCACGAGAATCTATACAAATACGGTCAAAATGTTGATTATCGTGAAATCGAATTCGCCCGTAAGGGGGAGGATAAAGGTTGAAAGGCTCCGGCCGATTCATATATCCTTTTCAGTTGTGGCATAACTGCGGACCCTTAAAGTACAGTCAGACGCTACTAGTTACTAGCTACTAGTGCAGCGAGTAAACTGCATGCGTGAAATCTCCACGGTGACGACTTCACCAACGAAAGTGTCATGTAAATAGGTGACTAGGCGTTGTTACGACGTCGTCAGCGAAAGTGTGTGCAACTGTATGCGTAAATAGTCACCCTATCTACCTAGGAATTAGTTGCATGCGCGAAATTACCACGGTGACTACGCGACGTCGTAAACAATCAAAAAAGTGTTATGCAATTTTACTAGTAGCTAGTAAAATGTTAATAGGACATGTTCAATGCGACTAGCAACCAACCAGCAAGTGAATATGCGCTACAATTATTTATCGGTGGATTTCGAATTAACGGCTCAACCGATCGACACGAAATTCAGTGTTAATGTGTAGAATGGTAGGGTATTTGCTACGAATACCTTTGAGATTGGGAAAAGTTAACAGGGTATCCCAAACGAGGTGCAAAAGTAGATTATAATCGGCAACAAATTCTGTATGAATGTGTAGAATGGTAGGGTATTTGCTACAAATACCTTTGAAATTGGCAAATGTTAACAGGGTGTCCCAAACGAGATGTAAAAGTGGTTGTCATACTAATAATACAACACAAAAAATTAAAAAAAACACTGCAGTTACAGTCGTCGTAAGACTTGTGCATATAGTTTTGCCCGTTTGACCGAAAACATTCACAAAAAGTGACTGTTTGCTGTGCATTTTCGTCAAGTGGTGGCGCTTTTTTTTCAATGCACAGTAAACAGTCACTTTTTGTGAATGTTTTTGATCGAACGGTCAAAACTATACGCCCAGTTCTTACGACGTCTGTAACCGCAGTTTTTTTTGAATTTTTGTATTGTGTTAGCTATTGTTTGTTGGGTAGGCCAGCAACTAATAGGCCCATTATGACAACCACTTTTTTACCTCGTTTGGGACACCCTGTTAACATTTCCCAATCTCAAAGGTATTCGTAGTAAATGCTCTACCATTCAACACATTCATACTGAATTTATTGTCGATTATAATATTCTTTTGCACTTCGTTTAGGCCACCATGCTAACATTTCTTAATCTCAAAGGTATTTGTAGCAAATACCCTACCATTTTACATATTTACACTGAATTTCATGTCGATATATGTACACCCTTTTCCGAAGACAAATAAAATAATCTACTTTGAACCTCCTCTGGGACACCCTGTTAACATTTCCCTACTTCAAAGGTATTCGTAGCAAATACTCTACCATTTTACACATTCACACTTAATTTTGTGTCGATCGGTTGAGCAGTTAATTCGAAATCCACAAAGGGGTCGCAGAGGATGTTGTGGGTTACCAAGCCCGGGGTACCCGAAATTATTGGCTTGACGAGGAATGTCAAAATTCGGTAGATGCGGAAAACGAAGCATATCGCCAATGGACCGAACGCGCAACTAGAGCCAAAAACGAGACCGAGGCTTATTTCGTGCGCGGCCGAAATTTGGATACCCTTCGCTTCCCTCGGGCTAAAAGTCTTTTCGGGCGTACCTACGACTTGTATTTAATCCCCCCCCCCCTCCCACCCCCAATTCTTTTCCTTCTGTCTTCACAAAAGTTCGGTTGCGTCGACAAAACAATATATGTATTTGTGTGGGGTTTGGTTGGAATAAGTGGGCAAATAAAATTATTTACTCATAAAATTTTATTGTGGGATGCGGGAGCATGGCACCATAGTCCGATTCCATGTGTTTTGACCTTTTTATTTGCTTTGATGGCAGCCCCACGACCCCATGGTCCGATTTGATCCAATCTTACATATGTTTTGTGTCATCAATAGAAATCCATTTGGGTGAAATTTCGTTGAAATTGGTGCACAAATAAAAAAGTTTTTCTTAGAAGAATCTAATTTGGGGGGTTGGGTTTGTATGGCTGCCCCATGACCCCATGGTCCGATTTGATCCAATCTTATGTATGTTTTGTGTCATCAATAGAAATACATTTGTGGGAAATTTCGTTAAAATTGGTGCACAAATAAAAAAGTTTTTCTTAGGAGAACCTAATTTGCGGGTTAGGTTTGTATGGCAGCCACATGACCCTATGGTCCGATTTGATCCATTCTTACATATCTTTTGTGTTATCAATAGAATCACTTTTGTGTGAAATCCGGTTGAAATTAGTACACAAATAAAAACATTTTTCTTAGAAGAAACGAATTTGGAGAGTTGGGTTTGTATGGCAGCCCCATGAACCCATTGTCCGATTTTACCGATTCAAACATACAAACTGCCTGCAGCAAAAAGAAGCATTTGTGCAAAATTTCAGCTTCATAGCTTTTAAATTGGCCGAGTAAAACGCGTCGCAACAGACAGATAGACGGACAGACAGACAGACAGACGGACAGACGGACATCGCCCAATCGACTTTAAGCAGGCATACGACAGTATCGATTGAAGTGTACTTTACAACATATTGCTGCATTTTAGTATATGTACCAGCAAAGCTAGTGCGACTTATATGACGATGACTAATACCGTCTCACAGGCCAGAGTGCAGAGCAGACTAACTGACCTATTTGAAACTCGTACTAGACTTAATCAGGGCGATGGACTGGCGCCGCCACTCTTCAACCTTGCTCTGGAGTAATTAGAGCCATGAATATGGACAGCAGCGGAACGCTACCCATCAAGTCGACTCAATAAGAGGCGTACGCCGACGACATCAACATCATGTCTCGAAGATTGGGTGATGCAGAAAGCCTTCTGCATAATCTGAAGAACGCGGCAAAAGAAGTTGGACTACGTATCAACGAAACCAAAATAAAGACTATGATGTAATCAAAAACAAAAACGCCAGTAAATTCAAGCATCTAAGTGGGAGACCTCAATATCGAGTATGTAGACAAATTTAACTATCTGGGTTGTAACTTATCAAAGGACGCCAACGAAACCGACGAAATTAAGCGACGGATACAACTAGCCAATAAGACCCATTTCTCGGTCCTCCCTATAATTAATTCGAAACTTGCGCACAGAAACACGAAGTTCCGCGTTTACAAAACGATCATCCGACCCGTGCTATGTTATGGTTGCGAAACATGGACCCCACCCAAGCCTCCAAAAATTTTCTAGACAGATTCGAACGAAAGGTCCTTCGGCGAATTTTTGGGGCCGTTCGCGAGCGAGACCAATCCGGTACAACCATGAGTTGTATCAATTGTACGATGAGCTGGAAGTAACGAAAATCGTGAAGCATCAACGTTTGCAATGGGCGGGGCATGTACAATGGATGGACGATAATCGCATGCCAAAGAAAGTAATGAACGCACAACGAATTGACGGAGCGAGGTTGCGTGGACGACCGAGAGCTCGCTGGAAGAACTCCGTAGGTGAAGACGCCTACCAGCTGCTGGGCTTTCGAAACTGGAGGACAAGGTCACGTAACCGCGACAATTGGAGGTCAACGATTCAGGCGGCCGACGTCGGGCTATCGCGCCACATTGATGATGATGAAGTAATTTACTGGGTATGAAATTTTAAGGATGGTGCGCCGTATTCAAGTGGAAAGATGATGAGAGGAGGATAACGAAAAAAATCCGAAATATTGAATTATTAGGAAACAAAATGATAGCGCTAATTTTATACAACTCTTGACTCTCTGTTTTTCATATTTGTGTCAAATATATTCCAGCATCAGCCCAAGTATTATTTTCTCTAGTCTGTTTCTATAATTTTACATACATACTATCTTTCTCAGTGGTTCCCAATCTTTTTCAGTCCGCGCCCCCCTTTGCGAAGTCTGCTGAGGCTGGCGCCACCGGAGAAAATTTTGGCCAAAAACCGAAAATAGGCATAATACAATTTTTATTTCCGTAATTGTTCACTTCGTGGGGACTTTAATTAGGTACATATTTGCGTTCTTCGGTTAATTGCTTTATTTTATTTAAAACTTCCTTATAATTTCTCAAAGCTGTAAAATACCGAGACATGATTTGCAAACATTTAAGCAATCACACACTAATTTTGGACAGAAGTCTAGACTTTTTTTATATTGGACTTGGTTGTTGTTGTTGTTGTAGCGATTCAAGAGATTTTCTTTTTCTCTCTTGAATCGAAGGGGGTTTTGGCAGCTCTTGGCCGTTTTTTTTAAACAACGGGTAGCTCCGGGACGATTTACATCGAAGAACCGGCTGCCGTAGTAGCATTTCTATGGACAACACAAACATCCATGGGTCACAGTGGGATTCGAACCCACGCACCGGCAACTCAGAGATAGACATCTCTACCACTGAGCCACCGAATTGTCATAGTCCAATGCAGAGAATTGCCTGTTAACAATGCAAATACTCGTATGCAAACACGTTACCCACTCTTGCATATAAAAAGCACAATTGTTTCTTAGTGGAGCCCAAGTTTTGGAATATTTTGGAC
Source organism: Microchrysa polita (assembly GCA_949715475.1). Classification (NCBI taxonomy): domain Eukaryota; kingdom Metazoa; phylum Arthropoda; class Insecta; order Diptera; family Stratiomyidae; genus Microchrysa; species Microchrysa polita. The sequence continues at coordinate 68,291,967 of OX454419.1, forward strand.
ATTTTTGAAAAGCACTCAACGTGAGTTTCTTCGGAAGTTTGGCAGTAGCAAGCATGGTGGGGATTTGTACAGCCAAAAGCAAGTGGAAAATGTTTACTTAAAATCATTTTTTGACAAAAAAAAAGTCATCATAACACAAAAAAAAATATTTTTGGCTTAATGATGAGATAAGTAAAGCAGTGCTATTACTGGAGCTATAAGAGTCCGAAGGTGTTCTAATAAATCAAAAGAATTTTTTTCATCACGAGCCTAGAGACGTCAATGTAAAGCGATTTCGACCTAAAATATTTTCAGCGATCTTTTAGCCAGAGGCTCTTAGCTAGTATGAAAATAAATTTATTGTTACAGCAATATATAAGTTGGACTCACGCCCCCTTTCCCAAGCCGTCACACCTCCCTAGGGGGGGGGGGGGGGCGCCCCACAGTTTGGGAATCACTGATCTTTCTGTTGCGTATGAATCACCCTGTACCCAGTATCTATATTTTCCGCCAAAATATCTGTACACAAAACTATCGTGCAAAAAATGCCGGTCAATATACCATTAAGTAGCTTCCGAGCATTATGTATTCTCGCACAATGAATCGGAATGGAAATTTGATTAAAGATGATGAGGAGTCTGATGTATAAATAAATACAATTAACAAAATAAAAAAAAAATGCATCTACCGTGTGATATTAGTAGTCCCATGATGTCGATCTGTGTATAAATGTAATCCGCAAAATTGACAGTGCTGTATCTTTGGTATAAGATAAAATCACATCGCGTACTTTTCCATGTACGATTATTATTATTTATTATTAACACTTCACTTTTTATCAAGCGCGTCAAATTTTAACGGCGATGAATTCTCAAATGCAATTAACTTGCAATTAACTTTTACCAGTTAATTTGTCTGGTAAGTTTTCATATTTCAGGGGAAAATGCACACAATTTTAAGTGCATAATTAAATGGGACACTGCAAATTCGTGTAAGATGTTTCGTGGTGTAACACTTTCATTATTGAGTGGGAAACATTTATGGACTGTGTCGTTGGTTTTCGTCAGCAATACACTTTCTTACACATTCTAAGCGAGCAAGGGGATATTATATTTGATAGACAACACACACCCTAGATTTTCACTCAATTAAAATACACTTTTCCCAGCCACTGCACCAAATCATAGCAAACATGCGATATTATTGCACTTGGTTTGATTTTTCAATCAATATAAACATCACGAAACGCACAGAGAACTTCTTGTTGGGCGTCCAAATTGTTTTCATCGAAGCCCGCACATCACTTCCTCCTAATTAAAGCAAACTGAAGATTTTTTCAGCAAATCACGTTAGAAATTCCGGACTCTGTGGGCATATATGATGCGATGCGTCTTCCCGGCAGTAAAGTAAGAGTGCGGCAAACAGTATTCAAGATCTAAGAGTGTATCTTTGGTTTTTGTTTTGATTTTCATTCATTTTTCGGTACGCAACAAGCAGAGAAGAAGATGCTGGTTGATATGTAGTGGCTCACATGAAAGCGCCAAGAATATTGAAAAGTGTGTCGCGGCTGATCGTTGTCACCATACACTATGGTAGCGAAGTTTTCGCTTCTTTAAAAATAAAATCGAAAAGAACGAACTCTATTTTAAGTCGCCCAAATTCAGTTCAACCGTTCTACGTTAGGTTTGCGCGTCGCGATTGCGGTTACGGATATGCACTCTCGAAATATGATAAACCCCATTTGCTGTCAAGACCCACCACAGTATGGGGATTTTAATGTTGGGAGAGATACACTTAAAAAGTACCACGCGACACGATAACTTGCACGACCGATAGTTTATCGCACTCTGCTTCGTCACTAGTTCTGTAAAATTTATAAAAGTTTCCGATTTTCTTGCAACTCAACACTGAGATCTAGCGCTAGTCTGTGAGGAACTTGTATCTGTGATCGAGACGATGACATCCCAATCCCATATTGACTCGATCAAATGATCATCGCTCATCGACTTCATTGCCAATAAGTGTTCATCTCCGATGTCTTGGCAGTTATCACCGATGCGTTAAGTCTACTCGGAAATGATTCTATAATACTTGCTCGTATAGATACTCTGTATCCAATGAGTGAGTGGCCGTAGCTAATTATCGAGTAAATATCTTTTTTAACGAATGAGTACACGGAATGAGCGCTCATAAAGTTGATTATCGAGTTGCTATACTGCGAGCTAGCAATGTAATTCGTTTACCATCGATTGATGAAACTAACAACGAGCTGTTTGATGCATTTTTCTTGCTGTGATTATGCATGCTAAATTGTGAGGATGATCTCTTCAGTAATTTGTTAAGCAGAAAAGCAAATCTGGTTTAGCGATGCGCAACAGGTAAACTTAATATGTGAATACATATTATGAACAAATAGTTCAAACATGTGATGTAGCGCGCATCAACTGTTCCCACGATGTTAAGTTGACGTCTCTGATCTTTGCGAATTGTTAGCTGTTCTGAATCTGGTTGAGAAAGGCTGTGGTTTTTTATTGGCATACTGTACACCAGAACGACAACAGTGCAATGGTGATTAATTACTCATCAGTTCAAAGCTCACAATCAAAGCAAACATCTAACCTATAACACAATAAGTCGTATTAGTTTAAGTCAAAATGGCAAAGCCGAATTTGTAAAATATTAATTATATAAATTATGCAAACAGTTGGTCAGGGTGACCTATTGAACTCGAAAGAAACGTGCGAGCGATTTCAGAGCGATTCGTTGGTTTGCTCAAATCTGTGGAAAAAAATCGTCTATTTCGATGAGACTCGCCTATGCGTTTTAGGTCATTCACCGGTTTCGGCTGACGACATGAAGTTATTCACACTCCTTCAGGCTACTTCCCATTAGGCCGCGTACACATGCAGTGCGACGCCGAGCTTTTCCGGGCCGGGCGATGCGATGTGTGCACACTCGATGTCGGGCCGGGGGATGCGATGCGATTTGTTGCGGGTCGACGCGATTTCTTTCTATGGCAAGAAAAACGGATTTTTCAAGGGGGTTTCATACGGCGCTGGCTCGTACGATTTGCTGCTTATATGGCTATGATATCAGATCGACTTCGTGACATAGGGCGTGTTCTACCATTGATATTTTCAATATATGTACATACAAACGTGTCGGTATATTTATGTAGTGTTGTAGATAATTGTGGGTATTAATGAATGGATTGTCGTAGGTAATAATAATGTAATGTAGTACCATTGGTATTTTCTATATATGTACATACGTACTTGCCGGTATGGCTATGTAGTGTTGTAGATAAATTGTAGGTACGTATAGGTCATGTAATGATGAATAACTGAAAGAGGTAGGTAACCTTTCTGGAAATTTGCAGTGTTAGCTTACGCGTTTCAAAACAATTTTCGGGCGGCATTTGGATTTGGTGTTAATTGTTGTTCAAATATGTATGAATGGGTGAAATATGTAATTTTTGGAAACATGCAGTGCAATAAACCCCATTTTCTAGCGAACGCGCACTTTTATGAGCCTGCCGGCCAAAAAATGGCATCCCCGTTGTTCAAAATTAAAAGTTTTCACTGTAAATTTGAATACAGCTCAAACTTGTTTTCGTATTGAATTCCGAAAATTATATCTACTCGTTTTTTTCCTTATCAGTTGTTATCAGTACAGTTGGCTACGAACCTCTCCCGCGTGCACATCAATATTAGTTATACCAAGATCGAATTAAAATAAAGTTGTTGATTTTAATTAATTTTGTTTGCTTGGAAAAATTGTGGCGACATAGGTCGCAGTCTTCGTTTATATACCAGAAAAGGAAAAAGGACTCAACGGTGGCGTCATCGGGCGCAGTAATTTACGATATTGCAATCAAATATTGTACAACCGTTTCTCGGGGAAATACACGTCCAATCGGCGTGGTAGAAACACTAAGGTAAATTTGAGTCCCTGATTCCGAATTTGAGGTCAAAAACAAAAAAAAAATTTTGGGGTTGCCCGCCCCAAAATTGTACCCCTGTTTTCTCGCAAAAATACTCGTCCAATCGGCGTGGCAGAAACACTAGGTAAATTTGGGTCGCTGATTCCGAATTTGAGGTCCAAAACAAAAAAAAAATTTGGGGCTGCCCGCCCCCTAAATTATACCCCTGTTTTCTCGGGGAAATACTCGTCCAATCGCCGTGGCAGAAACACTAAGGTAAATTTGGGTCGCTGATTCCAAATTCGATGACAAAAAAAAAAGAAAAAAAATCTCGGGGTTGCCCGCCCCAAAAATGGTACCCCGGTTTGCTCATCACCAGTGTTGCCAATTTAGCCGTTTTCCGGCCAAATTTAGCCGGAAACCGTGCTGTTTAGCCGGAAGAAATTTCTAATTCCGGCTGGCCGGATTTTTAGCCGGAATTGATTTTCTTCTGCCGTTTTTCCGGCTAAAATTATTTTAGGAATTTTTTTTTTAATTTGAAACTAGAATAAATTTTTCAATATTCAGAAACAAAATTATTAATCGCCGTCAAATTATTTCTACATACACTTATTGTCGTGTATTAGGGTAAGGACCTACTATGCCCACCTTTGTCTCCTGGGAAAATTTGCCGCGGTGACCTTTTTTCAATAAATTTAGGGTAATGGGTTTCACGAAAACTGACGATATTAGTACATGGTACCTAGCCTAAGCATGTAATTTACTAACCACCAATATGCTGAATAATTTGCAAAATGGAAGACAGTATCTTAGATAAAATTCTTTGCTGAGCAATTCTTGGAGCATGGGGGTACCTGAACATTTTTCCATTTTTCAAAGTATCAATTTTTTACCACAGATAACGTAATCATGCCAGATTACAAGGGGGAAAACCTTTTAGCGCGATTCATAGATATTGATAATATCACCGGAACTTTGTAGTGGAATTTCGGGGGCAACTTACCCCCTTCTTCAGCACAAAAGCTAAATGCTGAAGAAGGGGGTAAGTTGTCCCCGAAATATATACTCTTTTAAATCTAACTTTTGTAGTTTACTGTGCAAGCTACTTGCACAACGTCTGACGATTCATAGAAACGACACATCGTAGATGCATTACATTTTGTTCTTGGGTTTGTAGCAACAAATTTATCAAAAATCTATACCATTTCCTGGCCAAGCTCATAATTTTGGAAAATCAATTTTGTATCTTTGGAGCATCAAATTCGTAATTGCGGAACATCAACAATGGAAGAATGGAACATAATAGCTATGACACATATCCAAATCATTATGAAGATAATCCGTCATGATGATGAAAGTTCGAAAGTGAGTTGACAAATATGTTTTCGTCATTAGAATTCGTTATTTACTTTTGATGGTTTGGTAAATAATGAGAATGTCCCTAACAACAGCGATATTTTGATGAATAATCTGTTCAATAATTTAATGACACACTTTTCTTGAAGAATTTGAATAGAATTGTGTAAAGATTGATAACAAATTTAAAATTTTTGCAAAAATTCTTGTTCGTCAATTTCGCAACAGATCCCCTGTCATTATTGCGCAAATTAAGGTCCAAATGTGTAATTTGAAATTCGTGCTAATGATGGTAAATTTTCGTGATAATGACGTATTTGCGTCATTCGAAGATATGTGTGCCACTGTTATAAATTTCGCAACTATGGAAATTAAATAAAATTTGGAGGGCTCAAATTCGAAAATGAATAACGAGCTTGACACACATATGTATTTTCGAATGACGCAAATTTATCATTATTAACACGAGTTCCAAATTACGGATTTGGACCATCATTTGCTCAATAATGACTGGGGACGCCATTTGTTGTAAAATTGAAGAAGAAGAATGTTTACGAAAATATTGAATTTGTTATCAATCTTTGCACATTTCTATACAAGTTCTTTAAGGAAAGTGTGTCCTCAAATTATTGAACTGAATATTCATCAAAATATCGCAATTGTGAGGAACATTTTCATCATTTACACAATCTTTAAAAGTAAATGACGAATTCTAATGACGAAAGCATATGTGTCACCCCAATTTCGAACTTTCATCATTATGATGGATTATCGTCATAATTATTTGGATATGTGTCTTGGGACTAAAATGGTTAAATTTTAATCCAAATATAAATCACTGTAATGCCAGCGATTGTAGCATATATGTAATAAAATTAAGAAATCTGCCTAAAGCATAGTTTACGGTTAGTACTCCAGAAAATAATAAAATTATTAAAATCAGTATTTTAATGTATTTTTTCGTAATGTGTCTATTTTGTATGATTTAGCCGGTTTTTTTGGCCGTTTTTCTGCCTGAAATTTATTTAGCCGGATTTTTAGCCGTTTTTGAAAAATATATAGCTGGTTTTCCGGCTAAATTTAGCCGTTTTCTAAATTTCCAGTTGGCAACACTGCTCATCACCGTATCCACAACTGACCTATCTACCGCTGCCTTTAATAATTCATTGCAAATGCATGCGCTGTACGAAATTTTCTTATACGTAAGCGTACGCCACAAACCGATTTGTGCTGCACTGCATATTACCATAAATCTTACTTCTTTGACCCATTCATAGATACAACCACATTTGTCAAATCCGAATACCGCCCTTTTTTGGGGGTACGGGTACGCTACGATCTGGGTTGGACAGCACTGTCAATTTCCACAAAGTCTATTTAGTAGACAAATCCATTATTACATCACCTCCATACGGCTATCCCTTCATTTAATATCTACAAATCTCTACACTGAGAAAAAAATCCTGTAAATTCAAAAAATACGCATATGTCAATTTAATCAGGTCACAACCATAAATCGAAAGGATTTCCTTTTAATTTAAAAGGATGTGGACTCTTTGTTTTAAATGCATGAACTAAAAAGAATACTTTAAATTACACAAAAAGGAGTAATTTTCATAGGGTGTTCTTTCCCTGTGAAAATTACTCATAAATGAGTTTTGTAGATATAACTGACCTCGCTATAGGTGTTGGCGACATTTCATTTACCTCTTTACGCTCTAAAATGCATAATAAATTACCTGCCTACAGTGGGATTCGATCGCGCGATCCTATGATTTGAAGACTAACGCCCCTACCTACTGTTTTATATTGTTCTTTTGTTAAATCACAACACGTTCGATTTAATTCAATGAAGTAATATAATGTATTTAAGAATAAGTATTAATAGTACAAATAGATTAACAATGGATAAATTAGGTTTACTTTAGGGATTAATGCAAGCGGCTTGATAAATTCTGATAGAGCAAGTTAATAGTTCAAATGTTCAGAGAGAAGTGAAGTACAATAGCGGTTGATATTCAAAATGATCTATGTTAAATGTATGTATGTAAAATGAATGAAACGGGATAGTGATCGAAACATGAAATATATAAAAATTCAAATACATATATAACATCCCCTTTTTTTTTCTTTAATAAGATGCTTGGTACTTATTTGTGGGACGCTTGATTCTTGTCGACTTCCGAACCGGCAATTGTTGGTTTTGAGCGTCTCGACAAACGTTTTGCTCTGGAACTAAAGCATTTCCGTGCTCAGCACGCTCATCGGGCATCCTTCTGATGTGGATTGAATTTCGGGTATACTCGCTGTCTCCCACACGTACGACATATGACCTTGCGCTTTTCCGTTTTACGATAAAGCCTGGAATCCAAGATTTGGAAGAGTTATGTAATTTAATAAATACCTTTTCCCCTCTGTTTAATTGACGTAGTTGTTTCGTTGTCCGGTCATAGTATGCCTTGGAGTATGATCGCCTTCTCTTGATGGATTCTGGTACGCCAGATGTTATCTCCTGCTGGAAGTTGATCGTCGGTATGTCGCATCTTAACCATCGGCAATAAAAACGTTTTGCTGGACTGCTACCTATCTTGTTCGGCGTATTTCTCCAAGCTAGTAGAGATTTGTAGACATCCTGGTTGCTATGAGTACATTTCAGAATCATTTTCTTGGCAATTTTCACCGCTGCTTCGGCCTTCCCATTTCCTTGCTGATGTATTGGACTCGATGTGTTGTGGACAAAGTTCCATTTTACCGAAAATTCTTGGAATTGGTGACTTACGAATTGGCCATTATCCGTGATGACGAGTTTTGGGATGCCATGCCTAGCAAAATTGCGTTTGCAAATGTTGACTATTTGGCTTGCTGACAAATCGGCTATTTCGTCAAGTTCGAAGAAGTCCGAATAATGATCCACAGTTACCATGTATCGCTTAATGCTGCTGTTTTTCCGAATTTCAAATATATCCATCGACACTGTTTCGAAAGGGTACTTTGGAATGTCGTGGCTAATCATAGGTTCCTTCTGTTGATTTCTTGAGTATGTGATGCAAGTTTCGCAGTTCTGGATCATGTTTTTTATTTGGTCATTGATTCCCGGCCAAAATACGGATTCTCGTGCTAAGTTCGTAGTGTTCTCGATCCCAGAGTGATTTGCATGAAGTTTCTCCAATATTGAGTTTCGCATAGACTTCGGTATTAATATGCGGCTTCCTTTCAGAATGAGTCCATTTTGATTCGTTAGCGTTTCTTTGTAACTGAAGAATTGTTGTAGATGTTGACTCAGCTTGTTTTTGTTGTTCGGCCATCCATTCGTGATTACGTAGTGTAATTCCTTTAAAATATTGTCTTTGTTAGTTTCTTCTTTTATTTTGTTTAAGGTAATGTCGCTGATCGGCAGGTCTGCAGTTGCATCAATTTGTTCAATTAATTCGAATATTTTCTCAATGTTGTATATATCGTATTTTTTTTCCTCATTCGTTATACTTTCGGGAGCTCGCGATAACGTGTCCGCTATATACATATGCTTCCCTTTTATGTATTTTATGTTCATCGTATATCGTTGAAGCAAGAGGATCATATTTTGAAGACGTTTCGGAGCTTCAAGTAGTGGTTTCTTAAAAATGTTGATTAATGGGCTGTGATCGGTTTCAACTATTACGTCAGATTTACCACAGATATACTGGTCAAAGCGTCTGCATGCAAAAAGTATGGCCAGCATTTCCTTCTCAATCTGCGCGTAATTCCTTTGAGTCGGTGTTAATATTTTCGATGCGTATGCAACTGGCTTGTTGTCCTGGAGAAGGACGCTACCGATGCCAAACGATGATGCATCTGTTTGAATGACCACTGGTTTGTTGACATCGAAATACTTTAATGTTGTTACTGTCGTTAGTTCCTGTTTTAAGTTGTTGAATTCTTTCTCGTGTTGTTGCTCCCATTTAAATAGCGATGTTGAATGCGTTAATTCTCGTAGGCAATGAGACTGCTCAGCTAAATTTGGAATGTATTGACCAAGATAGGTTATCATTCCCAAGAATCTGTTCAGCTCTTCTTTGTTGCTGGGGCGTTGCATATTTCGAATGGTTGAGATTTTGGTTTCGTCAGCTTTCATGCCATTGACCGTTAAAACATGTCCATAAAACTTTACTTCCTTGGTGCACAGTTTCAGCTTATCCTTGTTCAGCTTAAAATTTTCTTGCTCGAGTCGTTCTAGAAGGCTTTTCAAATTGTTGTTGTGATCTGCGATCGCCTCCTGTTCCGTTTCTCCCGTACCGAATATTAATATATCGTCGGCGATGCTTAAAACTCCTTTTAATCCGTTGAGAATTCGACATTGTTCGATTTGGAAAAGTTCCATAGCCGTTTTAATTCCAAATGGCATTCTGAGGAATTTGTAGTTTCCAAACGGTGTGCTGAACGTTGTTAATTCACTGCTTGCGTCATCCAGTTGAAGCTGCCAAAATCCGCGTTTAGCGTCGACTGTTGAGAACACTTTTGCGTTGGCTAACATCGGCGTTATTTCTTGCAACGTTTTAGACGTAAAGCGCACATCTTCAATGTTTTTATTTAATTCGCGAGGATCTAAACACACGCGTAGTTTGTTATTGTTTTTCACGATTACGATGTTGTTTAACCACGGAGTTTGATCATTTTGTTTCGCAATGACACCTTCGTTTTCCATTTCGTTGAGAATGTCTAATAAATTGTTATGAAGGGCAACAGGGACACGTCGCGTTGCTTGCTTTCGCGGCACGGCGTCACTTTTTAGTTTAATTGTCACTAAGTTCTTTAGTTTCCCGAGTCCACCAAAAACTGATTCAAATTGTTTACAAATTTTCTCCGCACTTTGTTTTTGTTCATTTGTTAGTCTTTTTGTTTCGATTTCGTTGCACATTTTTATTAGATTCATAGAAAAACACGTATCAGCTGACAATAGAGGAATATGTTCACCTTCAATTATTTCGAACTCGGTTGTTTTTGTTAAATTTTTATGTTTCAAAGTCAAAGATAGTTTACCGAGAGGAATCACGATATTATTCCCGAAAGCTTTAAGTTTCGTTGATGTTTTTTCGGCAAAAATTTTGTTTACGTTTAGTATAGATTTTAGAGTGTTTAGTCCTACGATATTACATGTTGCGCCCGTATCTAGAATACACTTGACGTTTACGTATTTCTCTTTTTGTTTTATATCTATATCAGCTGTTAGAATGTTACTGTTATCACTTAGTGTTAGAATGATTTGTTGGTTGGACTGTTCGTTCACGATGCTATGGATATGTTTGTTATCGCTTGCTCTTCTCGCCGACATGCATACTACTGCAAAATGACCGCGTTTGTTGCATTTTCTGCACACAGCTGTTCTTGCTGGACAATCTTTTAGTGTGTTGTGATAGCGGTTCCCACAGAATTTGCAGCTTCTCTCTTTTTGATACTTGTGTTGTATATTATGATTTTGGTTGTGATGTGTTGGTTTATATGTACTGTATTTATTAGAATTATTGTTAGTTACGGATTTAGCATGTATTTTATTTATTACATCGTTTGTGTTAAAATTATTAGTATTACTGTGTGAAAGTGTTTGAGTTTTTAAATTATTTAGCTGTTTTGTTACTGTTTCTTTTGCGCGGCAAATATCGATTGCTTTATTTAGCGTTATGTCCGGATCAAGCCAAAGTTTTTCTCTTAGACTAAGATCTTTTATAGAACAAATTATTTTATCTAATAAAATATCATCGGATAACATATTGAGTGTTTTTATTTAATTGCCTCAATTTAGCGAAGTACTCGTCATATGTTTCATCTGGATCCTGTGAAGCCAAATTAAAAATAGCACGCTCATACCTTTTGTTCACCTTAGGAGTTAGATTTTCTTTCAGGGCCTTTAAGATGTTTTCAGTTTTCGACTTTTGTTCCTTTGTTAGCGGCAAATTGTGATAATACTGGAAAACATCCGATCCCACAGCAGTCAGCAAAATGGAAATTTTCGTTTCTTCGGCTTCTTTGTTGAGTCCAGAAGCGACGACATAGTTCGACCAACGTTGTACAAAATTTTCGAAATTTCGCACTATGTCTCCCGATTTAATGTTAATTGGCTCCGGCAAAGGGATGTTGAGATGGCTGGTTGTTGTCGGCACAAATTGCTTCTCTAGCGAAGCCAATCTGCTTGCTAGAATATTGTAGTTCGATTTCACTTCATCCATTATTTTAGCTTGTTCTTCCATATTCTTTTTACGAGTTTTCATGGGTTTGTTCACGCACTTTTCACACACCTGACACCATGTTTTATATTGTTCTTTTGTTAAATCACAACACGTTCGATTTAATTCAATGAAGTAATATAATGTATTTAAGAATAAGTATTAATAGTACAAATAGATTAAAAATGGATAAATTAGGTTTACTTTAGGGATTAATGCAAGCGGCTTGATAAATTCTGATAGAGCAAGTTAATAGTTCAAATGTTCAGAGAGAAGTGAAGTACAATAGCGGTTGATATTCAAAATGATCTATGTTAAATGTATGTATGTAAAATGAATGAAACGGGATAGTGATCGAAACATGAAATATATAAAAATTCAAATACATATATAACACCTACTACACCACACAGACTATACGGGACGACGTTTATAATTTACACCATACATTGTGACATCGCTCTACCACACTGCCGACCAACTGCGAGTGTAAACAAAAAAAAATCCTATTGAAAATTTGGATTTAAAGGTTTTCCCATTACTTTAAAAAGATTTCCTATTGAAAATTTGGATTTAAAGGATTTCCCATTAATTTAAAATGATTTCCTATTGAAAATTTGGATTTAAAGGATTTCCCATTAATTTAAAAAGAATGAATTTGAATTAAAGCGATATATATTTAAAAGGAAAGGATTATATTTAATAGGAATGTAACTCGATTTCAAAAGGATATCGAGTTAATTTTAAGGGACGTTATTTTTCTCGGTGTAACACTATACAACACGACACCTATGTATGTATATATGTATAAATATGTATTCCCAATGGTAATGCAACTCGATCTGCACAAAGCATGCCTCTCATGTAGATATCTCCCAATCAGCATCAAACAGTACGAAACCAGCCTCTCTATGTACGATTACATACATACAATACACCATGCAACTACGAAACCGATCCAAACACAAATCGTATCCTCCATGTCGCTCACATCGGCGACAAGGCCCCTTGTAGCAGCTGCTGAAAGCACGATGATTCGACATAGAAAAGTTCTCCATCTTGCAACCACATGCCACTACGAACCCGATCCAAGCACAAATCGCATCGTCCATGTCGCTCACAACGGCGACAAGGCACCTTGCAGCAGCTGTTGAAAGCACGATGATTCGACGTGGAAAAGTTCTCCATCGTACAACGCGACGTCGCATCGCAAGCAATCTGAATGGTACAAGCAGGTTCGTGCTGGTTCCTATTTAAATGCTAAGAAATTTTTTTTCTTGCGATGGGAAGCTTATCGCATCGCATCACGTCGCCCGGAGTGTGAATGGGCTGTTACACTTGGTATCAGTAGCGAAGGCATTCTGTAATTGCCAATTTGTTTTTCTATTAGCACCCAGAGAGGACCAAGTATTGCTGGTTCAATGTGGGCGTAATGTGCACTATAGTATACCAGTATACGTATAGTTTTTCCTTAATCTAAAGCCAAAATTTGGTATTCGACCGGCGATTGCAATTGACCCGACAAACACTTAGTTGTGCACTAACAATAGATACATTTTCACAAAAAATAATTAGGCCTGACAATAAACCGAAATATAAGGCGTTAGGTCGCAAAAAATAGCTCGGGATATTGCTACAATAGATACCAGTATAGTTTACCACCAAGTTTGCAACTTCGAAAAACATGTGCTAACCCGGTGACCCTCAAAAAACCTGAAAATGTTCGGACTTTTTTCATACTTTGGTTTGTAATTTTTAAACGGTGCTTCCTACAAGAAAGTCGTACTTTTAAAGCTAACAAAATCTTCTTTAATTTAAGTGCAACCCCAGCATTGTAGGTACAAAGGATCCCAAGATACAGCATTTTAAAACATTTTTTTTAAGCCCGAAATTGTAATACGACGTACTCTATGACGTGTTCCGATTCCATCTGTTCCTGGATGGGTTGAGGTTAATCCAGGCACTCTTAGATGAATTTTGGTTAAGATTCAAAAAGAAAAAAGGTTTTTCTCACAACAACCTAATATTTAGGGGTTGGTTTGTATGACAGCCCTATGACGTAATGTTCCGATTCCATCCATTCCTAGATATGTTTTGAGGCTTTACTAGGAACACATTTGGATGAGGTTTGATTAAGATTGGTTCATAAAGAAAAGTTTTTCTTAGAACAACCTAATTTCTAGGGGTTGGTTTGTATGACAGCCCCCTATGACGTAGTGTTCCGAATTCATTCGGTTCCTAGATATTTTCTTAGAAGCACCTAATTTTCCGGGGCAGCCCTATGACCCTATGGTCCGATTCCATTCGTTCCGACATATATACAGCTAAGTAACTGGTTTATAACTTCGTGTCACATGACTTTCTCCGTAGAATGCGCATTTAATCCGATGTTTAGTTCGGAAGATGACTAAAATTACAATTTCGAACTTTTTTACAAACAAACAATGTTTTCAGTGCTGTATCTTGGGATCATTTGCACCTACAAAGCTGGAAGTGGACTCAAATTAAAGAAAGTTTTGTTAGCTTTAAAAATCCTATAGACGACTTTCTTGTAGGAAGCACATTTTGGAAATTACAAACCAAAATATGAAAAAAGTCCGAAAATTTTGATGTTTTTTTAGGGTCACGGGGTTAGCACAGGTTTTTCTAAGTTGCAAACTTGGTGGTACACTTCTGGTATCTACCCTAACAATATCCCAAAAAACCAGAGCCCAGTCTATTTTCTGCGACCTAAAATCATAAAATGACTGGCCTAAATGCATAGTCGATAGTTTTTTTTTGAAAATGTTGCGCCACAGATACTAAATTCTGGCGTTACCTATGATTCACTAAACTATACCACACTGCCAAATTAATAAATTGGAAACAAATAAAAAATGGATATGCCTATCATTACAACATCGAAACAAATGCATTAAAAAATGCGTGTTGCTTAAGAATTTTTCTGACACCACTTGGGGATAAATGTGTATGGGGTTAAGTGGGTGTCAATTTTGATTTATGATTGAACATTGTTTATATAGTTTCAAAGAAGCACATCCATCTCTATATTAAAGTACAGTCGAACCTCGATATCTCGAAGTACCAACAAGGGGCCAGAAAGCTAATTCGAGATATCGAAATTTCGAGTAATTGAAAGCAATGAAACAAATTTTACATATTTACGTTTGTTATTTTGTTCAATGCCCGTATATAGTCTTTTCTCGACTTATTCGGCTTATCGAAGACAACAAATACATTCGGGCCAACAATTTATTGGAAAATTTGGCTAATCGAAATCACAATTAATAAAAATCAACATATTGTTAGATTACTTGATCGAAAAATTCGACTAACCGAAATTCGAGTTACGCAAAAATTTATATGGAAATTTCAAGGGACCGAAGAAATATTTCGACCCATCGAAAATTCGCTCGTGTTATCGAGGTTTGACTGTATGTATTCTTTTTGATTAAAGCTATATAAGGTGACCAGACGCCAGACGAACAGCATTTTACTGTACTGTACAGCATTTTGACCTGCGGTACAGCATCAAGAAGCGTACAGCATTTTCGTTTTCACACAATATCCGTAAAACCTCATGAGCAATTCAACGAGTTCCTATTTTGAATAGTTTTCCACATGAGATTAGTGCTGGCATTCTGAAAGACGATAATCGACAAACAACACTTTTTTTTTTAATTTTCGAATGCAAAATAAATCTATCTAATGGGCGCCACAGACCCCTCCGATCGATTGAAGAGATTTTTTGATTACGAGATAAATTGGAAGGTGCCATATTGCCATGCAATTTTTCGGACAATCTGTCATGACAATTACGTGCTTTCAGTGGCTGATTTTTTGACATAAACCGGTGGTCATTCTTCATGCTTCGATTGACCAATAAATCGCTAGATCCGTGGTGCTCTTACTAGTTATTGGAGTAATATTCACAATAGACCTGTAATGGTTGGTTATAGGCGATATTTCATTATTTTCATCATTAGAGTTTGAAAGTAACAAAAAGGTGATTTAACTTCACCAATTAGAACAAATAACTTTTTTATTGGCCGGGATATACCGGAGAGCCCTCGGCAGCATTTCTACGGACCACTATTATGCTGAAAATTCCAGTGTCAATGGCGTCAAATTTTGATATTGGCACTTTATGAATGCCATAACATTACACAGATTTGTTATTTCGCATATATATATTTAAAATCATTATTTTTTTCAAGAACGATGACATTATTTTGACTCTAACAAACAACTGAATTATTATTATTTATTAATTATCCTTACAACTATTCAGTAAATTTCGTTTCTTAATTTCATTCATTTAATTTCGGGCTTACCAACTGCTGTATATCTACTAGTAGCCCAATAATATCGTATTTTCGTCAGGAAAAAAATGCGGAAGTTTTTTTTCTCAATTTTGTTATATGTATTTTGGGGCGCTGATTGCGAATATCAACTTTGCGCCCTAAAAAAAGTGCCGGTTCATCAAAAAATTAAGCATAAAATGCCAAGCAAAATATTGAGAATTCTGCTGAAACTGTTAATGATGTAAATAGTAAAGTGAAACAAATCATCATAGAGAAATTTAGATACTTTTTTTGTTAAGATAAAAATTGCCTGTACTCTAACTCCCAAACTGAGAGTCAGAGAAAAAAATGATATTCAGCAATTTTCTAGGGAATGATGTCTATTTTCTTTTTGTAATACAGTCGAACTTCCCATAAGCGGACACCATTGGGGATTGAGATTTTGTCCGCTTATTGGAAGTGTCCGCTTATGAAAATATTTCACAAATGAATAACATTCTATAAAACTAATTTGGACTGCGCTGCGAATCCATTCAAAACCACGATGTCTCATTTCAACCGTGTTTTTTTAATTCAATTTTTTTTTCGAGATCGACAACACTATTTTTTCGTGAATTCTAAAATGACTTGTTCTTGCACTTTTTCTTTAAAAGACAAATTTTTTTTTATTTTTTTTTCATATTTTAAAAGAATAGAAAACTGCACGATTAAATGCCGCGACATAAATTGAACTCCTGAATCTCTAAGAAATTCCACCTACACGGAGAGATAAACAAGATTTGTGCAGCGATTTCCGGAAAGTGAATTTTGCTTTACGCAAAAGACCGATTTTCCGGTAATTTCAAAACTTCTTTGCTCGAAATACAATTCTGTAATGCAAGAATTTCGAATTTTATTTGTGGAACTGTCCGTTTATTAGAGACTTGCTTGTTCAGAAAGGGTAGGTATAAAAGCACTGTCCGTGTCCGGTTATGAGAATGTCCGGCTATTTGGAAGTTATTTTTCTAGTAAAATATACGGAAAAACGTTGGGGAAAATAAAAGTGTCCGTTTATGAGAAATGTCGGGTTATTAGAAGTGTCCGTTTAGGGAAGTTCGACTGTAGAACATTTTTTTTCGGTAAATGCACTGTTTATTTTTTATGGGCAAAAAACCTGAAATCTGGGTATTTTTGCTTATTTTTTTTTAATGTTCCGGCACTTTTTTTTTGGGTGCAAAGTTCATATTCGGAATCAGCGCCACAGAAAAAAACCTCCACATTTTTTTTCATTTGCTTCACCCCCAAAACTCGACCTTTTTCATACCCCCCCCCCCCCATATTTTTCTGGGCACGCCACTGTACATATTAATTAAAAAGTGCTGTTTAATTGAAATTTTTGAGGAAAAAAATTTTTGAGAGCTCAGAGAAAATTCTTATAATTATGTTTTATGTCGTTGGGTTGCATCTTTCAACGCCTGAAACTTTTGATCGCTAACAGCTGGGGCTCAATTTCAACAAAATGTGCACCACAATATGTTCAATATCGGCCTCCTGATCCCGTTTTTTGGAAAATCGATTTCGTTTGCGTTTGGTCACTCTTTTAATATTTCTAGTTCTTGGGACGCATCTTTGGACGAGTGGACCTTTCTAATTCTGACAGCTAGGACTCTGAAATCCGATCTTCAGCGAAAAATGTGCCACAATTTGTTCTATACATTGCAACCCCCTGCACATCATTGTATTTTTTTGTTTTGCCTGTATGTTCCGCATTGGCATTGCCATGGGAGGGATATATCACTCGATATTGATGTTTTCAATAAGATAGTACCTATTCCAAAAATCTAAAAGAGTATGAGTGACTGCAATTATTAAATATCTCTTGGAAAGTCCTAACCGCTACAACGACTTTTATAAATTTTCCCAAAGTGAATTCGGGTTTGTCTCTAAACCGAATCCCATGGTAGTGCACTAATAGGTAGTATGTGTACAGCATTGCCGATTCAGGCATCTGGTCACCTTAAGCTATAAGATCATACCGAAAGAAAATAGTACAGTTGAGCGTCGACAGGAGTTGTTCGGATAACCGAAAGTTCGGTTTTTGAGTTTCCATATAGGAATACTATAGGATTGTCTAAAAGTTAATTTAAGCGAGTGCACAACAAGAAAAGAGAAATTCTTTAATTCCGCTTGAATTTCATGCAAGGAAAAAGCTGAGTTCCCGGTTCGATTAAGCGAATGTTCGGATAATCAACGCTCTACATTATCAATTGTATTCATTTTTTTTTTCCATTAAAGGCTAAGTTGCGATCGGTTTTCACAATTAAGAAAATTGTATCGCGGAGCGGACAACGAAGGATTCCTTTGGTGTTTAGAATGTCATTTGGTAAGAAAGTCAAATTGTTGAAGGGGTTGGTAATGGTACCGGAACTGGATAATATTTTGGCTCGATTCGTGTCAATTAGTTATTCAGGTCCTTAAAAAATAAAACCTTTTTGACTTGTTTGCTTGTTTGTTTTGATAGATGATTTTTTACATTGATACACATTGGAAAATAAGATTTCGTCCGCTTAATGAAAGTGGAATACAATTTTATAATAGAGGGGATTTACACTAGTAACAGGATTTACTAAAACCCAACTAAAACCACTAAATTAATCGAGACGAAACCCGCCTACTAGATTAAATCGTAAGTCATTTAATTCGAAATGCGCCGTAGAATGTACTTGCATAATTCAAATTATAGTACAATATGGTACAACTATTAACTAAATCTAGGATTTAGTAAATCTTGTCGATAGTCTGAATCTTCTTTTAGAGCGCCCTATGAGAATCCCTTCAAAAATCGCAATATAAATTTCTAGTCCATAAAATTCCATGTTCTGGCCACTTTTTCAAAATAACTTTGATCTTTTATAGCCATTTAACGTTTCTGAAACTTTTTAATGAATTTTTATTTTTATTTTTGTGGCTCTGACTTTTTCTTTAATTGTGGAATTGAATATTCGCGAATGAAAAAACCCTGTAAAACTGACGAATATTCGCGTTAGTGTGATGACCATCTACATACAACGCAGTGCGTTACAATTAGTCGCGGATAATTCGCTGTCGCGCCGGTGTGAGGGACACCTGAAGGCCCTGAACTAATCCATCTCCAATATCTAATACCTCAGCGCAAAAGTAGGATCATTGATAAGGATGAGGCAGTTTTGAAACCACCAAAGTAGTAATAAGAACATTACATGACAGTTGTGTTATCGAAGAGGCTTGCGAATTATGGGTTTGGGAGGAGTTCAATAAAAAATTCCATTAGAATAAGATCATGTCCCACATATGTACCTCGTGGAAATTATTGGGCCAAAAGGGGGTTTTTGTGTTTGTCATATCATGAACTGATCGGGGTTACGAATTTTAAATAACACTTCTGAGCGTGCTGTTGATCTCAACACCTCAACAAAAAACAGTTAAGATCTTGGAAATTGGATATCACTAACACATTTGCGGCCTTAGTTCAATGTTGGAATGTCGTGCTGATGTTATTTATTTAATTCGTTATAGGAAACTACACATGATCAACATACGCACTTGAAATTGTTAGTCATAGTTCATTACATATATGTACATACATACATATATGGCTTAAATTAGTTAGACATCTATCCATATCAAACACTGAGCCTACGGAGAGCCTTAACCCACGGTCAATGAACGTAATAAAATCTTACTCTAAAAATATAAAATCTGTGAGATACACATCTGTTTTACGTAACATTCACCGGAAACAAAATTATGATTGACATTCATCTCCAATTCACCACGCAACATGCATACTGAATATTATGCATTTCGACGCGATTCTATGCGCTATTCAAGGACAAGAGACGACGAAATGGCGAAAGTTTACGTGGAATGTATATTTGATTAACCAGGTGGTGCGGTGTTCTTATGTGCTTCTATAAAGACAAATTCAACTGATTTTCATAGCATTCATTGTATCGTCCATTCATTTTACTGGAGAACAATCAACTGTAATGTCGATGGAATACGCAAAAGAATGAATGCCAAAGATTAAAGAGACACGTACAGACAGATAAAGTTAGACAATAGAAGTCCAATACATAGTGGAATCAAATATAAATCAGGGCTCAAAAACCAGAAAAAAAGAAATAGAGTAAGGATAATTTTTATTGTTTTGGAGTCAGTAGGGTCGCAGGAGTTTCACTCATACTAAAAATGTTGATCGGAAAAGTTTCCAAAAAGGACACTAATACATATTTACTTTACTGGTGATAAAAATATCATATCAAAAGAGGAAAGAGACCTCGAAAAATCGTTCCAATTGCGGTATTGTTTCATGTATTCATAATAATGGTCGTATCCGTCTTGTTTTTGGCAGGACAGTACAGATTTATCTACCTTAATATGCCGTCCTGCCAAAACCCCCGAAGTACTGCTTTTTCTGAACATTGTTAGTTGCCTGCTTGATAAGGTTATATTGATAGTTTATTTCAATGCAATTTCAATCATTCTAGATCGGATATGAACCAAGACATTAAAAACGCTAACATACTCTAAGCTTCAAGCTTGTAAAGAATTGGTTAATTTTTGATACCCATGTATGCACTTTCTTTAAGAAAAAAGTTATTTTCCGTTATTTGAACCTTACCTTCTTCGGCATCATCTCTATATGGTGGACTACAGTACAAGCAACATCGAAAGCACAAACTTCTTGGTAACACGATCATCACAATCTCTCAACAAATTTATCAAAAAACTATGACCACACAGACAATGGGGCACTGCGATTACCACGTTCTGAATTTGGTTATCAAAATCAAATACACTGCGCGGACTCGTCTTACATTCTAATTACATACATGTACATGTAGTACGTATGTACACTATACGAGTATGAATTATTTTCTTCTTTCCACTAATAAATTTTATCTGAGCCACCACATTGCACAATCGATGAAACACAAAATCTTTCTTTTTATCCACTTGTTCTACAAATGCGTTGATGAGTTGTTGGGATATGTGTAGTGTAGTTAGAGAGTAGTTTTAACACTTCTAATACATGTTGAATCCCAGATTTAACTAGTGCTGCTGGTCACCATAGAGCTGGCTGCTTCCAAGTGAAATAGGAAGAGGCTTAGAAGAAGAGGTCTACGACAAGAGGGTTTCTTGTACGATGCAGTCGTTTTACAAACCGATGTAACAATTCACGTATTATTCCACTTTTACGGATACTTATCGCGCGGACAGAGTCGGGTTTCAATTCACGTCATGCCGTCAGTGGTCAGTCCCACATCACACTAAGCTGAACTCTATGAAGTCCAGAATGTCAGAGCGTGATTGTAATATGTATGAATAACTAACAGTTTGTCCAAGATAAAGAAAATGCCTTTTATCATTGGATAATATTTAAGCCATTCGGTCCTTTCGATAGTCGCGTTCGCGTTTGGATCGTTCGATTTAGATTTAAACTACGATTCCGAGTAATTAGAATTACACGCTCAAATTATACGAGTCACCTGTGTGACGTTGGCAAAGGTAAAACTAACTAAAGAACTTCACTTGATCGGCTGTAATAATTCTTCTGTGTATACAGCCCAGTTACTGCCGGTGCGGCTGGTTACAATAATAAATTCAAAGCCAAATAACAAAGAGATAGATTCAACATACCCGTATGAGGTTGCGGACAGAGTTACCGATCAGACTAAACAATCCGCGGGAGGCGGATTATTATTTGGGTAACAAAAAAAAAATCGTACAAAGATGAGATTAGCAAAATCAATTGAATAGTTTTGAGTATGATGCAATTCATTCTGTTGTTTGTAGTTACATAAAGTTCTATGGCAAGAATAGATAGCTTGTACTGGTTAAGGAGTATCGACGGCGGATATAGTAAGATGGGTCAAACACAGTGGCGGAACAACTTCACTCGGGGCCCTCCCGCCAACTTCTTGAATGGGCAGAATGAAAACACTCTTGAAGGTCGATCGACACAATTCATTTATCAGTCAGAGTCATTTTCCATGGAAGTTGACAGATTGTCAGTTAATTAATTGACTGACAATCTGTCAATTTGTTTGCGAATGACTGTGACTGTGACTATGATGACTAAAAAGTGTGGATCGCCCTTAAACCACCTCTTTTGATACATGATTTTGACGTTACACTGTAATTACCTGTGCCTACAATGGGATTCGATCCCGCGAACCTATGATTTGAAGACGAGCGTCCAATCTACCCTAATGCCGCACACACACGGTCAATCCGAATCTGTTTTTGAGTTTTCGTTTTGTCAAAATCGAAGAAATTGTATGAATTTTCCTAAACGAATAATAATAAAAATGGATGCGGACGCTTCGTGTGTGGGCGGCTTAAGTTTGCAGCTTGCTAGACAATTGAAAAAAAGCGGCACGTTATTAATTCAACTCTATTCCTTGTTTCAGCTTAAATTTAAGTGTGCTCTAATTGAAATCCGTCAATTTTAAGAACGCGTGTACTTAATATTAAATTCAATACAGGAATCTTGGCACGACTCCTTTCAAACCAAAAATGACCTCTGCACCACAGCCCTAACGACCGTGTATATACCGCAAGCAAGATAAAATATTTTAGTCTTCAACGACATATACAGGCCGTACTAACTAGTTTGAACTAAGTTTAGTACCACTTTCAAAGTTTAGAAAAGGTACTATCACCAAAAATGTTTTAAGATAGTTTATTTGAAGAGGGACCTAAACAATCTTTTTCCCCATATGGCAAGGGAAAAGATAGGTGGATTACTAACCGTGGCTACAGTTACAGCAGCTATGCCAGGAGCAAATTTTTTTTTGTGAAAATTTGATGATTCGAATTGTGTTATGAACTTTCCAAGATTTTAGGACAATATTAAGTTTGTTTATCTAAGGGACCTGGGGAAAGAGGAACAACAAATTTAGCATTTGCTTTGAATTCGAAAAGTGTATCTCTTCTTGTCTAAAAAAAAAATATCTTCGTCGGGGTGTTGTTTTTCACAGTCGTGCTGTTTTTATAGTTTGAGAAATCTTTCATGTGGCTTTTGGGCCCCTAAATCTCGTGGGACCCTCCCGCCACGCGGGCTCTGCGGGCCCTTTTGCGCCGGCCCTGGTCAAACAACATAGTTATTATTTGCAATAAAATTGAAGATGTTAGAAAATCACCGCGGTAGCCAATAAATAGAGGAACTGTTCCCCTATTTGCTTTACATATACGTATTAATATTGGGAAAAATTGCGAACCGGCTGTTTTTTGGTAAATACTATGCTTGGCGAAATTATTGAAACAACAAAAAATACCATCGTATAGCAGCATTTAAAGCCTCATAACTTTTCAACTAGTATTAAATATGTAGTTGATATTTTTCCCTCAGTTAGATTTTTTGATATGTTGTTGAAAGAACAAAAAAAAACATCTTTTAACTCCAACAAATAACGGCAAAAAAGGTATAATATGAAGTGGCACATTACACATCCAATACAGGCAACATTATTTACACACATATCGATAATAACTGCATTTGTTAAGTAATGGTTCTAAGTTTCCATGGCAAATTGATGCAGTGTGGACAGGCTGTTGTTTTATTCAGTATTGTAAGATTTTCCAGAGAGACAAGTTGGAAATATGCCAAGAGCAATTGAACTTTCGAGAGAAAAAAGGGCGGCCATTGTGGCAGATTTGGCCGAAATACCTCTATTAGTATTTCGGCAATTGAGCTTTCAAAAAAATATGGCTGTTCTCGGAAAACCATTTATTATCAAGTTTGGAAGTTCAATCAATGCGGTAGTGTGAGAGCTTAAAGCGGCAGAGAAAGGAAAAGAGCTACAACCAGGAAGGATGATTCTCAAATAGCCCGTTCCATTAAGAGAAACCCTTCTAAAAAGATCCAGAACGTACTTGCAGAGTAAATGGTAGAATTAGCGAAAGAACCTTACGAAGAAGGTTGAACGAAAATAAAATAAAAGCTTATGTCGTCAAAAAAAAAGCGTTATAGTACATAGAAAAACAGGCAAGCGAGATTACAATTTGCTAAAGATCACATTTCCAAGCCACCAGAGTTTTGGAGGAGCATTGCATTGCATTGCTCCTTGGATGGCTCCTATGGACTTAAATTTTACTGCACTGATACAAAAACTAAAACGAGGCAAGCCGTCACCCAGCCTATGGCATTCTAAGGGTGGTAAAATCATGATATGTGGTTGCATATCATACAGTAGCGTTGGACCCCTTGTTAGATGCCCCGATAATATGACACAGTCACATTGTTTAGAAATTCTAAATGATGTTGGACTATTCGCAGGCTCCTAACTAATTCGAACTGATTTTATCCCCCAACAGGATTGTTCACCCATACATACAAGCAGAAAAATTAAGCGATACTTAACAGAAATGGAGCAAGAAGTGTTGAAATGGCTTGCCTAAAGTCCGGATCTAAACTTAATTGAGAGTCTATGGCACATTTTTCGAGGACGAGCTAAACTAGATAAAATTACCTTTCCAATTATATATATGTACATAATACAGTAAACTTATATTGGTGGATTTCAACTTCGGGCTATAATAAAATAAAATTAGGGTATTGTCATTTACATATACCTATAACTCCGAATAGAGAAATGGATTTTGAACCAGGATATTTTGGGGATATGTATGTACTCGTAAATAGACGCACACATCCTCCACCAAAACATAGTTCAATCGGATAAAAACTAAGTGTACCTCCCGTACAAAAATGAATTCCAAGATTTATACAAATGGACCTCATCTTCGTATATTTAAAGTATGAAGCAATGTTTTTTTAAGAGTATCATGTCCTCAGTACTACAACTTTACACTGGAAAATTAGTGAAAATTTCCTGCATCTATAGCTTTTCACCAGCTGAAGCATTCACTTCATGTTAAAAATTTATTTAAGAAAAGATCAGAGCAGTGTTTTAAAAACTTCAACTCCGATTTAAGAAATAAAGGGCACACCAGAACGTTTACGTTACGTTACGTTCCGTGACAATTATTAGATGGTCACATACGCTCCGTTCCGAAATGTCAAATTTAAAAATTTAAAAAGGTATTCAAAACGGAAGGTATCGAGCTATATATACGAAAGATATAAAAAAGAAATAAATTGGTTAAAAATAAGATTATCGTAAGTATGTCAAACAAACTCACATGGATTTCGGTGTAATTTGACATTTCGAAAAGCTTTCCGAAAGCTTCCGCTCCGTTATGTGCCGTCTGTTCAGTTGCATACAAACTCCATTGAATCATCTTTGACAGGTGTTCGGCACGTAACGTAACGTAAGCGTTCTGTTTTGTCCTTTACGCTTAATACAGAAAAAAATGATTACACATTTATTGCTTTAACATGTCTGAATCTATTCAGGGAATACAAAATCTCCACAAAGACCAAATTGAGGATCCTCGAATGCCAATTGAAATCTGTAAAGTGTTTTATAATATCGCCAAACAGCATTGACATCATAATCATAAACAGTCGATATAATACAAAACTATCTTTACTTCATGCATCACGAGTCGACGTGTTGTATCTATAAGACGCATTGAAAGTGAAACACATGATGGTCAGCTGAGGAAAATGCAATTAATTAGTATGTGTGCATGGATTGGGGAAATACATGAGTTCTTTTTTCCACAAAAAATGATTCGTACACTTGTCGCATAATTTTTACTATATAAGACAAACGCAAGTGTGATTCTTTACGTTTTTATGTTATTGGCGTGAGTGTGCCAACACAAGTTGGCCATCACCACACCACACTTTTGCAAACAATAACAATTTAAGAAACGTGGCTTGAAATTTTTATTGTTAGCGAGACCGAAATTTTTTCAACGTAATTATTTTCTTAGGAGTTGAAATTGTCAGTCGCGAAATTATTGTTAGGCAAATTTTAAAGCCAAATTTTAAGAAAGGACAGTCGAGAATGATCTTCTACACCATTTAACGAAAAATGGTCCCTGCACGTGGTTATACATTCTTACTGGTGATTCTGATTACATTCAACTG
Organism: Microchrysa polita; assembly: GCA_949715475.1. Lineage (NCBI taxonomy): Eukaryota > Metazoa > Arthropoda > Insecta > Diptera > Stratiomyidae > Microchrysa > Microchrysa polita. The sequence continues at coordinate 68,317,749 of OX454419.1, forward strand.
GCCTCCAATTTCAGCTTTTTAGACCGTAGCTCGTCTATATTCAGTGCTACTTTTCTCTCATGGACTGCATATTCCACTTGCGATTTAAAAGAAACAGACCAAGAGATCAGTTTGTATCGTGTGTCACTTTTTTTCTTCTGAGCTAAATTTATAAATCTTTTTTTGGATAGAAATACGGATTAGATTTTGATAAGGTTTCCTCCAAATTTAAAAAAATATTAACAGTGGCTACATTGCTGCTATCTTGATAAAATAACTTGAAAGACAAGGAAATATGAGACTCATTCTTTACAAGGTCCCTAACTATAGGCAAATCTGTAACTAAACTCCCTTTCAGATGGAATGAAGTTAAATTCCACTACCATCCCGTCACATGAAGACGGTTCAAATTGTATTCTGCACCTCAAAAGCCATGAAATGAAACTTATGAAAATATAGGATCCTCGCAAAAGAAAAAAAGAGTCTCCTTAAAGGAAAGATTTCCGATCTAATTATGTTATCGATTCATGATGCTCACACGTACGTATCCCAGTTCCGTATGTCAAGGGTCAGAATTCAAATATGTATTTTAGTTTTCCGGAATACAGTCTTAGCAGCAGAACAATTTTGGATTCAAACTCGCATTTTTACGCCTTCAAGCATTGAAAAGTGCAGCGATTTGTTTAACTACATTTGTAAGAATTTTTTTTTTACCATAATCATCGGCCAGGAGTGGGCATGGGCCCTTCCGAGGTACACTATTCGCTAAAGACTTCTCTATAGCCGGTGTTATTCTCCTTCGGCCCTCTATTGGTTAAGTCTTACGTAAACATTCAGACGTGCATGGCCCAGGCTCGTTGAACCTGTTGTGGCTACTCGTCTGCTTAGGCATTTTCCACCGAGGCCGTTCTCCCTCTCTAACCTTCGAGGCGCCCGTTATGCGAAGCCGCCAGCTTCGAAGCGCACACGATTTGCTGATGGTGAACCTCCCCACCAAGGATCACCGCAATCGTGCTCGGCCTGTTAATGACTAACCTCTCGTAATCTGTGGGAGGAGGTCAGTCATGCCATGACTCGGGAGCATGGGAGCGTCATCGCCCGAATGGTCTTTGTACAGATCCACACGCCATGGCGTATGCGCTACTCGGGTACGTCGTGTCGCAACTCACCAAAAATAGACAGCCGTCGCTGTGTCATAAGGACCCAGACCCCCCCTGCGGGGTGTATAGATGATACAGGGGGAAAGAAGAACTAGGGAGTCGCATAAACGCTGAGAACATAAAGGCGTTTAAAACTGACTCTTCTGTGAGAAATGTTATGCCCAAAGGCATTATTTTCATCATTAATTTTATGGTGTCGTTTTCCATAATTTCCATCAACCTTTCGCAGCATAATTAAACATCAATTCGCCCGACCCTCGTGAATGGATTTCTTCAGTTGGTTCCGATCCGATTGCATTGATTCATCCAGCAGTGGAGGACAAACAAGGTGGTTTGGGTTTCAGCAAAATGGGGGATCGGACGACAGAAGACATTGCCAGATCTCCCTAATTTGTGTTTGGGCATGCTAATATCTGAATTTGGCTACGTTTCTCCAATTTAATAAGCTCAATCTCTGACCTTATTCTCTATAAGAATTCTCGAGATGACGCATTTACGAAAATAAGCCATGCACGTCGAAAACCCTGAAGAAATCCGGCTAATTGACGTTTTTTGGCTATGCATTTTTTAAGGAATGTATGGAAAATAACTGCAGGAGATTGCTAATGAAAGCGAGCACCATTTTTTTTTTTTAAATTTTTGAGAGCAAAGTTTTCTAAAAATGTCCATCCATACTATCTTCTATCAATCTGCCTGGTGCAGTACCTAAGGGGCGGCAATTTTTACTTTTGCCCGGGACGGCGTAAGGGATAGATCGGGCGCTGAGTTTCCTTATCCGGCTTCTTACCTAGAAGAATTTTAAAATTATTAAAAAGAAAATAACGGAAAACAGAATTTTTGTTGTTGTGTTTGTAGTATTTATTCTACTTAAATACTTTTTCGAAAGCGACAATTTTATTCAAAACGTAAAATTATCCCTGAAATCTAAAAAAATACGTAATTGTAATCTTATGTAATTTAAGTAAATGGTTCTCAGCGGATGTTAGTGTTGAACCTAAGAATTTGTCGCGCAGTGTATAGGCATCTAATTGTCGATTGATTAGAGCAGTTTCTCAACAGGTGGTCCGCGGACCGAAGATAGTCGTGTTGACAATTAGGTGATCCACGAAAGATTTTAAAAACTACTTAGAAAAAAAATCTATAGTAAAGTATGTGCAAAAAACGAGCATTCATTCAGTTAGCCCCAAGAAAATCGCTTGGTTCCTGCGTAACGTGAATCACATCATGTTAAAAAACCGATAAGACCACAATCACCAAGGTAGATACAACGAGACCGAGTCACTTTCGGGCGCGGCCAAAATTTGGATACCCTTCACTACATTTCGGGGTAATAGTTTTTCGAGCGTCCCTGTGACTTGTGTTCCGATGCCATTCGTTCCTACATAATTCTTGTAACTTGTTACAAAATTTGTAGCTTGCTAGCTGAATAAACGGTGTTGCGACGCCGTTTATTCGGCTAGCAAGTAGAAAGTACAGACGGACATCACCCAATCGACTCCCCCGACACAGGTAAACACTTTTCACTCGATTTAGATTTCTCCAAAAATATGCACAAAAACGCTTCATCTTGAGATGCAAAGCTATAGTTGGTTGACTAGGGTAAATAACCTACAACCGCCTTGGGTTCAACACCGTAATAGTCCCTGGGAATGATATAATTTTTTTCCGACAGAATCATAATCTTAACCACCAAGTCCTTAATCAAAAATCGCCTAACATAGATAAGTTGGCCACATATCGGCCTTGAATTCGACACATCTGGGCTAAGAAGTCCGCAGACATTTTCGAGTTTGTAGCCCCTGGATTAGAGCGAGCGATTTATTCAGGTTAGCAGCCATCAACATTAACCGTTGACGGTTTGCAAGCTTCACCGATATCTGAGAGTCGATGTGAAAGTGACACGAAATGCTATATATGTACTTCTTAGACAGCGTCAGAGGTTCATCAGGAAGGGTTGGTAAGATTTTGTCAAAATCGAACTCACCTGGGCATTAGCGAATCCATCTTCTTATGAATACGCGTTTCACAGGATGCGAAAAGCATTGCAGCCATGCAGACCCCGGGATAACATAGTGGCGGGATCGGCACAGTGATTTGATATTCTCCGTAGATACAGCGTGGAAGATTGCATGCAGAATTAATAGCTTACTCCCTCTCCCTAATGCTTGAAATTGATTGGCTGCAGCAACATCAACAGCAGCAGCGGCCCAATGGAATCTAAATGGGTGACAGCAAAAGCTATTTATAGCTTTTGCCGCCAACATGACGTCACTCATTTAAATTGCTTTGGACTGCATTATCGTTGCTGTTGCTGCCTCCATTCTATTTCCAGCATTAATCGCCCGTCAGTCACAGCATGCATAATGGGGGAAATAGAATGGAAGCAGCAACAGCTAACAGCAGCAGCGGTTCAATGCATTTCAAATGGGTGGCAGCAAAAGCTTCAATATATCTTTTGCTGCCAACATGACGTCACCTATTTAAAATGCATTGGGCTGCTTTCCTCGGCAGCATTCAACGCGTCCAATCTGTTTCAAGCAATAGTCAAGGGAAGGTCCACTGAGCCTAAAGTTGTAAAAGCTTACGCTAAACTAGCAATTTGTGTCTTTTAACAAAACCAGAAAACAATTTATTTAATTAAATATTAATATGTATCGTATTTTAATTATTTACTGGATTTAGTACAATGTCCCCAATAATTTTATTATCATTGGGATTCAATTAAACACATCATTCACGAGGAATGGCAATACTTTCAATTTTTTACAATCCCAACTCCCTCCTCACACACATAGCATTCGAATCGAAACAATAACGTGAAATATCCAAAGATGATTATTATTATAGCCGGTCATAATAAAAGAAATGATTTGCATCGACAATTGGTCACCACACCACACACAACCAATTGATAAAAGTGGCGGTTAAAAGTACGTGGTTGTCGCCTCAGAATGCAAAGAACGGCCAAGACGAATAGTCGCGACGTGAGAAGATGGAATTGATTTCATTGCCAAAACAGGCATGACAGATAAATTCAAATGTTCCAAACCAAGGAAATGTGATGGGTTCATAGCCTTTTATTCAAATTTAGGTCAGATTGTTAATACATTTTGAAATACTTTAATATGTATTTGTTTTGCAACAACTTTTCTCTTATCCGATTTGGCGATGCTTAAGTTTGTATAAATATGAAGAATGGTTTTATGTGCAATAAATATATGATATGTACATGATCTGCGACACCTGACAAATGGTTGGTTGATTGATAAATTGAAATTTTTTCTGGTCGATGAGTTAAAGCGTACAAATAAAACTTGTCACAATGTTTTCTTATCTACAGAAAAAAAAGCAATGAAAAATATAAAACATTCTTGAAATAGTTTGTAGAACTATATATTTAAATTAAATATTTCATACAATAAACCCTTAAAGTATTCGACTTCGACTACGACTAACTTCTAAGATCACATTATTATTCACCACAACATCGAATCAATATTCCATCCAACATCATTCATTTTTACTATCTCTCGACATAATTTTCTTTTTCTTCGCCATCTTTGGCGTCCCCTCACAATGTCGGCCCGTATGATCCGCTTTCTGAAACTTGATATGCGGAAATTGCTTTTTCATGAATCGACGAAAAGTCGAGTAGCCAACAAGCTTTTCATCGTCCTTACGTCCGTGATCCTTATACGAATTGTAAATCTCGATACGAGTAATACCATAAATAACTTGATTTTTCTGAAAATCAGTTACATGCTCTCTTAGGAACTTTTTTATGTAGTTCTCAAGATTCTTATACATATCCAACGAGAATGTATTATGAGGCTTCTTGCCAAAGTTGCCATGTGTACGTGGCACAACACCGTGTTTAAGGACATGATCTCGTATCCGTTTGATGTGATAGAGTGTGACATTTTCGAGAAATAGGAACGCCTCTAGACACACTCGTTTTCCTTGATACACGTAGCTGGCACGATTTCGTTGACGGTCCTTTTGACGAGTAGTCTTCTTAACGTTGGAAATTGATGCCGTCGTGACGCCCATTAGATACATGTCATGCTCTCCTTTTGTTAGTTCGGCAATATTCAGGCGATGTTTGTACACTTGTTCGGCATCCAGGTCCTTGAAACAGTCGAATTTACACTCACAGCCCTTTTTCAGGCGAAGTGCAACACATTCGGGCGAATCATCCTCGGCATCGGAACTGTCGTAGTTTTCATGGTCGGGTTTAAAGGTGAACTCTATGGATTGGTTGCCGTCTGTGAAGAGATGTTCTTCAACAGTTTCGATGTCGATTGTCTCGTTTTGTCGCTCCTAAAAATTATGAGAGTTATGAATTTGTGTTAAGGAATGTAGATTGAATAAAATAAAATATGCGATACTATTTCAGTAGTAGTAGTAGATGTAAGTAGCCCCCGTCATGCACAATAAGGAATTGTGTGGACTGGTTGATGTTTGGACAACACCTTTATCAGTTTTTTTTTGGAAGAAAGGAACTTCCATCGCTTAGCGCAGCGAGCAATGCAGTTCTGCCCCCTCCGCAACTCTTAACGTGTGAACAATTCACTGCCACCTACCGACGTTCGACGAAGACAGGAATTGACGAACGTCTGGTATTTTTAACGGTAACTTCCACACAACAGGACAAACAAAATCAGTAAGCGGAACAGACCCATTTTAATTAAATAGACAACATTTTCCATATTCTTTTAATTTTGAGTTCCATGCAAAAAATGTGAAAGATGCTTTTGCCATGGAAACGGCGATCTACAACGTGCGCTAAATTTTATATATACATATGTGTGATTTAGGGCTTTATCGGAGCAGGCCATTACTTTTTGGGTCCATTTTCGGCGACTTACAGTGCTCATTGATTTCCAGAATTCGAATGATTCGACTTCTTCCTTCATCGCTGAGTTTCGTGTGATGTGTAGCATGTCTTTGAAGCTAAATCCACTCATGGCTTCCACATTTATTGCGGATGGCCTAGGATCCTCAGCTTCCCACTACCTAGTGGGAACTCACAACACAATGTGTGCTGCCGTCTCAGCCTTTTCCAGACATGGTCTGCATGCATCATCCTTCACGATTTTCATCTTAGATAGATGCACTTTAAAATGACCATGCCCTATCACCAAGGCAGTTATCCAACTTGTATAACTGAGTACCTGTATGGCTTTCCTCCCTACCATTCATAGACATATGAGTCTCCCTGGCATTATTTCGAACAATATCCGACTTCCGTTGCTACCAAAGTGATGCCATGTGCCATCCCTTTCCATTCTTATTGCTGTAAGCGCCACACTTTGCTTTATAAAAAGATCCTGCGGGGGTAATCCCAGTAATACCTCCATAGCATGCGTTGGCGTGGTTCTCATTGCACCACATACATATGCTTACACATGCTATGCATTGAATCCCATCCAACCGTTGCCTCGTAATTTTCTGGATACCGTTGGGCCACCAGACCACTGCTGCTTAGGATAGAATGTATAGATCCAGTGTGCTGCTTTTGGTGACCATCATAATTGCTAAGTCATCAGCGTATCCTACTCTATGTACGCCCATCGAGTCCAGTTTCCAGGAAAGAGAGTCTACGGTGATGTTCTACACTAAAGCCTAGTACTGACGTCGAGAGTGAAATTTTTCGCCGATGCGATTTTTTCAATGAAAATGTTTTCTTACTGTTGTGAAACATGTGGGAAATGCTAGGAAATTCCATAAGCTACAATCCGAAAACGGTTCCATAATTTTTTCTCGGCCATTTTATGTATTTTTTTCCGATTTCCCGGTTATTTCATCGTGAAATGTTAATTGACCGGGGAATCGAAAAAAAAATACATAAAATGGCCGAGGAGAATTATGGAACCGGTCTAGGATTGTAGCTTATGGAATTGCCCACCGTTTGTGACATATTCCACGACTGTAAGTATCCATTTTTATTGATAAAATCCCTTTCTCTCTCGATCTTAATTCAGCCCTTAAAGGCGATCCATGTTATTATCAGTGGCTCGACGTCCCTTATAGCCAGGGCATTTCTTAGTTTGTTATAGGGGATTTTATCAAAAACACCCTATATGTACATAAACGTTGACATAGTGATACCCCTGTTGTTAATCTCTTTCTCGGTCTCGGTAAATTTACCTGTTCTGAAAACATCTTGACATTTACTCAAAGGTCTATACACTAGCGTTGTATTCTGTAGGTGGTCCAATAATACCCGCTCCATTTTTCTCAATGGAAATGAGGTTAAGCTAACCGGCCTGCATGAATTCGCTTCCGTACAGTCCTTTTTTTCCCGGTTTTGGTAGAAAAACAAGTTTAGTCTCCCTCTCTAGCTATCTACTCTAGCAGAGCTGTCATGCCAAACAGTGGCATTGCCATCCGGTCGCCTCCACCAATTTACAGGTTTGAGTCCACGGATTATTCGACTTGAAGCTTCCTGATGAACTTCCATAAGCGACTGCAATGTCTTCTCCATTATTTCCGTCATAGCCCTATCCGCCTTGCGGATTAATCCCATCTTGGAAACGCTGTCTTTTTATATTATCTTCTGTAATCTGCATACCTCGGATATATCCTCACACTCGAGCAGAACTCCCTCCACGAATTTCTTTTACGTATACGAAGAGTCTTCTTCAGCTCTCTCTTTTTATCGTTATATAGATCCCAAAAGCGAAAGTCCATCCTCTCTTATGTATCTATTAACACTTTCCCGGACACAACGTCTATAGACGTCCAATTTTGAGCATTTGACCATACAAATCGTGTCAAATTTTGGCGTTGTGTCCGGCAATGAGTTAAACGCTTTCTTTAACTCTTTCTTCATCGATTCCAATTCACTACACCACCCGGATCATTGTTGCGGGACAAGCCTGTTGAAAGAGTGAGTTAAAGCAGAATTCATTTGTTCCACCAATCGCTCTATCTCAGTCGTGCTATTAGGTATTTCCTCTCAAATATCCTCGATTTGTTCCAATAAACACATTTCATACTTAGTACAGTCCGTATTACTTGGCACTCTTATAAGTGTGTTTTCTGTACTCGGTTTCATGCTTCATGCACTTCCAATCATTATTGCTGTAAAGGTCCATCTAGATTTGTCGCCAAATGGCTGCGCGTCCAAAAACTGGCATCGCGTACAGCCATTTGGCTGCTACTTAGCATCTACACTAGCAGCCAGAGAGAGAGAGAGTTCGGATAATCACGCGGGATGGGAAGAGGTTCTGGATCTAACACTCCTGTCAGACAACGATAAATTTAAGGTGGAACAATGGAGAGTATCAGAGCTGAGATCTTTTTCGGACCATAACTGGAAACTCTTCAACATTAATGCCTCCAGGGGGTTGCCGCAACCTTGGAACATGGACCTTTCTGAGTTACGGAAGCTAACCCGGGATATATTCAATATTTGCAACAAACATAAGTTCTGGCAGCCATACAAGGACTGCCTGAAAATTTACAAAAAAGCTATTAGAACCGCAAAGGTCCAAGCTTGGGACGATCTGCGCCAATCACTGGACATCGTCAAAGGCTCAGCTAGAATCAGCAAGATTTTGTCCAAAGCAAGGTCGTGTCCGTCCTTAATAAAAAAAGAGGATGGCACTTGGGCGGAATCAACTCTCTTGAGCTCCTGATGAATACGCATTTCCCTGGGTGCAGGAGCACTTGCAGGCAGAGCCCACGATTGAATAATGGAGATGAACAGCAGAGTGACTTCGTTTTCTCCATGATTACTGAGGAGAAGATTACCTGGGCAATCAACAGCTTCTCGCCTTATAAATCGCCAGGTCCAGATGGCATACTACCGATTATGCTTCAGAAAACGCAGGATCTGGCAGTTCCACGGCTGCTGATACTATTCAGAAGCCTTCTGCTACTCAACCACGTCCCCCAGTCGTGGCGACAGGTTCGAGTTGTTTTCATCCCGAAGGTAGGCAAACGAGGGCATGAGACTGCGAAGGATTTCAGGCCGATTAGTTTATCCTCCTTCGTACTCAAAACGTTAGAGCGGTTAATAGACTTACACATCCGACAAAGTCTTGAGAACTCAGCACTTTCGAAGTCCCAGCACGCATACATGAAGGGAAAGTCCACAGAAACGGCTCTCCACGAAGTGGTCCGTATCATCGAACACAGCCTCGAGTACAAACAATACACGTTATCCGCTTTCTTAGACATAGAGGGTGCATTCAATAATGTTCGTATTGAATCTATTCATGAGGCCCTCTCAGACTTAGGAGTTGAGCCACGGCTTGGGTCGTGGATAGTGACACTACTAACTACTCTGGTCGTGGTCCATGGTGACTTAGGAAGTAGTCATCTGACTAAATTCGTGTGCAGAGGAACACCTCAGGGTGGTGTCATCTCTCCACTACTGTGGATAGTAGTTATTAACAACATCCTAACCAGGCTTGACAGGGAGATGATTAAGGTAGTTGCATATGCGGATGATGTAGCGATTATAATATCAGGAATGTGTCTTTCCGTGATTAGTCAGATCATGGAAAGAGCCCTCGGTTTGGTCAGTAAATGGGCCACAAGCTGTGGCCTGGGCGTAAACCCGGGGAAGACAAAACTGATGCTGTTTACTACAAAAACAAAAATACCGCCTTTCTCACTCCCAAAACTAAATGGACATCAACTGCAACTATCGCCCAGCTCGAAGTATTTGGGCGTTATTCTGGACTCAAAGCTCAACTGGAAGTTGAACATTGAGGAGCGCGTTAAAAAAGCCTGTATCGCTTTTTACGCCTGCAAGTATTTAGTAAGAGATGGGGTCTCAAGCCGAACATGGTACTCTGGGTGTACACGGTGGTGATACGACCCATCCTAACATATGGGTCACTCGTCTGGTGGCCAGCGCTCAGTAAAGGCTACAATGTAACAAAACTCGGTAGAGTGCAGAGATCGGCTTGCCTTAGCATCACAGGGGGCATGCGAACATGCCCGAGGGATGCGCTGAATGTCATCCTGCATCTTCTAGCCATCGATCTGTTTATTAACCAACTGGCAGCATGTAGCGCAGTCAGACTCAAAGCGTTAAGTTGCTGGAGTGCTAGGCCATACGGCCACAGCAATATCCTAAACCAGCTACCACAGGACGTACGAAACGCTGTAACGGATCTCAAAGTGCCCAAACTAAGCTTTGGGAAGAACTTTGATGTCAGATTCCCAACTAGAGGTGAATGGAAAGAGACTGAGGTGGTCAAGGATTTTGACATCACATTCTTCACCGATGGGTCTAAAATGGATTGTGGCGTGGGTGCTGGAATCTTCTGCAGATCACTAAGTATTTCTGAATATTACCGTCTTCCTGATCATGTCAGCATTTTTCAAGCAGAAATGCTTGCAATCATGAAGGCCTGTCATGCTATCAGGGACATACAAAACAACCAGAATATCGCTATCTGCTCAGATAGTCAGGCGGCTATCATGGCTTTACAATCGGTGAAGACGACCTCCAAGGCTGTTGAACTATGTGGGGAAGCATTAACCAGCCTTTGCACACGACAAAGAATCACCCTACTCTGGGTACCCGGACACAGGAACATAGAGGGTAACGAGAGGGCTGACGAACTAGCCAAAATGGGTGCCACCCTTGACAGCTCTCATGCGGAGCGTGTTTGAGTCCCGATGGCAGCTGTTAAGAGTAAGATATCCACCCACTATCTAAGGGCTGCTAATTCCAACTGGCGAAATCTGAGGACCTGCGTTATATCAAGGAAGATGTGGCCCTCCTACGACTGGAAAAGAACTTCTGAGATTCTGACTAAACCGCGTAGAGATATCGCCAAGCTTACTGCTGTTATCACGGGGCACTGGCCAATGGGGCTTCACGCATCAGGCTGGGCATCCCCTACAACGCCCATTGCCGCAGCTGCGGTAATATAATGAGAAGGAAACCCTGTTTCATTTTCTGTGTGAATGCCCGGGTCTTGCCAGAACCCGGTATAGGACGCTCGATAGGGCTTTTCTAGGTAGCTTGGGGGATGCAGCTAATGTGAAATTAGCGGAACTGCTGTATTTCCTAAATAACACTGGCTGGTTCAAGGCACCTCCCCACTCCTAAAATCATTACCTAACCCTCATCATATACACTAGTTAAGCTTCACGGAGTTTGTGGTTTCAAAACGGCGCTTTATGCGCTAATTGGGCTTTTGGCTAGCCTCTGCCTAAGCCGCCACTTTTACCAACCAACCAACCAGCAGCCAAATGGAGAGTGGAGACAGAAAATGACATAACTAAAATTTCATTTTGGTAATTTTTTTAAATTTAATTATCAAAATCGGACTCTGCGCGTTTGAATTATTACACGGCCATTCAAGAATTATTCAATTTCACACAAAAGAACGAACAAAAGTTACAAAATTGTCATTTTGAATTTGACAAGCGGTTGGTTGAGTTGCCATATTGAATATCAAAACTGGACGCACACCCAAATGGCGACTAGTTTGGATGGAATGACAAAAGCCATTTGGCTGCACGTGACGCCATTTGGCGACTAATCTAGATGGACCTTAAGATCGAATGAGCTGAGATGCGTCATTTGTACCATTTGCACCACATGCCCCACCCGGATACAAGTCCTTCCTTACCTTCCCGCCCGTCTGTACATAGTACAGATTTGCGGTATGTTGCCACAGACCCCTAATTTTGTTTTCCTGCGAAATCCAGGGTTCTTGTATTAATGCAATGTCGAGTTTCTCTTCCTCAAAGGATCTCGTCATCATCGCTGATGCTGATATACAGTGATGAATATTCAACTGACACACCTTTAGTGTTTGTTTGTGCTGGCCCACCTCCATCCCTGATAGTTTCACCCACACCACACAGTAGGCGTCCTACCGCGCTCTTCCGCAGTTACAAAAGGTTGTGTGTAAGTGACCCTCAACTTAGAAGTGCCTTTCACACAGGCGTTTTGCATCAGTAGCCGTCTGAGGATGATGTCCTTGCTCTTGCTACATCCGTCAAGGATAATGAATCTCGCGTCTAATGCGTTTTCAGCATTACGAATACTCCTTACTGCGTACTCGTATAGTTGGCAGTGTATTTAACAATTTAGCACTAAAACTTCACTTTTTTTAATGTTTAGGTCTTACCATATCTGTACTGTACTAGTTCGCATATTCTTACTACACACCTCACTATCATCAAAATCCAATTGCTCTTCTTTCGTCATCCAATTCGACAGACTTCCACTCTCTACGTTCTGTTCCTGTTGGACTGCACCACAGACAATCTCCACTCCAATTCGCTTGATGGACATCGAATGTAGCACCTCGCTGGCTTCCTGTTCAGCAAATTGTTTCGACATCATCGTTTCGCCACCCTCAGAGCTCCTAGAAAAGTGTAAACACAATTTAACAAATTGTTCGTTTCCTCACAACCGTACGATTGCGTAAATCCAATATAAATTGCATCGATCCCGATAGCGAATCGGGTTATTGGCCGATGGGCCAAAAACGCTTGTTTTTGTTTACACACATTTTCAGCGATTCACTTTCAAAATGAGCAACACACTACTACGTCGCGCAACAATAATGTATTTATTGTCTCGCTCAAAACCACAAAACCGGCAAGCAAGTCAATACGATCGAATTTTGCGTGGCAGCAATGAAAATGGCCGACAAAAATGTGCTTTCATGACATTCACTCACCTTGGTTGTTTCTTGAAGATTTTGCACTCGTAATAAAATGGAACTCACTGAATTTTAGGGGCAAATTGAAGAAGATTATTTGAAGAATATGTCAAAGGTAAAATTTAACCGATTAAACACGTTTTTCATTAAATAAAAACATATTTCCGAAGATGCTGGCAAATGTCGATTAAGACGTCCACGAATTGGTTTCGATTCTGCACTAGCACGTAGTAGCGAAGGCAAATGGTGAGGAAGAAAGAGATAGATATAGTTTCGTCTGTCTGCAAAACGTAGCCATGATTCAAACCATTTGCAGACAGATTTTGAGCACATAAGAAATGGAGAAATGTTGAGCAACTGCGCAGCAACGGATACGATACGTAGATAGGCACAGGTGCGACGCAGCAGTGAGATTTGATTGTGGTGTGAAATGAACGAAATGAAAACAATGCGGTAGGGGACTAGTGGGGCTTGTAAATGCGGCGGATGTGTGTTTCATTTATGCATGTTTTATTATAATAGGTGTGTTTTTTTGGTTATCCCGTGCAGGTTTGGGTAACGAAACTCCATATAAAAAAAATGACAGGTGCGTCAGCTGTCATTTTTTTATATGAAGTTTCGTTACCCAAACCTGCACGGGATAACCAAAAAAACACATCTATTGATTTACATAAGGTGTGTTTTTTTGGTTATCCCGTGCAGGTTTGGGTAACGAAACTCCATATAAAAAAAATGACAGCTGACGCACCTGTCATTTTTTTTATATGAAGTTTCGTTACCCAAACCTGCACGGGATAACCAAAAAAACACACCTATAGATATGTGTATACAAAAAGCACCAGAGCAGAATGAAATTGATGTAAACGGAAGGGAATGTAAAATTAAACTGGCCAGGCAATTGAAAAGTATCATAAACGTAATCTATGAAATGCTTCGAATATTGCATGTGCAATCTTTAGTCTGGATTTGGATAGTTAATCTAAATTTGACTTTTGTCTTTACTACTACGACGAATTTTCGTGTTTCTTAGATAATTTAGCGAAAATATTCGAAAAAGAGTTAACACGATTATCCTTTACTGGGGATATAAAGGTGATACCTTAGAGAAAGCATGCGTTAGTCCAGAGTGGGCATCAGAAAATAAAAATTGCAGTTCATAGTAGGGACGTTTTATTGTGTTTATCCCGTGCAGGTTTGGGTAGAACTTCATATAAAAAAAATGACACTTACCCAGGTAAAGTTAACCCGTGCAACTACCCTACACGGGATAGAGCTCATATGTAGATGGCGGACGCATAGGGGAAATATGAGGAAATTTGTTTTTTTCAAACCAAATGTGAGAGTTTTTCTAATCACGAGAAAAGATTTTGCAAAGAAATAATCATCTTTTGTGATAAAATCCACCACATCTAAAAAATAAGCCGACGAAAGCGAGTCAAAGATGCACAAAAACTGACAAATGTCAGCTGTTTGGTCTTAACCGGGATGTTACCCGCGATCGTTTTTTTCGAGTCAGACTTACACGCGATACGAAAAAAACGTCGCTAGTATGTGTGAAAATTTTATTCAAATGTCAATTTTTTTGTTTACAATTGAGAAAATAAAATCCGCGTAATATTTATTACTCTCTCAAAATGCCAACGTGATAATTAACCCTTCGGTTGGCAAATAGACCTAGACTAAGGTGACCAGATCCTTGAGGGACAAATGCTGTACACATTGTTGACCAAAATGCAATTCCTCACCACCCTCATAGGTTTATCCCATTCGCAGTGCCGGATTCTCAAGTGTCAAGCACATTTGTGGCCTTTCGTTGTGTATCGATGTGCATCTTCTTTTACAAGAAAACTGTATGTTATCAAGATTGTCCCTATTGAATGTATTCACGTCTACTCCGCTAAATACTTTTCGCTGAGCAAAATATAGCGATTAGTGGTTATATTTCTCTCCACACCACAAGGCACTCGGTATCTGTGATACATAGCGCAACGTCCTCTGTGTAGCGCAAAATTTCTACGCTTCTCAACTAAGTAGCCATATAGCCAGTGTTGCCAACGGAAATTTTAGAAAACGGCTAAATTTACCCGGAAAACCGGTTATACTTTTTTCGAAAACGGCCAAAAACACGGCTAAATAAATTGCAGCCAGAAAAACGGCCAAAAACCGGCTAAATCATACAAAACATTGAAATAGCGAAAAAAAAAATAATAAAAAACTGATTTTAATAATTTTATTCCTTCTTTGGAGTACTACCCGTAAACTATGCCTTATGCTCCAGGCAGATTTCTTAGTTTGATGGCATATATGCTCAAATAGCTGGCATTACAGTCAAAATTTACTTGGTCGGACTTAGATAGCTCAACTAGTCAAAATTAGTCCGTAACAAATGAACAGTGGCGTAACACTTCTCTTGTGTTCGAAATCGAAATGGGCGCTACTTCACGTTCGATTTATTTTCACCAGAAAAAACTTACAGAACATAGGTAACCCACATTTAAAGCAGTTCACAATATAAATAAAAGCAATGAACATCTTTTCCTAAAAGTTTTGTAATTTTTTGAGATAAAATTGAAATTTGAATAATTATACAGGAGAACCTGTATAAGATCATCATCATATTTATCACAAAATTCAAGAGAAAAAATTGAATGTTTTGCTCTAATCCTAGATTCTGTAGCTGACTTGCACATTTTTCTTGCAGATTAGTAAAAATGAAGGTCTTTTAAAAGAACAGTTACTCAAGGATCTATCAAAGAAAATATCTTTATGATTTCGGAGCCCAGGGACGTAGCCAGGGGAGGGGTCCAGGGGGTCCGGACCCCTCCCGAAATTATTTCAACAGGCTTTGAAACTTGACTTCCCAAAGTGCATCCAATATTCATTCTTAGAATGCTGTTGAAATTAGATTTAAGGTATGTAAGCAGTATGTATGCCGTCAGAGATTGTGTCATCTGGACGACTCAACCATGAATACATAATAAACTACATTTATAAACAATTTGAAAAACGTAAAAATCAGGTGATTGGGATAGTCAGGGCTGGATTTTGATTTTTTTTTTTTTGGTTTTAAATTCTGAGGAAAATGCATTTTGAAAGCTTAAGGAGTAACTGACATAGTAAAATGTAATTTCTTCCATTCAATTTACTCTATCAACTCGTCTCAATCCAGGGTGCCCAATTGCACCATCACCTCAAATTGTGATGTGACTCGGCCTTAAAAATTTGAATCAAGCTAGAACCACTCACTGTATAATACACAAATACTTGGCCGCGAGCTCTCGACTACTTGCCTCTTAATACCCCCCGATTGGAATAAAATGTCTGGTCATGTCGATACTTCGGAAAGTCAAGTCAAGTACAATACAGACACACATTGTGTGTTCATTTTTCCATTTTGAATTAAATTTTCACTTATCCAATAGCTCAAGAATTAAAACACGCTTTTCTCAATTGGTAGACATCTTAACGCTGATAAATTTTACGTCACAATCCTAACACACAGCAATTTATAGAAATGTTGGAAGTAAAGACGATAGGAAACCCGACTTAAGTGGGTTGCAATTTTCCATCCATTCCTCCTCCATTTTGACATATTCAACATTGGTAATCACTGTCAAGATTGAATTCTTCTTTTCAATATCGCAGACATGCCAAGTTTCAATTGTCAAATGGATGAAGCATACGAAAATTGAAACAATCTGGACAGGCCCAATGAAAGCTAAATTAATTAGGTGCTTGCATTTTCGATTTTTTTAAAATATGTTTTTCACAAAAACAAAAAAAAACGGGTTAATTGCATTATATAACGGAAAACGCAAAAAAAGTCAAAGTGTCACCTTCAAAAATCCGCGTAAGCTCTCGTAAAATAGAAGATTGTTACGAAAAATAGAATGGAGGAAATTGTAAACTAGGACATTTTAACCAGTGGCGGAGGGCGGCTACAGCACAGGAGCGCCATATAGACAGAAGTTTATTTTCCGTAGTTACGAAATTGTAACATTGGTTCGAATTTGTTGATGTTCCGCAATTACGAATTTGATGTTCCAAAGGTACCAAATTGATGTTCCAAAATAATGAACTTGACCGAGAAATGGTATAGATTTTCAATAAATTTGTTGCTACAAACCCAACAATAAAATGTCATGGATCTACGAAAATTTATAGGATCTATGAATCGTCCTGGAAGGTTTGCACATTTGTTTTCAAACAGACATGATTATGTTATTTTCTGGTAACATACGTGGTGACACGTTAAAAAAAATTTAAGAATATTCGGGTATCCCCATGCTCCTAGACTTGCTCAGCAAAGAATTTGATTTAAGAAACTGTCTTCCACTTTGCAAATTATCCAGCATATTAGTGGTTAGTTAGTTACATGCTTAGAGTAGGTACTAGGTCAGTTTACGTGAAATCCATGCAAATACTGTAACAAATTTGATGATATATCGCTAGCGAAAACAATGCAGTTGCACTTTATTTCACAGGGAAAAGGTGTCATCGACAATCAATGTGGACGCGAGTGCTCAATAATCTTACATTTATTGAATTAAGGCAAGTCTCTACGGCACATTTTCCCCCGACATACATGCAAGTTTTCCGTTCTGTAGACATAATACTTACCCTTATACACGGCAATAAGTGTGCAGAAATAATTTCATTTCAATTTTGTTCTATTTTCAAAGTAAAATAGATTTTAAAATTTCTTAAAATAGTTTTAGCCAGAAAAAACGGCCGAAGAAAATCAATTCCGGCTAAAAATCCGGCCGGCCGGATTCAGTAATTTCCTCCGGCTAAACACTACAGTTTCCGGCTAAATTTGGCCGAAAAACGGCTAAATTGGCAACACTGCATATAGCAGAGTAGATGGCGGAAAGAAGGCAGATTACTCTTTGTCGCTTATTTGTGTGCGCCCTCTGAAGTAGAATTCGCTGCAAAATTGGGGCCCGCTCACTTGTGCGTGCATGCACATTGTACCTTCTAATTTCCCATAAGCGGACACCATTGCGTATGAGATTTTGTCCGCTAGTTGGAAGTGTGTCCTTACGCCTCTAATCCATTCATATTTAGTCTTGTACATTTGATGATCTTGGTAAAAAGTAGGGACACAATCACTCCCATTTTTGTATTAGAACCTGTCGGTAGGATATGGACGGTACTTTTTCTATTGGCTAGTTTCGATTTCTTGGGGTAATTTTTTTTTTTGGTTATGATTAAAGGGAAATTTTCCTAGAAATTTTAGGAAAAAAACACAGAGAACAATGATATAGAATGTATTTCTTACTATCAGTCAATCGTCAAAACAGAGCCCCAATATCGTGTACTATCATTTTATTCTTGCTTCTTTACCGCTTTAGTTGTACAAAATCTTTCTCCGATTGCGGTAAATGTTCAAGTGCATAGCTCGTCGATTGGTCCATTACGAGCATCAAACTAGAAGTGGGACTGGACGCTATCGGCTGATCTCCTATCTGCACTTTTTTTTGTATTCTGCTCAGCACCACAAATCGAATTTTTTACATTTCCTCTTATATGTATAAATTGCTGCTTGAGAACTGAAAATGCGTATTACACTGAACTTTAAGTCAATAAAAAGTACGAAAGGTTCAAACCACCCCAGGTGGTTGCCCATATGGGAAATCCGGCCCTGCCCATTTGTAATGGCGAAAATCGATCCTCAAGGAGAAGGGTCAATGCACCAATGTCGAGCTTCTTGCACCCCCTTTATGGTAAAGTATTATTGTCCAATGTTCCTTAATAAAGGGTGTCTCAAAAAGAACGCTTTCCAAATTTATTACACTAGACTCCACGAAATAATTCAAACGTCAAAATATTGTCGATGTAATTATTAATCCTTCTGTCGCCGCCTACGAGCCATTATGCTTGAGGTGTAGCTGAATCTTCTGTGAAATCAATCTTATTTTTTGAGGAGGTCTAATTTTGGTTCTAGAAACAGTTTACATACTATGTCTTACGAGGATACGCCGTTTTTTTCGTTTCTTTAGACATAGCTTATATTTCGCCGAACGTTTGATCGCATTTGTGGCCGTCAGCTCCTTTGAAATATATATGGAAAGGGGTGGAAAATATTGTTGAACGATATTTTTCATCAAGATATAGTACATACCAATGATCTCTGTCTAGGTCTATGTGCCAAGAGAAGGGTTAATTATCACGTCGGCATTTTAAGAGAGTAATAAATATTACGATTATATATTCTCAATTGTAAACAAAACATTGACAATTGAATCAAATGTTCACACATACTATGAACTGCAATAGTGTGAAAACGGTGCCATTTTTATTTTCTGATAGCCACTCTGGACTAACGCATGCACATGGGTTGCTATGCTTTTTCTAAGTGGAGCCCTGACACTTTTTAGGGTTTTTAGAAACTTTTTTTTTCAAAAAACCCTTATGAAATCGATTTTGTCTGTCCGTCTGTTCACTAAATAACTCGCGAACGGCTCAACCGATTGTCATGAAATTTGGAAGGAATGTGTAGAATGGTTACAGTCTTTGGCAAATATACCTTAGAAGTTGGTAGGAAGAAGATAACAGGGTGTCCCGAACGTTTGAAAAAAGTCGACTTTTTTAGTTTTTATCGGAGATTGACATATGGGTATTTAAATCAAAGAACTAAACGAGTACATCTCACATCAGTTAAAATTTTCCAGTTTCGAGTAACGGTAAAAAAGTTATTAGCGTTCAAAGTTAAACTTCCTTTTCGACCTCCGTTTTTCTAAACCGTTATAGGGATCGATATGAAACTTTGCACAAAGATTGGTCAGTATGGCTTTATATACGTTAAATATTAAGACTGTTGACTTTTGCTAAGAAAAAGTAAATAACAGTAAATTTGTAAAATTTGAATTTGATCGTGTGTAGCCCCTTTTAGGTTTCCAAATATGAAAATTCTGCTAGGGATTTTTAGAAAATTACATAGGGAATATGTCTACGAATTTTCATTCGAATATCTGTATCCAAACCGGAAATATAGCCAAGTTAGTATTTAGTAACGGCCTTTCACAATGCAAGGGAAGCCTCTTAAGCATTTCTTCAATGCATATCTTTTAACTTGATGAAACAATGAACATGAAATTTGCTGGATACGCATAGAATGGTAATTGTGTTTGCCACAAATATTTTTGTAGGACCAAGTTAACAGGGTGTCCCTAAATAGCTGCAAAAGTGTACTTGTTCAATACTCATAGAAAAGCTTGCATGGGCTGTTATGTCAGGGGACACAATGGAATCATTTCATATAAGTTGCTTTTCCTTGATTAAAAAAAGAGTAACAGTAGTTTTACAGCCAATAATTCAGTTCATATACTCGTATAAAGCCAAGCCGGCCTTACGTTTGCCTGAGTTAAATCGAAAAATGCCTGTAGGCGCTAGCCTTTCATTCTGGAACGCGTTTATTTAGACCAATCCAAAAATAGATTTACAGGAAGCATTCCATTAATGCTGTGCACAATTCTTATCTATTGCTTATAAAATATATATACAAAAAATATTCACTATGCTTCAAAATTCTAAAAAAAACCCTCGTATTGCGGGCGCAGCCCTCTGTACGCCGGTATTTTTTTAATTTGATAAATTTCATTTTTAAGGCCTTATGCTGCATTTTTCGGAGTGGTATGTACGTGAATACACTCAATGAGTTCCCCTCTCGTGTTTTCTAGTGGTTCGCAAGACACCGGTTCGAGAACAATGACATAGACTATCTATCCACCGACACCATCGGATTGCTTCTAAATTTGTTCACAGCAAGCATAATTTTCCGTATATGTATCACCCTTAGAGAAAGCATAGCAACCCATGCCATGCGTTAGTCCAGAGTGGCTATGTGATCTAATGACAGACCGGAACTTCAGATTTTCCTTTATATGTAGAAGAAAAACGGTTTGAAATAAAAAGACAATTTTTGTGAAATTATTTGTCTCTTTAATATCCTTTTAGTTTATTGTATGTGGAATAACTGTACATATTGTCTTTCAACTTACAAGGAAGAGTCTGTTTTATGGTGCGGCTATAGTTATGATAGGCAGTGTATATCTTCACAAACAATATGGGCAAAACAGCGTTTAAAAAAGTTTTTCTATAATCTAACGCTTGTAAACCCAATAAGGAACAGCAAATTTTATATTCTGGCTTAAAACGCAGGCCAATTTGATACATAGCAAACCGTGTAAAATTGTATTGAACTCTTTCTACGTTCGATATGAACCTTTATAGAATGGATTCCACAATACTCCAGGTGCGAACGAACGAAAGCTGTATACAGTGTTTTTAAAGTAAAAGGATCATTGAATTCACGCGCATTACGTTTAACAAATCCTAACATACCAATCGCTTTTGAAAAAAATGTAATCAATGTGTTGTCGAAATGAAAGATAGCCTGTAAATTCACTCAGAAAAAAAGCCTGTAAATTCAAAAAAATACGCATATGATTCAAAGAGATTCAAATTAGCCCAGTACAATTGGATCATAATAGCCCCAAACCTAAACATAAAAAAAGGAATTTTGGATACCAAATTGTTGAATACACTCCCTAATATACGCAGTAAAAAGTTACACTAATTTGCGCCATGGGTTAAGGGGGGAGGGGGTGGCAAAGGGGTGAAAATTCAGTTTCTTGCAAATATCTGGAAAACTATGAGTCTAACCTTAAAATGTGCTGAGGACAAAACAAACTACATAGAGTTACCTTAGTAATGATATGAAACACTCTAGACATTTTCTCAGAAAATTATACCCTAGACCCAAAAGTATTATAGTGAATTCACATTTTTTGAGTTTATTTCATTTCTACCAAAAATTGGAATGCTCCCACCATTGACGCCCCCTCACTCCTCCTAACTCTTTTCAAAAAGGTATGCCTATAGCTTCTTTTTAAATTGAGCCAGGCAGATAAGATTTGGTGAGCTGCCTATTCGAAGCTCCATTCTGCTTCCCACCAAAAATTATTACCATCCGATCAAAACTAAGGGTACCCCGTCACCCCTTTGCCACCCCCTCCCCCCTTAACCCATGGCGCAAATTAGTGTAACTTTTTACTGCGTATATTGAGCAGTGTATTCAACAATTTGGCATCAAAAATTCATTTTTTTTTTTTTAATGTTTGGGTTTTGAGCTATCTGTACTAGATTAAATATGATTTTGCTTCATATTTGTTTCCCTTTGAATCATTGTATAATCGCTTTATTTCATAGACTTTTTAATTCAAACGGATTTCCCTTTAAACTAATAAGATATTCCTTTTGAAAGTCTATCTATAATCACTTTAAATTCAAGTGTTGCAGTGTCAATTTAATCAGGTCACAACCATACATCGAAAAGATTTCCTTTTAATTTGAAAGAATGGACTCTTTGTTTTAAAGGGATATAATTTTATTTAAAATTAAAAGATTATTTTTATTGTTTATCCAAATGCAAAAGAATACTTTAAATTACACCAAAAGAAGTAATTTTGACAGGGTAAGAACATATTACTCATAAATGAGTTTTGTATAACTGACCTAGCTTATAGGTGTTGGCGACATTTCATTTACCTCTTTACGCTCTGAAATGCATAATAAATTACCTACCTACAGTGGGATTCGATCCCGCGACCCTATGATTTGAAGACTAACGCCCCTACCTACTACACCACACAGACTATACGGGACGACGTTTGTAATTTATTTTATACCATACATTGTGACATCGCTCTACCACACTGCCGACCGACTGCGAGTGTAAACCAAAAAAAAAATGACAATTTCTAACAAAGCGATTTCGTGTTAGGACATACATTGATTGACTCTTTTTAAAAAGATTTCCTATTCAAAATTTGAATTTAAAGAATTTCCCATTAATTTAAAAAGAATGAAATTGAATTGAAGCGATATATATTTAAAAGGCAAGGATTATATTTAATAGGAATGTAACACGATTTCAAAGTGATATCGATTGAATTTAAAGGGACGTTATTTTTCTGGGTGTACAAATAGCTACCCCTCGTAGTCAACTTCTATTTCCACTCGCACTCTCGAGCTCGAGTCACCGATAGGGGTTGGGTACTATACCTCGACAAGTTGAATCTCGTTTTTCAAAATCTCGACTAACAAATTCTCGACTTAAAACATATCGACTTCGTAATAATCTCGATTTGTGAAAATATCGCTTCTATTAAATCTCGATTTTTAAAATCTCGACATTTTTTCAACAAATTATATTTTCAAAGTCGGCGGCCGACTTTTAAAATATAATTTGTTGAAAATTAGTAGAGAGGTATTGTTTTTTTAACCATGGCCAGGTTTTTGATTCTCTCTTGATACCGCAACTCCTACTGGAGCATGGTGCGTTGATGTAGTCATCAACGTTACAAAGACAACTGAATTCGGAGTGTGATACGGTTGTCAGCCATACCACTTCCTAGTCGCATTGGTAGTTTATTATTCTACGATAAGAATATTTCTTATCATTTTCTTCTGAATAATAAACTTGCGACGAGTCGTGCCGAGATTGGAAACTCGTTTCTCTATGAGTGTCTATTTCACAGAGTGGCGACCGAACGATCACGGCCACAGAGCACGACATTCGGTTTCTTATTAACGGTTAAATATTGAAACGACAAATACACAAAGTGGCACACGGGAGCTTAGCAATTTCAAAAACGTGATTAAAAATCTATCTTCACAATTCTTTTTGCTGCTTAAACACTAAGGACAGTTGAGGAATTCAGGCGCTTTTTTTACTAAGCTTTGCCATCTAAATTCCGCAAATGTCGTGAGTATTTTAATGGCAGAAAAAAATGGTGGGCTCCCGTGTGCCATTCTGTATAACGGTGTTAGGTATTACATTCATACCATCAAAAGGACATACATCAGGCGCTGGGTATTAGAATCACATCGGTTCTTCGTATTGTAATTTTTTATTAACAATTTTGTTGCACTTGTATTCGCATTTAATGTTATTTTTCATTGACTGGAATTTACGTAAATAAAAATAAAACTAATGGTGAAAGGACATTCTTTAAATTTAATAAATATGTACTAAGAAAATTCAAATATAAATTTATTTTCAGTCGAGATTGTCGAGATTTTTCGAGGTTATAATTTGTCGATATTGTCAACTGTCGAAATATTGTAGTCGAGATTTAAAAAAATCGAGATTTTGGAATATTTTTCGGAAAGGAAAAAATCTCGACTTGTGCTGTCGAGATTTTAAAAGTCGACTTTTAGTACCCCTCCCCACCGATAGCTATAGAGGTGACCGTTGAGAAAGTTATTATCAAATGTTTTGATTATTAATTACTTTTTAGACAATGTTTGATTTTTTATAGGCCTTTAAATTAATAAACAAGGTGTACAGATTAATTTCGATGAGTATAAACACTAATTGTGAATGCCATCGAACTTGTTATCCACAGTAATGTGACCAAATTCGGCATATTTGTCTTTTCATGGAAATTATTGATTACGATTCACTATGATATGATATTTCCACTTTTTAAAATTATTTTGTAAACTTTCCTTTTTTAATTCAACGGCTATTGTGACATTTCCATCTGTTCCCTTGGAATCTCTCTCACAACTATGACGGTCTAGTCAGAAATGTGATTTTGCACGGTTGATTTTTTATGTTCAACTCAAATAAAATGTGTCGAATCTTAATTTAAAGATTGCACATTCTATTTGCTTCAGATTCATATTCTTGATCTCGCAATTATCAAGGTAATTACGGTTTCATCACATCACTATTAACACGACACCTCATTTCTTCCTACTAACTTTTATTTTTACAGTACATATTAAAATTATTTCTTTAAAATAATTGTAATATTCTAACACTATTATAAATTTTCTTTTCTTCATTTTACGGAAATACAAACATATTATGAGCACGTAACCATGTTCAGAACAAGATCATCATTATCCACCTAAACTAAACACCAGACTTCCTCCTTACACCGCACAGCCGCAACACAATTCTAAAACAAAGGGTACACTCACGACTCACGAGACAAACATGTAAGCATCTTTCCGTGTTATTACATACTTATTATTATTATTATTATTCATGGTATAATGTACCAAATTGTCCTCCGAAATCATTTTACCATCCGTGAAGCTAGATATCAGCTTATTGCATATGCCTGTCATCTAAAATGTGTAATTCTCAGTAATTTCAGTCACGTATGTATCAAATTCCAACAGAATGATATATAATTAGACAAATCACAACCAAGTTGTGATAGAACACAAATAATATGAATTGTTAAATAGGCATGCAAATAGTATAGTGTCTTCTGACAACAATGTATTAGGTTACATTCATGGTTTGCGCGATTTTTCTTCATTCCACACATATCAAATTGATTATGTATAATAAATTTATCGCAATCATATGATTGATTTTTGCGAAAATATAATGATAAAGGCTCAAGTCTTACAAAAAAAAAAAAAAACGCTGAATCTGACTTCAGAGCAGACAATAACCGCAGCCTTTAATATTGTGATTTTGATGTAGGAGTTGTGGAATTTCTTAAATTTCTCTATACAGGGTGGCACACGGGAACCTAAAAATTTTCAGAACGTCATTAAAAAATCAAAAATTCATGCTACACAATTTCAGGAAACATTCAGGACAGTTGCGAAATTTAGATGACACCCTTTAAAAAAACAAAAAATTATTTGACAAAAAGGTGTCTATTTTCATCATTAAACTTTTAGAGTGGTTTTCGGTAATTTTCATCAATCAATCAACTTCAATTTGCCCCATATCTTCGCGGTTGGATTTGTGTGTGTGTGTGTGTGGTTTATTATTTCACTTATTATCATTTTTTTCAGAAATCCAAAGAAAATAGTCAATTTTGGTTAAGTCGAGGGACCACATTGTTTGCAATATGGTTTTACGCTAAGGAACATTCCGTGCATAAGCACGGTGTTCAATGGTCCACTTCCTGCATGATCGTCGTCGGTAACGAATGGAAATTAAAGTGGATCTGATGGAAAGATTTTTAATGGCATACATTTTTTGAAAGGGTTGTCATTTAAACTCTGCTAGTGTCGTGAGTGTTTTAGTGGCAAAAAATGTGCAGCATGAATTTACGATTTTTTTCGACGTTTTAAAAATTGTCAGATTTCCATGTGTCACCCTGCACATATATGTATACGTATACATGTATACGTATAGCTAGAGCAAATGTTCCCAATCTTTTCCAGTTTGTGGCCACCTTGCGAGGTTTGTGGCGTCTGGTGGTGCCCCGGGAAATTTTTGACTAAAAATTCAGGACAAAATCCACCATAAATTTGATCAATCAAACACTGATTTTGGAATACCCACAAGTAACCCAGAAAATGGCCCTATCCCAATCATCTATACAACAAGAACAAATTATTGTGTTATAGTGGAATCCATATTTTGGAACTTTTAGGCATTTTTAAAAGCATTATCGAAATTCTTTGCCATCCATATGTTATGCTGACCAAAATCTGGCATATTCTTGGCAGCGATACGTAAAAAAGTAAAACTGCCATTACTATCGGTAAGTGTTCTGATCAAGGATGACTCCATTCCATCCATAAGATAATAATAATAATTGTAATATTTTTTATTTCAGCGCGAGCGTTTCCTTTCCAAACCTTAAAACCACCCTAGCGGTCGCGCCGCACAGTTTGGGAATTACTGAACTAGAGCTACACGCAAATTTTTCTCATCAACTCGAAGCATTTCAGCAAATATTTTTTTCATCGTCTATTTTGAATTGCATGCAAATATTATTATGTACATATATTATTGTTGACGCATAATGTGGCGCAAAAATCTGTTGTTTTCGTGGATTTTTAATTTTTACTGCATATTGACTATTTGTTATTCTGAATGAGAATAAATTATTTAAAACAAAACAATTTATAAAGGATGCGATTAACGTCTTTCTTTTTTCGACTGCAGGAGATATTCATTTTGTTTGACCTTATCAAGGTTGGTTCTATGGTTCTATGCTGGTGATATTTAATCAAAGTAGATTGAACTTTGCTTTCCTATATTTACACATATCATGTGAGACCCACGTATCTGTATAAATTTCTTAATACTGAGAAAATATCTGAAAACATTATAACATAGAACAATTAAAATGTCGATCCGTACTGAGATTTTTTTTATCATAAATTGTATTTTTCTTATGCATGTTGACCTCATTTTCGTATAAAAAATTTCAAGTTACACACAAACAATTATCATTATATCTGTCGTAAAATTGTCAGCGATTTCTGGTGTGAAAATTGACGGTCGAAAATTGGTCAGCTGGCAATACATTAAAAATGGCAACTGCTATAAAATAAAAATGTTTACATTAAGATATGTTCATATTTAAAATATTTTTTAGTTCTCTTGGCATGCTGCTAGTAATCCATCAGATCAGATGAATAACAATAGAGGAAGTTTGAATTTGTAATAATATATTTCTTTTTGCATTGTTATGTTGTTAATAGCTAGTGCATAAATTGAAAGCAACGCGCGAAAAGTACTCTATCGACGAGCTACTATTCAAAATTTAATTTTCCCACGTAGAAAATAATATCCATATAATAATACCTTTTAGTGCGCTATTTAGATCTAGAACAGATTATGGTGTGTTGTGTTTTGAAAAACAAAATCCGGTGCGCCATTATTGCATTTTTTTTATATGAAAAATATTTGATGAAATAAGGGGTTTTAAAAACGTTTTCTTATTATTTCGTTCAGTTTAATAAGTGTCCATTTATTAAGTGAATTTCTTTATGACAAACCTTACTCTACTAGAATTTGATATAAACATTTAATCAAATTCTAGTCGAATAACGTTTGTCATCAACGAAACGAACTCTTTAGATAATGCTACCTACACAAGGAAATGTTTAGCATAAATTTAATTCGATAAATTGATTCAACTCGACAAGGCTTTGGAAAATCTGAACAAAAAACTAACGGTGATATGTGACCCAAATTTTAACCTGTCAATTGAAACTTCCTTAAGTAATGGCAGAATTTCGCGAATCGGAGATTGTATTGAACCTTCTTAAGAGTGTTCGTTAATTACATATTTGATGCATCTTCAGGGGTGAACATTGATTTTATAAAACTAATACCTTTTTTAGATTAAAAATTTAAAATTTTCTTTATTTGCGTATATTGAACAAAGTCTATCACGTTTTCGCTTGTCTGCCACTACTCGACTCACAGCAACGCCATCTAGATATATCAAGGCCGTAACTCAGCTGTGTCGTTTGCCTACTAAATTTGGGAAAGACACGAAGAAACAACAACAACAAGCATATGACGTAAATAAAAGAACAAACAAAACAGTGCAAATTTAGTAGGCGATTTTTCTACATTGCGGCCTTAATATCTAGACGGCGGTGCTCACAGTCCTCTCACCCGCCACCTGGTGTGTATTCTCCATTGTAGTTCTGTGCACATCAGAGGGCGTTCAGCCGTTACAATTTAAATCATCATTGAGCATCATTTACAATTTAAAACTCTATATTAGGCAAAATTGTATGGAAGTGTAATTTAATAATTATGGATTTATTAACAATCAAAATTGATGCGTTGCATTTGGATGAACCGACATTTTTTAGTATGTTTTGCGGGTTGCGAAGAGGTGAAAATTCAGTTTTCTAGAAAATTCAGAAAATAATAGTCTGACCTATTCTTTTCTGAATTTTCTAGAAACCTGAATTTTCACCTCTTCGCAACCCGCTCCGCCCTTAACCGGATTAGAGGAGCTTGGGGTGAAACTAATTTAATTTACCGTTAAAACCTATACAATTCTATCCCAGATTAACTTTTTGAGCTCGAATTACTTACTTTAAGTTTTACTTATTACCAAGTACATTTTTCAAAGTAAAATTATCCTTTCGTACCGTTGTTTGATATTTTATTTCCACTGGAACTATCCTATTGACTTCCCCATTTGTACTGTTTTTAAGAATTCTCGTAAAAAAATCCTAACGGGACTCCCGGATTTGAGACCTTCTTTTATGCAAAGAACAAGCAGGCTACTGAAAATATTGTCACCAAGTTTGAAGAAAATACCGTTATCACTTACCGAGATACAGCCTTTTTTCATGTGGAACTATCCTATTGATTGGGAGTGTATATTTGTGTGCTAAACTGCGAGTTGTATGATTTTTAGAGACATTTAAGTTAATTTCCACATAAATATCTCAAATTTAGGACCATAGTAAAACGCCTAGGGGACTGACATCACGCTGGACCGCATCATATCTTCTTCTCCAGAGCTATAAACAAAATCAGAGCCGCCCTAGAGCTCGCGCAACATCGTGGCACAGCAATCGATCAGCAAGCTCAAAATACAAAACCAGCGACATAACAAGCCATGAAGTACAATTAAAGGATGTGTTCTTTCTGTAGTGTGATTATGTATATGCCTTCTCCTGCAAAATGTCCCATTCCAGTCACACTACAGGGAAATGTTTTACAATAAAGTCTTGAAGTCTGCGTTTGAAACATGTTTTCTATCAGGAACAAATCACACAATCGACAAAACTTTTAGTTTTCAAACAGGTTCCGAAAGTTGGCAAACAATTTAAAATTACACCCAGAAAAAAAAACGTGTATTAAACCCAATGAAGTTTTTATTTGACTTCTAGTAATCATAAAATTTCTTTAAGCGTATGAAGTTTGAATATAATTAATTAAAAATACCATTGGGCCAAATATACTTTCATAGAATTTAAAATTTCATTAGTAATAGAATTAAAACATGCTCACATACAACTAATGCAACAAATGACTTAGAATGAAGTAAGTCAAATTGATGGGAACTATGATTATTTTGCATAGCCTCTATGCATAAACATTTTAATTTTGTATTGCACCGCGTATCAAAGTTAAGATTTTAGAAACGTTGACAACATTCCACATCTGGTCTCATGGCAATGTGAACGTACTGGCACGCAGGCGGAACGGGTTCGAATCCAAGTTTTGACATAAGGTTTTATGAAAAAAAAAATAAAAAACAAAATGACAAAAAATTTAAAAAATATTCTTTTCTATTTTTTTAATAAAATTCAATTAAATTTTTACATAGAATCGATGAACCATCTCATTGTTATAATCGAATATTCACTTCATATTTTCAATGATATTACTATAATTGTCTATCTATTTCATCGGCTCCAAATCATAGCCAAAATTTCATACGTCCTATGTAAAAAAGTAATTTTTTTTTCTGGGTGTAGGAAACAAGTTTTACGTTTACGATTCATCTCCTGCAAGAAATGTTTGTCAACTGTTAAATATCAAATGAAACTAGTTGCATGCGTCATTACATACCTTATTTCATTTAATCACACAGAAAAACACGTACCTTTTCATCCTTTTCCGGAATCTTCGGCTGTTTTCATTTACAGTGCGCACAATTTGTTATCAATCACATGAAATTCCTGATATTAAACGCAATGGTGAAATTTGATTCTGGACTAAGATGATTCCGTTATATTCTTCTTCTCTGTACCGTAAACCCTTGTGGGGCATGGTGCGTTCACTCAGCCGTTTATAGGCTACTTCGAGTCAACGTTACATTGCATATAGGGGAGTGTATATAATGTTGCAAACACTATATATTTCCTGGACCACGCCGAGATTCATCTCCGGTCCTCTAGATTACTAGCATCGTAGAGTGCGACTCAACCTATAGTGAGCAATTATTTAATTTGAACTGTCAAATTCCATACAATTTTATATTCACCACACCGCAAGTGAGGTAGTCTAGCCATATTAAGTACAAGTTAATTCAATGAAAAGACAAGATATAATTCAGATGATAGAGTAAGTAAACAAATGCAAACTAAATTTATAGAGACTAATAAGATTAAAAGAAGGAAACAAAAGCAAAAAACTCTTTGCAGTCACACCAGAATGTAAGAATATAAGGATTCCGTATTATCAAAATCTTAACCGAAGAGCCATTTTCTAACGCACTTAGCAAATCTTTCGGCTGTTGTTACAGATCTAAGTGAATGCGGAAGGCTGGTAATAGGCATGAGGAAACCACAAAGTAATTTCAAAAGGTGGTAGTCCGGGAAAAAGGAACTGATACCAAATTTCTGAAGTTACTGCGAAGATTATGGTCAGAATGTAATCTAAAATTAAGATTACCTGATCGAGCAAAAAATATATTTAACACTTTGTAGCAATACAAATGTCGGACTGGAAGGATATAGGTCACAGAACATAATAAAACTAGAGTATCTCCGGTTTTTTCGGCAAATGATTCTCACCACGTTTTTTAGCAGAATGAGGATAGGCTGGATTTTATTATAATTCGTTCCCCCCCAACACGCAATTCCATATTGAAGTTTGGAATGGAAGATCCCAAAATAAATAGTTTTTAACAGATCATTCGAGCAAACATTTCTCAAGTAATAAAAATAGCTCAAGGTACATCTGAAGTATTTACCTAGATCTTGCGTGTGGAGTGCAAAACTCAACTTGGAGTCCAGTGTAAGGCCCATCAACCACTTCAATATCAAAGCAATTATCACTACATTGATTGCTTCCGTTAAATGGTAGGGTATTAGGCAGTACCGAGCAACTACAAGAATTTAAACTAAAACGTGAACAATCAGGTGCGTGGTACCAAAACTCGTCATAGGCTATAGCCGTAGAAGACAAATTAAAAAACATGAACTTAGTTTTTGAGCTTATTATCAGTTTATGATGTGAAAACCAACATCTTATTAATTTAAATCCCAATTTATATCCGCAACTAAATCCAGGGGAGTTCTAGAACCGTAGGTACGCCCTATATCATCCGCGAAAGCGGTGATTGAACCCTTAAAGTCTAATCCAAACAAAGAATTTATATAGACTAAAAATAACATGGGGCCCAAACGGAGCCTTCAGGGACTCCCAAAGTTAAACACTTAGCACTACTGCTTATCCCTCCAATTTTAACACGTTGCGACCTATTTGTTAAATATGATTTAAACCAGTTTAAAATGAAACCACGAAAGCCTGCATGTTCAAGTTTATTTAATAAAATAGTATGGTCTACCATGTCGAATGCTTTGGTAATATCAACGAATAGGGCAGCCGTTAATTTTTTATTATCAACATTGGTAAATATCCTAGAGCAAAAAACGAGTAAAGCATCTTCCGTAGATTTACTCGAAATCCGTATTGTAAGGGACAAAACAACTTAGACACATTCAGAAAAGACACCATCCTTTTTTCCACGAGTTTTCCAAAAACCTTGCTGATCACTGGCAGAAGCGGAATGGGTCTATAATTACACAAATCAGTTTTTAGTCCCTTTTTAAACAACCGAAAGACATCGGCACATTTAAGATCATCGGGAAATATCCCAGAGAAAATACTTCGGTTGAAAATAACTGCCAGAATGTTTACTACGAAGTACCTTATTTTCTTTAAAATAAAATTAGAAATATTATCATTACCCGAAGCATTATAGTTTTTTTAAAGAGCCTATTACTCGTAGACCTTCAAACGGCGTTATTGGCTCGAAGGCGAAACTAGGTCTATATTGATTATAGTGACACTATATCTATAGTATCACAAAGGCAACGATTCGATTTTTCAGCTGATGAAATACACCCTAATGAAATGAAGTACCTATTAAATGCATCAGCAACCAAAAACTGATCCGAGACTAAACAGTCATTAATATTAACAGCTATAGGTTTGCTGCTTGAAGATGTTTTATTCAGGATACTGTTAACAATATTCCATTCGCCTTTTGAATTCCCCTTAACAGATCTAAAACGGGCTTTATAGTAATTGTCACGACAAATATGAATATTCGTTTTCAGCTTGTAATACCATGTTCAAATCGTATACTTTTATGTGGGCCACCCTTTACATACTGAATTACTTTGCTTGCTCCATGTTTGCGCGTGTACATTAGAATATGTATTTTGTTTGCCGTTTGTTCGTTACATATGTAACGACTACTTAAATAACTGCTAGCTCCTTATTTACAGTGGCGATCCTACTTACGTAGGGATTTTAGGGGTTCAAACCCCCTCCGAAATATGTCAAAAGATGGAACAACTGAAATTGGTAAAATCAAATTGCATTTAGATTTGCCAATTTTTCAACTAACTTGTGACGTTGAAAGTCACAGTCAATTTGTAATTAAGTCCTTCGGTCGTTTAAAATAGTAATTAAAGGAGCGGATTGAAGCGGTGTGATTATAGTACATAATCGAATACATATTTAGAAAAAAAGTGTTGCAATAGAAATTGAAATTATGTTTGAAAATCTTAGACCCCGGCTGTTATTTTGGGGAAACCGGAACTTGAATATATAATTTTATATAATTTTGTTTCGGCCGCTCATTAATGTTTTCTATAAAAGAAAGAGGTTATGACTTTTCAGGCAATCTCAGCGATTTAGCTGCTGTAGGATATATACCCGCGCAGGAATCCCCTCCAATGTCTTTTCTAAAGCCCCTTCCGAAATATTTTTCTGCGTACGCCCCTGCTTTTTTACATCCTTTATTTAATCACTTGTAGCGGTTGGATATTAGTTTTGCATTGAACACTTTTTCCAAAAACTATATTGTAAAGACTTTGTGCTGCATGGTATTCGCGAATGGCTATGCCGTCATCGGCAAATTCAATCCAACTAAATCTCTCGCTGATACACTATATCTTTTATCTGCCGATAAATTCATATTAAATGCGACCCAATTGGCCCCAATATACTGTCATATTAGTGGATCGATAATAATCTATTGACAGACGACTATATGGATAAAATTCAAGTGGAGCACCATGTTTATTGGTCGTTTGTAAATCTATTTTTGCCCTGCATACAAATGACTAATGTATGCGACGCGTACTACATTAGGGCACACGTTATTAAGTCCAGAGGTTAACCGAGTTGCAATTAGATACGGACTGCAACATACTGAACTGACCACTCTCAATCGTATACAATCCGCTTTGCTTGATGACATAGAAACATTTGTATGGTCTACATACTTCTTTTATGCGAACTAAGTATGTACATAAAGCACTTGTCATATTTTATACTCGCGTAGTGTATGGATATAATGTGAGGTAATGTGTAGGGACATGTGGCATTTATTGGAGTGTAAAAAAAAAGCGGCTGAAATAGACTGAATAACAGTTTTAATGAAAGCGAACGAAAGGTGTGAAATACGTGAACATTACAACTTTCCTAAGTGGATGAAAAGTAACATTAGAAGAACCAGTTGAATATTAGTTTTCGTTCCTGTACTTGTTGCATGGCTCTAACTCAGTGGTTCTCAACTCCGAAAGGACTGCGAACCACTTTGATTGAACATGGATCACTACGGACCACCATATTTGTTAATGAAGGGAATTTAGCGATTTTTATTTCACAATGTCTTAAGGTACGTTGTCCTCGGCGCGGCCGCACGACAGCGACTCGCTCATTCCATTAAAAACTCGTTTTTCTCTCATTTTAAAAACGGGTTTTTATATGGAATGAGCGAGTCGCTGTCGTGCAGTCGTGTCGAGGAAAATGTACCTTTAGACTTTTTTATTATTTTTTAACGACAATAAGGTGGACAACTTATGGCATAAATAGTTGGGAACATCATATTTCTCCTCTATGACCGCCTCGTATTGAAATAATTTTAAGCAGACTCGACATATGATTTGTCGAAGCACGCACAAAACATTCGGTTGAACCACGCGCAAGCGTTCAGTCAAACCACGCTCAAAAGATCATCGAATCGTCAGCGAATTGAATTCACTGGTTTTCTTTTGCGTGGTACGGCGAACACCGCGCTAAGCTGGGCCGTTTTTAGAAAAACCTAAAAGCTACAATGTAACATATCGTTAAGTAGCTTAGTACCGACTTTGCCCATTTTTTATAACCACTCTTATGAATTCGTCAAAGGATGAAGAGTTTACTACGGTACTACCAAAATTACAGTATAGGCAAAGGTAGTAACATCGGCATTTGTTTGGATTCTTCAGAACAGGACAGACACACCTAACTTTAAAATTTAAGGGCGCCAAACTTTGTAAAAATAATTCATTGGAGGCACTGCGGTTCCAGTAGAATGGACAAAAGCATGGCAATCACTACTTTGTCTCCATTTCAGTAGGCGGTATAAGCGAAGACAATAAATTTGAAGGTTCGGCAAGTTCTGTGGGTAATCGAAGTTTCAGAAAATTGGTTATGAAGTGCATTTCGAATTTCAATTTCTTAGACGGTACACAGTTCCAACTAACAATCTGGATCACTGCAAGAATCCTAATTTGTGCTCCATCAATTAAATAAAACGCCGAGGGTAACGCGACTGATCATAATCCGCGAAGGCAGTTGATAGTCATAATACAGGCAGTTTCCCAAAGGGTTTTCAATCGGAATGACAAATAGTTCCACAAAACAAAAAACAGTTCTCTTTAAATTCACCAAGGACATGCTCAAAATATGTTGCTGGCCTATTTGTACTTTAAAGTGCAAGTCAGCAACCGTATACCTATAGGTTGGGTTAGGTTCAGGGGCCGCTAGGTCTGCACCCAGCGCACTTAGACCAGAATTTGGTCCATTGTGATACCACCGAGAGAATCGTGCCTCGACTAACCGCTTATGACAGGAAACCCGCCCGTACTAACAATATATCTATTGAGCAGTATCCGGCTCACATCGCGAAGATGATACCGATGTCATAAAAATACCTTGCGCACAGAAAACGCCTCCGTTTCTCGGACAGGGCGGGACAGTGACAAAGTAGATGGTGCACACTCTCTTCCTCTTCTTCGTCATCACAACTTCTGCAAAAGTCATTGTGGGGAATTCGGAGTCTTCTTGCGTGCTCTCCGATAGGGCAATGCCCCGTTACTACCCATACCATGTTGCGAATATGCTTTCTATCCAGCGACAGTAGCATCTTAGAATGGACGTTGTCCCGTTTTGGCCAGATCATTCTTGTCGTTGCGCAAGTCCAGCCATTAATCCAGCTTGCGTTGGTCCTGTGCTCTGCAGCATCATCTATTATCACTGCACAGTTGATAATAGATATTTTCAAGTTGGCGCCGCTATCTTCAGCGTTACCTGCTGATGCATATCGTGCCAAGTCATCTGCGTAGCGATTGCCTACAAAGCCACTATGGCCCGGTATCCAGCATAGAATAATGTTGAAGAAGCGACCCATCTCTCTAAGTAATGCGCGGCAATTCTCAATAGTTCTTGATGTGGTTACCACTGAATCAAGTGATCGAATTGCAGGCTGACTATCGGTAAATACAAGATTCCCTTGACGGGATCAAGCTGCAATGGTTCCTTCCAAAAAAGTGATTGGGAACAATGTAATCCGTCGATGGGGGCAGGTTAAAGTTCCGAAGTATCGACGAGTGCCCATAATCCAGCGCTCGCCATAGGCCAGTTTAACGTAGGCGAAAGGCCGTGTATGCAGCCATCCGTTGACTAAAAACGTCCAATGGGAGCAGTCCGAGCGCCATATCTAATCCGAATGAAGGTGTCGTTCGAAAAGCTCCTGTTATGATAAGAGAAGCTAACCTTTGAACTTTGGCCAGCAAATTATAATAGGTATACACACACTAACTCCGTAAAGCAATATATGCGGCACAATAACGGTATACATCCAATATACGACCTTTGGCTGTAAGCCCCAGGTCTTCCCGATAGCTCTCCTGCACGAATACAGTGTTATAGTAGCTTTATTCACCCTTTCTTCGATGTTGGGCTTCCATTTTAATTTATTATCTAAAATCAGACCCAGAAACTTCGCCGTGTCAGAAAACTCTAGTTGAACGCCTCCCAGTCTAGGGAGGTTAATAGAAGGAATAGTCCGTCCAGAATCCACGTCCACTAAGAATGTCAGGGAACTTCCCCCTAACAGCAATAGCAACGTCATCAGCGTAAGCAGTGACTTTGCATCCGATTTCTTCCAAGTTCAGAAGCAATTGATTTATAGCTATATTCCAGAGTAAAGGAGAGAGAACCCCTCCTTGTGGGGTACCTCTAGAAACATATCTACATACAGACGAAGTACCCAAATTACTGTGAATGCGCCTAGAGATGAGTAACATATTTACGAGGGAGCAGATTGGATCTTCAACCTGTAGATTACGATGAGCATCTGTGATCGCACTGGGTTTTATATT
Source organism: Microchrysa polita (assembly GCA_949715475.1). Classification (NCBI taxonomy): domain Eukaryota; kingdom Metazoa; phylum Arthropoda; class Insecta; order Diptera; family Stratiomyidae; genus Microchrysa; species Microchrysa polita. Next base: position 68,354,683 of record OX454419.1, read on the forward strand.
GTTGAAAGCCCCCTCAATTTCTAGGAACACCACCATCGTGTATTCCTTATTATGAAGGGATTCTTTAATATAACTGACCAGCGAGTGTAAAGCTGTGTCAACCGACCTCCCTTTCCAATATGCATGTTGTGACATGGATAATAGGTTCGATGGAATGGTCGTCCGTAGATGAATATCAATTAATCTCTCTAGTAGTTTCAGCAAAGTCGATGAAAGGCTGATGGGCCGGAGGTCCTTTGGACCTGCATGCGAGCTTCTACCCGTCTTAGGAATAAAAGTTACTTTCACTTCTCTCCATATAAGAGGAATGTGAACTAGATTCAGCCATGATTTAAGGATGCACTCAATCCAAGGATACGTAATATTAGGACACTGTTGCAAGTCCGCTGGTATAATACCATCAGGACCGGCTGATTTAAAGGGATCAAAGCTAGATATCGCCTACATTATTTTCTCAAGATTAAGAATGGATGAAGTGCCGCACGACTCTGTGCGACTTATGGGGAAGTTAGGTAAAGCAGCAGCTGAGCTTCCAGGAAAATGTGTATCTAGCAAACACTCGATAGTTTCGATACAAGATGACGTCCATGATCCGTCCTCTTCTAAGAGAAAGCTTGGCATGGATGGGTTAGACGCCAAGACTTTCCTGAATCTAGATGTCTCGGAAGACCCCTCTATTTGTTCAAAAAAAAAAGCTTCTCCAAGCGCTTCACTTAGCTTTTCTAAACTCTTTTTTAAAATAACTGTGATGTCTCTTATAGTATTGCCAATCCGACTCGAGCCTCGAGGCCTTAGCTTTATTAAAGCTTCTCCTACACACAACTCTTAATTCGGAAATCCTCGAACTCCACCAAGTCGGTTTTTGCTTACCTGTGTGTGATATGCTAGAACATGATGCAGTAGTCGCAGCCTTCATAGCCTCAGTGAAGCGGTTCACCATATCGTCCAGTTGTTGCTCATTGCATGGAGTATTTGGAGGCGAAGCCAGGTCTACGAGGAGACTATTTCGAAACCTAGGCCAGTTTGTCTTCCTGCGATTTGGAGTAAGAGGGACCACGTCCAAGCGCGCAGCAAGACTGAATTGCAGATACCGATGATCAGAGAAGGAGGGCTCGGCCGACACTCTCCAGTCGTTGATTAAATGCATAACATCCTCCGATGCAAGAGTGACATCCAGCACCTCTTGTCTGTTCTTTGTGACAAAAAGTAGGCTCACGAACCACATTGCAAATAAGGAGATTAGTTCCCAGAAGATATTCGAGAAGTAATTTACCTCGGTCGTTTGTGTCCGAGCTGCCCCAGACCACATGATGCGCATTAGAATCGCATCCAAGCATTACACTAGTGCCCGAAGACGTTGCTACCGCAACGGCTTCCATTAAATTCGGCGAAGGTAGAGTGCCATCATGGGGCATATATACCGAGGCTACCCACAGTATCTTACCCTGCAGCTCCAGGCAAACAAAGACAGAATCCCTGTCACTAAACTTAGGTAACAAAAAAGCCTTGATAATTCTTTTAACAAGAATGCAGGAGCGCGGTGTCCCCTGCCCTGTTATGTAAAAGGAATCATAGTCAGTTCAGACCCTTAACGAGATTGTCAGCAACCCAGGGTTCCTGAATCAACACAATATCGTCCATGCCTTGCGATAAGTAATGGCAGCTGACGCTGCTTTTGCATGGTGGAGATTGATCTGCAGCAACCGTAAATAGTTCCAACAGTATTATATTATTATTTAACCAACCACATTTGTCACAATTAAAGCCGCTGGTGTGTTTTGTGCATATAATCTTCATGGAAGCAGAGGGGTGACCATTTCGCCAATTCTGCAATGTGAAAATCGTCAAAAATAATCATGCTCCTTTTTAGGAGATGTTCCCTATTCACCATTCCACCTTATTATCCTTAAAGCTTTCTAAAATTTTGAAAACAAAAAAAAAGATTTGGCTCTGTAAAGAGATACTAATCGGTTCATTCCTAAATTCGGCTCTTTTGGCTGATAAGTACGCCGACCACTGGTATAGAATAACAAGAACCTGGCATCAGACTAGATGAAAGTTAATTCATCCATTTAAAAAAAAACTGATATATCTATGTATATGTCATAATTTTTAAATATTGGCTTTTATTTGATTAAACCCTAATCCTTGAGCAATCTTAGGTCAATGTACCCTAATCCTACGCACGCTATTATAAATTTCGAAAAATGTATTTCATATTAAAATTTTACGACATCCTCATAAGTGCAACTGCAATGTCCCAGAATGAAATTGCACTTTAATTAAGCAAAGACAACAACTTAGAATAATAAATCGACGCCATTTTTGCTACCATAACTTGAAAGCTGCACGCTTCTGTTATAGGCGCCAATTAATTTCGTTAAATGTATAATTATATCTGGCCTTTATCTTTGGAACATATGATACAATTCTCGCTATATTCTTTATCTCTGGAAGCATCACTTTTCTATAGATAAAGGAGGCGCGAATAATATAATATGACAACATGAGAAATTTTATCGTTCAAATTGTGCGCGCAAGGTCTTTTTCTCTTCCTCATTCCATTTGTCCGCGGTCTTTTGTTTGCTGAAGAGACTCAAAAAATGATCTTTTGTCACATGTCAGACCAAGTCGAATGGACTAGCCATAGGATATAGGCAGAGCTTATGAAATGTACTAATGTATTTATTCTGTTGGCACGTATTTAGTATTACAATGGTACGATACTATGCAGTATAGAAGTCGTCACATATACTTTTATCTTCTGTGAATCACAAAGATAAAAATATTATTGTATCAAGATAAAAGACGCGATATTTCGGTTGTTTTATTAGATTTTTGTAACTTAATTCTGTTTAATAACGAGTGTGGTGAATGTCACGTGATTTTAAGTTGTTTTGTTTTGTTTGAATGTAGTTTTACATGCTATTCTAATGATTATACTAACAGTATATCATAATAGTAGCATGACAAAAAATACACTCATAAAGTCAGAACACAAAAACACAAAAAACTAAACTCAAAGCATTATGTCCTTTACATTTTAATTTAATGTTTTCGTTAACATATGATACACCGGCACTTATAGTTCTTTTAAACACAATTTTCTTAATAAAGAATAAAGGGAGTTTGCCGGGTTTTTAAGATCGGGTTAAATAGCCAAACAAAAAACTACCAAAACGGTGACTAAAAACCGGCACAAGAAAAAAAACTGTTTTTTTTTTACCGGGTAGAAAACTTGAAAAAAGGACTTATGGTTAAAAAAAATAAATTTTACAAGACTGCTGTTAGGATAGGAACAGACCTACCCAGAAAGTTCTAAACTCTAAAGTGTCTATGAAAGATTCATTACCATTTTTCTTTTCAAACTCATAAGCTCCAAATAAGACGAACGAATCTTTTTTTTACCAATACAATTTATTTCGGTCACTCTTTATATGAAACGCAAATGTAACTTAACCCATGTCAGACAATAGTTAACAAAGGGGTCAACAAGTAATCCCTTAGTTCGTATTTTCGAGTTCAGTTTTCCTTTTCCTAATATACGATGTACACGTTGTTAGTATAAATACAGCTTACAGCTAGTGCACAGTGAACACCCATAAGCTTATACGGCTTCTAAAATGGGGCTAATCATTTCACCATACAAAATATTTGGTTTCCTTAACAGTTACATATATGTACAACGAGTGTCCTGCTATGTTTAAAGAGATATTAAGACAAGGTAGCTCAACATTCAGTGTAATGTAATGCATACACACATCCACATGCATGTTATGTGCGTTGACATAATGCTGCAAATGCCGATTCATAAAAGTCTGAATATGACATATCGAAATTTCATTAATGATAATGCAACGTTATAAATGATGATGTTACGTAAAATGTGGCGAGGAAGTTGTATATAATCATAATCAAATTTGGTCTCCTTTTTGAGGCAGTGACAAAACTTAGCATAGCATCTGTGAGGCTCCTTAGGGCACCTTTCAGGACTACTCGAAACGGTATGTATGATACAATTTAAGGGATTATATCTAACAATTAAATGTTTATCATGCTTTTTCGCGTGGTTTCGCAATTGATCTACTCTACAAGAAGCATCAAAACTGCTCTTCTAAAGTTGATTACCCCTTGTCATGCTGCTGGTAGGATTGATGAGTTCCTTTGATTGGTGCGCACTTGAAAGTACCTTCGTGGTGACCCATTCTACATTAGGGTTTTTACCGTTACTCAAACAAGACCAAAAAGAGCTCTCCTCCGAGCCGGTCCAACCAGCTCATCCGCTGTTTCCTTTCTTACAACACCTTGGTGGCAGAGATAGAGCGTAAGTGGATTACCGGTGGCGTATAGCCCCATGACATGGATCTGAACTTGAAAAACGATGGGCCGGGAGACAATGGAACAGATTGAGATCCGAGTGCTGCGTTCTAAAACCGCAACTTCTTGTTCCATGCTCCATTTCAGATCTGGCGTCCGTGTTCCAAGTCTTATTATAAAGATCCGGGAATTGGTTGCCATTTTGCGTATGCCGCGAATGAAGACTGAGAATTTCCCACCAAAGCTAAGTATCGTGGCTTGTAATCGGTTCGAATTCATGTTTCACCACTGAAACCAACCAATACATACATATCACTAAAAAAACTCTTGCCAGTACTTTTAAATCACAGTTTATACTCCTAGCTACTTACTTACTTACTTAGCTGTCCCACACAGAGACACGATCAATATGAAAAAAACAGCGATTGGGCTCTTTGAATGAATACTGACTAATGCATTCCTAAATTTGGCTCTTCTGGCAATTTGCCGACTTATCCTTGCGGCTCTCTCCTTGTGAAATACACAGACCGCACTGCTCACTGCCTCTTAACATTCACCAGATTCAGTATAAAACCTTGCCAGCTTGTGGTGACTTTTGCTATTGCCTAGATCCGACTCAAGCTGGTTTCGAGTCGTAGCAAACTGCGGCCCTTTTGCCCTGAATCGACATTATCTGCAGTCCACCAAAAAAAAAAGATTATCGTCTGATGCAGTGGCGGAACAACTTGATTTTTATTAGGTAACCCAGCTAGATCGATCACGACTTTAACATATTACATATATCCAATAATTTGGGGGCCTGAATTTAAATAAACTCTTGGCGGCGTAGTTTTTCATATATACCATGAAAAAAAGGCTATGTAGTTAAAAAGCATATAAGTTTCACAAAATTATACTATGTTAGAGTATAACGCCTGGGACTGGGACAACGCAATCGACATAACTGGCAAAGGGGATGAAACAGATCAACTATACCTGACCACACTTCAAACTAAAGACAAAGAAGTCGTTTAATGGTTAAAAAACTAAATCATGAGCATATCGAATCGATGGTCATTCTACTTCGCGCCACAATATTCGCTATGACCGCAAATGCACTAGGACAGTCGCTCAACTAACCAGGGTTTTAGAGAGCTGGTCCGGTCTGTTTTCGATTTAAATGGATTTTTCTAAGCTTTTCGTTTAGTATATGACCCTTCAATTTCAGGGAAATGGCTTATGTAAAGTTCATCAAATTTCCGGAACAAGTTATTTTTTTTTCTATAAGATTTTTTTTTAAGTATTTTGGGATAAAATTAGTTCTCTGAACGTACAATATTAGCTAGGGAGAAGAGAAATAGGAACATCTCCCGTTATCAACAAAAATTATCGACGCTGTTTTTTTATATATTTCTAGAAATATTTTTAGGGTTTAGGGATTTGGTTCGCTTCCGCCCCTAATTCTCGTGACCCTCTGCTCGCCATCCGACCCCTCATGCGCCGCCCCTGGTCTGATGATCGCTATGTGTGTAGTGTTCATTGATACTATAGTGTATTATTGGCGGGAATGTATGAGATCAATAGTGGATCCCCAATTTCCTCTTCCAAAGGTATTGCAATCACCCGTCTTGAGAATATAAATATCGAAATTCGTATAGAAGCATACCCCCATGCTTATTCGTTTCGCGATCATCCCACCCCTGATTTCATAGGCGTTATTCCCAGCATGCACTAATCCATCCATACCTCCAATTAGGATTTGATCCATCGTGATGGAGCATACTGTAAGTTGGAGGTAAATGCCACCTTAGTTGTTCTACCACTCCGCTTAGTTCCCCTTTCGGTTCCTTTTGGAGTGCATACACTTGGCACAATACACCAACGGTCGCAGTGCCCAGGGCTACCTAACTTCAATTACATAGTAAAGCCCATAGTAAATCTAATACACTGAGAAAAATGTTCTTCATAATATTAATAAATGCCATTTATTAAAAAATATTCATTGTACGTATGTACAAATCACTGATATTATGATGCCTTCATTAAGGTTTAGTATAGTGTAGTCCCGCCCGCCAAAGAAAAACGAAGAAATTAGAACAAATCAAAAGTGAGAAGCGACTAAGACTATGTTTACACGACGGAACAAGTACGGATTTTCGGACCTCTGTAGCTCGGACCCTGGTTGGTCCTGAGTGTTCAAATTTGATAGAGGTTGTCGCTCGCGCCGCCCTTACGAAGTGTAGCAGATTTCAAGAAGATAACATGAAAAACACCAGAGATTATAAGAGTTTGAAAACCGCATTTTTTTCAAAAATCTTGTTCTCTTCGTTCTTGTTGTTTATTGACAGGGCTACAGCCTCCTAGAGAGCGTCTTGGGATTTGCTCTCTTTTCCCATTGATAGAGTCTGTCCTGAAGGCTATCATTTGCTCCGATCCGTGCAGTAACAAAATAGATACAGCGAAAAATGTGAAAAAATGCATAGAGTTTCTCGCTTAAGTCTATTTATATGTTTTAAAAATCGATTTTTCAAAGAATTCTAATGAGTTAATTGTAACAAAATTTGGCATGTAGTTTTATTCTTGTAAATCCACTCGGTTTGATACTGTTGTGGTAGATAAAAAAGTGCACTCTTAGTTATATAGTGACTGAAACAGACTGGTCCTGATACCTATAGCTAAGAATCTCTGATTCCTGGTCACTTTATCATTGTAAAAGCCATGCTTGGTAAACTATAGTTTAGTCAGGACTTAGCAGGTTTTCGGGACCTTTATAAAGGATTAAATGATTTTTGGTATGTATATGTCTTTTCTCTGGGGTCTGTTATACATTTTGTAACGTAACTAACGAGCGTAACGTAACGACGCAACGACGATGAAGATCAAAAGGCCAAAAGTAGTAGATAGGGGTATTTTAAAAGGGACAATGATGGAACCTGGATATAAGGACAGTCTTGGGTCTGTAGTAACGGGAATCGTGTCTTAACCGTTTGGTGTTGATAGGCCCAATTTGGAACTTAGGAAATATGGATGTAATTTAAATCACATATTGAGTACACAGTGAGGCTTAATGGTTACATTAAAAATTAGATTTAAGATTAGGATGTGTAAGGATAGGGTTTTCGTTAAGGTTAAGTTTGACGTTTAGGCTTAGGCCAAGGTTATGGTCAAAGCTAGGGTTAACATTAAGTTTAATGTGATGTACAAAGATACTAAGGTTTGCGAGGTTACAGGGACTACCAAGGCCATCAGGGTTACCAAGGTTACTAAGGACTTCCAAGATCACCAAAGTTATCAAGTGTACTATGGTTACCAAGGTTACCAAGGGGAGCAAGGTTACTAAAGAGACAAAGGTTAACAAGGGGTTTATCATTATTATAATTATTGTTCTCAAACAAATTCGTGACAATAGGGCAATGAATATAGTCTTCATTATTTATTGATATGTTAAGTCGATTTTGTAAGTACTGCAACTGCAAAAAAATATGATATCTCACAAAAACAACTGGGTTGTAAAAGGTTTCCGCCAAAGAAAAAGTCGTCAGCCGCAAAAAGGATTGATATATGTAAATACAATCCCGCCATAATAATCGCATCTTGTCTCAATTATTACGCATATTCAAAATAATTAGAATTAGTTAATAGCTTCCATCAAATCAGCGCGGTGCGGTAGCGGTATGCGACAGAAATAATGTTCACGTACCGCTCCCGCGCAGGTTTGGTGGAGCAAATTTCTTTCAACGCTTATTGGCCGGGAGCTGAACGAGGGTACTATTTGGTGCTATGTTCTTTTCTTGATCAGATTTCACTTTGAAGCTTCCAGCCTTGTAGAAAATAAAATTTTCCCGATTACACGCCCTGTAAAATATTAAATAAATAACATGCGCGACAATCCAGCATTGGACTAAGGCCGCAGGATGTGTTAGTGATGTTAGAGATCTTATCTGCTTTTTGTTGAGGTAACGAGATCAGCATCACACTCAGCAGTGTTATTTATCCCCATAAATGGGTACTCGTTTAACATCTGAGTGAGATCATAGTCCGTCACAAGCTCGTGAGTTCGAAAAACACCATGACCCACGGTGAGATTCGAACTCATGACCCTGTGCACCGAAGGTGCGCGCACTAACCGCTAGACCAGCCAGACCACTGTAAAATATTCCCAAATTGGAAAAGATTCTTTGGAGAGTGTAAGTTAAAAAAAACTAAAATTAAAAAAAAAAATTACAACTTAATAATCAGTTTGACATATTTGATAGGATCCAGTCATCCTAGTTTTCAAATTTCAGTCAAAGGCTGTGTCACTACCTTAGTTTATACGCATTTTAAATTTGTTGCCAGGATTGGGTCCACGGAGGGGCTATCAAATTTTTTAGTTAACATGTTTGCATGGAGTGTGATGTGGTGAATCAGACCAAATTAATTTTTCACTATTTTTACGTTTTGGCGAATTGGTCATTTTATTTTGAGAATAAAATAGAAAATTTCACACACAAAAAAATCATTAAAATCATGAGAATCGACGTAGCACGTTTTCAGCGCCTAATGACATTTACTGAATAACATCTGCCAGTGCGTGCTAGTTTGATTTTTTTATGTTTTCTTTTTCACCGAAAACAAAAAATCTCTCGAAATTGCACTTGGGTCAATGGAAACTGTGGAAATGTTATTCGAAAGCCGCAGATGAGATAAAAGCAGGTCAAAGTGTCCCCTTTCAAAATTCGCGGTAAGCTTACGTAAAATTGAGGCTTCTGACGAAAATCATTTTCCGTCAAATATGATTTTTTGAGGTTATACGTTCATGATTTCCAAAACGATGAAAAGGCAACTTAAAAATTAAAAAACGCATTAAGAGCATTCTGAAGAAAATGTACAACCAAATTTGAGAGTTTTCATGGTGTCGTCATTTTTGAAAAAAAAAACGAGACCGAGGCTAATTTCGGCAGAAATTTGGATACCCTTCGCTCTTCTTGGGCTAAACGTTTTTTTCGACCGTACCTAGGACTTGTATTTACCCCACCCCCCCCACATTCTTTTCCTTCCGTCTTCACAAAAGTTCCGTTTCGTCGACAAAAAAATATTTCTGTGGGGTTTGGTTGGAATAAGTGGGCTAGGGTTGCCACCTGCTCGGGCCTCGCCCGGCAGTGATGGGCCTAGAAGGTGCGGCCGGGATGCCGGGTTCAGGAAAATTTTACCGGGACGCGCTCTTTGATGTAGCAAAATGTAGTCCTCCTGAAAAGTCAGTACTATAAATCAAAATTTAATTGACAGTTCAGTTTTTCTACATTTTTTTCATGGGGACGTAGCTGAACTGTTTCTTTAAGGGCCACGCTTAAATTGAAATATGTAGCCAAGCTTTTCTTAAAAATATTCACCCTTATGACGATCGTGAGTTTGATTTAGTTTTCCAATGTCTGCTTTTCAAGAGTTCCTATAGTCTATCCTGCGATAGGTGGCGGCTTAAACGTTTACTCGCAATTAAAAAAACATTACTTCTGTGGATGTATGTCCCTAGGTATGGTGGTCTTACCATATTCAGTGGAAACTAAAAATCTCGTCACACGTCTCGTGTTACTCTGCATCGCTGCAAACTTAAGTTATCAAAGGTCACTGAAATTGCTATGCACGTAATATTGGCATTTAAGCGAAAAAAATATTTAAATTTGAAATTAGAACTTGATTGCTGTTCTTGTTAATGTTATTAATGAATTAATAGAACACACAATAAACTGCTGCTCTAATTTATCTTCGTAGAAATTGTACGGATCCCGTGGGTTATCTGAAACATATTCTGAAATGAAAATCGGACGAATGTCCTGTAAAAAAGATCAAAATTGTGAACAACACACGCCTGGGAGGGATAGAGGCAATAGGTTAATTCAACGGACGTTACCTTTTCGTTGACTGCCCTCATCATCTCTGTTCCTTTCATGCGAGTGTTGTCCACAACTTTGATCATTTACACCGCGCGGTTCGGCGAACCCCGATCCGTGTGGGCCGGCTTAAGATCAGATGACCGTGGAGTTATATTTAGGCAATAAATTCCTGCCAGCTCAGAATGACAAATAGGCAGTCTCTTTTCAACCAAATAATGTTTATAATTTGGTAAGGTTTGCTGAATGTATTGGGTTCATTCCCAGGATATCAATTGCAATGGATACTTATTGACAGCCGGGATACAAAGTAATCGAGGGAAGTGGTGCAGCGAATGCAATGAGTAGGCAAGACTCCACCGATTTGTATTTGATCGAGTCATGGATACCCAATCCATCAATCTTCTGTTATTACGAATCGGTCCAAAATAATGCAGACGCGCTATATCGGTAATAATCCAACTCTCACTCATTCAAAGGAGTTGTTGATTGCCCTCACCCTTCCTTCGCATGACAATTAGCACTGCAACTGCGCCTCAAAAATTCAATACATACTCGCAAAGAATTTTTTGAACACAGGTAGGGGAGGGGGTCCCCTCCCTTTTGCAGGTGCCGGGCGAGGGTCGTGGTCGAGGTGGTAACCCTAAAGTGGGCAAAGAAAAATATTTATTTGGAAAATGTTATTGGGGGATGAGGGACCATGGCCCCATAGTATGATTCCATTTGTTTTGACCTTTTTTGTTGCTTTGATAAAGACACATTAATTTGTAATTGTGAAATTTGTGTAAAAAATGTTTCATAGAAAAACCAAAACGGGGGGTTGGTTTTGTATGGCAGCCCCATGACCCCATGGTCCGATTTGATCCATTTTTACATATGTTTTGTGTCATTAATAGAAATACATTTGTGTGAAATTTCGTTGAAATTGGTGCACAAATAAAAAAGTTTTTCTTAGAAGAACTTAATTTGGAGAGTTGGGTTTGTATGGCAGCCCCATGACCCCATGTTCCGATTTGATCCATTCTTACATATGTTTTGTGTCATCACATTTGTGTGAAACTTGGTTGAAATTGGTACACAAATAAAAAAGTTTTTCTTAGAAGAACTTAAATTGGGGGGCTATATTTGTATGGCAGCCCCATGACGCAGTGATCCAATTTCGGCGATTCGAATATACAAACAGCCTGCAACAATAATAAGCATGTGTGCAAAATTTCAGCTGGCTAGCTTCAATACTCGCCGAGTAAAACGCGTCGCAACAGACAGACAGACAGACGGACATCGCCCAATCGACTCCCCAAGTCATGCTGATCATATATGTATACTTTTTATATGGTCGGAGATGCTTCCTTCAATGCGTTACAAACTTCATGACAAAGTTAATATACCCTTTCACTCTATGAGCGAAGGGTATAAAGATCCGTACGAGGCCGGAATCCCTGGTCCCCTCCCCTCGCTACGTCCCTGGGAGCTAAAACATTTTGTAAAAATATATTCAAATAAATATTAAATTTTCCTATTCATATACGCCCCCTTACGTTTTTAATGTAGCCTAGTCAGTGACGGAGGGCGGCAATTTGGCTACTGGCCAGGGGCGCCATAGGGGCTAAATCCGGCCCTGCTTGCCTGAAAAATCGATGGTTTTTTTTTTTTTGTTGCGAGTTTCTGACAATTTGACGTCCCGGCTTTTTGGTAGAGTATATGCAGCTTTGTGGTTTAAGTCGACAGTTTGTTTATATAATCTTGAGTTTCCCGACTACTAGTACTTCGTTCGCGACCTCTATGGTCAATCTGATGGTTGCAATTTGAGTGCCACCATACGTCTCTCTTATTGATCTTATAGCGCCAAGTAGTATTTGGATTTCCAATCAATAATGGACGACTTCATCCTTCATTCGCCACGACATTACGTAAACGATAACTACTGGTGCAGTATGGCAATCACTTCATCTATATGTTTGACGGATGAGCGTATTCTGGCTCCAAAAATTAATTAAATATTTAAATATTATGTCTTCACATAAGAAAATCAAAGACGATTTATTTTTAGGTTTTCAAACCAAGACCAAGAGATGTGTAGCTACTATTTTCTTAGCCAGAACTTTCTTCAACACTCCGATCCGTTTGGAAAATCTATCGTGATGACAAATTGACACCCACAGTAACCAACAGATGACAATAGCAATTCTATCAATTGCACAAATTTTTAATATGAATGAATGTTACATTACAATTGACAATAAATAGTTTGAGTCATAAAAAGATCATCATTAAACATTTAAACATTTTCAGTTCGTTCACTGTATGACTATAGAATAGAAGTGTTAAAAGATTTTTCATTTTTCCATCAATGCCATATGAAACTACTCCGCCTAGTACACTATTCAAAAGGCATTTTATGATAAATGTCTTCATTTATGTACATTGTACAATGGTCGTGAATCGTGACTGTCACCCATCTATAGCGCGTCAAGGAAAGTTGCTTCATTGTCGCTCTTATCTTTTGGAAAAATGATGAGCAGATGAGAGCTCTTGTCGTGTTCGTCGGTTCATTCCCTTCATGCTACTTTCACGCATGACATAACAAAACATACATATCTTATGCTTATGTTCGGAAATGACCTCCATATGGGTCGTACAAATGTTCATGACTACACATAGAGCCAAGCAATGGATATTGTGAAGCATGAAATGAAGTTTTTTAGAAAACATCACCATACACACACACTCTATAAGTAGTATACTTTTCTGCTAACATAGGTATGTACATTTCCTCATTAGACTTTTTTTTTCCAAAGGGTAGACTTGAATAAGAAAGTTCTTTTAGCGTTCCTTTATGACTTGGCTATAAGCCTATAAGTTATGCATCATGTTTGCTATTCGCCAAGTGTTGCTTTTCCGGCAAAATTTCTTTAATATTTGCTACGTTCTGAAGCGGCGAAAAAATAAAAAATCATGGAAATTGCACTACATCGGGCAGAATATGTAGGTATAGGTACATTCCTTTCGCGCAGAAGTCAAATTCCCATAGTCAAAATTAGTCTTAACACGAAATCCTCGTTTCTTACAAGTCCACAACAATGCTAGTGTAAGAACAACAATTGTAAAAAAAATGTAAAAAAAAACATCCAACTATATTTCTACAGATTGGAGAAATGCGCATCCCTCCGCTCCCTCGTAAATTTTACATTATGCAATGCCTTCAGAACTCAGGCAAAACCTGATATTGTGAATGCAACGTAAATATCAACATTCTGAACTCCAACTTTTTTCAGAATTAATCATTTCTAAGAAGAAAACTTTTAAAAATCTAATAGACTCCGTATATACGTATAGAGATGTGGAAATGTACGCCCTTGGACGAGAAAACGATAAATGAAAACTTGGGTGCCACTTTGTCTGGCGAGGGATGCTCTAAACGTCGTGTTTTGAATAGAGTGTATCCATTATGCGGGCATTCTCATACATACTCATGACCTTATTGAATATTTCATCTCCTTTGTCACGTAAAAAGAAGGAACGATTTAAATAATGCACTTGTACTTTTCGTGTTCACTTGCATTTATCTTTCGGCGAGTTTTCATTCCATTAAAATGAGGTCAGGCAATGTTTAAACGATGACATCCTTTATGTCGGGAATCAGCCGCAATATGAGAGGGAGGGTGTGAACCATTGTGTTGTATTGCATGTTTGGAACGCATATTGAGTGGATTATGGGCACACCCGGAAGAAATTTCATCATTTATTTTTATCGATAGATGAGTCATTGTCCGAAAAATCAATACAGTGTAGTATACAGGGTGGGCCAATTACAAGTTCGTTTTTAAAGATGCAATAAAATGAACAAAATTAAATTTTTTTCCATGTCTTATGGCTTTATTAGAAAGTAAGTAAGCTCCCATTAATGATGGAACACAACTTCATTCAAGTGGCTGCCCCGGCTGGCCCAATTTTCCAAGACTCTGTTGATGGTTTCAGGCTGTAGCTCACGGATTGCTTGGATGATATTGGCCTTAAGTGCTTGAATCGTTTCTGGACTGTTGGCATAACATCGGTACTTCACGGTTCCCCACAAAAAAAAGTCCAAAGGGGTCAAATCGCAGCTCTGAGGCGGCCAATTGACATCGCCAAGACGGCTGATAACACGATTTGGGAATTTGGTGCGTAAAAGATCGATTGTGGCATGGGTTGTGTGGCATGACGCGCCATCCTGCATGAACCAGAGGTCGTCCAAATCCATGTCTTCAATTTCAGTAAAAAAAAGTACATGGCTCGGTAACGCGCACCGTTGACCGAAACGTTGTTACCAGCCTCATTTTGGAAGAAAAAAATGGTCCAATGATGCTATACCACTCCACAATCCGCACCAAACTGTCACTCTCTGTGGATGCATTGGCTTCTCTACAACAACGTGCGGGTTTTCCGAGCCCCAGATGCGGCAATTTTGTTTATTAACGTAGCCGCCGAGATGAAAATGCGCCTCATCAGAAAAGATAATTTTTCGCCCAAAATCGTTGTCTAATTCAAGCTGCTCTAAAGGTACATTTTCCTCGAAACGACAGCGACTCCATCATTCCATATAAAAACTCGTTTTTAAAATGAGAGAAAAACGAGTTTTTATGTGGAATGAGCGAGTCGCGAGCCGCCATTGGTCTAATTTTAGAGCTACCCGTCCCTCGGAAGCACCTGTATATCCAGACTAATCCTTACCAGCCAGCGATATCTTGCTAAGTAGTTTGCCACAATAGGACTCAAACTGGAGCCCCTTGATGAGGTGTTTGATAAGTCCTTTGGTACAATAGGGCTCAAACTTAAGGTTCTTGATGTGGTATTCATGGGTAACAAAATAGTGATTGTTTTGTCAATTCTTTAAAACTATATAAGTAAACTTTCTAAATGCAAATGACAAATAAACATCGATTGCAGTGTTATTTACAGAGGTAATTTACCTAGTCATGAACATTTCACACACTAGGCGTTTGTGAAATTATGTATCGTACTTTTAGATTTTTTTACTCAATTCTCTTCACATGTCCTTAGGGCACCTCCGGTGGCTTTCACTGGACCTTCTAGGTCAGCGGACACCCCTCTGACTACCGCCTAAAGGAACAGGAGTGACCGAAAGGTTCCTCCGGTGGAATCTATTGTCCCCCCTCAGACACTTGTCCGTAGGAGCAGGAGTACCATTCCTCTAGCTTCTGAAGGAACAAGCAACAGCCTCGGCTTGTTCATCCAAACCAGCTGCCACTCCTCAGGCTTCAACCAGTAGAAACATCATATAGACCATATAGTGAACAACCCGCCCAGCACTGTTTTTCCGGAGTTAGAAAGCATTAGATTATAGCCCGAATTCTTGCTCGTGGATTGCGAGAACGAGGCCACAGTAGACTGGCTCACCAGCGTGACCCCTACTCTCACCCCTTGGGAAGGTTAACTTGGCTAACTTGCGTGCGGCCACGGGCGACAACATACCGCGTTCCACGATAGTGACCATTTACCTACCACGAAGCACAAACGTCACCAGTGCTATGACACTTCTGGGCAGACAAAATGAGTGGATGGTTATCAATTCATTGACGGAGGGAGATGGACTCTCCTTAACCGTGGCGGTACATCCTATGTCTATGGAGGCTATCACCCAGGCGTAACCTACAAGTGTGTTTCGGTAAGATCAAGGTCTATCCGAAAAACTGGGGGCACCCAGAAAAAAAAGTGCGAAGACACACGGATTTGAAAGGGGCAAAGGAGCATAGCGTTACTCCCAGCAGCATCGCGCAAAATACTGACCCACCAGCTGCTGCTAGCTCCTGCGACGAGGTACCGCAACACCATGCCCTCTTGGACCTGCCGGAGCCGATGGAGGAGGATACTCGCCAGTCCACACACTATAAGTGGGACGGAAGATATTGCCTCCAAGAATGAGTGTGACGAATAATCCGAGCATTGGTGCAATGCAACTAGCATCACGACATTAGGGCCTCGGATATACTAACAGCGCGGTTCATCGCCGAAGAGCTGAGGTTAGCTCTGATTTTGGAACCGTGGCAATATGACGGAGTCGTCAAAGGAGTTAGTGTAAGTAATGGGAATGTGGCTTATGGTAGATGCTCTACTCGTCCTAGAGCATGTATTGTAGTAAACAAACGCATTAATTACCTTTATCTTGCAGAATTTACCAGCAGCGACCTAGTGGCTATTGAGGTCAACACCTCTAGCGAGGTCAACCACAATTTGGTCGTGGCATCCGCCTACTTTCCGGGTGACTCAGACTTACCATCTGCTGAGTTGCAGAGAATGGCCTCCCACTGAAGAGTGATTGGGATGGGCTTATTGTTTGGGTGTGATGCCAATGCTCATCATAATCTCTGGGGCAGCACAGATGTCAACAGAAGAGCTCGCCCCAGAAAAAGAGTGAGACAACTGTTTAATAGAGCCGAGCGCAATTGAGTCTGGGACCAGTACCGCTCTTCGTTCACGGCCAATCATTTCGTGGCCTCCTACTCCAGCAAACGTTTAACCCATTTTACCCCAACGTTGCGTTTTCGCAACATTGATTTTACATTTTTTTTTTCTAATTATCGCATTTTTTTAAATTTTGTTTTTCCGAAATCCAACATCCACATTTCCTCTTTTACGGTATTTTTTTTCGGCTATTGGATTCCCTAATATATTTTGCATAATATTATTTCGGTGGATAGTTAGAGCAACTTTTTAATGGTCCAGTTCAACTTTTAATCTTTTACCGTTAATGTATTTTAATAGTACTTATTGGTATAAAAATTTAATGTTTAGAACGTCTATCTATTGTTACTAAAGTTTGTGTAACACAATTGCATTTTCAAATGTATTTTTTTCTTCATTCAAATTAATGTTGCGTTTTCGCAACATTGGGAGGAACCCTTATTTTTTTATATGAAGCATGATAAATTTAGTTCATCTGGCTGGTCGAGCGGTTAGTGCGCGCACCTTCGGTGCACAGGGTCATGAGTTCAAATCTCACCGTGTTCCATGGTGTTTTTCGAACTCACGAGCTTGTGACGGACTATGATCTCACTCAGATGTTAAACGAGTACCCATTTATGGGGATAAATAACACTGCTGAGCGTGATGCTGATCTCATTACCTCAACAAAAAGCAGATAAGATCTTGGAAATAGGATGTCACTAACACATCCTGCGGCCTTAGTCCAATGTTGGATTGTCGCGCCTGTTATTTTTATGATAAATGTACCGCTAGCCCGTCCAGACATTCACTGTTGATAGACGTTTTCTTTGTATTGCTTGTGTGAAAAAAAGAGTTTTGTGAAAAGATGTCGAACTGCAGAAGAAATTCTGGCGATTTTGGAGGAGATCGATCTACAAGACTACGAAATTTCTTGCGAAAACGGTACTGATATAGTCATACTTCCGCCGAACTGAGATTCACTTTCCGATGAAGAGGATATTGACGACAATGTAATCATTCTCGACAACCTAGCTGCAGATTTTCCAAAAGATGTTGTTGGTGAAATTCATTCTTCGGTATTTATATCTATGTGAACCAAAGTGGGTAAGAAACATGAACCCCATATATTCGACGCAGCCCGAAAACAATGAACAAAAAATTCAAGAAGAGCTCAAAAATGTCTATGGTGATATTTCAGTTAGTGATGCTTTTGCTTCGTTGGACCCTACAGATAAGTTCGCAAAATTGACACCTTTTTTCGAAGCACTAAACAACTGATTTATGCAATTTGGTACATTTGCATTCGATCTGTCAATCGATGAACAGATGGTTCCCTATTCCGGGCGCCATTCATGCAAGATGTTTATAAAAGGGAAATCCATTAGATTTAAATTTAAATTGTGGTGTTTGGCTTCATCGAATGGTTTTGTGTTTCGGTTCCATCCATATGCAGGAGCCAGTGGCGTAACGTTTCCCAAATTTTATGTGTTCAAAATTGGAATGGGGGCTTTTCACGTTAGATTTTTTAACCAGGCAATATTGACAGAATCCTCTTTTAAAGCGAAAGAGCCCTACACCCACAAACTCAGAGGAATTGATAAATCAGACGAATTTAAAAAGAAAGGGAATGGTGTTTCCTGAGACAGGATTAGTTTTATTTTTTGTAAATTATTATCATTTCGGGCACCGGTTCGTACTGAAGAAGGGCACAACTGGTGCCTGAAATGATCATTTACACTCCTTTTCTTTGTAAGTTTGTTTTACAGGCGAGGAAACATCGACACAACTGGAAGTTTTGTCCATGGAAATCAGACGAATCCCCAACAAGCTCGGGAGATACTTTTTTTGTAATTTACTGATTGCTCTTATGATTGCTTTACAGCACGATTACACCAATGTATTGTGAAGTTGCGGCTCTCTGGAACACCGTTGAATACTACGAGCTTCTCTGTACACAATATTGGTCGATTCGGAATGTTTTGCCTCTACCTGAGATTATGCAGCTGAATTGTTTCTTGCAAACTAATAATAATGAATGTCTTTAAAAGAACAGTTACCCAAGGATCTACCAAAGAAAAAAATCTCTGTATTTTCGGCTTTGGGGGCCCCTATGGCTTGGGGGTCCGTGCTCCACTGAACACATGGAACACCGTACGTTACGCCACTGGAGGAGCAAACAAAGCCGCTAAACCGGGTTTTCCAGTAAAGCTTGACGAGTCAGTTCTTATTGACTTGCTCTCCGTTGTA
The DNA here is from genome assembly GCA_949715475.1 of Microchrysa polita. Taxonomy (NCBI): domain Eukaryota; kingdom Metazoa; phylum Arthropoda; class Insecta; order Diptera; family Stratiomyidae; genus Microchrysa; species Microchrysa polita. The sequence continues at coordinate 68,373,540 of OX454419.1, forward strand.
AAACTCCCAGGACAGCATCGAGTTTTTTTTTCGATAATCTTTTTACCAGCCATTCTCTACTATGTATTTTGGCAAGCAAAGGGTACTTTGCTACGGGTTCCAGCCGTGAAAAAAGTGGTCGTGGTGTTTATTTATAAATGCTATTGACGGAACTGTTGTCAATGCATGGAAATTTCATCAAATAGTTACTGGAAAGAAGATGCCTCAGATAAATTTCAGGAGCGAACTTTAAACCTTCTGCAGATAAAGAAAGAAGATGAATGCATCAGCGGAGGCTCTGGGATAAGAAGTCACAATGCTAATTTAGGACGTCCACACCAGTGGCGCAACCACGGGAGGGGCTAAGGGGGCTAAAGCCCCTCCCAGACCCAGAAATAGGGAAAGAAAAAATTGCAAAATGTGATTTTAAACAATGCGTTTCGTCACAAATTTTCCAAAAAATATGAAACGTGGGCTGTGCAGGTTGCAACACCCATACCATACTTTGTGCAAATAAGAAGACACACTGGTCTGAAGTAATATTTGCAAAAAGAGAAAAATGTCTTCAAAATGAATGCTTAAGGAAAAAAAAAATCCGCCAGCTTCGAAAATATTAATAATGAGCCTTACAGCTGAAACATAGTGTGGGGCATAGCGACTAAAAATTAAAATTGTTCATTGCAATTTAAGAAAGAAAAGAAGAAGGCATCGATAAAAGATATTGCCGTATGGCACTTCGTAGAAATATTTAAATTGTTGAACCTACGAATATTTTTTAGTAATAAAAATTGAACTGGATTCAATTGTTTGCATCCTTTGATCTTATGTAGTCAGTCGCTATCGTATCAATTCCCATTCGAAATCAATTGTTTCTTTGCAAGATACAGTCCTCTAAGGGCTCCCATTGCTTATTTAGTTTTTGTTTTGAGCCTAAATTTCTATATGTATACATATGTATTTGTTTCAAGAATCCGCTGCAAGCCTTGACCTTAAGGTCTGGATAGACCTCGGGCGGAATGAAAATGAAATTTTTGTCCGCTGCGATTTTACCAATGAAAATGTTTACTTAAGGTACGTTGTCCTCAACGCGGCCGCACGATAGCAACTCGCTCATTTCATATAAAAACTCGTTTCTCTCTCATTTTAAAAACAAGTTTTTATATGGAATGAGCTAGTCGCTGTCGTGCAGTCGTGTCGAGGAAAATGTACCTTTACTGTCGTGAAATATGCCGCAAACGCTGGGGAATTCCATAATGTACCATCCGAGAACGGTTCCAGAATTATTCCATTCCATTCTATACACCAACTGCGGTGCATGTCTGTAGTATTTATGGCATATGGCAACTTACCAGCTCTATGGGAACTACGCGGAACTTTGTCTGTTTGGAGGAGAAGAGCCCCAGCGGGAGAAATATCGAGTTATTCAATTTCGGAAATGTCACATTGGAATCTTTGCATTGAGACCTCTAAGCGTCTATAGCTCAGTAGGTAGGGTTGCTGACCTTGTGACAGAAGTTCGGAGGTTCGAATCCCGATTGGGACGAAACTTGTTTCCCTCAATTTCCTCAATTTTAGTAGTTCCCATAGAGCTGGTAAGTTGCCATGCCATAAATACTAAAGAACCCAAGTGAGGTTGACTATAGAAAATTTCAAGGTCTCCTTGAGTTTCTCTTTAAATCAGGGATGCATTGACTCGTGAATATAAGTGATTGAAAATGACATTTAATTTCGGCATCCTTGACTCAAGGTCTCCTTGAGTTAAGGAATGTTCATAAATACGGGCCCTAGTATTATGGATGAAATTAGCCCCCTCCAGGACCAAATCCTGGTTGCGCCACTGGTCCACACCATGCGAACAGATAACGTGGGTCACATCTTGGTTTCGATTCCAGAGAAAAAACGAAGGCGCACCAGACATTGCAAGTCGCAAACGATTTATATGTGCGAAAAATGCAATGTTGCACTTCATACATCTTGCTTTGAATAATTTCATGAAAAGAAGTAATTTCCTCCTGTAAAAAATATGTAAAAGTACAAGAAAATACATCTTATAATGTCTTGATAAAAAGTTTTTTTTATCACACTTTCTCCCAACGATGCGAAAACGCAACATTAATTTTTCAGGACCTCAAGGAACCTAGATTTTTTTTATTCAAAGTGTTGATCTTGAAGACTTTAATAGTAAATACATAAAGAAAAAAAGAAAAAAATATGTATTAGTATTTCGACCCTTGGGAAAAAATGGGTTAATGAAGTCGAGTAGCAACAGGATTAGGATAATTAATGGGTCATTGTGAATTGTTGCTCATTGTGAATTTTCTGCTTATTTCATTGGTTATACTGCCATTCCGGTCGGAGCCGTGTGTAGACCCATGAGGTGGGGTCAAGTTGCTGAAATCCTTTAATTCTCTCAAGAAAGACAGAAAGAAGTATGTATAAGAAAAAGAATTGTCTTCATAATTGTGCCCCATTGTGCATTGTTCATATGTCTCGATAGTTGTCCTGTTACTCAAGTAAATTTTGCCATGACATGCAATTGGAATTTCAAAATTCACACGCAGAAAGAAACACGCGTTTACTTTAATTCACTTCTTTTCGTCGCATGTGTACGTTACATGTCGGACAAGGCAGTTAAGTCTTGCGATGCAATATTCTTTGTGAAATGTATCTATCCACTGAAAAAATCAATAAAATGCGGGTCGGCCGAGATCGTACACACAAATCAAAATGAACATTTCCTGTGTAGGTGTCCTACACTTCGACATGTAATTGACCTCTGTGCTTATGCACACCCTTCCAACAATACTCTCTGCATACAAATTAAGGTCACCTACCTGAAAGGTCAGCGACATTTAAACAGCTGGAGCGACTCTTCGAATTGATCAAGTTTGTAGCGCCGCAATTGGAGCCTGTGGACGAAGCAACACTTCCGGTTTGTCCCCAATCGCCATCCATAGCTTTCGATGCGGATCGTTTGAATTGCTCCAGGAATGTATCAATTTGGAGCTCCATAGAATTGGGCGAGTTTTCCATATCCTTCACCGCGTACCCGTAATACAGGAACTTCCACACAATTGCACTGTGACACAAAACATCTTTTGCTACACAAATCTCGACCAGCCACCCACTGTGGATGCTTTGTTTCACTCATTAGACACACAATTGATTCAATTTAAACACTTCCAGGGAAAAGACAACACAATAAACACCCTAAACACCACACTCCGACAGGGGTCAACGAGAACACTTTTTCTTGACGCTCGTTATTGTTTGCAACTTCGATTTTTTCACACGCTCACCGTGGTCGCAAGAACAAAACCGAATTTCATTGAACGTCCCGTCCCGTGCGTGAAACGTGTCGCGCTAATTACACCGCCAACGCCGTCTAGATTTATGAAATAACTACATTTCCATATTTTGCAATATGTACAATTATTTTAGAAACTGTTGAAAACGTAAGAACGAAAAAAACACTTCCCGCCCGTGTGTCACACTCAAAAGTGAGCCGAATTTGCAGAGCTGAACGGAAAACTCTGACGGCGCTGCACAACGCACAACGCATGTCTGCAGTTGCTCAATATCGTGAGAATTGCATTCGAGAAAGAGACAGCCACTAGTGCAGAAGAGTCTAGCGAAACGGAGGGGTAATTGTTTATATGCGCACGATCAGATGTTCGGGAAAAGCACGTGCGGTTTGTTTTGGTCCGATCAGCTGGTCTGCAAAGTTGTGCAGCTGCGATGGTATGATTATGTGTACGTAGTGACGGCTGAAAACGCATGCAAACGGCCAGTAATGAATACGACATAAGTAGGGTTTTGTATTTGATTCTTGTGATAATAGTGTAGTTACTACGTGATAAACATAGTACATCAGATTGCAAAATGTGGTGGAGACAAATTTTTTTTTGTTTCTTATGTTTTTTGGGGTGCTGAGCACGAATCCGGAGCTTCCCACCAAAATTTCGTTGCGGAACAGGGTCAAAATCGTGAAAAACCCTAAAATTTTTGCTGTTTTTCCGTTATTCGCCCCCTAATTCTGCAACTATTTATTTCTGCGAAAAACTCTCCAGGAATATTTTAGAGAGCACATAATTGCGCGTCCAAAGAGACATAAATATTAAAAATCTGTTAAGCGGTATTACTACAGTGGATAATTTAAATTTGCCATTTTTAACATAGTTCCATTTTACGAAAAAAATTTTGAGATTGAACGGTTTTTCATTTTTGGTCGTAAAAGTTGCATTTATCTTGTACATTGTGTATTTTGGAGTGCAGAACCTGAATCTGTAAGTTCCCACAAAAATTTCGTTGCAAATCAGGGGCAAAATTGCAAAAAACGCCAAAAAATGACTATCAATTGTAGCAATACCGCTCAACACATTTTAATGATTAATGGTGCGTTGGACCCGCAGTTATCTTTTCTCTCATATTTTCATGGACAGGTTTTCGGAGAAATGTACACTTTCGGAGTTATAAACAAAAAAACGGGAAACTCCGAAAATTTTGGGTTTTTTCGCGGTTTTGATCCTGTTCCGCAACGAAATTTTGGTGGGAAGCTCCGGATTCGAGCTCAGCACCTCAAAAAACATAAGAAACAAAAAAAAATGTTCTCCACCACACTTTGCAATCTGAAATCACCTCGGAACTACACTATGAGTAGACAAACGAATATTAAAAGGTAATTGGTATAAAAGTTATGTTACAGATTAAAAAGATTATAGTTACGTTTTTCTATTATACCGTGTATTTTTGGATAACGAGCTCCATATTTAAAAATTACACTCGCCCAGGTATTTTTCACGCGTGTAACTGCCCTACACGGGGACGGGATAGAGTTTTGAGGATGCCAATGCATATGGGAAAAGTACGGGTATTTTTTGTGTGAATGTTGGTGGACCTGTGAAAATAACAATACAGAAATGTGCGAGTATTTCATATGGTGGTTTTAGATTTTGCAAATAAATAATAGTCTGTAGTCTGGCTGGTCTAGCTGTTAGTGCGCGCACCTTCGGTGCACAGGGTCATGAGTTCGAATTACACCGTGAGCCATGGTGTTTTTCGAACTCAGGAGCTTGTGACAGACTATGATCTCACCCATTTATAGGGATAAATAACACTGTTGAGCGTGATGCTGATCTCATTACCTCAACAAAAAAGAGATAAGATCTTGGAAATAGGATGTCACTAACACATCCTGCGGCCTTAGTCCAATGTTGGATTGTCGCGCCTGTTATTTATTTACTTAAATAAATAAGCGTCTTTCGTGATGAAATCCATCGATAATATAAGCCGACGAGAGCGCGACAAAGATAGAAAGCAACTGTGAGCGTGGGAGAGAACACCTGGTCTTAACTGGAAACTCAAATAACAATTTTAGTCCTGCAATACTTAATAGAATATTCTTTTACCGCAGTGCGTAGTAATAGGAGTCTTTTGCACGGAATTAAAGCTGAATACGGTATCCCTCGACTTAGGACATTTCGACTTACAACGCGTGAAAAATTTACACCACGACTCGATTTACAACAATTTTTGTTTGGACTTACAACGCGATTTGGAAAAAAAAGACGCATAAAAACACACGTGCAAGTTTAAGACAGAATTTTCTTTTCTGTTTTTACCGTTTCCTTCCTGGTGCATAAAGCTTTTAATTTATTTGTTGAGCTGATATTTGAAGATGGAATTTTGATTTGGTAAAGGTAATAGCTGTTTCGTTAAGGACCTTTTAAAGAAGTAAGTTTCAACGCTAGTAAAGGATTAGGCCAGCATAAGTATATCAAAAAATTCTGCGGCGGCAGCAAACAGTTCCTGATCAATCATTAAACACTTTTGAAACGCACCGTTTGCCGGAAAATGGAGCATATATCTAATGCCGGCCCCACGCTGTCCAAGAGATTAACGTTGTAGACAACATACGCCTGGCAGAGACCGAGGCGATGGGGGAATTCAACAAACGTTATTTGTTTGTTAAATTTCCCCATCGTCTCTGTCTCTTCCAACTTTGATCTTTTGTACCGCGCGGGTTTGGTAAACCCTGGACAGTGTGATTACAGTCTAAAGTGAACAATATTCCATATAACAACCAAAAAATATTATTTAGGCAAAATAAGACCTCGTAAGCATGTATAAGGTACTTGAGCGTTTCGGATGTGACCTACAACTTAATTGATACTGAAAATAGAAGAAGTCAGCAAAATCTTTTATTTGTACCAAGGAACACGCACACAATAAAGAGTTTTAGCAATTCGTAAAAACCGTGGTGGTTCGACTTGGCAGAGTACGGCTTTAAATTGGTAGCGATAAAATTATGAAAGGTGATTGAATTTAATTTCTCTGCCTTAAATTAAGCCGAACACATCATTCACGCTATCCTAGGATACGAAATAGAAATATTTCAACCTTTTTAGCGTTTGCACGACTTGCTAAAAGTCTAGCTGATGTGTAGTAACTATGAAATAACCTTTTTTACTCATTAGACTCCCTTGAATTATATTTATAAAAAAATATAATTTGTACACAGAATTTCCCAACTTATGGAAAGAATGAGGAACAGTTTTTTTTAAACGCAAGAAATCTAGAAATCTAATACCCTCAGCAAATTGTCTGCAATGTCTATAGAAATTTGAATAATTTCTTTAAAAATTAAGTATGTGTCGAATTGTAGTATGAAGTTGTATTTTGCTCATCCGTATCACCTTTAGATTTAACTGAACGTTTGTACTGACATTCTGCCATAGAGTCGTCTTTGGAATTGACCTCCATTTGCCATACCTACAGCATTTTTATTTGAAGCTCTTATATTTTCGAGATTGATAAGTGACTTTATGCTACCTGAATTTCTTTCCACTAGCTGGGGCTTAATCTTTTACAATGGTGTTGACTTTTATGCTTGAAATATATTAGACGCGTCAGCAGAAGCATCGGCATCGCGAAACGTCAAGCCCAATGCATTTTACATTGCTGACAAAAATGTTGAGCAGAAGACTTGGCATTCAGCGTATTTGTCAGCTATGAAATTCTGCCGATGCTGCTGCTGACGCGCGTAACCTATTTCAACTATTACCTTGAGCTCCAACTATACGGCTAATTGCACAATTTTGCGTCCATAATTACTTTCTTTTGTCATCCCGTGTAGTTTTGGGTAACGAACTCCATATAAAAAAATTGCCAGCTGACCCACCTGTAATTTTTTTTTAAGTTTCGTTACCCAAACCTACACGGGATAACAAAAAAAACACACTTCATATTTTAAGCCATAGTGATGATGTGAGGATGAGAATTTGTTCTTGAGATATACATAGAACGATCACCTTAACAATTAAAAAGAAGAAGTACCACTGTTTCCTAAATTAAATTGTTATTGTTAAGGCGGCCCCAGACCGACCGGAGTGTGGCAAACACCGCACACAAGATATATACGAAAAATCGTGCAGCAGCAGTGTCGTTGGGCGACTCCAAGGTATCATTCTTGGTACCGGTCTTTTGTGCGGTGTGTGCCACACTCCGGTCGGTCTGGGGCCGCCTTTAAGGCCTGAATAGACCTCGGGCGGAATGAAAATGAAATTTTTGTCCGCTGCGATTTTCTCAATGAAAATGCATGCTTACTGTCGTGGAACATGTCGGTAATGATGGGGAATTCCATAAGCTACAATCCGAATATGGTTCCAAAATTTTTCTCGGCCATTTTATGTATTATTTTTCGATTTCCCCGTCATTAGATATTTTCCACGGTGAAATGACCGGGGAATCGAAAAACAATACATAAAATGGCCGAGAAAAATTTTGGAACCATATTCGGATTGTAGCTTATGGAATTCCCCATCATTACCGTATTACCGACATGTTCCACGACAGTAAGCATGCATTTTCATTGAAAAAATCGCAGCGGACAAAAATTTCATTTTCATTCCGCCCGAGGTCTATACTGCGCTTTAGATAGGAAAAGAGAATTCCGCCTAAATACTTATGTCACAACAAAAATTGGTCCGCCAGTTCACAATAAGAGAGCCCAAGAAGACATATGAAAAATATTACGCAAATTAGTTAATGTTGATGTTACATGCATATTTATTTTGAATGCTCGTTTTTCTTATAAAACTGTATCATTAACTAATAAATGTCGAGTTTTGAGTTGTGACCGTCTTCTTACCTACGTGCAAAATGGTTATTCGACTTACAACGTTTTCGACTTAGGACGCATTTTCCTGGAACCAATTAGCGTCCTAAGTCGAGGTATGCCTGTAATAGGCCAATAATTGCATTTGACGTCGTTGTGATTTCGACTGCATTCTTTTCTTAATCAGTTTGTAGAGGTGTTACTTGGCAAAAAGAATAATCTCCTGAAAAAATCCTGTTAGATACATTCAATAGTATCAGTGCCGGTTAATACCCAGACTTCGGCTCCATACAGCGCAACTGATTCGCGGATGATTTTTTCCTTTGATATATTTTCTGTGCCATGATCCAGTTTGATAAAGTATGCAACCAAGATGTGAGAATAGTGGGACAATCTTAATTTCTTGATTATTAAAATTAAATTTTCTTTTTCTTTTCTTTTTTATTTTCTTTACGAATACTATAATTTTGGTTTTTTCTACATTCAACGTGAGCTTTTTGCTATTGCAGTAGTTTTCAAGTTGGTCCATTTTGTCTTGTAAGCCAACAGTGTTGTTCGCAAATATCACAAGGTCATCGGTGTAAGCAAGCATCATGATATCCTGCTCCTTGGTCTTGAATCCAAGGTTAATAAATATATTGAAAAACCGTATCCGAATTATAAATTATTTAATTTTATTTATTATTTTTATTTATTTAAAATATAATTAGTTCTCAATACAATAATCATAACATAGCATATACGTTAGAAGAAAAGCAATTTACCGGGAAATATATACTAATAGAAAAAAAAACTGAACTCACAGCTACGTATTGCAACAAAAATAATTTCAAAAAAATGAGAAATAATATATAAATGCATTCTGTAATTTAGAAAATTAGTTTCGGATGCATTAATTAAAAAAAAGAAAGAATAAAGGAAAAACAAAAGAAAAAAAGGAAAAAAAATAAATAAGCAGTGCGTTAAGAAGTTAAAAAGTTAAAAAAGAGTTGAAGAGCAGGCAAAAACAAAAATAAAAAATAAAGAAGAACTATAAGAGAAAACAAAAAAACGACTAGAATCAAGAAAGACGTAGAAAGAGACAGCAAATGATGCAAGCGTTAGGCGAGTAAAGAATAGCGAAGATTGAAATACGTAATACCTATTTTCAAAACCTAATTCAAATTGTAAAGATATTAACATGATCGTAGTTCAAGAGCCACGACTTAACTTGCAATAGAAATCTGGATAAATTCCGAATACTTCTAATAGTAGAAGGAAGCTTATTGAATACCCTTGGTGCTGAGCAAGTATAAAATTTAAAAAAGCAAATTTTACGATGCCGCGGAACATTAATTAGATTTAAACCCTTCAAATGTAGATTATATAAATTAGAATTACGAATGCATAAGTAACCACTACGAATGAAGAATATTTTTAAAATTTTATAATAATACAAGTGGATCAGTGGAAGTATATTCAGGTTCTTTAACAGAGAAAAGCTGCTGTGATGTCTACTTTTGTTGCATACTATACGAATGGCATGCTTCTGACCAACCAATAAGGGATTTAACCTTGTTTTGTAAATGCTACCCCAGCAAGATAATCCATATTCCAATTTGGAATGAATAAGGCTAAAGTACACCATTTTCAAAATATTAGGAGATCATAAAGGGCGTAATATATACAACTGTCGTATGGCTATAGATAAATAGTTAGTGATAGAGCTAATATGAAATGACCAATTCAGTTTGTCATCTAAAATAACACCAAGGTACTTAAATGTTCAGACAACTTCAATCTTAAAACATTTCTCCGAGCAAATATCATTTGAAGAGAAGGTAATCGCATGGCTGTTGAGAGGAATGTCCATAATAAATCGTTTACAATTATGGTGGTGGTACCAGAAATCATAAGGAGTTGAAGAATCGACGTTTAGGTTGAAAAACATGATCTTCGTTTTATCACTTATGACCAGTTTATGAGCCTAAGAATTTCCAGATAGTGACTTATATCGGAAATAAGATTCAAAATAGAATCACTTCTAAAGGCACAGGCTAAGTCATCGGCAAAAGCAATAGGTTTGCTTTTAATTTTCTGTGTGAGGAGCGAATTCACAAAAATAAGAAAAACGAGAGCACCCAGAACAGAGCCCTGTGGTACCCCTATATTTGTAACCCTAGACTTACTGTAAACACCACTAATCTTTGAGATCTACCTCCTAAGTATGACGAAAACCAATCAATCATGAAACCTCTGAAACCAGCTTTGTATATTTTATCAAGTGAAATCCTATGGTCCACAGTATCGAATGCTTTCTTTATATCAACAAACAAGGCACCCAGAAATTCACCTGCATTCACCCCATCATAAATATTGCTACAAAAAGACAGTAGTGCTCCTTCAGTAGACTTACCTTCACGAAACCCAAATTGACTGTTGCTAAAACAATTTGTCTGGTTCAAAATATTTTTGTAAGATATGATCGGGAGACCACCATCATTTTATTCTAACTTTATTATTATATATAATTATATTATATATTATATTATTTCGAACAGTTTTAATGCCTTAAGTGCAGAAAACCAGGGTTAATTTTTGCTCAATTTTGACATAATTTGCTTAAATCTTAGGCCGCTATTACACAGTCATATACTGATAATATATATTATAATAGATATTATCATATCCCTAAGCCTACTTGATTTCGCATCCTGCACGTCTAAAAATTTATACTGAATGAATCGAGTAGGCTTAGGCATATGACATACATATTATAATATAAATATGACTGTGTAATGGAGCCCTGACATACACAAAATGCATAATACATATTACGAGAAATTTGAATGAATTCGAGAAATAATGAAGGTAAATTTGTTTTTGAGATATTGGGATTTCAGTCGTGCAAGAAAATTATTTTTTCGAAAATCGTCAAACGTCTGTGGCAGCTAAAGGGTTAAGAATTGGGGATATGTTTTATACAACTTTTTTGCTGGAAATCACGTGAGAAACCATTTTCCTGTGCGTATGCGCGTTAGTTTTCGGACACCCTGTATGTATGTGCCAGTGAGCTAGTGAAAAGTTTTGGATTATTGGTTAATGTTAATAGCCATTCAGCTCATTTTGTGCATGTAATTACAACTACATAGTAATAAAAATATAAGTTTTTCTTATATAAGTAGATTCCTATGAGTTTCTCGCGGACCACCTGTTGGAAAACAGTGCTTTAAAAGAACATAGGATCTATCAAAAAAATGATTTTCTTACGTTTCTTGCATTTGGAATGCAAACAGCTTAAGCTCACAATTTGCAGATCCTGAATGCAACCTTTTTTTAGATTAGATATATTAATTGGCGTGTAATTGAGAATGAATGGGGTCAACAGACAAACAAAAACCAAAATACAAACTATGTATTATAATTCTTACTTTTAACATATTAAACTGTTTTTTTTTAATCCGTTATTTGTGTATAATACAGTAAATGTTTTTCTTATACATATTTCTAAAAATCTGCCACAAAGTATCTCTATTGCGTTATTTTATACAAAAACTTATTCTTTATAATTTTCTCGCAATACAATAAAATAAACGCGTGTTTTCTGAAAACACATAAATCTCTTGCAGCTATTTTTAAATTCTAAAACTTTTAATATCATTTATCTAACAGTGTTGTTGATGTTGGCTGTCAGGCGTGTATTCTTGTAGTGAAAAATATGTATTTATTTCAAATTTTAAATTTATAACCGGACTAATGTATTTATGCAACGAATATGGTGTGGAAAGCTGCAAATTGTACTGTTTTCGATTTGACTGAAACTGATTCCGAAAATTGAGGGCTTTGTCGTGTTCCGGAAAGAAGACCCTATACAACACGCCGGAAAAAGTGATGCCACTATTGTTGACCCATTTAAAGAGGCGAATTGTATGCAATACACACTTAGGCGGAATGCACTACACTTTACTACGATTTCGTAGAAAATTGCTTTGAAATCTTGGTTAAAATCGCGACACTTTGAAAATGTTTACGTTAAATCTAGATTAATCAAAATCTCGTGTGAAGAATTTTGGACAAGAAACGGCAAAAATTTATTTATTCCGATGCTAGACCTTTTTTTTATGTACTGCTACGAGTTCATTACTAAACGCATTTGTCTACCAAAAGTAGATATGTACATACTACAGTACTTATACTTTTCATTCGCATATATCACTGTGCATCTATTTTTGAAATTAGATTTACTTCGTCGTCAGACATCAACTCGCATATGTTGTGTTGTGTGCAGTGTTTTAGTATGTGCATACATATTTCAATCTGAATCTATATTAGAATGATTCGTTGCTATTTTAAAACCACATGAATGGCGGCACTCTTGCCTCAAAAAAAGTATAAAACGAGACCGAGACAAATTTCAGGCGCAACCAAAATGTCGATACCCGTCACTTTTCTTCGGGCTAATTGTTGCTCGGGTGGACCCTAGGACTAGGACATGTGTCTTATAACTTTGATAGGGTTTTACCTATGTGAGGATTAATTATGTTATGATTGAACCGTAAAATGGTTGCTTGGAGGTGCGCTCAAGGGTCTTCTGCTTCAATATCATCCGTTATAAAATCATATGCCTTGTGAGTTTTGGTAAAGAGCCTGCTTTTGGGTTGGGGGCTTCTATGGCTTTCCCTTGATATTCAAAAACTCGTAGTTGCCCACCGAAATTTGTAAATAATTCAGCTTATACATATATTGCTTGTTTATGCAATATACATATATGCCCATAACCCTATGGGCAGATTCCGTTTCGTTTTTCTTTAATGAAAATTCATTTGGGTGAGGTTTAATTAAGTTCATAAATAAAAAAAAGTTTGTGCTAGAATAAACTTTACCTTGGGGTGGGGCCCCATAAGCCAATACCGTTTATTTTTTACGTGTAACTTGGTGATTCAGGGAAAACACATCTTTGTGAGCTTTAGTTGAGATTGCCCCATAAATTAAAGTTGTTTTTATACCCTTCGCTCATAGAGTGAAAGGGTATATTAACTTTGTCATGAAGTTTGTAATGCATTGAAGGAAGCATCTCCGACCATATAAAAAGTATACATATATGATCAGCATGACGAGATGAGTCGATTGGACGATGTCCATCTGACGTCTGTCTGTCCGTCTGTTGCAGCGCGTTTTTCTCGGCCACTATAAAAGCTACGGAGCTGAAATTTTATTTATTATTGTTGCATGCTGTTTGTATGTTTGAATCACCGAAGTTGGATCACTGGGTCATGGCTCATGGGGCTGCCATGCAAACCTAACTCCGCAATTTAAGTTCTTCTAGGAAAAACTTTTTTATTTGTGCACCAATTTCAACCAAATTTCACACAAATTTGTTTCTGTTGATGACACAAAACATATCTAAGAATTGATCAAATCTGACCATGGGGTCATGGGGTGGCCATACAAACCCAGCCCCAATGTTGGTTCTTCTAAGAAAAATTTTTTTCTTCAATTTCACAAAACCTTGAATTAATGTGTCTTTACCAAAGCAACAAAAAAGTTCAAAACGAATGAAATCGTACTGTGGGGTCATGCTCCCGCAACCCAATGAAATTTTAAATATTTTTATTTGCCCACTTATTTCAACCAAGCCCAAAACTTTTGTCAAGACGGAAGAAAAAGAATGAGGAGGTGGATTAAATACAAGTCATAGGTGCTCCCGAAAATAACTTTTAACCCAACGAGAGCGAAGGATATCCAAATTTCGGCTGCGCCCGAAATTAGCCTCGCCCTCGGGGTTGGCGAGCGAAGCGAGCAGGGAGCGAAACCCCCTAGTTTTGATAGAGCTATTCTTTGAGTTAGAGTTTGTATGGCAACCCTATGCCCCATCGTCGGATTTCGATTATTGAAATACAGTGGACCCTCGGTTAACGAACACAATGCGTTCTGGGATAATTAATGTTCGCTATCCGAAATGTTCGTTAAAAAATAAATACGGATAACTGGTGTACGTACTAACCACAACACCAAACAGACCATGAACGTTCGTTAGGCGAAACCTTTATTAATTTAACAGAACAGACAATGGTTCGTTCCTGATCGGAACCTACACGGTACAAAGTGTATTTATTGATAAAATGCAGAATTGTCTAAAAATTTACATAAGTTGTGTGTTAAAATCAGAATTTTCACAATTTTCTTTGTTAGTTATCAGAAGTTTCGTTCACTAAGCGAAACATTTTCAATTCGAAAATTTTGTTCGTTATACGTTAAAACAAAATATGTATGTATGTACATATATAAATTTTGTTCGTTATACGAAATTTCCGCTATCCGACCGGTTCGTTAACCGAGAGTCAGTGGCGTAACGTTTTTATTTATTAAATTTATGATGTTCGAAATGGGGGCCCCTCGCCTCGTTTGATATTTCCACTAGGAAATATTGAAAATTTAGAGAATGCATAACCATTGGTTGCTAACGATTTTGGCCTGATTTACAGCCGCTGTGGTCAAAAGTTCCACAGTTGTAGATTTGTTTCAATATTGTGAGCACATTTTCATACAGGTGTATCAGCCATTTCGACTTCAAGATTCAAATACATAGGTACTCATAATCGAAAATATTCGCAATAAACCTCTCGCACTAGCAAAATGTTATACAAAATGTGTCTCCAAAATGATTCACAAAGCTTGATTGATGCAACGAGCGGTGCCCCTTTTGCGCAAGGCACGAAAAGTTGCACCTAAATTTCTCCCTCGGCTTCTCACCGCAGGGGCGAACCCAAGAGGGGGATTAGGGGGATAAAACACCCCCCAAAATTATGAAACCGATTTTTCAAAAGTATTAGTTTAAACAAAATTTACACAACATAACTATATTGACATAACAAATAAGTGATGATTTTCAGACTCAAGATCTATAGTGTAGTCACTAGGTGATTTCAGATTGCAAAATGTGGTGTGGTGGTATGTTTTTTGGGGTGCTGAGCTTGAATCTGGAGCTTCCCACCAAAATTTCTTTGCAAAACAGGGCCAAAACCGGAGAAAAACCCGAACATTTTCGGAGTTTTTCCGTTTTTTTGCTTATAACTTCGAAACTGTATATTTCTCCTTTAAAATGCGTTATGCGGTATCGCTACAATTGACAGTAATTTTTGTTTTGTTTTGGGTTTTTGCGTTTTTCACACTGTTTTGGGACGAAATTTTGGTGGGAAGCTACGGATTCGGGCTTAGTACCTCAAAAAACATAAGAAACAAAAAAAAAATTCTCCAACAAATTGGCGATTTTACCGCTATTCCCGTCACTCATCAAAATTGTGATCATCGATTCTTTCTCAGGGCGATCAAAGGATAATGTACAGCAAATTTGGTGAAGATCGAACCAAGGGAAGATTGATTTTAAGCGTTTCACGTTTTTCCACGGAACGACCCCCAGTATTTCTCAGATAGCCTCCGCAAAAACATATACATATGTACATGTCAAATATTTCATAGCCATATATTGCCTTGTTCCGTGGTTCCAAACAAATTCTCACGGGCTATTCGATGCACTAACAGCGACACAACTGTACATCTTAACTCAGGAGTGCCTGGTTCGAACAACGGGTTCCCTCCAGTGGCGTAGATAGCTTTTCGGAGAGGGAGGGGATCATTTTGCAGCATAGCGAATACTGTTTCGGTTATTAAATTTCAGAATGAAATTTTCTGTATCTATTACACCTCAAAATAGCAACACTAATGTGCAAATTTTGTTGTAAAGGGCTGAATTAAGATCGAGAGTGAAATTTTTCCCGCAGCGATTTTATCATTAAAAATGCATACTTACTGTCGCGGAATATGTCACAAACGGTGGGGAATTCCATAAGCTAGAATCCGAGATCGGTTCCATAATTCTCCTCGGCCATTTTATGTATTATTTTCGATTCCCCGGTCATTTGACATTTCACGATGAAATAACCGTGGAATCGGAAAAAATACAAACAATGGCCAAGAAAAATTATAGAACTGTTTCCGGATTGTAGCTTGTGGAATTCCCCAGCATTCTTCACATATTCCACGACAGTAAGAATACATTTTCATTGAAAAAATCGCAGCGGACAAAAATTTCACTCTCGATGTCAGTACTAGGCTTAAAAAAAGAAAACAATTTTTGAAAACAAATTCTTCAATATGTTGAATGCTCCACAAAAATGTTAAAACTACATCGATAATTTTGGACTCATCGTAGTAAAGGTGAGAAATCCACAGTATTCAAATTTTTGTATAAATTGTTGCTAATGTGAGGGGACAATAGGAGGTTCATATTGGGTTAGATCATACATATAAACATTTTATTAGTTACTGGCGACATATCTCTCAACTTTGGAAATTTCTACACTTTTTTTTATATAAAATCTAGTCTAAAAAATTGCCCCGATTAGCTTTGTAGTAGTTCTTTGTAATCAATTTAATAATATACATTTACCTAATTTTAACTTTTAAGAAAAGAAGGATAACAAACTCAAACAATTAGGGATGCTCAAAAATTGGAAGTTTAGCAACATTTTCTGTTCAATTGCATAAACGCTTCTTGGGAAAAGCTTTCCTAAAACGACCTTTTAAAACTGAACAGAACTGAACCGAAGATAAAGTCAGAAAACAACTCTTCAACTAGTGTTTACGCCTAATTTCAGAAAGGCTTGCATGTGCTGCCATACAGATCCAATGTGAACAAGTGAAAGGAACCAGAATCGCAATGGAGGCACTTTGCTGTAGTGTTTTTATCGACATGCTTTTAAAATTAAAATTTGAGTACAATAGAAAATTGCGTTTAAATTATTATTTTGTGCAGCTTTGTTAATCAACCCATACATTTTCAAGTTTACAAACAATGTGGCTCTGTGGCTCACTTGATTGAGTCGCACTCTACGATGCTAGTAATCTAGAGGTCCGGTGATCAAATCTCGGCGTGGTTCAAAATTTCCGTACATGTGCGGATAGGAAATATGTATTTATATATAGTACAGTAATCGGGTATATTTTACTTAAAAAAAAATACGTAATGGCTGAAATTTGGTGGAGATGTTAAGCAACGAGCCCTAAGTCTAAATATGAGTTTTCGTTTTTGTGGGAGTGGGGGAAGTTATTGTAATTTGCCTACTTATAGGGGACTTTTGCGTTTTTCCTTAATATCATTCTTTCTGTTGTTCCTACAGTAAAGTGATGTGTAGAAGTTTTGTTTCTAATCGAGTTGTCTATTCAACGGTACCTAAATCAATATCGTAGGCCAAATAGTTCCGTTATAGTGACCGGTTAAAGGGCAAACTGGCACTAATAATGAGAATATTTTGCTTAAGTGAAACGCATAATGACTGAAAATTTAGATTTTTTTTTTGTAGATGTTAAGCAACGTGCCCTAAGTCTAAATATGAGTTTTCGTATTTTTGGGAGTGGGGGAAGTAGTAATTTGCCTACTTATGGGCGAATTTTTTGTTTTTCCTTAATAGCATTCTTTCTGGTATTCCTATACAGTAATGTAATGTATGGAAGTTTTGTTTCTAATCGAATTGTCTATTCAACGGTACCTAAGTCAATATCGTAGGCCAAATAAACTCGGCGTCAATGAAACCGGGAAACACGGTAAGCGCCAACTCTAATCAAAACGGGCATTGTGATTGTTACGTGAGTTAACGGTACTTCAGATAAAAATCATAGTCATTTGAATTGCCATTAAATGCACTTTCTGTAGATATAATTTTCATAGTTGTAAGTTTCATACTTTTAGAGAAAATTGAATTCAAGTTCGAAAGTGGCGAGTGGCCCGATTTTCTTTCTCTCTTCCGGATACATTATTGCTTGCGCTACAATTGTGACCAGCTTCGTATCCTTCTGGGTTTGATGAAAAAAGCCCATCCTTATGGAGGAAGTCGTTGTTTTCGGTAAGAGTAGAACAGTCGGGTATATTGCTACACGCGTTTCAAACAAACCATACAAATTGGAGAGCACTTTAATCCTGCTTTCCGACACCCCTATGCTTTCCCACAACCAGTTTTACAGGCACACAAAATAACTCTTCTCAAGCAACTTCCCCCACCCCCACGAATACGAAAACTCAGTTTTAGATAAAAGACATGTCGCCTAACATCTCCAGCAAAATTCATCCATTACGTATTTTTTTTAAGTAAACGGCCGTTTTGTGTCATTAAATACTGTACTAATAGTGCTTGCAACATTATATACACTCCGAAATGATATGCAATGTAACGTTGGCTCGAAATTGCCTATAAACGGCTGAGTTAACACACCATGGCCCCACATGGGGCTATACGGTACTGAGAAGAAGAAACGATATTGGAGATAATGTTGTGACAATTGTCATCTAATGACAAAGCTAGATGCACTTTTACCTGTTCCATTTCGATAATCCGCTGCCATGTTCGACATCTAGTGTAAATACAAATTTTGTTTGTCAGCCACTGCAAAACATGGGGGTTCATGTTAGGCGAACAGTAGCGGTTTTAATTAGTTCACGCGAGTCTACTGTATACACTTTTCATATAGTCTGAGATGTTTTCTTCAACGCTTTACAAAGTTAATTTACCATTTAACTTACAAAGTGAAGGGTATAAAAGACGTAAAGCACGCGAGATTTGTCGCGATGCGGCTTTGAGAATATAAAACTCGCCTCTTCATATTTCTTATGGTTACAGTCTGGTTTGGTGTATTGCATGCATATCTATCTACAGCACTACATCCTGGATGTGGAAGCATACGCATAGATCATTATGTTACATGTTGTACTCAAGTATGTGATACAGCCTCCATACATGCGCTTGTTCTGATGGTACCTAAGTACTTGAGATTATTTTACATATCAAATGTATTCAGTATTGGCGTTGGCGCCATATTCAAATAAGAAGTCTAAAGGTCATTGTGGTCATCTAATTACTATTACTCGTATGATGTGAATCGATTTTTCTTTTAATTTAAACAGAATTTGTATGAAAACCGTAAACAAAATTATGTTGTTGGCATTATCGTAATGTTTGTGACTTTTCAACATAATAAATACAACTTACTGTGCTAGTATCAACTATCTAACATCTATTGTGGGAGAATGCAAGAGTGCGTTTGCGCGTGAAGGAGAAAAATACCATCGATATTTGCATATGGATTTGTAACATGTGTTTACATTGTACTTACTACTATGTATCATTAAAATGCAATAAACGTTTGTGTTTTAAATGATTTATTTGCTATTTATCTGCTCTTATATGATTAGATAGCTAAAATGTTTTTCAAAAATATCAATAAACACAAAAAAAATGTATTCAATATTGGCATGGTTACTACATACATGCAAAAGAGTTATCAATACTCTGATAATGATAACAGTGCATAACACCATACCACCACCCATCATCTAATAAACATGCTGCTGATAGAGATAACCGCGGGTAAAAGTCGCCTCTCTTTATTGAGTGACTGATAACAATATCGAAAATGTTTTCAACTATTATGTAGTAGTTTAGTGGGATGTGGATGTGGTACAAAGCATCATGATAGGGGTCAATTTTGAGGGTGCCTGTGCCTGACCACTCTTCACTATTATCAGACTGCGCCCGTATTATTGTGTCGTCACCATAGTAATACCACGACGATGAAATAATTCACGGTCATGACTATATGATAACGTAATGTACGTACATGTACAATGGAATGGAGGAATATGCGCAGATCAAGCGCAGTTGAGATTGAGAACGAATTTTCGTCATCATTCGCTTTCGCTTGACATACAGAGCCAACAACGTGTGTGACACTGAAACTCCTCGACTTAGTCCGGGAGGAATCTCTATAGAATTTCTTGGGAGGTGATCTGTGTTTCTTGTGCCACTATTTCTTCGTCTCTCCCAGCTTGTATGTATGCTGCTGCCTATAGTGTACAATAAAACGATTCTAAAATATATCTTGAGAAACAGAACAGATACTCTTGCTTGTTGTTACGAGTGGATTTTTATTTTATGTGTCGAGAAAGAATATCGGGAGAACCTAATTCAGCCATTCGTATTATCCCAGAGTGTATGAGATTCAGTTCAGTTCAGGTTTAGTTGTATTGCGCTCAGCAGTGTTGTTCCAGAACGTGTGTGTGGTGAATTCCGTGAGATTTTGCAAAGGCACAATAATAATTTTCTCGCAGTGATTTGGAGAGTGCTCGTCTCCTCGAAAATAAATTTTTTGAATTAATTTTCCACCTAAGAACTCGCACCAATCTATCGCATTCGCATATAGAATCTTGAACCGTGTCGAGAAGCTCTATATCTTAGCAGCGGTTTCGCGGCCAATTCGAAAAGGCAATAAGTGTGTGGTGTTCTAGTTTTGTGACAGTGTTCAGAAAGTTTTTAGCAAAATGAGCAGTAAGTTTCGAAAATTCATTAATTTTCTTTTTCTCTAGTTGTGATTTGAATAATGTTTTGAATAATATCTTCCGAATCGCAAAATATATCTATATTTTTTTCACATTCGGAATAAACAAAATTTGCTATATCAATGGGTTCATTTTAAAATGAACAGTTTGGATTGATATGCTAAGTGCTTATTTACGACCTCCCCTATCCTAACAACAGCTACGCTGGCACGATTTCCGTAAATCTTAAATTACATAAAAGCAAAAATAATAAATTCTAATCGAAAAAATGACGGAAAATTTAATCGGACTAACAACGAAGATACATACATAGCACGCAGCGAAGACGTTTGACCTTTACTGACCTTGGACATAGTAGATTACTTTCTAATTATAATTCGGATTGTGCACAAACATTATTTTGCATTTTTTCGACAATTTTCAAGTGTTGGTGAATTTTTGTATGATAATGTTGCCGGGACATGTGTTCAATTTATTGACGTGTGAATATTGTTTTATTTTACCGGTGAAAGAAACATGGTGTGGTGGACATTCTCGTTCGTCGCGGAATGTGTGAATGTGAAAGAGGCCGCGGGTCTCATCTTTCATTTTCAGCCAAGCATGCCGATTATGGCGATCATATGGTTGCGTGCAAAACGGAGAAAATAGGGAGGCTGACTGACATCATTATGGTGTAGCAAGTGCGCCGAATCATAAATTTATAGTGCATTTCTCAATGAAATGAGCATGCATATTAAAAAACGTTGGCCCCTTTCAGGTTGATTGGGTTCTTCTGAATATAATGTTGTTCAGTGTGCTCATGCTCACTCACAGCAGCAAATATAGTGTCCATAGTCAAAATATGTATTCTAATTCAGGCCTCCAAATAGAAAAAAAAAAACAAGAGAAAGGCTAATTTTTGTGGTTTTTGAAACAGTGGGCTCCCAGGAATCTAAAAGGAATCTAAAACTCATTTTGCTAAAAACAATTTTGATCGATCCCAAAAAGGGCAAAAAAGGACACTCTTTAATTAATGACCGGAGGTCGGCATGCGGGGTATTATATCAAAGGGAACGTCGAGTACATACATTACATATCCGGTGTTTGTTTCCTGTTTCAAGGATCCTCAACGGAATAAATCGAGCTTAAATGAATAATTATCGTGCTTTCCGTGTATCTTCCCAAAACCATAACTTCGAGAATACATAATTCAAGTTGTCACTACTTTTCTCAGTTTTCAGAATCTATAATAGCTGAAGATTCTACCATAAAAAAAATTATCGCAATGCTCTGAAAAAGGACATAAAAGGACACTAATTACAAACCTTAATCGAACGTGGGCATGTGGGATGTCATATCAAAGAGGACGTTGAGTGCATCGCATATCCGGCGTTTGTTTCCTGTTTCGGACTTAAATGGAAAATTACAACTTTGGAAAGACATATGGGAAGCACGAACATTTTTAATTTGAGCCCAATTTTCTCCTTTCTCTTCTCCTTGAAACAAGTAACAAACGCCGGATATGGAATGTACTCAACGTCCTCTTTAATATGACACCCCACATGCGCGTGTCCTTTTTCAGAGCTTTGCGATCATTTTTTTTTCTTGGCAAATTTTATGGTAGAATCTTCAGCTATTATAGATTCTGAAAACTAAGAAAAATAGTGACAACTTGAATTATTATTCTCGAAGTTATGGCTTTGGAAAGATACACGGGAAGCACGAGAATTTTTCATTTAAGATCGATTTATTCCGTTGAGGATCCTTGAAACAGGAAACAATCACCGGATATTATGTACTCGACTTTCAAAAACGCAATGCCTAGGGCAAAATGAAATTATCTTCTGTTCAGAAAATATTGTAGAAATGTATTTTGTGCTTGTCAAAATTTTATTATATTTTTCAGTAAAATTAAATGGGATTTTTCTCTGAGAAATTTAATGTCAGAAGATAATGAAAAATATGAAAGAAAACGTCTGGTAAGTGATTAGCCCTTCAAACTTATAATTAAAATGACTGCCCTTATAAGTTACAGTGAAACACGGATAAGTGCACATCATTTTTTCGTGCACTTATGCGTATTGTATTGTATTGTATTCCCAGTTTATATGCCAGTTGGAGCCGTGAGTGTACTCAGTCAATTTAAATTGCGTATAGCGTGCATTACTAAATTGCTTAATGCATGAAACAGATTACACGCGTTGAATGCTTCCGAAGAAAGCAGCACAATGTATTTTAAATGGCTGACATGTTGACAGCAAACTTGTCTTTCCAGCATAAGTCGTAGTTTAGGTGCACTCGAGACACTCGTTCTACCTCTTCAAGTAGCATGTTATCAATTAGCTCTACTCAATTTATAAAAAAAAATCAATTCTCACAAAAAGAGCTGAGGATGTTCAATATTGGGCTACCATCCTCGTTAATATGACCCTGAAGATACCCATTCTATTTCAAATGATCTAGATTAAGCTGACCAGACTCCCGAAGGCCCAATGCTGTACACATACTTGCGGAATTCGGTTTTCATTTCAATTCCTCAGCCATACTTCCAAATCCGAGGTCTACGTCGCAAAAATGTTGCGCGACAGACAGAGAGCGGTCTGACCGCAGCATAGGGCGAGATACAGGATCTGAGTGTACGTATGGACGAGCCAGAGGTCTAAATCTCACTGCGCTCGCGTTATCCTATTTCCCAGCAGCGCTACGTGCCATGTTGGTGAATTTTGAAAAGCGCTACAGACAGCGAGGTCTGATCTGAGCGAAGGGCGAGCTATAGGATCTGAGTAATACTAAGGACGAGCCAAAGGTCTAAAATTTACCAATTGCCTTCTATTGGCTCACCGCTTGCAGTGATCGCACCTTGCCTTATCACTTCCCACCAGCGCTGGTCGCAAGGATGCGAATTATGAAAAGCGCGACAAAGAGAGTTGAGTTCTGAGCGATGCCTAGGGCAAGCTACTGTATCTGGGAATTGAAGTACGCCTAAGGACGTGCCAGAGGTCTAATAACCTTATCTAAACCTGGTTGCAATATTTCTGGAGCACAGTATGCATTTCTCCATGGTTGATGCTATTCCATTCCCCTGGGCACTTAACGCCGTTTGAAATTGACTCTAAGGAAATTTGGTGAAATTTTTTTTTGTAAAACCATACCGTGTCCTTTCTTTAGTATGCATTTTGCTATAGACGTTGATACAGAAATCGGATGGAGTGGAGTGATTTTTCTATCGTTTTGTTACAGGGAAAATAAATTAAAATCATTTGACGGTTGTAACTTCTGAACCTTGGCAGCTACAGCCTTGAAATGTTCACCCAATATGGACAGTACCGTGCCCTACAAGTTTGCCAAATTTCAAAATTCCGCTCAAGAATTTCCAGGTTAAGGACAATTTTTGATTAGGAAACACAGAAGTGTCATTTAGGCAGCTGTACCTCCCGAACGCTAATAGATGGACCCTAAAATTTGGAGGAAATATGAGCGCCAAGTAGCTCTACAATTGTGGAAATTTTTCAGAGAGATCGGGAGGGGCTCCCGTGTTATCGAAAATGAAAGATTGGCTAACATTAAAGTGCGGTTATCTCGCTAAATATTGATCGCACAGGATACAGGGGGTTGGTTAAACTTTACACACCTTAAAAGCAGACTTGGCTGATCACAGGCCTCATCGAGGAGCTTATTATGTAGTGGATTGTATGGCACGGGGAATGCTGTACATTTTGCTGTACATTTCCCAATGCTGTACGACAGGAAAAATGCTGTACTGTACAGCCAAATGCTGTACGTCTGGTCAACTTAATCGAGATTACCCTCATTACTGCAATTATAGAAGGTTTTGTTTTAGACCTGTGGTTTTTAATCTGGCAATACTTTTTTTGGAGTTGTTTTTTGACAGCTGTCACTTGATTTATGCTCAGTTTGGTTTGCGATTTTATAATAAATAGATTTACTCTGGAATAAAGTTTGCAAATCGTGCCCAAAATTAGATGGCCACCGATCCCGATTTTCACAAGAAAATTTTGTTCAGCGATGAAGCTCACTTTTGGTTGAATGGGTACGTTAATAAACAAAATTGTCGCGTTTGGAGTGATGAGCGCATTATCTCGTGTCGTGGGCCTGTGGCGTGTCCTACAAGATCGTGCGATTTAACACTACTGGACTATTTTTTATGGGGTTATGTGAAGTTGCTTGTCTACGCAGATAAGCCCGAGACGTTTGACGCCTTGGAAGAGAATATTGGGTGCGTTATTGCTGACATATGGGCCCAATTGCTGCAAAAAGTGGTCGAAAATTGGGCCTCTCGGCTGGAATTTATTCGGGCCAGCCGCAGCGGCCACTTGCCTGAAATCATTTTTAAAACATAATGGCAAACCCTTATCTTTATAATAAAACTAAGTTCTTGGCCATAACATTAAATTAAATGCGTTTTATTTCTTCTTGAAAACCACCCTATACTACATAGGAAGTTTACAATCTTAAATCTGTAATGCAAAAAAGTGCTACACTCAGAAAAATGAGCCCAGTAAACTTAAAATTTTTTGTATCATTTTTAATTGGACGGCAATTTACCAGATTTCTTCACAAAAGTAAACAGATACAATAATTAATATAACTGGATAAATCCTATTGAGATATTTTGTGTGGAATGAAATGTGTCCAGTAAATCCAATATGGGACATCAGATTACATTTTAATCAGTTTGTCCCATTAAATTAACAAGATCTGAATAGGATGGATCCCATTAAAACAGATACAAAACTAATAAAATCAACTATTACTCAGGAAAATGCATCCCGTACAGTTAATAATTTCTGTCTTATAAATTTAACAGAGCGGCAAAAGACCAGACTTCTTCGCAAAATAGACCATCTGCATTGTTTTATATAACGCCCTATTGCATTAATGAGATAAGCCTTTTAATTGAATTTCAAGCATAAAAGTAGATGTATTTTGCAAGATGACCAACATCATACCGCCGAGATTGTCGGTTGCCTCTCCCGGACTTGGTTGCTATATTTTTAAGGTAATCTGATTTATCCTATTGACCAAAAATAATTAGACAAAATTATTGGTTTAATGGGATTTCCCATTGAAATTTTTCTGAGTGATACTGAGATAGAAATCACAATTTGATATCCAAAGCGAATTGTTTCGTAATTTAGGCTGAGCGACAAATAATAAATTACAATTTTTGAGATACAAATGGAAACTTTCTTTTGGCTCCGTTTTTCCCATCAACCAAATGATCTCTTAAGGCGCACATATACGACGAAATCCATGGATTTTATTCAATTGAAATCCAAATCCGCCAGTTATGGGTGCATTTCACAAAACTTGAACTGAGTAGCCGTTTTTACATTATTCGAGAAATATTTGCATAAAGACAATAATAATTTCTGCCTGCTCTCATTCCGGCCATTTTTTCGGCTATTGCATAATAAATATCGATCCACACTTTTCAGACATCAGCCACAGTCACAATCATTTCTCATACAAGTTGACAGATTGTCAGTCAATCAATTACCTGACAATCGGTCAACTTTTATGGAGAATGACTATGACTAATGACTGAAAATGCGTGGATGAAATTCGAAGCATATTGGGACGTTAAAATTCTTCAAATGCATAGGAAACTCATATAAGGCAAGCCGACTTTACAGCAATTCGGCTTGGCTTTTTGGACAAGGTTCATGACTTTCCTTTCTTCTGTTTCCCTGAAGTTAAATCCGAATAGGAATTTTAGACTCCAGGGTGTTCCGAAACTAAAAGTCCAGCCGGAGAAGAATTATAGGCGAATAATGCCCGATCCGAAAAAAATATTTAATATATGTCACGTATTTATTATACATAGTTATTATAGTTATAAGTAGAGGTAAGGAAATCACATTTTTACGAAATAGATGCAAATTTCCGCGAAAATTTGTCATTTTTGCGAATAGATATGCGAAATGTTCTATTTTGTACTATTTCCACGAAAAGGTTAACTATCTCCTTCGCTCGTAGAGTGAAAGGGTATATTAACTTTGTCATGAAGTTTGTAACGCATTGAAGGAAGCATCTCCGATCATACAAAAAGATTGTATGATTAGTATGACGTGGGGAGTCGATTGGGCGATGTCCGTCTGTCTGTCTGTTTCGGCGCGTTTTACTCGACGGGTATTAAAGCTATAGCATGCTGAAACTTTGCACACGTTCTTATTATTGTTGCAGGCTGTTTGTATGTTTAAAAAACATTTTTACTTGTGCGCCAATTTCAACCAAACCTCATGAAAAACATCTGTAAAGATGAATGGAATCGGACCATGGGTTCATGGAGCTGCCATACAATCGCAACCCCCCAAATTAGGCTCTTCTAAGAAAAACTTTTTTTATTTGTGCACCAATTACATCTAAACCTCATACAAATGTGTTTTTATTGATGCCGCATAACACCATGTAAAAATGAAACATAGCCAACCTCCCAAATTTGGTTCTTCTATAAGAAAAACCTTTTTATTTGTGCAATTTCAACCAAATCTCATACAAGGGTATTTCTATTGATGCCACAAAACATGTAAAAGTGGATGGAAACGCGCCTTGGGGTCATGGGGCTGCCGTACAAACTCTACGCCCCATTTTGGTTCTTCTAAGAAACATTTTTTTACACCAAATTCACAAAACCTTGTATTAATGTGTCTTTATCGAAACAACAAAAAATTAAACCATGCCCTCCGCCACCCCCCACTAAAGTTTTCTAAGCGATTTTTTTTTTATTAGCTCACTTATTCCATGCAAACCTCACTCTAAGATTGTTTTATTGAGGCCAAGGAACTTACGAAAACGGAAGGAAAAGAATGGGGGGAGGGGGGAACTATACACAAGTCATAGGTACGCCCGAAAAAAAAACGTTTGTCCCGAGAGTGAAGGGTATCCAAACTTCGGCCGTGTGCGAAATTAGCCTCGGTCTCGTTTTTTTAAATCTATAATTTCACTGCATTTTTATTTTTTATTTTTCTGGTATATCGCCCCCGCTGCTACAATTACATCATTCATTCGATCAGTCCAATTTTTTACTACTTTGTAATATAAATGGACGAAGTGCTGAATGAAGTTCGCGAGACATTTTTTTTAAGTAAATTTCCTCATTTTGTAATCATTTCGGTTCAGTGACGTTTGACGCCACAACCTCATTGAACCGAAATGTCAACACAGTTTGACATTTTCAGCTGTCAAACTACAGCATATGGATAGATCATGCAGTTAAAAAAACATTCTTTACATTATATATATAAATCTGACCAAAAACAACAAAGTTGTAAAAGTTACCCCGCCAAAGAAAAATTCATCTGCCGCAAAAAGAATACATATCACTTCAATCCGCCGCTCATATGTAATTTTTTTTTAGGTGTAAATGCTGGATGTAATTTTGTTTTAGGTTAAATGCTGAAGAAGTTTAAATGTACAGGACTACTTCCTAAAGTAATGTGGTGGGAGCCGTCGAAGTGGCACTGAATAAAATGTTAATGCTCCCACCAAATTACTTTAAGAAGTAGTCCTGTACATTTAAACTTCTCCAGCTTTTAACCTAAAACAAAATTACATCCAGCATTACATATGAGCGGCGGATTGGAGTGATATGTATTTTTTTTGCGGCAGATGAATTTTTCTTTGGCGGGGTAACTTTTACAACTTTGTTGTTTTTGGTAAATCTTTGGCAATATTTCAAAATTATTTAATAAGATTTCGCGTGTCGGCTTATAAATTCTGTGCTCTTGAAATAGTCAGCAGTCAAATATGTACATATATAAAACGTGTTTTGGCAATTAATTGAGCATGTTACTATATGAATTTTAAGTTAAAACTATTTCTTGAATTACACAAATAGAAAGAATTAAAATATAGCAAGAAAAGTATCTAAAAAGTACGGAGCATTAGGCCGTTAATAGACGCGAAGCTCTCGCCCGCCAAAGAAAAAAAAAACGAGACGCGAACAAGTTAGATTACCGGACAAAACATGGTTTACCGATTGACAGGGCCACAGCCTTCCGATCAATTTTCCGTAAATTTTTTTTTACCACAATATTCGCATATCATGATCGGTGCTATAAGTCGAAAGATATATGCAATAAACGGCATTTTTTTTCTCAGGCAGAAGTAAGCGAGAATGCTCAAATGAATGATGCCTTACCATTGCGTAATTGAAAATGGAAAATTGAAAAATTGAAGCTTTGAAAATGGAAGATGGAAAATATTGAAAATCTAAAATTGAAAGTTGAAAATTAAAAAATTAAAATTGAAAGGTGATATGAGAAATTTAAAATTGAGAGATTTAGGGGCCCAAAAGCCACATGAAAGATTCCTCGAACCATAAAAACAGCACAAAAAAACCATAATCCGACGTAGATATTTTTTGAAGACAAGAAGATATTATATACTTTTCGAACTGTAAACAAATGCTAAATTTATTGTTCCTCTTCCACCATAGGCCCCTGCCTCTACGCTTAAAACATTACATGTTGTCCTAAAATTTTTGAAAGTTCATCAGACAGACCGAGTCCTCAGATGTTCACAAAAAAAAAAAAAATGCTGCTTTTATTTTATGATTGTGTATTTGAGGAGGGTTGGATACGATATCCCCAGTCACAAAATCCCCAAATCAAAATCCCCATAATCAAAATCCCCGAAATTAAAATCCCCCAAAATAAAAATCCCCGAAATCAAAATACCCAAAACCAAAATCCCCAAACGAAATTCCCCATTCCCCATGGGGAATGGAGATTTTCTTTAAGCTACTGTAGATGGTGAATGATAGATGTTAAATGGCAGATGATAAATGGTAGATGGTAAATGGTAGGTGGTTAATGGTAGACGGATGGTAGCTTGTAAATGGTTGATGGCAGATGGTAAATGGTAGATTGTAAATTGCAAATGGTGGATGGTAAATAGCAAATAGTAGATGGTAAATGGTAGATGCTAAATGGTAGGTGCTTTAGACTATTGTAATTGTAATAGTCCTACTATGCAATAAAAAAATCACCGTCGTGGACTGATGTGATGTGACAGTGAAACCTCCCTTAGTTGACCACTCTGTAACATGACCACTTCTTTAAATTGACCATCTTTTTTCCACCCTTGTACATTCAACATTACGCTAAACGAGTTTCTGTAAGTTGACCACTCTTTTTATCTTGACCAAAAATTGTCCGCCCTTGGGTGGTCAACTTGTATATGCTAATCAACGGCAAACTTTTTGAAGTAACACAGAACAGAATCAGATAATGTGCAGGCGATTAAATATGCGATCGGTTCCAACAATAAACCGACCAAGTTTTCCGCGAATATTCGCTCGGATGAGGACATGTCTCGACGATGTTAAAGAAAACCTTATATGTTTAGAACGATATATGCAAACGTTTATTCAATATAATGTACTCGAACATTTTGTTTGTGCTAATCAAAAAAAAAAAAATTAGTATCGATTTACGACCCTCCTAGTGCAATTTACCATCTACCATTTAACACCTTCCATCTACCATCCACCATCAACAATTTACAGTATTTCATCAACCATTTACCATCTACCAGCCATCTACCATTTTTTACTACCATCCATCTACCATTTACCAGCATATTTCGGGTGCTTGGGGATTTTATGATTGGGGATTTTGTATATGGGTATTATGATTATGGGAATTTTGTAAATGGGTATTATGATTATGGGGATTTTGATTTTGGGGATTTTCCTACGTTTGGGGATTTAGTGATTGGGGATTTCGTATGGTTCCCATTTGAGGAACAATCACTTTACATCGAATATTGACGCTTTTGCAAAAAAAAAATCAATCATCTTCTAAACGCATACGTATAAGTATGACAAAAAGCCCGCCATTGATTCCTGCTAATACAGAAGTATACTAATATCTCAGGCTTACGGTCACAATCATCTAAAAAAGTGTATGGGATCTATCAAAAATGTATTTGACTATGCATAAATTAAATTTCAATTTCATGAACTCAATTTTCTTGAATATTTATCATAGGTCGTCAGATCGACACCTTTTGTTTTGTTTATTATCTCTACTTTAAAATGGAAACGACCGATTCGACCGCATGCTGTTTTCTAACAGATAGAAGGTGCTAATATTTGTAATCTAATTTCAAAATATAGAAATGTGCATATTCAAGCTGATATTCGATTTATTTATAAATAGCTATTGACGTAAAGCATTTGGGTGTCCATGCATTTTTTCCCGGAGTCAAATTGGCGAAATACATACATTACGAGTATGTGTACTCGTTGTTTCGAGTCGCACAGACTGAAAGGGATGATAGGTGAAGGGCCAACTTTCGCATATTTTAGGCAAAGAACAACAACAAAATATTTTCTAACATAAAGAATAATAATAAAATATAATGCTAATTTTCGATAAATCGACCCGAAAACTGACTATATCACCGTTCATAAGCCTATCCGTACAAAATTAAATCACAAAAAAGCATTCATAACTCTGTTACTCAATAGGTGGTTATATCTTCGGTTCGAGATTTCGGCAGTATTGAATGACATAAGCATTCACACGATGCAAACGAGAAAAAATCACGTCTACATTGTATTTTGAATCTATTCAAATGGTGTCGTCTGAACACAGCCATAGATAATTTAGCCTCAATTTCTTTCAAAATTGTTGACAACAACATGAAATCACCTTTCAAAAATTCGAATTTATTTGATGATTCCTAGAAATCGCTATTGAATGCATAATATGATCTATCACTTGAATAATCTACAACTAAAAATGCTTCAATCTTATCAGAATGTTACAATAATCTTCAAGTATATGATTCAATTCAGGCACGCCCACTTTAGCTGGTAATTTATTGCAAAAAATATGTCAATGTCAGTGATTGTGACATCATATTAACTAATCATTCTGCATCTGCATTCTAAGGCCTCCATTACACCGTCATATTTCTATTATAATATGTATGTCATATGCCTAAGCCTACTCGATTCATTCAGTATAAATTTTTAGACGTTCAGTAAGCAAAATCAAGTAGGCTTAAGCATTATAATAGAGAAATGATCAAATATGACTGTGTACTGCAGCCCTAAAATAAATTTTGACTAACACTTTATTAGAAATGCAAACTGCATGCAAATATATTTTATCTGAAAATTTAGGATCATTTCATCTCGGGGCATAGCGAGCTGATGGCTAAGAATTAGTTACATCAGACTAACATAGGGTGACCACCTGCCTGCCTTCGATTTACGGGTCACTAGCGTATAAAATACGGGTTTCCGATTTTTTTACGGGGCAAAAATTACAAAAAAAAAAAACTATGTTATGCCAATATGTCATTTTTAGTAATAATGTTTCTTATTTGATGATAAAGCTTCTAATAACTCTTCATTTTGCAATATAAAGTCTTAAAAATCTTTAAATGTCATTTTAAAATTGCATTTTATTTAAGGCTCAGCCTTTAGAGTGTGAATATGGGACGAAATTGATTAGCTTTTCTTGTGCCAAAACTACCCAATACCCTTATCGATTTCGTCGATAGTAGACCAGCTCGCATAGCTCGAGTACATTTTACGTCGAAAACAGCCAGAAATTCGTTCGGGCTGAACAAGGCTTTTTGGCTGTTTTTGACGAAATGGATAAGGGTTTTTTGGTACTTAGCCACAAGAAAAGCTGATCGATTTCGTCACCTGTGTGAGGATGAACTGAACAAGGGTTCCTAAATACACTGCCAGGATAAAAAAGACCAGTTTTAAAATCTGAATCATATTTTGGTGCTATTATTGACAGCTTTAAATAATTTTGTCCGTGTATCAGGACTTATCAATTCATCGGCATCTCTTCATCTCCTGAACATATTTATTAATTACGGGCGAAATTACACAAAATTCCTCATAAAATTCATCCAAGATGATTGTAGTTATGTTTAGCCATCCGTCGATTCTCTCCAGTTGCTCAAATTTCAGTTTGTGCTGAAAATTTAAGGGTTACAGACATGGGCGTAGCCAGGATTTCGGTCAGGGGGGGCAAGCCCAAAATTTTTTCAACATCATGGTTTTCTTAGGAATTGAAATTTTCGGTCTCAGAAATATTGTTAGCAAACTTTAGAGTAGCCTGGCTTATGGTTGGATTGGTGCACAGGGTCATGGATTCCAGACTTGCCCTGAAAGAATTCATTTTATGGTGTTTTTCGAACTAACGACCTACATATGTGACGGACTATGATGTCGCTCAGATTGTAAACAAGTATCCATATTTATGGGACTAATAACATTGTTGAACATCTCCACAAAACAGCAGTTTAGATCTTGGAAATTGGATGTCACTCACACATCGCATGTTATTACTTTTTTTTTGCTAATTTTAGAGTCAAATTGTAAAAAAAGGAGATGGGAATTATTTTCTTCTGTATTGTGATTACTTTTAGGGTGTAGTTTCTCTATTTTCAGTGCAATATTTGTCCGTTCTCGGACTACATATTCCACTTGCGAAATCAGTTTGTTTCGTCTGTCACTTTCATCTTAGCAAAGTAGCATTGGCAGAATATTTCTAAACCCTTTATTGATTGAAATATGGTTAACGGTTTTAACCTTCCGATACTCGCACGTCTATCGTGACAAGGATGATCGCGCGTATCTCTCACATACGCATACTTTGTTCAATGTGATTTGCCTAGAATAAAATCAAGGACTCTTCAGAAAATGCAGGAAATTACTAAGGCATTTATTCCAATGAAGTTTTATGAAAAGTTGTACTTAGGAATTGGTACAATCAAAGTAAATTTGATTTGAATGTTGAGTGCGAATGGCTTTTGCAGCAGTTCCAAGTTTCAAGACAATTATAGTTATATTATTATCTGGACGTTTAGCAAACGAATAATTTGCAATTATATTGCGATTTTTTGGAATTTTTTGAATACCTAGTATAAGTAATAAACCGATAAAATCGAAAAACTGTCAAGAATGATCGCGTGTATGTGAGATATACAATTTATCCGTCCTTCGGAGCAGGAGGATCCTGCGGCATTGAAAGAGCGACTGGAAGCTTCTTTTCAGCGTTATAGGAGATTATAAGACGGAGCTCGCCAGCAGTTTGGCATTATATGTGAGTGAAGAGCACGCAAAAAGCAGACCGTATGTCTCACATACGAGCGAGCATCGGAAGGTTAATAAGATTTTCTCTAAATTTTTCAAAGTATTAACAGTGGCTATAAATTTTATTGCTGGTATGATTCAGCTAGAAAATAAATTTTGGTTAAATAACTTGAAAGACACTGAAATATGAAACCCGTTCTTTACAAGGACTCTAACAAAGCAAAGCTGT
Organism: Microchrysa polita; assembly: GCA_949715475.1. NCBI lineage: Eukaryota > Metazoa > Arthropoda > Insecta > Diptera > Stratiomyidae > Microchrysa > Microchrysa polita. Next base: position 68,407,303 of record OX454419.1, read on the forward strand.
ATCCTATTTGTCACCCTTTCAGATGAAAATAAGTTGAATTCCACTAACTTCCCGAGGGGTACTAACGGTTGAAATTGTGTACTCCAACTCAGAAGCCATGAAATCAAAAAGGAAATGTGGGATCCACGCAGCCACAGTAGCACACTCACAAGTGAAATGTGTTTGCTGGTACGCAGTCTCCGTCAGTTGCAAGAGGCCACTCGCTGTCTTCCATTTGTATACGCCTCCTGACCAGTGTTGCCAACTTAGCCGTTTTCCGGCCAAATTTAGCCGGAAACCGTGCTGTTTAGCCGGAAGAAATTTCTAATTCCGGCCGGCCGGATTTTTAGCCGGAATTGATTTTCTTCGGCCGTTTTTCCGGCTAAAATTATTTTATGATTTTTTTTTTAATTTGAAACTAGAATCAATTTTTCAATATTCAGAAACAAAATTATTAATCGCCGTCAAATTATTTCTACATACACTTATTGTCGTGTATTAGGGTAAGGAGCTACTATGCCCACCTTTGTCTCCTGGAAAAATTTTCCGCGGTGTCCTTTTTTCAATAAATTTAGGGTAATGGGTTTCACGAAAACTGACGATATTAGTACCTGGTACCTAAGCCTAAGCATGTAATTTACTAACCACCAATATGCTGAATAATTTGCAAAATGGAAGACAGTATCTTAGATAAAATTCTTTGCTGCGCAATTCTTGGAGCATGGGGGTACCTGAACATTTTTCCATTTTTCAAAGTATCAATTCTTTACCACAGATAACGTAATCATGCCAGATTACAAGGGTCAAAACCTTTTAGCGCGATTCATAGATATTGATAATATCACGGGAACTTTGTAGTGGAATTTCGGGGGCAACTTACCCCCTTCTTCAGCACAAAAGCTAAATGCTGAAGAAGGGGGTAAGTTGTCCCCGAAATATATACTCACTTAAATCTTAATTTTGTAGTTTACTGGGCAAGCTACTTTCACAACGTCTGACGATTCATAGAAACGACACATTTTCGTAGATGCATTACATTTTGTTCTTGGGTTTGTAGCAACAAATTTATCAAAAATCTATACCATTTCCTGGCCAAGCTCATAATTTTGGAAAATCAATTTTGTATCTTTGGAGCATCAAATTCGTAATTGCGGAACATCAACAATGGAACAATGGAACATAATAGCTATGACACATATCCAAATCATTATGAAGATAATCCGTCATGATGATGAAAGTTCGAAAGTGAGGTGACAAATATGTTCTCGTCATTAGAATTCGTCATTTACTTTTGATGGTTTGGTAAATAATGAGAATGTCCCTAACAACAGCGATATTTTGATGAATAATCTGTCCAATAATTTAATGACACACTTTTCTTGAAGAATTTGAATAGAATTGTGTAAAGATTGATAACAAATTTAAAATTTTTGCGAAAATTCTTGTTCGTCAATTTCGCAACAGATCCCCTGTCATTATTGTGCAAATTATGGTCCAAATGTGTAATTTGGAATTCGTGCTAATGATGGTAAATTTTCGTGATAATGACGTATTTGCGTCATTCGAAGATATGTGTGCCACTGTTATAAATTTCGTAACTATAGGAAATAAAATAAAATTTGGAGGGCTCAAATTCGAAAATGAATAACCAGCTTGACACACATATGTATTTTCGAATGACGCAAATTTATCATTATTAACACGAGTTCCAAATTACGGATTTGGACCATCATTTGCTCAATAATGACTGGGGACGCCATTTGTTGTAAAATTGAAGAAGAAGAATGTTTACGAAAATATTAAATTTGTTATCAATCTTTGCACATTTCTATACAAATTCTTTAAGGAAAGTGTGTCCTCAAATTATTGAACTGAATATTCATCAAAATATCGCAATTGTGAGGAACATGTTCATCATTTACACAAACGTCAAAAGTAAATGACGAATTCTAATGACGAAAGCATATGTGTCACCCCAATTTCGAACTTTCATCATTATGATGGATTATCGTCATAATTATTTGGATATGTGTCTTGGGACTAAAATGGTTAAATTTTAATAAAAATATAAATGACTGTAATGCCGGCGATTATAGCATATATGTAATAAAATTAAGAAATCTGCCTAAAACATAGTTTACGGGTAGTACTCCAGAAAATAATAAAATTATTAAAATCAGTATTTTACTATATTTTTTCGTAATGTGTCTGTTTTGTATGATTTAGCCGGTTTTTTGGCCGTTTTTCTGCCTGAAATTTATTTAGCCGGATTTTTAGCCGTTTTTGAAAAATATATAGCCGGTTTTCCGGCTAAATTTAGCCGTTTTCTAAATTTCCAGTTGGCAACACTGCTCCTGACTGCAAATTTTCCCGATCATGGCTTCTCCGGCAGCAATTGGAGTTAGAGAAAATGTTGTATAGTGCAGCGATTTGTTTACTTCATCGGTAAGGATTTTTTTACCATCTTCATCGCCGAGGGGGGGGGGCACCGCCCCTCCCTGCCCCCCCCCCTCTGGCTACGCCCATGGTTACAGACGGTACATGTAAGTGCGTTCGGCAAAATCGAATCCTGATTCCAAATACTGCAACGCATTCATGCATGTTAAAGGTACGTGTTCGTAGAGACGACTCACGTGAGGATCGCTCAGCGGTCGTAGTTTTGCATTCAATTCCGAGCCGCATTTGAATATTTGTTGAATGGTGGTACTTTCCTTGTGTCAACTATGACCCAAAGGAACATGTCTGTATAGAAAATATCAGCATATACTGCTCAGAACCGGTGGTTTAAAGGAACATGTCTGTATAGAAAATATCAGCATATACTGCTCAGAACCGGTGGTTTAACAGCGATCGCTGAGCGATCATCACATAAGTCGTCTCTACGAACACAAACCTTAACAGTGTTAGCTTGATTACGTCACTTTCGCGTCCCGGTAAATTTCGAAATATTTGGTTGACTTTGATACAATAAAAATTTTTTTTCTTGAATCATCCATTGTTTGCCCCGTATTTTATTTTTTGGATTACGGGTTTTCGAACTTTCGGTCCCCGAAAAACGGGGTAACCCGTAAAATACGGGGCATCTGGCCACCCTAGACTAACGTTACATTACATAATGAAGAATAGTTTCCAGCTGTATTATCCTATCAACATTGACTGTACAACAAGTCAAACTTCGAGTACATTTACTTTTAGCTAAAAATCACACGATATGATGCTTTTACTGTGCAGTGCTATTAAATTAATATAATCTCCATGGCTAAATGCCCAAAAGGCCCAATTTAATTGTGCTATTGCATAAAAGCTGTCTTATCAGAAATTTATTAAAAAAAAAATGGAGATACGTAATTTTGTTAATTTTATTAACACATTATTATCATTTACTGATATTATTATTATTGTGTATGTAGTACACTTTCCTTTTTCTTCTTTCTTTTTTAACAACGAAAATATATTATTAGTCCAATCAAATTAGCATTTCAAATAGAAAAAAATAGAGTAAAGCAAATTTTTAACTGTTTTTGAATCAGAGGGCTCCCAGGAATCTAAAACTGATTTTTTTGCTAAAAAAAATTTTGATCGGAAATGTCCTAAACAGGATACTCTTTAATTCTTGTGTGGAGGTTGGCAAGCGGGGTATCATATCAAAGGGGACGCCGAGTACATTACATATTCAGTGTTTGTTTTCTGTTTCAATGGAGCTTAAATGGAAAATTATCGTGTTTTCCGTGTATCTTTCCAAGGCCATAGCTACGAGAGTAATTCAAGTTGTCAATACTTTTCTCACTTTTCAGAATCTATAATAGCAGAAGATTCTACGATTAAATTTGCTAAGATAAAAATTGATCGGAAAGCTCTGAAAAATGACATCAAACGACACTAATTACACACCTTGATCCTCAAAGGAGAAAATTAGGTTCAAATGAAAAATTTTCGTGTTTCCCGTATCTGTACAAAGCGGTAATTTTCCATTTAAGCCCGAATTATTCCATTTAGTTTCCTTGAAACCGGAAACGAACACCGCAAATGCAAAGCACTCGATGTCCTTTTTGATATGACACCCAGCCTGCCAACGTTCGATCAAGGTTTGTAATTAGTGTCCTTTTAAGTCCTTTCCAAAGCTTTCCGACCAATTTGTTCAATTTAATCGTGGAATCGTGGAAAACACGATAATCTTCCATTTAAGCTCGATTTATTCCGTTGAGGGTCCATAAAACAGGACACAAACACCGAATATGTAATGTACTCGTCGTCCCCTTTGATACCCCGCATGCCGACCGCCGCTGAAGGATTAAAGAGTATCCTTTTTCGTCCTTTTTGGGTCCATTCCTATCAAAATTTATTTTAGCAAAATGAGTTTTAGATTCCTGGGAGCCCACTGATTCAAAAACAACAAAAATTAGCTTTACTCTATTTTTTCTATTTGGAGGCCTGAATTGGGATATTTTGACTGTACTATATGTATATGTACCTACATATATATTATAGATAGCTTCTCATGTACATGTCGTGCTTTTGGGATACTCGTAGTATTCAGACGAGCCAAAAATGCAGCGTTAAAGAAATTGGCACTTGAAAAGCGGAAGAAGTGTGATCCTGACACTAAAATCTTTGCAAATCGCATTGCAAATTTTCAGTTTTTATTTACATGACGTCATTTTATGACAATGAATGCCAATGCACTATGGTCTTCTGGTCAGACAACGTAATTAAATCTTGAATTTCGTTGTTAAAATTTCTATTTGTGGAAATGAACACCTCAAAATAGATACACACAGTATGTTTGTATTCTGTTAACTGTACATACGATATTTGGTATTTTTTCGACAGGTGCTCGGTAGAAATCTACGCGGTAATTTAATTTGACAAATTTGAACAATTTACTTCGAACAAATAGCTCTCATGGTGATAAAACTATTTCATATGAATTTAAACAATAATTTTTTTGCGTTTGCCAAAAAAAACTGCGTTACTGGGGTTGGGATTTAATTTTAAATAGGGATGTTTTCAATTATGTTTAAGTGTTACGCGCCGCCCATACATGGAGAATCCATGACTTCTTCGTTCTATCAAACTCCATATAAAAACGAGACCGAGGTCGAAGTTTGCATACTTGTCACACTTGAATGAAACTTAAGGTTCTTTTGTGTTAATACCTTAGAAAAAGCATAGTAACCCATGCCATGCTTAGTCCAGAATGGCCATCAGAAAATAAAAATGGCACCGTTTTCACACTATTGCAGTTCATAGTATGCGTGAAAATTTTATTCAAACGTCAATTTTTTGTTTACAATTGAGAATATAAAATCCGCGTAATATTTATTACTCTCTTAAAATGCCAACGTGATATTTAACCCTTCTGTTTGCGTATAGATCCAGACAGACCATTGGTACAATATCTTGATGAAAAATATCGTTCAACAATATTTTCCACCCTTTCCATATATATTTCAAAGGAACCGACGGTCACAAATGCGATCAAACGTTCGGCGAAATGTAAACTACTATGTCTAAAGAAACGAAAAAACTGCGCATCATCGTAAGACATAGTATGTAAACTGTTTCAAGATCCAAAATTAAACCTCTTCAAAAATTAAGATTGATTTCACAGAAAATTCAGCTACACCTTAGGCATAATAGCTCGTAGGCGACGACAGAAGGGTTAATAATTGCATCGACAATATTTTGACGTTTGAATAATTTCGTGGAGTAGTCTAATAAATTTGGAGTCAAACACATATGGGTTGTGTGATCACATAGCCATTCTGGACTAACGCATGGCATGGGTTACTATGCTTTTTCTAAGGTTAATACATAATTCCTACCACAACCCTATGACGTGTTCCGATTTTATCTGTTCCTGGATATATTTTGAGGTTTTACTAGGAACAGACTTGAGTGAAGTTTGGTTACAACAACAAAAACAATTTTATAGAAGAAACCAATTTTCAAGGGTTGGTTTGTAACACGGCCCTATTACGTAGTGTTCAGATTCCATCCGTTCCTAGGTATGTTTTGAGATTTTAATAGGAACACACTTGGGTGAAGTTTGTTTAAGATTGGTTGATAAAGAAAAAAGTTTTTCTTAGAAGAGCCTAATTTTTGATTTTAGGTTTCTATGGCAGCCCCATGACATCATGGTCCGATTCCATTCATTCCGACATATATATATAGCGTACACAAAAAGGAAACTTGTATACAAAATTTCGGCCCGATAGCTTCAAAACTGAGGGACTAGTTTGTATTGAAACTGACGGACAGACAGACGGACGGACATCGCTCAATCGATTTTTCGCGTCACACTGATCAATTATATAGTCGGAGGTGCTTTCTTCTGTGCGTTGCAAGCTTCATGGCAAAGTTAATATACCTTTTCACATAGTGACGAGTATAAAAATGACAATATTTTTTTTAAATATGTGTTTGACAGAACGAAGAATCCATAGATTCTCCATTTGTGGGCGGTCTTAGGTACACATCTCTAATCGCCACTTGTTTAGACAATTGATTTCATAATCTATGTGGCCTCGCCGATACAAAGGTCTTAGCTCACTTTAGTTTTACTATAGATTTCTAGTGTGAACAACTTAGCTAACAATGCGTGTGCGTGTGACATCGCTTAAAGGAGTATTTTGGTCCGATAAATAATCCTTAAAATAAATGGCAGACGGCAATATGCCATGCCCTTTCTGGTTTTTGTAATGAATTATTGTTGCATGAAAGTAAATGGTTAAAATAAAACAGTTATCTATCTATCTATTTAAAATATTTTCCTGAAATTTCCTAATATCCTTATAGAATCAATTCACCATTATCAAATAATCATTTAATATTAGCACTATGAATGAATGAATTTAAAGATGGTGCTGTAAGAATTCGATAACACTTTCTCTAAACTAAACGTTAAACTGAAAAGATACTCCATTAAATACTTCTCCATTGTGTTTATTGGATGATATAATACGCACGTGTAATAGTCTCCTATCACAAATGAATGTAATATTCTCCTATAGTAATTGAATCGGTTGTGTTATTTCATCTTAATAGTATGACATTCATATTGCCATTCGATAAATTGTTCATCGTAGTCTTATAGGAGGATGGACTTTGTGAGTTTTCAAAGAGTTGAAAGTTATAAAGTGCTCTGGAATACTAGGATAGAACACATCATCATCATCAATGTGGCACGATAGCCCGACGTCGGGCCTTGGCCGCCTGAATCGTTGACCTCCAATTGTCACGGTTACGTGACCTCGTCCTCCAGTTTCGGAAGCCCAGCAGCTGGTGGGCGTCTTCACCTACGGAGTTCTCCCAGCGAGCTCTCGGTCGTCCACGCAACCTCGCTCCGTCAATTCGTTGTGCGTTCATGACTTTCTTTGGCATGCGATTATAGTCCATCCGTTGTACATGCCCCGCCCATTGCAAACGTTGAAGCTTCACGATTTTCGATACTTCCAGCTCATCGTACAATTGATACAACTCATGGTTGTACCGGATGCGCCATTGGTCTCGCTCGCGAACGGCCCCGAAAATTCGCCGAAGGACCTTTCGTTCGAATCGGTCTAGCAAAATTTCGGAGGCTTGGGTGAGGGTCCATGTTTCGCAGCCATAACATAGCACGGGTCGGATGATCGTTTTGTACACGCGGAGCTTCGTGTTCCTGTGCGCAAGTTTCGAATTAATTATAGGGAGGACCGAGAAATATGTCTTATTGGCTAGTTGTATCCGTCGCTTAATTTCGTCGGTTTCGTTGGCGTCCTTTGATAAGTTACAACCCAGATAGTTGAAGTTGTCTACATACTCGATATTAAGGTCCCCCACTGTGATGCTTGAATTTGCTGGCGTCCTTGTTTTCGATTGCATCATGGCCTTTGTTTTGCTTTCGTTGATATGTAGTCCAACTTCCTTTGCGGCGTTATTGAGGTTATGCAGAAGGCTTTCTGCATCACCCAACCTTCGAGACATGATGTTGATATCGTCGGCGTACGCTACTAATTGAGTCGACTTGATGAGTAGCGTTCCGCTGCTGTCCATATTCATGGCTCGAATTACATACTCCAAAGCAAGGTTGAAGAGCGTCGGCGCCAGCCCGTCACCCTGCTTGAGTCCAGTACGAGTTTCAAATAGGTCAGTGAGTCGATTCTGCACTCTGACCTGCGAGACGGTATTAGTCATCGTCATCCTTGTGAGTCGCACTAACTTTGCCGGTATACCGAAATTCAGCATAATGTTGTACAGTACACTTCGATCGATACTGTCGTATGCCTGCTTGAAGTCGACAAAGATTTGGTATACGTCGATGTTATATTCCCAGCACTTTTGGAGTAGTAGCTTCACTGTGAAAAGCTGATCGGTCGTTGATCGACCAGGTCTGAAGCCGCCTTGATACTCGCCAATGATTCGTTCTGCGTACGGATTAATTCTCTTTTCAAGAATTTTAGATAATATCTTATAGGCTGTACAAACTAATGATATGCCCCTGTAATTCTCACACTTCAGCTTGTCACCCTTTTTGTGGATTGGGCAGATTATGCTTTTGCGCCAATCTTCGGGGATTTCCTCGTCGTTCCATATTTTCAGCAGTAGCACATGTATAGCGTTGGTCAGGCACGTTCCACCATGCTTCAGCAGTTCTGCTGGGATCTCGTCAGCGCCGGGCGCTTTATTATTTTGAAGCGACTGTATGGCAAGACTCACCTCCTCTACTGTTGGGGGTAGAACGGGAGGGCCTGGTTCGGCTAACTGCTCAAGAGCTGGCTCCGCGGGGGATGTTGATGGTGCATTGAGGAGCTCTTCAAAATGCGAGGCCCATCGTTTGTTGACGCTTTCGATGTCGCTGATGATGTTACCATCCTTGTCCTTACATAGGCTTGTCCTGGGTTGATATCCGTTCTTAACATTATTTATAAGTTTGTACGCCTGTCTAATGTTCTTACTGGCTAATCTTTGGTTTATTTGCTGTAACTGCTCGTCAAAATGTTTGCGTTTCTTACGTCTAATTAACTTATTAGATACTCGCCGAAGCTCGTTATATCTTTCTTTCTTGGCTCGGGATGCGCGTTGTGTGTATTGGCGATAGGCTTCATTTTTCGCCTCAATCGAGGCCCTGCATTCGTCGTCGAACCAGTCTGCTCGTCTGCGCCGGCCTTTATAGCCCACGACCTCTTCTGCGACCCCCTTGATGCTGTCTTTGAGCTCCTCCCAGAACTCATGGATGCCTAAATTGTTGATGTCATCAAGCATGGGCGACAGTTTTTCCTCTAGTGCTGTTGTATACGCAGCCGCCGTGGCATCATCAATCAAATTGTCAACCTCGAAGATCTTGGCAGGGTTGATTCTCGTTAGGTGCACCGAAGAGATTCTGCACCTGTAGGTTGTCTTCACCAAATAGTGATCGCTGTCGCAGTTGGCTCCTCGATAGGATCGAACATCTAGGACATTAGAAGCCCATCTCTTGCTGATCAGTACGTGGTCGATCTGGTTCACGGTGTATTCATCTGGAGACTTCCAGGTCTGCTTGTGGATTCGTCGATGAGGGAAGCATGTAGAGCTTATTACCAGGTTTCTGCCGCTCGCGAAGTCGATAAGTCGCTGACCGTTGTTGTTGTTTTCGTCGTGGAGGCTATGACCTCCAGTAGTTCCCCTATGCCAGCTTTCATTTCCGACTTTGGCGTTAAAGTCTCCTAGCAGCAGCTTGACGTCGTTTGATGGAAGTGAGTCGAAGAGTGTTTCTAGGTCGTTGTAGAACTCGTCCTTAATCGCGTCTTCTTTTACTTCTGTAGGGGCATGCGCATTAATGAGCCAGAGATTAGCGAAACGGGTCTTAATGCGGATCGCACATAGCCGCTCGTTGATGGGTTTGAAGCCGATAACGTGGTCCTTGAGCTGCTTATTCACAATGAAAGCTACTCCAAACTCCTTGTTGCCCTCCTCTTTACCACTCGTAAAAATAGTGTGCGAATTGAGGTCGTTAATCTCGCTTTTGAGCCATTTAGTTTCCTGGATTGCAACTATGCTCAGCTTGTATTGTTCTACCTGATCCAGGAGGGCCCTTAAGGCCCCCGGTCTATTCAGGGAGCGTACATTCCAGGATCCGAAAGAGTAATCAGTTGTTCGTTTGCGGGGTCGTCGTTGTTTTGTATCCGTCCAATCCGAGGCTTTTGTTTCAGGTTTCTTGACTTGAAGTTTTTCTTAGGATGAGTTGTCGGCACATCGCTAAACCATGATAGGGTTTAATCGTTGAGTAAAGGCCATCATGGGCATGCCTCGAAGATGCTGCTTTAGTGGTTGACTTAAATGTTTTCTGTCACCTATCACGTTAAGTAACCTGAGACGCTGCAGATGTTAATGCAGCACTCAGGCGCAGCGGTTACTCGGATAATGCGGGAAAGTAACGCCCCGTAGAGAGACATAGGAATTGGAAGTCCTTTTCCTATGAAACTCCTCCTGCATAGCTAAGGGTCCGCAGTTATGCCACAACTGAAGAAGATATAGGAATTAGCCGAAGCCTTTCAACCTTTATCTTCCCCCTTACGTCAGGATAGAACACAAGTTTCTTCAAAAGAATTGTTTGAAGTCTTGCATGAAACCAACATTTCCTCACTCATTGATAATTTCTGAACCAATTAAGATGATGTATGTGCAGACCGCAGAAACTGGCTGCTGAATGTGTGGATTCAATCGTCGTCAGTATTGGTGAAGCCAACTGATTGATTCTATAAAGAATTGTTAAGCATTTCTATAGAAACAACTAATAACCATTTGTAGTGTTTATAAGCAATGCTGAATATATTCAGGTTGGTCGAGAGGTTAGCACGTAGGACGAATAATACGATAGTCAAGGGTTCGATGACAACTCACAACTGTAAGCTGTTTTTTTTTTTCATTAAATTTGAGTGCCACCCTATACATGTAAGCCTCCTATAGTTGACAACATTACTTATTCTTTTCACGTTGGTTATGGAGGCAAACGCGAGAAAATGATGATATGAGATATAAGATACATGATGTATTCCTTTTTCGAAGGATATTTTAGTGATACAATAAGATACATTGGGATTAGAAAACGGCGCGATTATTTGACTTTTATACCCTGTAAAGTTCTCCTATTACCATTGGAAGAGAATATTCTATGAAGTATTAAGGTACGTTGTCCTCGACGCGGCCGCACGACAGCGACTCGCTAATTCCAAATAAAAACTTGTTTCTCTCTCTTTTTAAAAACGAGTTTTTATATGGAATGAGCGAGTCGCTGTCGTGCAGTCGTGTCGAGGAAAATGTACCTTTATACGGCTAAAATTGTTTGTTGGATAATTTCACTACAGCTAACCATCCACCCCAATACAAAAAAAAAGTGGCTGCAAAATGTACATATTAAAAACATGTGTATAAGCCTGTTCTCTTGACCAAAAATATCAGATCATTTAGAAATTTTTGGTTAAGTGTTAAACTTTGTTTTTAGTACACTTGTGTATTCGTTTAGTTAATCTGCGTAACATAACGGTAAGTTTAAAAAAATCTACATTTTGAAAACATCAAATTACCGCAGTCTCTAATTTTAGGTGGTAAAAAAAACTCCATCTACACATGTTGCCAAATCATTTCAAAAGTTCATCCCTACCATCATTTATGCGCTATAGATGTAGACGATGACGTGCCCCGCTTTACTGCTATTATTTTGTAAGTTATTTTCTATTACTACAATATTTTATATTGATTGAGTTTTACTCTAAACATTTAAGTTTCGCTTTCATAATGACAATCTAATATTTTCCTATACCTTTTCTTTATTTCATGCTTTTTGTGTTGCAAAAAAAGAAAAAACAATAATTTTCCTGAAAGCAACAAAGAATTATGCAGACGTGCATTGCGAAGTGAAAGATGAAAATTATTTTTGACAATTGGCAATTTGAATTTTGTGACTTTGTTCTTGTACAAAGGTCTATTACTACATTTTTGGAACAAATAAACAAATTTATTGAATTTTTAATGTTTTTTTAAAAGATATTTTGATATTAATTTTGTTGTTGTCGTTTGATAAACCGTGATGTATTTATTTCCTAAATTGTGCTTTTAACATAAAATAATGCGATTGCGATTTTGACAGTGGAATGAAAGTAACTTTTTTAAATGTACGGCGTGGGTGGTGGTATATGTATAATTTAAAACTACAACAACTCCCGTGTCGCTTTAAATTGTCGGTCGCAAAAATATTGCCCTGATTGTCAGTCTAGTGCACTGTTTCCCAACAGGTGGTCCGCGAACCGAAGGTGATCCATGAGATGCCTGTAGGTGGTCCCTGGAGACTATACTTATAGAAATGCTATATTTTCTTGTGATTAATTGAAATTACATGCGAAAAAGGAAAGGAAAAGGAACCTTCAACAGCATTTAATATATCATACATATTCAATATTCTTTGTTACGAGGACTGTTATTAAACCACAAATCGACAAGGCGTGTACCGTGATCCCTTGATGTGCTGAAGAAAAAAACTGGGCTGTAAAAGCAGAGTAATGCTGCTTTCGTAATATTTATATGACAGGTAACGAACCACCTGCCAGGCAATCTGAGATAGCCTCAGAACAATTTCGTTGCTTTATCACTACTTTTGCAGTTGAGCAATTTTCTCTGTGTTTAACAAGGTGCTTCCCTTGCCAGGGAAGTAGAAGCCAAGTTTGAGCCTGCTAAACACCAGCCTCTCTGAGCTTCGTAGCCTTGGTCCATGCTGGAGACTGCCCTTCTGAGCCTTCACGTCTGACGACTCAGGCGAGGTTTAAGAGAATGACGATATTCCGATCTACATCTTTTGGGTCCAGCGCAGCGTCGCTGGATCTATCACTTCGGCTTCAGTCAGCCTACTTAGTCGTTATTATGTACGACACACATCCCTGAATTGCCAGGTAGTAGTTCTTCATTTATGGTCTACCTATTGTGCGGTCTATGGCATGGCGTCTGAGAAGGTAATTTCCGCTTACTTTGTAATATCGCAGTTAAGTATCGAACTATGATCCATTTTTTATCCTTTGCCTATTTTGACTGTTTTGAAGTCCTTTCTTTTGCGGCGATATTCAGAGTGTAGAGAAAACTATTAGCAGTTATAATTCCCATCTTCATGACATAATGTTTATATTGTAGTCGGACGTTACTAAATCGACTCTCACCTAGGAATCCCAAACTCTCATTTATGGATTTGAAGTCAAAAACGTGCGGTTTAAAACGTTTGATTATTCGCGATAGATTCTACTTCAAAATCCTTGTTATCTTGTAAGCGTACGTCAGGTAAAAAAGAATCCGATTTCCAGTCACTAATCTCGATTTTAAGCTATTTTGTTTTTGTACTGCTCAGCTTTCGACTTAGTCGGTTAAGATAGCGAACTGAACTGAGTTCTAGAAACAAATTTGTCAATTTGTAATTTGTTAAAAATTGTAGTCCGTAGTAACTCATTTTTAGGATAAGTGGTCGGCAGAAATTTGTGAGTTGGGAACCACTGGTCTAGTGAATATTAAAAATAAATAATTTTAACGTTCATTAATAATTTTGTATTCGGTATATGCGTTCCCTGAACTATATAGAGCAGTCCGGTAATGTATATAAATATTCGTGGGTTATCGAAATTCCTGATTTTCCAGGTTAGGATTATTGGCGTCCTACTACTCGTACTATTTCATTTGAAAATTTAACGTTCAAATGCCAAATGCATGTTAATTTAAATCAAAATCAACGGAACTAACACTTGTTTCTTTTTGAACATATGCAATACTCCATCGGTTAGGGACGTATCCAGGATTATGTTTCGGGAGGGGTCCAACGTCGCTGAAATTCGAGGGCGGTTCCAGTATAACCCGTAATTTTCAGACGCGCTACAAATTTAGTGTAGAAAAAGTGAATGCACTGAATATTAGACTGATCTGTTATGAGACGTTGAGAACAGCTGGAACCGCATAACCTAACTTTTTCATCATCATCATCAATGTGGCACGATAGCCCGACGTCGGGCCTTGGCCGCCTGAATCGCTGACCTCCAATTGTCGCGGTTACGTGACCTTGTCCTCCAGTTTCGGAAGCCCAGCAGCTGGTGGGCGTATTCACCTACGGAGTTCTCCCAGCGAGCTCTCGGTCGTCCACGCAACCTAGCTCCGTCAATTCGTTGTGCGTTCATCACTTTCTTTGGCATGCGATTATCGTCCATCCGTTGTACAAGCCCCGCCCATTGCGGACGTTGAAGCTTCACGATTTTCGATACTTCCAGCTCATCGTACAATTGATACAACTCATGGTTGTACCGGATACGCCATTGGTCTCGCTCGCGAACGGTCCCGAAAATTCGCCGAAGGACCTTTCGTTCGAATCGGTCTAACAAAATTTCGGAGGCTTGGGTAAGGGTCCATGTTTCGCAGCCATAACATAGCACGGGTCGGATGATCGTTTTGTGCACGCGGAGCTTCGTGTTCCTGTGCGCAAGTTTCGAATTAATTATAGGGAGGACCGAGAAATATGTCTTATTGGCTAGTTGTATCCGTCGCTTAATTTCGTCGGTTTCATTGGCGTCCTTTGATAAGTTACAACCCAGATAGTTGAAGTTGTCTACATACTCGATATTAAGGTCCCCCACTGTGATGCTTGAATTTGCTGGCGTCCTTGTTTTCGATTGCATCATGGCCTTTGTTTTGCTTTCGTTGATATGTAGTCCAACTTCCTTTGCGGCGTTATTAAGGTTATGCAGAAGGCTTTCTGCATCACCCAACCTTCGAGACATGGTGTTGATATCGTCAGCGTACGCTACTAATTGAGTCGACTTGATGAGTAGCGTTCCGCTGCTGTCCATATTCATGGCTCGAATTACATACTCCAAAGCCAAGTTGAAGACCTCACTTTTTAGTGTAGTTATATCTAATCATCATGAGTGAAAAGGATGTATACCAGTGTCTCTTGCGCAACGCATCATTATTCGTTTTTTACTCAAAGTTAATGTAAAAACCTCGGAAACTTATCGAAAATTACTAGAGAAGTTTCGGGATGAGTGCCTCTCAAATCCATGTGTATGGATGTTTCGAAAAGGCCAAAAAGTTGAGAGTGTCATTACGACACGCTCTGTGGCTCACTCGGTTGAGTCGCACTCCACGATGCTAGTAATCTAGAGGTCCGGAGATCGAATCTCGGAGTGGTCCAGGAAATATATAGTGCTTGTAAGATTATATACTATACACTCCTCTATATGCAATGTAACGTTGACTCGAAGTAGCCTATAAACGGCTGAGTGAACGCACCATGCCCCACAAGGGGTTACGGGGAACTTTCCTAAGTCCGTTATCCAGCGAGTATCTCTTTAACGATACTAGCGCCACCTGGTGGCCGTATTCGGTACATTGTGATATTATCACAACCATGGAACTTTGACGTAAACGACGATTAATCTCCTCTCAAATGAGTTCATAGTCTGGCTGGTCTAGCGGTTAGTGCGCGCACCTTCGGTGCACAGGTTTATGAGTTCGAATCTTACCGTGGATCATGGTGTTTTTTGAACTCACGAGCTTGTGACGGACTATGATCTCACTCAGATGTTAAACGAGTACATAACACTGCCGAGCGTGATGCTGATCTCATTACCTCAACAAAAAGCAGATAAGATCTTGGAAATCGGATGTCACTAACACATCCTGCGGCCTTAGTCCAATGCTGGATTGTCGTGCCTGTTATTTATTTTTAAATGAGTTCATACAAGAGCAGTGGCACAACAAGGAATTGTTCCTGGAGGGGGCTAAGGCCATCCACAATGCTGGACATTTGAGGCGGCTGTTTCAAATTGGATGATGGTGCATTTACGCTTATTTTCGATGTAAATTTTTTAACCTTCGCGTCGTGAAAACGAAAGTGTTATGTCATTCTTACAATCAACACTTTCTTTCTTTTATCATGAACGCCCAATTTTGAATCACTCTTTCGAGTATGGCAATTGGTGATAAGCTGATCATGAATTGGACCTTGTATTTGATCAAATGGGACTTGCATAGATGAAAAGAAGTAATTACAGACTTCCAGTTTCAAGTAGGTAAATGCCAAAACAAAAGGGTATGACTGAAAATAGGAAGTACGACACTCGTTATGCGCAACAACCGATTCCATAATCATCGCTTAATACTCGTATAATACAGTTAAGGCGGTTTTCTATAATTTTGGCTTCCATTTTGGTTGGCCATTTTCATCTTCTTACTGATACAGAAAGAGTGACACCGCCGTGGATCTATTATGTGGATTTGTCAGAAAAAATTTTGTTCAGGAGATAAAATGTTGGGAGGATTATCTCAACATTCTACTAGTAAAATGAAGGTGCTCAGCAGGGGTTTGAAAAACAAGCATGGAGCTCATGAATGGGATTTTTTGTATAAAATTTTGAAAACAATTTTTTGCACAAAATTTTACGAGTATGATGCTATATTGTGCATAAGAAAATTTCGTACAAATGTTTGCACGAAAGGAATTGTATAAACATTTGGCGATACAGCTTATTTTTGTTTTCCTATTTTCTTTTCCCAATTTTTTGGGTTTGGGAGGGGCTTTAGCCCCCTTTGCCCCTCCCGTGGTTGCGCCACTGTACAAGAGCGTCATCACGTTATCAGTCCATGGTCGAGAATCAAATGACACGGAAGGTGTGGATTTTCACTTAGCCGTGGCATCATTCACAAACGCTGAGTTC
This sequence comes from Microchrysa polita, assembly GCA_949715475.1. Classification (NCBI taxonomy): domain Eukaryota; kingdom Metazoa; phylum Arthropoda; class Insecta; order Diptera; family Stratiomyidae; genus Microchrysa; species Microchrysa polita. The sequence continues at coordinate 68,423,979 of OX454419.1, forward strand.
TATACAAAATCCAACAAGACAAAATCCAAAAAGACAAAATCCAAAAAAATTGTATGTACGTTATTACGTTAACTAGACAATTACCAAATCCCGAAGCATATGCGCTTTACCTGGAGACACGGAAAAGGATTCATCCGTGGCATATACGATTTAGCCGATGACACGGAGAGGAATGCACCCGGACCATAAGCGCTTCAGGTAAAGACAACTAAAGCGCATATGCTCCGGGTGCATCTCCGGGTGCTCCGGGTGCATCTCCGTGTCTTCAGGTAGAGCATAATTGTCTAGTTAAGCAACTTTTTTGAAAATCAATCTAAAACTTTAGGTTTTTTCTTAAAAGGTTCCTTGGAAAAATTCAGTGTTTTTTTATAGCCAAAATATATTCAATATTTGTTCTGTTCTGCATGGAATGACTACATATTTTGAGTCGTTTGTTTTTTGTTTGGTTAAATTGGTGGTATTTAAGTATTAAACCGCCACTCGCTCTCACCTCTGGGTTTCAACTTATAAAAAACGCTGAACTTTCTCAAGCTCCACCACTGAAAATTAACGTTTTGGACCATTTCATAATTATTTTTGTAAAAAATAATAAAACGCGCACTGACATGACCGAATCGGAGCCCACGCAATAAGCATTATGGCTCTCTTCATACAAAAATTTATGGATTTTGTCTTGATGGATTTTGACTTTGTGGATTTTGACTTTATGGATTTTGTCTTTATGGATTTTGTCTTTATGGATTATGACTTTTGGATTTTGACTTGTGGATTTTGACTTTGTGGATTTTGTATAGAACCCCAAATGCTACTATCGCGAGAGCTCAAAGCGTAAATAGCCACAGTATACCCTTTATCAAATAGAATGATTTCCCAGAAATATACTTTATTCTAACCGTTAAACATTGCGTTCTGCAAAAAGTTTATACATATTTCATTTAAGCTAAGAAGCAAAAACGAATGGCAACCGGGGAGAAAGAAAACCTTTAGGTCTCACCAGGGGAAAGATTCAAGTTTTGAAAGGCTAGACGTAACGCGATATTGCAGGATCTGAACATTTTATCAATTAATTGAAACTCACTTGTAGGTATCCGAGTCCCAGAAAAAGGTATGAAAACTACGGCTATTTTAGTCTTTAAGACTACAGTCTCAACAGCAGGAAATTTTGAGTCTCGACAGGAGTCAAACTTGTATTCTTACGCTTTCAGAGATTGTATTGTGACGCGATTTTTTTATTGGGTATAGTACAGTAGTAATTTTGTTTTCTTGGTCATCAACCAGTGGCGCCCCTTCCTTATCCCTCTGGATACGCCCATGCCTTTGTCTGCTCTGAATATGCGCTGCGTCTAATTTGTATAAAAGTGGTTACCTAACCCTTCATGATCGTCTGGGTTATTTATTTATTTATTACAGAACACTGAACAGGCCCTAGACCCAAATTACAGTAATATATAGTTATTAAATATGTACTAAATCAATTAACAATCAATTTGAATTTTTAATCAACGAGAAATAATAGATATTTAGCAAAAAAGCGCAGCTTTTAGTGTTCCTTTACATTTCGCTCAAGTGTGAAATTAAACATTTCATGAGTCTTTATATAGAAATACACCCAGCATTTTTGTACTCGTATGTATATTAATTAAAAAAAAAATAAACAAAACTGTCCATTAAGCCATTAAGCCCATGGAATTAAAACTCAACATATTTAAAATTAGAAAGTATCATGGATACAATTAATTTTCCCTGGCAAACTGACAAAACTAACAATATAGTCGTTGCCTGACGACATATACAATTTAAAAATACATATCTTCCACTTGGCTTCAGATTCTGCAACGAATTAAAAAGATATGAATAAAAATAAAAGAGACACATGAAGACACAAAAAAAATCAAACGAAATAACAAAAATTCTGTCTCCAACAGACCGAAGACATATCTTAAAAAATTATTTTTAGCATTAGTGTAGATCGTCAGATAATACCGGATGTAGATGGGATGTATGTGTATAAACGAGTCCTTTTTCATGGGTTAACAGTTCGAGTGGCATATATCCATTAAAATGTTCGAGTCTGCTCTGCATGTAATAGAATCCGCCGCTTCTAGAGATCGCAATAATCCTGTCTAGCAAAACATTCCTTTGAGCTCGTTGTGTATACTATAATTCCTACTCAAAATGCTTAAAAGACTTACGGAAATCGTGCCAAAAAAGCTAATTTAATGGTTCATATAATATTCATGCGATTATTGTATGTAATATGTACTGCAAAAAAATGTATCAAATGTGTCTGTAACATAATTTTTTTTCAATTTGCATTCCTTAATTTTCTAGATTAAATATTATGTTTCTTTCCTTTCATTTGCAGAATTTGCGTGGGTCACATTGGCCACAAATGACTCCTACTCGTTAGGTGCTCTCGTCCTGGCCTATTCACTAAAACGTCTCTCGACCGCCCACCAATTGGCCATTCTCATCACACCAACCGTATCGGAATCAATGCGCAATAAACTCAAAGATGTCTTCAACGTAGTGCAAGAAGTGAATGTTTTGGATTCACAAGATGCAGCCAACTTGGCGTTGTTGTCACGTCCTGAATTGGGCATCACATTCACGAAAATCCACTGCTGGAGACTTGTGCAATTCGAGAAATGTGTATTTTTAGATGCCGACACTATCGTAAGTATATCCGATCACATCCCGGATCGCTGACTTCATCAACTCTTATATGCATACATCAGAGTATACGGCGGAGTTCATTCACATACACATAAAAAGTGTGGGTGCGACGACGATGCCGCATACAAATATGCTAAAAATCAGATATTTTTTAAATTTTTTTGATACATGTTTAACTTTTTTTTTATTTTTAGGTATTGCAAAATTGCGATGAACTTTTCGAACGAGAAGAATTGTCCGCGGCTCCCGATGTAGGCTGGCCAGATTGTTTCAATTCTGGTGTGTTTGTCTTCAGACCCAGTCTAGATACGTTTGGGAAAATTACACAATTCGCCTTGGAGAAGGGAAGTTTCGACGGTGGCGATCAGGGTCTATTGAATTCATATTTTTCCGATTGGGCAACGAGCGATATTTCCAGACATTTGCCATTCGTTTATAATACATGCTCGACGGCGACATATTCATATTTGCCAGCATTCAAACAGTACTGTTTTTGATTTTTCTTATTTACAAATTATTGAATATTGGTTTGACTTTGAAATGTTGATAGTTAGCTTTCTCATTGGGGGTGATATTTAAGGGCATGTTCCATAGAACGTTGAATTAAGGATGTAATTAGCATGACTTAACTGAATATTTGCAGGATACCTGATTTTTACTCAGATAATAACTCTGATAGGTGATCCTTATCGTCCTCATTTTGTCGTGCTGAACTCAAATCCGAAACCCATTGAGTACATACCAAATCAAATGATGACGAAGATCAATGTGCTTGCTTCTACCATAGAAAACCGTTTTGAGACACAGACACAGAACTCCGTTAAGCTGCTTAAAGGATGGAGGTTCGAGGAAATATATATTTGGGTGTGGAGACGCACCTAGAGCCATTTAGAGAGGTTAAGGAAGTGAAGCAGCTCCCCTATTTTCGCCTCCGACACATCGTCTAGCCGGCCAAAAAGCGGACATCCCAGCGTTTGGTAACGGCATCTGGCGAGACCTGGGCATTCGCATAGGAAGTGAAACAGAGTTTCTCTTTCATTTACATTATCGGAACTGCGACAGTACGGATTGTGGGGAATACGCAGCCTGACTGCATGGTCCCCTATTGGCCAATGCCCAGTAATTACCGCGGAAGCTCTAGCCATATCTTTACGCGGTCTGAATCTCGGATATTCTTTTCCGGTCATAGGATGGCCATAGCTTCCTTGATATTTCACAAGTTTTAAGGTTCCGCCAATTACGATTAGCACTCGCGAGAAAATGAGAGGAGATTTTTCTTCTGACAGCTGCCCTCGGAAGAGTTGCCCCTAGTTTGGCCAATTCATCTGCAACCTCATTTCCCTGTATGTTCTGTGTCCCGGCACCCAAAGTAGGGTGACCGTGTCCCTTCCTCCAAGATTGTGCAGTGTTTCTCTACAGGCTTTTACGAGCTTGGGGTATATTCCTACGGATTTCAGTGCCATGATAGCCGTGACATGCTTTCATGATTGCAAACAATTCAGCCTGGAAAATGCTGGCATGATTAGGCAGACGGTAAGATTCAGAGATATTGAGTGTGCCACAGAACACTCCTGCACCCCACACCACATTCCATTTTGGATCCATCTGTAAAAAGGAAGAGATCGTATTCTCCCGTTAACTCACTCCCCATCCATTGGCTCCTGGTGGGTAATCTGGCATCGAAGTTATAAACTTAGTATAGTCACGGCGTAGTCCGTTGTAGTCTCGATCGTATCTCGTGGCAGTTAGTTGAGAATATCAGAGTAGCCAAATGGCTTGGCAATCCAGTGAATCCAGTGACCCGACTCTTTGAGCCTGATCGCACTACATGCCGCTAGTTCTTCGATAAAAAGGTTGATCGGCAGCAGATGTCCGCATCCCTCGGACATGTTCGCATACCCCCTGTAATGCCAAGACATGCCGATCTTTGAACTCTGCCTAATTTCGTTAAATTGTAAGCTCTGCTGAGGGCTGGCCACCAGCCCACTGACCCATATATTAAGATAGGACGTACAATTGCGGTGTAGATCCAGAGTATCACATTTGGCTTAGTGCCCCACCTTCTATTCAAGCTTTGTGTCTAAAATGACTCCAAGATACTTCGAGCTGGGTGATAATGTGAGTTGTTCTCCATTTAATTTTGGAAGGGAAAAAGGTGGTAACAGCATCAGTTATGTTTTGCTTGGGCCACAGCTTGTGGCCCAGTTGCGGACCAGCCCAAGGGCTCGCCCATGATCTGACTGATCACGGAGAGACACATTCTTGACACTAATATCGCCACGTCATCCGCATACGCCACCACCTTTAGGTGGATAAAGCTACTGTTCGCCGCTTTTTAACTCCCCACGATATCGGTCCATTGTTCAGGAGAAAAAAGTATCCTGAATAAGATATGCGATCTTCAATGCTGTTACCTCAGTCCGCATCGACGTAGCCTTTCACGGAATGGGAGCCACAACCAAAAGAAAGTCCAGCATTAATCGTAACTTTCAAATACCGAAGGACTCGCTTCACAGCAATTTAATGTTCAGGACCATAGCAGTTATTAAATTGCCCAAGACGACTAATTGCATAACTGATGTCCGGCGTGGTAGTTGAGGTCAAATAATTAAGCGCCCCAATCAGTTTGCGATACGGGAGGTTAACATTTTCGTCATTCTTCTCATTGCGTGTCAATTTAAGACCATTTACGGGCTTACAATCGTTCATAACGAAACGTTCGAGGATATCGTCCACATAACCACGTTGGTGCATTTCAATTCCACCATTTTCTCTAAAGAATTCGATGCCCAAACAATAATCGACTCGGCCTAAATCCTTGACTTCAAATTGTTTCGACAATGCCCCGTAAGGAGCCCGCATATGATCCTAACCCTGTTTCTGCTCAATTTCATCAGACCAAGGGTACGATTGGGTGAGTAGTTAGCGACAAAGAGTTTTGACTGCCTAAGCCCTGGAAGAGCTTCCCAGTGTGTGGTGGCTTTGGCTTTTTCCCACTCACTAATCACATTTCTGCAGATGCAGAGTGGTAACCCACAGTAAGGTTCTGGGCCATAGAAGGGAGTGGTGGATGCTCTTCTTGCGAGCTCGTCGGCCTTCTCATTGCCGTAAAACCCCGAGTGCCCAGGTACCCAGAAAAGGGTGAGGTTGTTGAGATTGCCCACCTGTTGGAGGATTTCCTGACAAACCCACACGAGCTTAGATGTGACAGTACAGCTCGTCAGCGCGTTTATTGCTGCTTGGCTGTCAGTGAATATTGCTATTTTCCTGTTGGTGTAACCTTTGTCAAGGCATAATCTTGCACACACTTCGATTGCGTGCACTTCCGCCTGAAACACGGTCGGATGTATTCCCATAGGAATAAAGATATTAGTGTTCGGGCCAGTAATTCCAGCTCCAGATCCTGTAGGAGAGTTTTGACCAGATGGTCTGATGGCATATCCAGTAATCTGTTGTTACTTAGCCATCCTTGTTGAACTGAGTTCAGTGGAGACGCCGCATCACATGCTACGAGCCTAATGACAGCTAATCTTGCCACTGCCTCGATGTGTATGTGGAGAGGTGGCAAGTTTAGCAGGACCTCCAGGGCGACAGTGGGGCTCGAAAAGAAGGCCCCAAGGACAGCAAGACAGGCCAGCCTCTGAACTTTCTCGAGACACCGTCTTCCGTCTATGGTGGTTGCTCTTCTCCACCACACGACCGCCCCATATTCCACAATAGGTCTAACAATTGTCTTGTAGATCCACAGAACTATGTAAGGCTTAATACCCCATGCCTTCCCCGCATAGCTTCTGCTGATCCACAAGGCCTTAACTGCTTTCTCTGCTTCCAGACTAAGATGTTTTTTCCATAGCAGTTTCTTGTCAAGTGTGACCCCCAAGTACTTGACAGTTTCCGGCATTGTGAGAGATTATCGGGACCGCTCCAATTTCTTTCAAGCATCCATCAAATTTCGTATACCAGCTTCTACCGGCCTGCTTTAAACCGTACAGCGATTTTCTCAGGTGGCAAACCATATCTCCGTCCTTTAATTCCGACAGCATTTTGCGCGCTTCAATTCCAATTGAATTGTTGTTCTCGATGACGATAATACGTTGCAGAATTTCAGTTAACATCTTAGGCGGTTCCATCAGCACTTCCCATTCTAAATTTTCAACAGGAATGTTTCCTCAATTTCTTCACGCATTTGCATTAGTAAATTTTTCGCGGCCTCACTCTTGAACCAGTTCGAACTATACTCGGCCTCGTCCTCCTGGGAGGATTGTTTTTGCTCAGATTCTCGCCAACAATGTCGCTAGAAGCGATGTTCATATCTTCGCCGGTTGCATCCTCGAAATCCTCATTGCCAGAGTCGTTCTCCACGCGATCCTTTTCGTTGGCATTCTGCTCGTCTCTACCATCGACAGCGCCATCGACGATGTAATCAATTCCATCTGAGCGATCAGGCTGCTTCTTAACTTCGGGAGACAATCAATTCCCAAGTTCGTATTGATATGATCTTCGACGCATACTTGCAGCGATTGGCACGATTACCGGATCGGCTTTCACTTTCGTCAGTGATTTTTTTCTATTTTCATTGATTGACCAAACTTGAAATTCCTTAAGGCATTCGGCATAGCCAAGAAAGATTTTTGGTTCACCTCTCGGGTCAAATTTTCATTTGTCTTGTTTTCGGTTCAAGTAATAAATCCGGATGGCAAATACTCTGAAGTAATTTACGTTGGGGACGTTCCCTGTCCTTCATGACTTTATCTTTCGATTTCAGAAATCAGACCTCAAACCATCTAGATTTATCCTCCATGAATACTGCGAAATACCTAGCTCCTCCCAAAAATTGACTTCTCATCGGACCACAAATATCTGTATGTATAATTTGCAATAATTCAGATTTCTAACTTCTTTGGAAACGGCTTCCTTTGCATCTTCCCCTGCAGACAGGTGTCACACTTCAATTCGGATGACGTTGACTCCAATCACGGCTTTGTTTCGACTGCCAGCGATGATGTCTTTGACATTTGCGTACCCCAATCTCCTGTACCAGAGCGCCATTGTTGCCTTCGAGGTGGATGTTGTCGTGGTTGTAGATTGTGCATTGCCATTGTTTTCGCTGATGTAATATAGGTCACCGATCCGGTCAGCATATAGCACAATGCGTCTATTCATATCGGAAACAACTGCTTTTTGTTTTTCAAAACGAACGACAAGTCCGCGATCCACAATTTTTGCGACCGACATCAAATTAGTGCGAAGGTCAGGCACGCACAACGTCTTTTTCAACGAAACGTTTTTAGTTTCGCCTGAAATTTTAGTCGTAAAATCGACCCTACCTTCTCCGGTAAATCAACGTGGACGCGTGATTGGCCACATGACGTCCGCTGTTGCAACACTATTTTTTTGGGGCTTCCCCCTCTTCAATAATCTTGATACGCAGAACTTTTGGGGTGGGTAGGCTATCCGGTGATTCGATCACGCAGCGAAAATTTTCGAACTTAGCCGGCAAAATATACAGTAACATTATCGTCAGTAAGTTTTCGTTCACTGGGATGGACATTTCGGCCAATTTATCGACGGTGTCGAAAAACTTGTCGAGATACTCCCGCGCGCCTTCACTTTCGGCCATTTTTGACTGCATGAGTCTTTTCAATTTCTGCCACACTACATGCGATGTTTCGCAGTTTTCTCTTTTTATGCGCTTGCTCAGAAATGTCCTTATTTTTTAGAATCCAGCAATAGGCTGCAAATAAATATATTGACTTTCCACCGTATAAAGGTAAAAAAGTGAGCAGAGTAATTAAGAGCAACAACCGTGCTGAAAAACGTGGCCCAATCTGTTATTATATACTGAAAAACGAAAAAATCCGGATTATAGAGTGAAAAACCCTAACGAAATTCGGACTATAGAATTCATAGTGGAAATATTTAGTGTGCCGGATTAGCGTGTAATAGGGATTAAGGGTGATCCGGGTTACTGAGTCAAAACTGTAAGAGAATACCTAGAAACAGTACTTTATTTAATAGCATGCTTATTATCTATTACATATTTAAAAAAATATAAGTTTGAATTAAGCTTAAAGCGACAAGTTCATTGAGCCTAAAAAACATTGGAATCACATCAGCTTTCTCCAAATATAAAAATCTCTCTTCCGGATCCAAAACCTCAAACCAATAGCCCTCAATAAAAGTAAAGCACAACCAATATTCAATAATTTGATGGAGTTTTTTTTTAACTTCAATGCCTCTTAATAATACTATTAACATTTTAGATATGCCGATCGTATTAAAATCCTTCATTTCATCGGTAAAATGAAGCCGTGGCTATTGAACTTCAATTCGCAAACTAAAACTGTTTATGCACCCGAAGGCTATGGTCATTTGAGCCTTTACTTGCAGTTTTGGTGGAATATATTCTGTGATAATGTACATGAAACATTAACTGATGAAATGGTAAGTAAGGCTAATTATTATTGTTGATACATATAACTAAATTTTCGCTATCTTATTTATTACGGAATTCATAAAAAATGTATTCCTTTTGATATTTACATTAACTCCTTTTGTAGTTTTGTAATTATTTCTTTTTTTTATCATTAATAATTTCGTTTACTATTTAATTGCTTTTTTTAAATTTAAATTAATAAATTAATTTAGTTTGATATATTTTAATCATATTCAAATATTTTTCTATTGCTAATAATTGTATAATATGAAATAACATTATTGTCGTTTTGTTTACAAGCCGGAGTTCATAAATTTGGAAGAGGTAAGAATATTTCTTCTGGCCGAAGTTAATAGTGAAACAAAAAATTGTTTTCCGAAATTACACTCTTAACTTCAATTTATGTTGCATATGTGCTAAATTAGCTCGTTGGTTTTTGATAAGGCAATTTACTTATTGTAGTGCTTATTAGATAGGTTTTTAGATGCTTCGCACCCAATCATAAAAACCAAACAGGGACAAAAACACGATCTATGGTACATTCTTTTAGGCCTATCCGGCATTAAGATTTAAATGTCAGTACCAAGTTTCAGTTTTCTTCAACTTCAATACCCGATATCACGCTCGATACACCGGAACTTATAGGACGAACGTATGTCAGCGCAGTTTCACGAGCAAGTAAATAGTAGAATAGAGGACTTTTTTTCTGCGCTTGCTAATTAGGACGGCTTCAGATTTCTGATCAGCAAGCTTTAATCCAACGGTTTTCAGTCACAGTTTGATAGTTGTAATCGCCTCGCTTGTGTACATTTCGACCAACTCCGGGTCTCTTGCGACAGCTATGTCGTCTGCAAAACCTACCACTGTCACTCCTTTCAGCATAGAGAGCTCCAAGATAGGATCGTACATGATATTCCACAAAAGTGGACAAAGAACAGATCCCTGCAGTACCCCTGCAGTGACAACGTATTCCTTGTGTCCCTCACTAGTGTCATAACTTGAGTCACGATGTGAGAGATACCTCCTTATTATCGTGGCTAGATATTCGGTCACATCTTTTGCAGATCAGCGTGAATACACGCGCAGTTCGACTAGAGTCACAACAGCACAACAGGTTCTTTTGCATCGTGATTCCGTCGCTATAGTAGTTACTATGGTTATTGCGTCTACCGCAGACTGCGTTCGTCTAAAAACGTATTAACGGTTTGATTAACGGAATCGCCAGAATTGCCGCTTTTAACGCCCTATTATGGACGCCATTAGGGCCTGGTGCTTTACCATTATCTCAAGCCTGGATGCTGCCTTTAAAAGCTTCGACTCTGTAATCGGGGGGGTAATACCACTAATCTGTGTAAAGCTTTGTCTCGCAGGTTACAATTTATGTTGAGGAAACAAAGTGCAGATAATATCTTTGAGCAGTGCCGGACATTTGAGTTGGGGAGTTCTCTGTCCAATTTTCTTCATGACTACCCTATACGCCGTCCCTATAGATTTGTGTCCGCATCCTCACAGAGATTTTTTGTTTGCTCCTTTTAATTGCGAGTTTTAGAGATATACGGGCTGCTCGAGCAAATCGTTGTACGCTGTCGTTCGTGTCGCATGTTGACAAAGGCGCCGAGTTTAGAAGCGCGCACGTGCCTTCTTGCGATCTCTTCGGAATCGTCGTAGACCATCCTACAAGTGTGCCATCTACGGGGCTACCGTCAGGGGAGTGCCTAAGCTTTCCTTCGGCTTCGGCTTTTTATTGCCAAGGTCTTATTGTCAAATAGAGATTTCTTCATCCAGTGAATGCACTCACCTTTAGAAACCCAACCCTGGGGTTGCAACACTTGCATAAAAACCTTCAGTCACCTCGAGTATAACACCTTGGTGGGCAGAGACCATGGTTCCCTGGGCATTACCTTCTCCGAGGTACACATTCGCTAAAGACAATAGCAGGTGTGATTTTCCTACGGCCTCTATTGGTTAAGTCTCACGTAGAGCATTGAGACGTGCATATCCCAGGTTCGTTGGACCTGTGACTCGTCTGCTTCAAGCAGATTCATAGCGCTGCTTTTCACATCCAGGCAACCCCTTTAGTTTACTAGTCAGCAATGCGATTCGAGCCGTGTGCGTGTGGTCATCAATTCGCAAACTAGGCACGTAGGCATTTTCCATAAAGACCATTCTCCCTAACTAGCCCATTCGAGGCTCGGGTTATGCGAAGCCGCAAGCTCCGAAGCTTACACGATTACTTATGGTGACACCTCCCCATCAAGGAACCACCGCATGACTCGCGAGCACGGGAGCGTCATCGCCCTAATTGTCTTTGTACAGATCCACGCCAAGGCGTATCAACCATTCAAGGGGCCTCCCTGCGCTGCTCGGGTACGTGGTGTTGCACTCACCAAAAATCTGTGTCCCACTACACAGGCGCTCTGTGTCACAAGGACCCAGACTGCCATCCGGGGAGACCATCCCACAATTGGATCTGTCGGTATACCTACAAGCGTTTAATCCGCTATCGAGGATTGAATTTCCTGACCATCCCACAATTGAAGTCTTCCGCAATTATCACAGGGATGTGAGTACTCGGGTCGTGCACTAGTGCGTCGGGAAAACCCTCGAACTTTGTGTCATTCCACCGTGTACGCGTTGATTTTTTTTTTATATTGATCGCAGATAATTGCAACGTCGATTCCCTTCTCATTTACCGTCTGTGATAGCAGATCTTGTGCTGCCTGGCAGTGATTTAAGTTCAGCTGCAAGAATCTCATTTGGGAATTAATTTTATTGCCTCCTGATATACTGGGCACTTGACGCAACCAGTTTGGTGGTTATAGTTGTAGTATACCTTGAAATGCAATTGGTCTCTTTGTCGCTTTATGGCCATTTTTTCCACTCTTGAAGCACATATTAGACTTATTGTGCTGGCTATTACAGTCCTTCGCAAAGTGGCAAAATCCTTAACACTTAAAGCATCTCTTCGGGAACAATTGCCATTTCAAACGACAGATCGTCCATCCCACCTTGACTTTGCCTAATTCCATAATTCCATCACCTTCCTGGCTACGTCTGGAGTTAAGCTTATGGTTGCCCCTTTTGATGCCACCGTACGCCTTCCTTAGTGACTTCACAGCGTCGAGAGATCCACTTCCAATTTCTCCGCGAACGCCGCCCAGACATCCTCCCTCGTTGTGATCTTGTCGTGATCTAAAACTTCTTATTCCCGTCTCTTGCCGCAATGCTCTTACTTATGGATGGATTCAGTCTTAACAGGTCCGTTATCATTATTATCCTTGTCTCCATCTACCGAATCTCCACCACGGGTTTTCATTTCTCCATTTTAGTCGTTGTTCAGACTTCAGACTCATCATCCTTCCTTTCCGACTCAGAAATAACCATCGGTTGCCAGCACGGGCTGGTTTCAAACATAGACGTCAGAGGGTACGTTCCTCTCGGTATGGTCCCAATTCCCAATGAACCAACTTTTAGTCCAAGGTGCTAGACTGCTCCTAACCTACACAGGGCCGGATTCGCCCTCTGTAGCGCCCGTGGGCAGTAGTCGAGTTGCTGCCCTCCGTCATTAGTTTAAGCTGAAAGTACGGCGAAGTGTACATTTTTTTTAACATACGTTGGTTTCCGGCGTTTTCGGAAGTAGCAGAACTTCAGTGAAATTGCAGTTAATTTACTTTTTAGACAGGTGAACTTCTGAAGTTCTAATCGTGCTCTGTGGTCGTGATCGTTCGGTCGCCACTCTCTCTCATAGAAAAACGAGTTTCCAAACTCGGCACGACTCGTCGCAAGTTTATTATTAAAAAAAAAAGAAGATGATAAGAAATATTCTTATCGTAGAATAATAAACTAACGATGCGACTAGGAAGTGATATGGCTGACAACCGTATCACACTCCGAATTCAGTTGTCTTTGTAACGTTGATGACTATACACGGTAGTCATCAACGCACCATGCTCCACTAGGAGTTACGGTAATGAAGAGAGAGAACTTCTGAAGTTCTAATTAAAGTTAATGTTCAGAAGTATAAGGTATAGGTACTCCATTGAAGGTGAAATTAGATACTCATGGAGAAGCGGATACTCCTGAGCGCTCAAAAGAGTATTTGGAAAAAATATGATGAATTTACGCATTGGATGCATAAGCAACCCCTAAGACTGTCACTTGATGGGAAATAATTGGATTCCTTAGAGCTGGCAATATAAACCTAAATACATACACTCGGTGCTATAAACGGTTACTTTTTTATTCGATATTTACTATTTGATTATCGTGAAAGGTTCTGATGCCCTAGGAGAGAATCTGATCTCTTTTTCCCCGGGGTGACCTCCGTTCTCCCGCTACAGCCCACTAAATTGATTGTTTTCAGTACGGGATGACTTTCCGGAACGTTTAGTCAAACTGAAGTCAATCGAAAGTAGATATATCAAAAAAGTAACTAGCCGTTCCTTAAGTAGTCGTTACTATTAAATATCGGAAGAAACGACTACCGAGTGCAAAAAGTAGTCGTTACATATGTACCGAACAACAAACAAGCAAAGCAATCTCGTATGTATGTACACAGGCACAAGCGCAAGAATCGAGCAGACGTCTGATATCTACTCCCAGGTACAAGCGCAAAAATCGAGCAAGCAGAGTAATACATAGTCACACAGTCTGATATCCACTCTCAGGTATAAGCGCAAGAATCGAGCCGACCGAGTAGTACAAAGTGTGTTATGTACTTTCAGGTACAAACGCAAGCATCGAGCCAACAGGATTTTCTATCGTATACTATCCTTGAACGAAACGATTGACCTCGTATTCTTTCGGAAAACCGTCGATATTTCTGCAATCCTGTGGCATGGCGACACGATCGAGGTGTCGCTGAACTCGTCACAAAATTGTCTAAAGGGCCGTCGAAGCATCTTCCCCGATCAGTGTATAAGGGGGTCAGAGATAACCGTCAACCTAGATGTTGGCCACAGTAATTTCACGATCAACTTCGTACTATGTACTTTGGGAAATCTTCGATATCTCTGCAATTCTTTTGCCGAGCGATACGATCGGGGTGTCGCCGGACTCGCCACAAAAGGGCAATTTTATTTGTGAGTAAAAAACCTTCCTACCTTCTATACTATGTCTGCGACCAACCGTGAATAGGAGTACGATCGTTTTCGAGTAGGTATTAATCGTTGTTGTTGTTTTTTATTTATTTGTTTTTTTAAAGGCAACCATTACTAAGTAACGAATACAAAGTAACGATTACTCGAAATAAATGTAACGAATATCACCGATTACTGAAATGTAACTAAAGTTGACATCACTGATCGAAAGGTCTCGGCTCTCAAACAATGGATATTAAGAACTGCCTCCTGAAATATCGAAATTTGATTTCACAGAACAATAATTCAATGGAAGGATGTAATATTCAGAAATTTGCCGCCCCGGGCACTTGCCCAGGTTGCCCATATGGGAAATTCGGCTCTGAACCTACATATTACATAGGGTAGTAAACCAGGATGGTTAGATAGGTAAATGTCATGAAGGAGGTGACAATAAATGGGCTAGCGATTGCGACGCAAAGTTTGAGGACGTGTAGGACAAATATTTAAATAATGTAATCAGGATTCGATAGGTATAGAGACGATAAAGGGGTGGCGAAACGTGAAATTACACGATTGCAATAAGGCATGCGTGTGTATCTCTCGGAAAGTATTCGCGATAGGGGTGAACTGCAACTGAGATTACACAGCCAAGGCTGCCGACAAGTGCTAACACCACAAACAGGGGAGCAAAACGACTCTTTAGGATAAGAATATATATTAAGAAATTGCCTTACATAAAACTATGAGCACAAAAAAACTGTCCATATAAATTAAAAAACTTTTTTTTGTATTTTACATTTTCTAAATACATACATACAAAATACAGAACAATTGCCTAGTTACAACTTTCTTCCCGTAAATTGTAATTAATTTTTTTATATCCCTGTTTTTAACAAATCCAACGTTGCATGCATCATCCATCCCCTAAAATTTTTGTTATTATTTTCTTATCCTCAAAAAGCAGAATTATAGTTCACGTGATATTGATAATTATAAGGCTTCACACCAATACACACGAATCGAACGTGATGAAATACAAACCGAGATCATATTTAATGTGACAATACGTGATCCATGGGAAGATTACTATGAAAATTTGGAGAATCAAAAGATTCATATAAACATGGCCGCGAATAATATGAATACTAATGAAATAATATCGACTGTTGAAAACGCGTCGCCTAATGATAACAATAATTCGTATAATAATAATGATAATATTAACGAAAGTGTGCATCATGAAACTCCAACAAATGTTGAGAGGACCACTGACCACTCACAGTACCAACAACATGAAAGTGTTAATAATAGTAGTTTTAATAATAATACTGATAATAGTGACAGTTGTGATCATAGAACTGACATTCAAAATTCCAATTATGCTAGTGAAAATGTACATATAAATAGTAATAATAATAATTCTATAAATACGGAAGTTCAGAGCAACTCGGAAACGTTAGCCGAGCATACTCAAGAGGTGGGTATTTATATCATAGCACTTATACTGTTAAATTACAAATTTTGGAAAAAAATCACACCCAAAAAAATAAAATAAAATGGAACATTTGCATGCTAGTCGAGTAAAAAAAAATTATTGGCATAGGGGTTCATTCATTTGTTCATTTTCCCCCATTTCTATACATTCAATTCATTTGCGCCAATCATTTATATGCTCTTTTTTCGTAGTCCTGTGTTGGTCTCGTCGAATTCTACGTGTATATTGGCGGGTTCATCTATAGTGCACCTATAATAACAATAAATCGATTGGGTATTATTTATTAGAAAAAAAGTGAAATTCTATTAACAATTTTTGTGCCAAATTTTTAAAGTAATCTTCCTATTGTCGTTCGTTATATCGGGTTCATATATAATTTTGTAGGATTTGTCGGAAGAAGTGAAGTCTAGTGTTTCTTATGGTCATCATTTGTATTATGTAAAGTATATGATTTACAACTTTTATTTACTTGTTTTTTTAATTAATATGTATTTGAACTCAGGTCGTATTTTTGAATAGTAAATAATAAATTGCATGAACTGATTTTTACTAACAATTCGGGGTGACTTTGTGTTTTATGTAGTTGTGTGTGAAATTATTTTTTTAACTTGTTTTTAACCGTAGCAAACTTCATTATGTTATTCTAATTTTGGCAACACCATTGTGCAAAATAATATTTTTATTATAAACCGTATAAGTGGGAGTTTTTGTATTATGGAATTGTTTCAAACAGCTCAGATGATAGGTCGTATGTATAAAAAGTATGCCTTGGTCACCAATGATATGCTTATATGCTGGACTAAACAGGTCGATTGCACTATTAAATAGATATGTTTAGGCAAGCATGGGCGTAGCCAGAGGGAGCAGGGAGGGGCGCTTGCCCCCCCCCCCCCCCTGATCATTGAGTATGGTAAGAAAACAATTCTTACCGATTAAGTAAAAAAAAATCTGCACTTTACAATGCTTTGAAGGCGTAAAAACGCGAGTTTGATTCCAGGCACTACGCAAAATTTTCTGCTGCTGAGACTGTAGTCTGGAAAACTAAAATATTTGTAGTTTCTGGCTCTTGATATCCGGAACTGGGTTATCACATGTGAGCATCATGAATCGATAACATAATTAGATCAGAAAATCTTTCCCTTAGGGAGACTCTTTTGTCTTTAGCAAGAATCCCATATTTTCATTCGAGAGACAAAAATAGCACTGAATTAGACGAGCTACGGTCTAAAAAGCTAAAATTTAAGGCCAGTTGAGTGTAATCAGAATCACCAGTGAACGCTTCAGCACGTGCAGGGATCATTTTTCTTTATTTATCTTTATTTATACAAAACAAAAAATGTTAATCGAACGTTCGTCTCTACACGTATTTAACATCATCGGGTGCAGAACGAAAAATGAACCATTCCAACCACACTAACTAAAGTGTTTAGTTACATAAATTCAAATTTTGGCAACTGAAATTTACTATCCGGTATTCCGGATCCAATAGGGGAAAGAGAATAGAAGAAACAGGATATGTGCCCAATGGGAACAGATTTTCAAATCTCTACACCCACGTATTAAAATCACTTGGTTATCGTTCCGATCCGAGCTTCTCAATCTCTGTCGCATTTCCTCGTACTATACCAAACATGCTGTAAGACATTTGTTCATCATTTGTTTTCAAAAACTGTGACCAAGCTGGGGGCTAAACTTGTGAGCAAATTAAGTTCCCGCGAGCTACCAAGAGTTGGATTTCGAAAGAGTGAGAAAAACTCAGGTTTTTTGGCAAAACTCATTCGACTTTACAGAATACACAATCAGTACGTTTTGCTAAATTTCATCAGCGGTTGTATATTAGACTAGTTTATTGTGCCCCCAAATTGTTGATTAGACTGTTCGACTTCTTCGGTAAAACAATTTTTCAGGCTTTTATTTTATTCTAAAGAATAAGCAGAGCCGTACCAAGGAAATGTGACGCCCGCCCGCTCAAGGAAGGGCCCCCTATCTTAAATCTCTTACATTTTAAGGAATATGAACATTTGACGTAATTGTCGAAATACTGAAAATTGTATTTCGACAACTACGCCAAATGTTCCATTCGAAGAGCTTGTATCCAATTGATAAAGGAAAGATTCGCCGATAATTTCTACATGTCGTGCATAGGGAGCCCAAAAAATTTGGACCTTCCGCTAAAAATGATATATACCGTTAGTCTTTTGGAAATTTTACTTAAAAATGTAAATTCTTGGAAGCAACACTTTAAAAAAAAACTGAGTGTGAAACTTGAAAATTTTGAGCGTATAGAAATGAAGAAATTTAGGAATTCTCAAAAAACACACCGTTAGAAATCTCGATTTTCAAACTCACAAAAAAAAAGTACTTGGAGGCACGTAGAATAGCAGATAGCAACGTACTGATAGTTGTCAAATATGATCTATTGGACGCGTGTAAATGGTCACACTGTGCGTGTCCCTAATTAGACTTCTAAGCGATTTCCGACTGGAAAGCTCTTTCTTAAAAATTAAAGAACCTTAAATGAAAATGTACATAGAAAAGCCAACACTCTCGGCCTTTCCTTCAGTTTTAATCCTTCAGAGGTTTTTGTTCGATGGTAATCAGAAAAAAATCATTCATCAGTTTAACGCTTTGAATATTTTTTTCTTATTTACATGAGTTATTCTCCTGATATTCGCACCAACAAAGACATTTCTCTGAAATCTAGCTCCTGATAGAAATGCTTATATGTATTATGCCGAACTTCCGGGTAAAGCAATTAATTGAAGGAACGGTTTTTTCGTATATCTTACCTAGTGGTTAGTCTAATCGTATAGACAAGACCATACTATTTTCTGAAAGCTTTTACATTGTATTGAATTGAATTTAATTTTTTTGTTTATTTGCATAGCCATGTCATTATTTTCTTGGTAACTCCATCATCTGAAATTGAAAAAAATCATTGCGCAATTTCATACAATGGCGTAACAAAAAATTATGGCATAACTATGCAAAATACACAAAAATTCAATTCAATATAGTGTAAAAACGATAAAAAAAAATAGTATGCCTCTTCTCTATACGATAAGACTAACCACTAGATGAGATGTACCAGAAATTGGCCCAAAAGCTTCCTATGCCTGAGGCGATCAGAACTCATCTGCTACACCCCGTTGCCCAAATATCTCGTAACTGCATGCATGTCGTTTCCCATGCAATATAATACCTACATATAAGACAAAGCAGAATTTTAACTGCAGGAGCTCGTTGGCCATATGGTACGAAGACGAATATAGCCTTACCCCGCTTTGTTTGTCACTTTTTTTATATGGAGTTTGCCAGAACGAAGAATCTATGTGCGGATTGTCCCGTGAGAAGAACGCAGATTACCTACCCTTTTCTGTCTAGATTAATCAGCTTCAGTAATTAGTGACGCGGGTGGCTCGCCACAAAAAGAGTAGCCTGTACTGCTTTCGATTTTCGAGTGGCACACAAGGCTAGAGATTATAATGGAACTAGTCAGGGCCTTGATTGAACCTTGACTGTCTGTTAATCTTGATATATGTTTGCTAACGTAGCCAGTACATTCAGTACTCACTCATTCATCTGTTCGCAGACAGGCACGTAGCCAGGGGAGGGGTCCAGGGGGTCCGGACCCCTCCCGAAATGTTTGCAGAAATAATCGGAGTCAGCGTTTTGATAACATAATTTTGAATAAGATTGACGTCTTCTTAGCTCCGATATTTCTTCAGACATCATTAGTCATTCACTTAAATAGCAGTCGATTTCAGAATTTAATCAATATTTTCAAACTATTAGCTTAGTTGGAAGTGCCGCTAGCAGTGATGCGGCTGAACACTACTAATTATGTGTAGAAAATTACTATTCGCATTCGGTGCAGAATTCTCGTTATTATTTATCCTAATTTCCCTAAGAGTTTGGTGTTTTGAACTTTCCGCTGCTGAGGTCCTAAGTGTTGCTAAGAAATAATTTCAGAACGCGATGAACAATAGCTTAGCCTGAGCATTGCTGAAAATCCAGAATGCAACATAGTCGAGATTTCCAGCTTACACCTATGGCTAAATTAATATATTAGTCATTTGAAAATGTGCATGAGATAGGCCAGACATCTCTCTTTAGGTGGATATGTCCTGCTTTTACTCTCTGTGCTCCCCATTCCAGCCCAAATGCCACGAACTTAAGTTCGAATCCCAGATTTCTTCCTACGATTCTTTAATAAAAAAAACAACCGCAGATAGAAAAACATCCATTGTAGCCTCGCCACATTCCCAATTCTTTAAGCTTTAAGCTTACTGAATTATATATAATTTTGACGGTGGTGTATTATGGATCAATCGATAAACTATATGCTCTTGGAAAGTATCAAGACCTTAAATGCGAGCCATATACAACTTTATACCACATTGGTTTTAGGGAAACTCGGCATTTAAATCATGCTGATGACCAACATTGTGAAACATGCAGCCACAATCAATAATTTGCCCTATTATTAGTTTATTAGACAGTGGCTCAACAACGGGAGGGGTAGACCGAGAAATTGTGAAAGGAAAATATGAAAATAAGAACTACACAAGTTTGAGTTCCGCCTGCCGGTGATCCCAATGGTTTTTTTACCTGGGAAGATATTAGCGCAACATCAGTCCAGGTTTTGTTTGTGCATAAAATCCTTTATTGCTTTTTTCATACCTTTTTTTCTAAAACCCGGATGCGCGCCTTGATCTAAATAGACCGTTGTGGCATACATTTAAACACTCCCTCGTCAACCACAATGCTGAAAAGAGTGATTCAATATTGGGTTTCCATGAAAACAAAAGAAAGTCCCAATGCGGATTTCGAGTATAACATTACACTCGTGTTCTTACGACGCTAAAATACGCAAAAATTTGCATCGAAAATTATTGTGAATGCAACGGGAACTACACATATAGAAACACCACCGTATAGCATCATTACTTGCGACAGCAGCTTCAAATGTCCAGTAACATCGGTGGCCTTAGCCATTTCCAGGATAAATTCCAAGTTGGTTGGAGCTCTAATATATTTTTTTTTCTAGTGAAATAACCATACATATACGTATATGTAAATCTTTGTTTCGGTGCTCCTAACAAACCCTCCCTTCTTTTAATTTAGAATCTTTGCTGCACTGTACTGTACCGTTCTAGCAAAAGAGCTCCAGTAACACATATTTTACAAAATCACACTGTTCATTTCGAAAAGGACTTCCCCTTAATTTCTTTCGGGACACATGGAATCTTGTAGTAATTCTTGGTGTACTACCCTGTTAAAATTATCCTAATAACACAGACCATAATTTAAATTTAAAGGTTAAAATCGTTTTCATCAAATTTATAGAAAACAAAAAAATAGTACGCGGGGCAATATTTGGACCCCTCCCGAAACAAAATCCTGGCTACGTCCCTGTTCGCAGAGCAACTTGCTAGACATCGTGCCGGACTTTTTCAAATACATACCCTTGGGTAGTAAAGTAAATTGTTGCGGATTATGTGCACAAAGCTTAGCTTGTTAATGATTAAAACTTCTATTTAGTAATTTGGACTATTATGCATCATTGAAGGCATAATAAAACTCCTAATTTTGGATAGCCATACGAGCGGCTTGAGCCGTGAACTTACATACACCATACAATGAGCAACCTTTTAGTATGAGCCTTTCTTTCAACATTCATATATCCTTTGATCATTTTGGGAGGTACATTTTTAGACTCTCACCGAATGAAGACATTTCTGAAGGGTTACAGTCTAAAAATGAGTATTTTAAAGGAACAGCTCATGATGGAAGGTGGCTCACTTTATGTCGGTAGTTATGATTCGAGAGGCGAGCAATTGCTTGACATTTGCTAACAACGAAAAAATAAAAAGGGTTTGATACCTTGACAAAATAATGGAACGGTTGCACTGTGAAGCAGGAAGTATAAAGCATGAAAGTATCTCTCCATTTTAGGGTTACCATTTGTTCGGGCCTCACCCGAGAGTGACGCTTCTATAGGTCAGATAGAAGAGTTTAAAACTAAACAGGATGTTGTTTCTGTTTTTTTTTAGGGCCAGTGCAATAGAATCTCAATCTGAATGCGTACTCGGCCGGGCATTTCTCAAGCCGAGATTCGTGGCATCCAGAGCGATTTTTAATACTTTATTTGTAATAAGTAATCTCCGTGGCCAGACGGAGCTCCTCGTCAATTCTTGTTGGATCGAAAACCTGCTATTGTGGTCTGGCCGCTTTCGGAACAATAATAACTATGTATTAGTTTAAAATACTACAGCTGTACTATAACTTTTGAATAAGTTAATTAAGCCCGGTATCATGGTATTATTACCACCTGAGCAAGGAAGCTCAGGTGGGGTACATCTAGAGCTATTCTTTTAGTGAGATATGTGCCGTTTGTCAAAGCTAGGACTGCCGATTGTCTCGTTAGATACAGATTTATTATTATTGTAGATAATAACCACATACTCTGTCATCATCAGGAAAGTTCCTACGAAGTATTTGCTACCGTTGGCGAAGAATGAAGTGCTAAGTATTATGGTATATAGATTATCAATTCAGATGGACTGTAAAAAAAACACCCTTAGAAAATAAATATAAATTAACTAGTCTTTGGAGGAAAACCTTTTTCAATCACAAAACAATCCCTCGTCCTCTTGCTAGCGAGTGCCGGGCGAGACCAAGGTGGCAACCCTACCCTAGCTGCATCTCTCTAAGCCGAAAACATATCTTAATGCAATAAGTTCGCAGAATCACGAGCACGATGGCTTGGCAAACACCGAGCAACTTTTTAGTCGGAGGATCGAGGCATGAACCCTCTTTTCTGTAATGGGCATTTTCTAGGAATAGTTTTTCTCGTGGTCCAGCGAGTCGCAAAATTTAAAAAAGAGAAAAGCGTAACAATATTGGCGTGCCTTCACCTCAGCAGTTTGATTTTTTTTTACTGTAACCCCTTGAGGAGCGTTGTCTACTATTTGTATTGTCGAAAACATTTCTCGACAACTGAATTCGGAGCATGATTAATTTGTCACCCACACCATTTCCTAGTCGATTTTTTGCTGACCTAATAAGGGTTTCTAAATAACTTTATTTCTCCTAAGTCGAAACAACCTCAATTTCACGTTATTGCTTGAATAAATTCAAGAAGAAGTCGTGGGGATAACTTTTAGGAAAAAAATCTAGTTGAAGTGATAACCCATTTTCTGTGGACTTGTTCTTACATCGAGTGCAATGTGTGTTTATTTCACACGGTAGAACCATGTCTGCGATCATGTGATCCATAAAGTGTGTTGAATTTAAAAAAACATAAACATTGTCCGTACATATTTAGTGAGTTTTCCATCATATATAAAAAGCAGTTATCGCTGCAATTTAAGAACAAAATTATAAGCTGTTTGTAGGAATTCTTAAATTTAGAATTGTTGGTTAATTGGTCTTCCTTTATTTTCAATGTAGCCAAAAAAACTGAACGTAAAAGGTGGGTAAAGGTATATGCAAGAACCGAAAGTCAAGGCTTCGAGTGGAAATTTTTATTTCAAATTAGTCGAAAATCAGGTTAAAAATTCGTTTTAATGCGAAAATTGTGACACACAATTCTTATTTGATGGATTCACAGTTTAATTCCAATAGTCGAACAAGTCGTAATTCGAGTTAGAGAGGTTTGACTGTAATTATTCTCTGGTGGCGCCCGTTGAAGATCTGCACAATATATACATGCACAGTGCCCACTCTATAAAAAAGGATTATGATGAAATGAAATGAAATAGGTACCCTATGCTGAACGTAATGCAAGTTTCTTGAATTTTATTGGCTAGAGTTATACGACACAACTGTTCCGTTTGTTCCGCAAACATGCTTGTCGTTCTGATCCCCTAATCGCATTTTTGCGAATCAGAAATACTTTCCGGTTCTTTTCGTTCATATGTCCCCTCAAGGCATTTGACAGCTCACAGCTGATATGGAGTTTACAAAAGAGAATAAAAAACAGTTAGCAAAAAATCACAGTTTGCTGAACAGTTTTGTATCAAAATCCCACCAAATGCCGCCCGTCCAGCTCAAGGTATCCGTTCTCATAGACGTTGCCGCTTTAGCAATCACTTTAAAAGTAAAATAACTTTAAACTCACTAACCATAAAGCATTTACCACAATATCCTTAATTTGTTTTCATTACTCATAAAATTTTATTTTTCGTATAAAATAATTAACAATAACATGCATGCAACATGTCAATAATATCCACATAATATTACACAATTTGCATAATTTTCTATCGCAAGTACACTCGTAATAATAATTTCAATCCATTCTAGGGAGGATTAGCCGGCGCTCTATCGAAATTGCGCCTGGGTGAAGAACGTTCCGCCGAACAGGAAGCCTTCGAACAGCATATCCGACGTCAATGTTGGGAATCGGGCAACATTGATTATGCCGGACGCGATTCATTCGAAAATATTTGGCGTAAAATCTCCGAAACATTGAGCACGGCACCACCAAAACCAGCCGAAGCGCCAAAAGACTCTGGTAGTATGTAATCCAAATCAAAATTCTGTTCTGCTTATTGAATGCCAATACATTTTTATTATTTTTTAAAACACATCTCAAGTTAAGAGAACAGTAAAACTTTAAAAAATATATATATTTGTCACAAACACATTGCACATTTTTCTCTCCTTTTTTGTATCTGTTAAATGATATTTCTACCGTTTTTTTATTTGTATGAGTTTTAAATTTAAACTTTGCAACTACACAGAATTTTTTTTATTGAAATTATCAGTATGTTTTAAGTAAAGATACGTATGTTCTCTCTCTTTTTTTTGCATCGACATGTCTTGTTGTCTGTACTGCTATGTTATTTTTTACGTAAGGATATATTTATGGAAGCGACACGTTTTTTTTTTCAATCTGAATACATTTCATTCATATTTTTATCATTTATCATGTTTCTGTTTAAATGCATTATAAACATTGTTCTATATTTGGGGTGAACATTCATTGATTCTCGACATTGCATGATTTCTGGGGCAAAGTGGAAATATGCAGTTTACACATTTCGGATCACTTCTATAGGAAAAAATACGTAAATCATTTTCAAAATCACACTCTAGTCAGCAAAAAAGTCTGCTACTATAAATATTTCACTCTCTAAGTAAGAACATAATTTTTTGATTATTCTAAAAGTTGTCAGTACACATATACATATAAGAATAATTCTACAATGGAAACACATACTCATTTAGTGTATATTGTCTTTGAATTCGGTTTTCAACATAAAACCGACTTTAAATACTAAAAATGCGACATTTTGTAGTAAAGTTATATGAAGACAAGTTCTACAGTCAATTTTATTTTCAAATGAAAAAATATAAAATTTCTATATCAAAAAACAAACTTTTTATTTGTCTTTCTTTTAATTTAATTTATTTGTGTCTTGTGTTTGGGTCCATTGCAATAAATGGGCGTGTGATGTCAACAAGTGAATCGTTTTCGTTTCGTCTACATATATGTAAGGAAACTATGTTTTTTGAAAATTTATTTTTGTTTGTTTATGTAAACAGTTCAAGTTAAAAAAAACTAACACATAAATGAAAAATTAATAACACGAGTATACAATTAGGATTACATCACCAGAAACAACACTTTTATCCACAACCTTTAACTTTTCAATTAATTTATTAAGGTTAAGGATAGAGTTTGAAAAAATATTGTTAGCTAGTGGTTCTACATGTAGTAGTATAGTAGTTCGATGTTCCACCTAGGTTAAGGTGACCAGACTCCCGAAGGTCCAATGCTGTACACATACTTAGGAAATTCGGTTTTCAGGCAAATCCTCAGCCATACTTTCAGGTCCCAGGTATGCGTAAGCAAAAATTTGGCGAATTGTGTAATGCTACAGGATCTAAGTAATCATACCGACGAGTCATAGGTCTAAATTCCACGAATTGCCTTCCATTGGCTCACCGCTCGATTCGCTCGCACCTCGCTCTACCACTGTTTGCAGCAGCATGGCGCGCGTCCTAAAATGTTGGTGAATTCTAAGAAGCGCGACAGACAGGGCAAGGTCTGAACGAAGCGACGAGCGAGCCACGGGGTCTGAGTAAACGTATGGACGAACCAGAAGTCTAAATCTTACAAATTGCTTTCCATCGGTTCCCATCAGCGCTGGTCGCCGGGATTTTTGGCGGATTATAAAAAAGCGTGACAGACAGAGAGAGGTATGAGCGGAGCGAAGGTCGAGCAATAGGAGTAAACGTATGGACGAGCCAGAGGTTCAAGTTTTGCGAGTTGTCCATTGTCTTACCGCTCGCTGCGCTCGTCTTATCTTACCAATTGCAAGGCTAGTCACAGGATTTAAGTAAAGCTAAGAACTAGCCAGTGTCTTACGCTCGCTGCGTTTGCACTTCGCCTTATCCGCTCCCCACCAGCACTGGTCGCAAGGACATTGGCGAATTATGAAAAGCGCAACAGACAGAGCGGGTTTAAATTTTTGAATTCTGGACTCTTAACGCCTTTTTAAATGGATTTTAAGATTTTAATGTTGTGGGGAAAAAACTTTATCTAAAACTCATGCCGAGTTCTTTAGTATGCATTTTCCTATAGAGGTTGATAAAAGACTCGGATGGAGTACAGTGGCTGATTTTTTCATCATTTTGTGATAGGGAAAATTAATTAAAATCGCATCTTTCGACGGCTGTAACTTGGCAGCTAGAGTCTTAAAATGCTCACCAAATATGGGCAGTACGGTGCCTAACATGTTTGTCAAATTTCAAAATTCCGCTCAAGAATTGCCAATTTACGGACAATTTTCGATTAGAAAACACAAAAGTTTGATTTTGGCAACTGTGACTTCCGAACGCGTATAGGTGGACCGTGAAATTTGGAGAAAATATTAGCGCCAAGTAGCTCTACAATTGTGTGCAAAATTTCATAGAGGTCGGGAAGGGTTCCCGAGGTATCGAAAATTAACGGTTGCCACACATAAAACTGCGATTATCTCGCTAAATATCGATCGTAATGGATACAGGCGCCAAACATTACTCCTTAAAAGCAGACAAGACTAGTCACAAGCCTCTCCATGGAGCTTATTCTGTAGTGAATTAGGTTTCATTGTGTTCAGTGGAATGCTGTCAGTGGCGGCTCGTGATCTCCTAAATTGGGGGTTCACAACTGAAACAAACAAGAGCAACTAGTTCTTCAAAATTATGCAAATAACTAATTTCATTACCCCTTGAACTTTGTACCATTATGTAGCTTTTCAACATTTTTTTATTAGAAGTATTTCTTTTTTGGCTTCATTAGCCGTTTTGTCTATTTTTATACATATAGAGATATTTTGTGGCTAATATTATTAAATTGTAGGCCAACACAAATGATCGAATTTAGGAAGAGAAGAAGCAAAATATCTTGAAGACGATCTTAAAGTGCAACAAATATAAATTGCATTTCTGCTTATATGGTTACCGCACGGAGAGAAAAAAATGTAGTGAAAGGTATTAAAACTGTAATAAAAACCGTTGCATTTGTAACGATTTTTGACCCTACTGCAACTGATGTAAAAGTTATTACATCTGTAATGAAAAATGTCATTGCGCTGTAATAAAATTAACAATTTTGATAATAAAATTTGCCAGGAAAATAATTCGGCAATAATAGAAAAAATACAAATAGTGTTTTTTTTTTTATTTTTCCTTTTTCTATTTTTATCTTTTTTATTTTTTACTTCTATTTTATACTTAACTTCTTTTTCCCTATTTTAACTTTACCTTTTTACAATTTGCTTCTACTGGAAATTGAACCGGGGACCTATCGTTTCGTAGTCCTACGTCCTACACCTAAGCTATCTAAGATTACAAGTTATGCGTATAAATTAGTCGTCTTATTTTTTGACAGTTTCATAATTATTATGCGCTCTTGTTAATTTCATGTACACCATGCAATAATTATTATTACAGACAGTGGTGAAAATTACCATAAACACAATAAATATTACTACCGATACAAATATCATGCAATGATTTTTGTCATTACACTGCAATCATTTTTACAATAGGCCAGCACCAGTAAAAACTGAATTGTAATCAATTTCACTACATTTTAATAACTTTCACTACAAATTTATTGAAATTGTATGTTGTGAATTTCATTGTATGATTTTGTTGAATTCATTGCACATTTTTCTCTCCGTGCGATAGAAACGGTTTTCACTATGGATGTTAATTCAATAAATTACAAATTTAACAATTCTTCAATAATTTCTCGAATAATAGATACACAATAGTAAATATCAGTTTCAAAGTTTCAAACGTTCATTTCCGAACCACTCATATCCTCGAAATTATACATCAGGAATTATTTTTTAACGGATTTTTAACCAGAGGATATAGCTCTAAAAGTGTTTACAAAATTTGTACAATATGGGTTAAACAACAATTTTTAATTACAAAATGCTACAAAATAATCACGATTATTTTGTTGGTAACACTACATCATCCGCACATGTTTCCAAATTATAAATAAATTTGTAAATATTGTTTAGCCATACTTAATACGAGTACATTCGTCATTATTTTTGCCTTGTTATTTAAATATTAAAAACAAACTGAGCAATTGATACGTAATCATAAGGATTCATATAAACAATGCAAATTGCATCAATTGAAAACGTATTAAACGAAAAAACATCACCGATACTGAAGCTTGCACTCAATTCTTTCACTGTTCGCACATATTTTGTGTGCTCCTACGCCAGCGAGTGTGCGTCGATTGCTACTATGGGACATCGCATATGATCGTATGGAAACGGATGACGGATACAAGCAACTCTAACCGCACGTGCGATTAGAGAATAGAGGTGGCTTGTTGTCTTTGACTTGTATTAACAATTTCAGTTATTCTTCGCGGGTTTGAGATAGTTGATATAGATTTTTATATAAATTTGAATTTTTGCTGATAGAAAATTTTACGAAGGGAAGTAATTTTGCGATGTAATGGTTATGATGAGTGTAGGGGGTTCACGTGCTCATGTGCTCCTAAGGAGTAACCGCCACTGAATGCTGTACATTTTGCTGTACATTTATCAGTGCTGTACGACAGATTAAAATGCTGTACGTCTGGTCAGCTTGCGCTAGGTACAACTACTCGATGTAGTCATGACCATTGTGATGAATATTGACTTAACAACCCTACTTGTGACATTCCATTGTTCGCTATCAATATTTCAAATTTATTTGTGTGAAACACATGTTACATTTTACTTGCCCAGTGTCGTTACGTCTCCCAAATATCTTGTGTTTGATGTGTAGAAATGGGAAGCATGTGTAGTAGAATCTTTGATTAGCGAATATCTTGTATTGCTCGAAAGAGAAATTAAGAAATAATGACCCGTGGATGTCCACTAATAAAATTTCCTACTGAGAGTTTGGACATTTAATTAAATTTCAATCTGCAATGCACATGGTTCCATCCACAACACTGATCCATGCATTTGTCTTTGTGTGTTCAAGACTATGGTTGAAAAACCAGTTCCAGTTCCCTAAGTTCGACTATAAAGACACTTACTAACTCGATATTGTTTTATCGTTTCTGAATGTTTACAGCGTCGGACCTCTGAATTAAAAAAAAAAAACAAAAATAGTAAAAAGGGCCCAAACCACACCTCTGTGGCTCACTTGGTTGAGTCAAACTCTACGATGCTAGTAATCTAGAGGTCCGGAGATCGAATCTCGGCGCGGTCCAAAATTTTCCTATATGTGGGGATAGGAAATATATGTATAGTGCTTGCAACGTTATATACACTCTGAAATGATAATGCAATTTGACGTTGACTCGAAATTGCTGAGTTAACGCACTATGGCCCCACATGGGGCTATACGGTACTGAGAAGAGACCACACCACACACACATTTTTTGAAAATAATTTCACTGGGAAACTTGAGAACAACTTCTAAGACAAAAGGATAAAAAGATCGTTCGCATACGCAAACAGCTACAGCTTCACACACAATGTTCCTATAGTGTAAGGTGACCAGACTCCCGAAGATGCGATGCTTTACACACACTTGCGTAATTCGGTTTTGCAGGCAAATCCTCACACCGGCGCGGCGTCACACCGATTTGCAGAAGCTATATCTAACGAGGCTGCCACCATCATACATGCCAGAAAATTCGTCATATTCTTATTCATTTCATAAGTTATATATCTTCGCAAACAAAATTGAGAAAGAATAGTAGCCGATATTCTGGGAAATATGGGGTGAACCTTGGGAACGCAAGATTCTGTTAATACTAAACAGGGATCTCCAAACTTAGCTATTTGCTACTAATTGGGTATACTTCGTAGCCATATCTACCGAAATGCCATCCACAGGGGGACTTCAGAATAACCCCTTTTTACGGGAACAATTCTTAACATTAACATTCGCGCTCGGTATTGCAGGCGAACCTTCAGTTTTAACTTTACCTCAAAACCTTCCAGGATCGAACTTTCAAGGTGAAGAGCTTATTCTTATAATCTTTATGCGATTCTATAAGCTTCTCAGTATTTCCCAAGATGCTTCCGCGTATGAAAAAGGTTAGGAAAAAGCAGAATTAAAACAATTTTAAAACCTGACCTTGACTTGCCATCAGACTGAAGGATTTTTTTATACGGTAGAAAAGCATAGAAGCAAGATGATGGTAACTATTTCTGTTTAGAAGATAGATTTCATAAATTTCAGATTTCTATAAGGACTGTTGTAGTAGCGGTACAGAAAGACGTGAACTGCTGTGCATGTATGTTTCGTCGTTGTTCTCGCCTATTGTCTCAAGCGACAAGAACATAGCAGCTGCAATAGGGTGAATTCACATTGTAAGACGAAACCGGACGGGTAAACTTGCAAGACAAGAACCAATTTGAATTCACCCATAGGGTTGTCCCATAACGCCCTCGGAGTGATGCAGCGGGGCATCGCAATAGGTGGTCCACATCATGGGGCGTACCACCGCAGCTCGGACCAATGTTCTGAATGATAAGTATGAATTTAGGCGCGAACGAAAACCCGACCTAAGCTGGGCTAGTGTCGCTCGTGTGGCTTTCGGGAGCCTAGTCTCCTCACGTGATATAGGTGGTGGGGGCGCTGAGAGGACTCTATTCATGCTTAGTCTCCCTATTGACCGATTCACAACGGTTGTGTGAATATCTGCGATGGCCGCGTGGTATGCTGTGTCATCGAACATATCGGGAGGTTCCCGTTTGTATCTCTAGACGTCTCTCTCGAGATATCTGATTCCACTCTTGACATGTCGTGGCGGGGGAGTATTGTCCATGAGGTGATGGTTTGGATGATCCTCTCGATAGCAACCGATCAGATATTGTAAAGACAGGAGGAGATTGTGATCACGTATTGGTAACATGCTGGTTTCTTGATGAAGATGATCCTGGGACGACATTAGGTGACAATCTGTAGCGATACGTAGAGCAGCGTTTTGGCAGTTTGTTTCACAAAGGGTTTGTGACCACCCAGGTGCTGCGTAGCTGGAATTGCTCTACCTATCGCTTTGTACGTAGGTGACATAGTTTCCTTGTCCTCGCCCCAGAAACTCCCGGCCAGTGCATTTTGTCGACTACGTCTTCTATGCATCTTCCTGCTGGTGAGAAGCTAGCTCAGCATGTGATACAAGGGTGGGGTGGATGAGTGCTTCGAGCGTCTTTGCAACGGGTGATAAAATCCTGATTGGACGGTAGGATTCGGCGAGTTTTGCGCTTTTACCGGGTTTTAGAAGGGGGGTAATTCGACGCTTTTTCCAAAATCCAGGGATGACAAGCGTGGATATCGACAAGTTGACAGCCTTCGATGGCCGGAAGATCTAGATGTTTCAGCATAGCCATTGAAATGCCATCTGGTCCAATGGCCTTATAATTTTTAGCGTTCTTGATCGCTGCTGAAACTTGGTCCGCTGTATAGGTGGGAATGATGTCCAACCGTTCGGTTGCGTATCCTTCTTGTTATTTTGCAGTTGATCGACTTGGTCTTGGGATGTTCAATAAATTGTTTATTGAATAAGCTCGCACAAAGTTTAGGATCTGCGGTGGTTTTCCTGCCGAATCTGATGGCTACTTGGTTGGATGGGACAGGGCGCGGAATGTAGCCCAAAGTTTGCTGACACCTTTCGAGAGGTCGCAGCTGTCAATATGTTCGTTCCATTTTTCTTTCTCGTAGATGTTGACTTGTCGATTTATTTCGGAGTTTAGCTCCTGAATTCTGTAGTCTGCCGGAATTGCGCGTCTTAACTTGTCCCGTTCGTCGGCTAACCTTGCGGCAGTAGTTGGGAAATATGGCCGAACTTTGGGGATACGTCCTGCCGGAATGAAGCGAGCTGCCGCTTTGACAATGACGTTCCTTATATTCTTTTCGGCTTATCCCTGGTGTTTGTTGGAATAGTTAGCGCGGCGAACTTCGTCGTAGTGAACGTAGTGAAACCCTTCCAATTTGTCTTTTTTTGATTGATAAACGTACGCCGCCGTTCTGACGTCGTCAGTTCAGCTGGTTTATCAATATTAATAAGTCTGGGGAGGTGATCGGATTGGAGGGAGATAATTGTCTCCCAGTGGGTTTCACTTATCAAACTGGCGCTTACAATAGTTATGTCAGGAGAACTATGGCAGGCGCGAGCGACGCGTGTATACGTAATTCCATTGAGTGCGCAGAAGTCTGATGGGTCTAATTTAGTCGCGATATCTATACCTCTGGCATCATTATCGAGGAGAGAGTGCCAGAGCTCATGATGGGATCCATAGGATCCTATGCAGTCCTGTGAGGAGTGGACCAATATCGAACTTATCGCCAGAGCCACAGCTTGATGCTGGTGGAACATAGATGTTTATAAGTTCGATATTGCTTGCTTTTCCGCCGTGCCGTCTCGGAACATTACGCTATCAGCTCTCGTAAGAAGAATTTTCTTGTTCTTGTTACCGACACTAGCGACACTTATCTTACTGCCCGCCATATAGCGGAAAATATTGGAAACACAAAAGTTCCCCCAATGAGAACGGATAGCAGAACAAGCCGCCGTCTCTGAAACGAAGATCGAATACACTGTATTGCACGGTTCTGTGTATTAGGAATGCAAGCCCTCCTCCTGGATTAGGACCCTGCCTGCCGACTCTATCGCGCCTCAAAAGTATGTATTCACCGCGGATATTAAATTCGGGAGTTGAAGGTTGGAGCTTTGTCTCCTGAAATGACGCTATCAAAATTCTGCTTGTACTTATGAAACGGACCATCTTGCTGATCTTCTTGCGGATGCCATTGCAGTTAAACTGCAATATGGTGAGTGGGGTGTACACTGCTGCGGGGGGTGCAGGTGTAAAAATTGAGCGAGTATGCCTTGTTCTTGTTGTATTCTTGACTATAGGGTGGCGGTGGTGGAGAATTGGCTCGAGAGCTGGGGCCAGGAATGGCCGGAGATGGTGCTAAACCATTAGCTTGTGAGCTGGGGCCTGGGGTGGTCGACCCGCATTCTGACACCCTAGAGTAACAACAGACAACTTGTTATACTGACTCATTTTTGTTTTAAGCCAGAGCAATAAAAATGACACCATTCTCAGCAGCAGGTTCATCTCAAAGACCTGGTATTGCCGAAGATGCGTCGGTTGCATACACAACAGATGTAAATTTCGGGACCTGGATTAGTTTCGATGCCGGCGCGGATTAATAGAATTGAGAGCAACCGCGCTGAGATGAAATGCTCCCAATTTGACGAAAAAGCACATAGAACACTTCCACACACATACACATACGTAGACAACCCTCCTGCATCGAACCTTCACAGCTCTTGTCATGGTTTTGTGGTAACTTTTAGCCGTTTCTCGATAGAAACGGGTGTGGTACGCCCCGAAGAGGCTTGAGAAACTCCCGTATGGCAGCGGGGGGGGGGGGAGTATGTATGAGTATGATGTGATTGGAAAAATAAATTAAAGAGCCTCAAAATTTTCATCAAATATGAACAGTGCGGTGCTCTACAAGTTTTCTAAATTCCTAATTTTTTCGCTTGCAAATTGCCGAGTTATGAACAACTTTCAATTAGAAAACTCAATATTGCGATTTGGAGAGTCGTAACTTCCGACCGCAGATAGATACCCAAGCAACAATTCGTTTGCTTTAAAGAAGGACTTCACCCTGTAGCAATCATATAGTACCACGAAATCAATTTATCGTGTGACATCGCTTAAAGAAATATTTTGATGCGATAAAACATCCTTAAAGCATTTTCCGGAAAGCGTCTATCATCATTATGGAATAAATTTAAAGATGGTGGTATAAGACTTCGATAAAACTGTCTCTAAACGTTAACCTAAAAAGATACTCCTTTAAATACTCCATTCTTGTGTTTATTAGATGATACAGCACACACATGCAATAGTCTCTCTAAGTTAACTCACACACATGCATATATTCTTCTATAGCACAGTCAGTTTCATTTTTATAGGGTGACATTCGTATGGTCATACAATAAATTATTCACCGTAGTTTTATAGAAGGATGGACTTTGTGATTTTTTAATGAATTGACACTTATGAAGTGCTCTGAAATACATAATTTTTTCAATAGAAATCCTTGAAATCTTGCATGAAACCCACACTTACTCACTCATTGTTATCTTCGGAACGAACTAAGGTGATCTCTGCGCAGAAATTGACTCTATTTTATTGATATTTGATGCATAGATTTAGGGTGCATTGCAGAAGATTCGATAAAGAATTGTCAAGAATTTCTATGTAAAAGCGACTAACCATTTGTAGTGTTTACGAGCAATGCTGACTATATGTGAGGTTGGCTGAGTGGCAGAGTGTAGGACGGGCAGTCAACAGACACGGGTTCGATGCTAGCTGCGGAAATTTTGTTTTTCATTTTTTTTTTTACCAAAATGACACAAAGTGATGATATATACGCCTTTTTTGAAGCATAATTTAGTGCTATACAAAAAGCTTCTATTGAATTAAAAAACGGTGCCAAATGCCATTATTGGACTATTATTCAGTGGTTATACTCTGTAAAGTGCCCCTATTATTGTTAGAAGAGAATATTTCACGAAGTATTATAGGGATGAAGTTGTTACTTGGGTAGGCCCGTGTAATTTGAAGGAAATGTGCGAGCGGCAAGTAGCTAGCAAGTGTGCCAAATTTCAGAAAGATAAAATTTTGTTAAAAGCAGACAAAACTTATTACAGGCCTCACCGAGGAGCTTCTGATATAGTGAATTAGATTTCATTGAGCGGCATGGGGAATGCTGCACATTTTACTGTACCTTTCCGAATGCTGTACGACAGGTCAAAAATGCTGTACGTCTGGTCAGCTAATCCTATAGTGCATTAGGTCGACCATATGATTCCATATTGAAGGGGAGATAAGATTGATCCATTAGGTTCGGCATACATTATCCAATCGATTGAACAACCAAAGCTCATTTCTGTGGAGAAAGCAAATTTTTTAGGTTCCACTGTGGAATTCGGAAGAGAAAATGAGCTTTCTCTATAGAAATGAGCTTTGATTGTTCAATTAATCGCTGAGTCTATGGCGACCTTTACACCGACAGGATAATAATACGGCCCACACCAGATTCTTCTTGAATATAAGCTCCATTTAGCATTTTCAATTATGTACATATGACACGGCCGCCCACTGGCGTACGAGGACAGGCGAATGATAATGGAAACCGAATTAGATACTACCAATGTTCTTTCAAAATTTATGATTTCTTGCAACTACTTTTACGTCACATTTTTGTTAAAACTTATTCAACACACATACGCACAATCTTACACATTCACGTACAAATACGAAATTTCTAGTTTCTTCTGGAAAATGAATACTTATTTGAACAAAACGCTTTTATCGTAACAGGAAGTAAATCAAAATCACCAGCCAGAAGTCGATCATCTCCTAAGACAAGATCACAATCCGAATTACGATCACGAATTAAACTTAAAACGACGAAAAACGTTTACTAACACATGTGGTGTTCTGTGTTTGCTTGTTGTCATATGCCTAAGATTTCAGAAAAAGAAGAATATGTTTGAACATTTACGTTATACAATAAACCATTAGCAAATTTCATCAATTTAATAGCAATAAGAGCCATTAGTTCACTAATTAAACATAACACAAGAATAAGAATGAATGAACGTTACGCAATGCTTTTAATAAACGCTGCGAGTGAAAAGTACTAAGCAAGGGTTGTAAAATGAAAAGTGGCATGCCATGTGATCGTCCAAAATATCAAAAACAATAATAAAAAAAACTTACAAATATCGTGTTGTTTGTGTTGAAATCGTAATCCACACTAATGACTAGGAAACTAGGATATCAACTTTTAAAAATTTAAACAATTATTTTAAAATTATAGGCAGATTAACGTCCGCCGATATCAAAGACGGCAAGGTCGAACTCGATCGTGCCACCGGCATTAAGAAAACTTACAATAAAATTGACAAGGGCTACACTATTACGTCTGAAATTCCTCAGCCCAATGGTACAATGAAAATTGAAGTTCAAACTTTCTACGATCCGCAGCCGTTGTCGCAAGAAGAACTCGAAGCGGCCAATAAGCCCGAGGGAACCTACAAGAAGGGTAATGTTACGACCGTTGTTAAGAAGATTCCCGGTGGCAAGCAATTGACCATCACAACAACGAACAAGGACGGCACTCAAACGGTTCAAACCCAAACAGTTTACGACGCCGAAGAGGAAGAGATCACCGAAACTACCGAAACGGAAAGTGTTTCTTCGCCCAAAAAAACAACGAAAATTGTTTCGCAAAAAGTTCCGGGCGGCACGGCTTTCGTCCCAGGCGATTCCACTCAGAAGATGACTTCTCAGAATTCAACAACTACCGAAGAGGTTAACGTAAAGTCCAAGAGGACCGTTGAGGAGACGCGTCGCGTCACGGAAACTACCGAAATTTCCGGCAAATCAACGAAAACTACCAAGAAACAAGCCATTGAACAACAAAATGTTCAAGCCATTGAGGATAAGTCAAAGAAGACTAAGACGAAGAAGTGTCCGCTGCCGGCCGATTTTGTTGAGAAGCCCGGTGAGAAGACTACGCTTGAGAAGCGTAAAGTTGCCGGCGGAACGGAATATATTTTCACTACCATTATGGCTGATGGTCGTACGTCGGTTTCACGTAAGACTGTTGAAGAGGAGGAGGGTGTTGACATGACCGAAGACGAAATTGCACAATATCACAGACAATTAAAGGAAGCTGAGAAATACAAGAATGTTAAGAAAACCAAGAAGATTACAACGGAGAGTGGAACTAAGACGGTTGTTCCATCCGATAATCCTGGCGAAGTGACTACAATGGAGACAATTAAAATTGATGGTGGTACCGAGTATCATTATACAACTGTTCGTCCAGACGGTACAATGAAGAAGTCAACTAAGACCGTATACGATCCAACGCCCGTTGAAGGAAGTGACGAGGAATACGAGGAGATTGAAGAGTATGAGGAGGAGATTATTGAGCCAGGCGATCCAATTATTGAGACCATTGAACGTGTTGTGACAATTACGCCAGAAGGTGAGTAGTTAACATTTTTATTGAGAAATGATCTTCATTGTTCAATCCAACTGTAATATGTACATTTCAATGATCACACAAGCATGACGGTACATGGGATACATTAATTTACATACTCACAGTATAGCATATTACATCATCATTACTGTTGTCCAAACATAAGGCAACTACAATTCTTTCAATCAAATGCAACCATTGTTTCCGTCAGCCATTAACAAGCAGTTTTGAACTATAACTAAGGAGAGTCATCACATTTTCAAAACCATGAGATCAAGTGAATCGCGAAGTGTCGTATCTCATGAATAAAGAGCATAGTGACCGTCGTCAAAAAAGTTTTTAACGTCCGTGATCCTAGCGCCTCGACTTCCAGTGCTAATTATGTGCGATTTTGGTCCAACTTAAAAAAAAACGAGACCGGAGTATATACCCTATACCCATGTACAGACCTAGAAGGCACGCAAAACCCAAAATATTCAATTTCATATTTTTTGTAGGGGAGGGAGGGGTAGATGGGTCGGACCTGGCACATCTTTATTTTCTGATCAAGGCATCTAACGGTTACCATTCGATACTAATTTGAAGTTTTTTCGCGGCATTCTATCAAAATATATGGCGGAATCCTGCTTTGTAAGGGATTGAGGGGTAGGGGTAGTCAGACCTTCCCCACTTTCCACCAACTACAAGCATATGTCACAATTAGGCATTGATGAAAATTTCAGGTCCCTAGCGATATTCTGTCGAAAGATATGGCCGAATTACGCTATCACGGAGGGGTCATTTCTATAATTATGTCCTAATTATGTGCTACTGGAGTATCCCACCCGAAATTTTGTGCTCCTCCCTTTCCTCCCACAATCAAGGATTCAAAATTGGTGGTGCTATAGCATCATGGTAATACTGATATTCCACAAATTTGATCACGCTATGATGCTTGCACCCCCATTTTGAATTCTTGATTGGGTGTGTGGTGGGTGGGTATTCGGGATTGATATACTCCAGGAGCACAAAATTCTGCAATTTGTTTCATTTCGATACGATCAATTTTTATAAATATCGGCATTACCACGGCGTGATGCTAGCACCTGCATCTTGAATCCTTGATTGTGGGGGTAAGGGGAGAAGCACAAAATTCAGGAGTGGGATATTCCAGGAGCACATAATTAGCACATAAATCGATAAAATTTGGCGAATATCGATGATATTCCACAGTGTGGTGCCTGCACCACCAAATAGGACCCTTGATCCTGGGGGAGAGGGTGTAACAGAAAATGGTTTTAAAGTTGGAAGAAATTAGCAAAGAATCAACAGATGATTGTGGGATAAGTTTTAACTCGATTTTTTTTAAAGTGGAGGTGCTGGCATTACGAGATGCTAGGATCCTTAGTTCTGAGGAAGGGGAGAAGAACACAAAATTTTTAAAAGTTGGACGAAATTAGCACATTTTTTTCTGTTGGACCGGGGGGGGGGGGGGGGTTGAAAAGACAGGACAGCTGCATATGAAATGCAATGCTGTTTCTTCTTCTTCCTCACACTGGGCACTCATAGCCGATGGTACCACCTTAATTTTGTGTAGGTGGTAATTTAGAGAGCAATGACCTGTCACAAGATTTGTGAGGGTCTTTATGTCCCCTTTCCTAAGATTTCCAGGAAGAACGCCACGTGTCGCGTGGGTGTGTGTAGCGATGAAGGCATTAGTCTGTCGGCAGGAATCTATGTTCACAGATTCCGGCATGGATTGCAGCCGACTCCCTTTTTAGAGTAAGCTTGATCACGGATGATGGTATGCCGAAGGCTGGCTCCGAACTTAGCATGTGTGAACTAGAGCCTTGTCGGGCGAGTTCATCTGCCATCTCGTTTCCAGTGATGTTTCAGTGTCCGGGCACCCACACCAGCTGTAGCCCATTTAGTTTCCCCGGCCTTAGAAGCGCTTGAGGACAATTTCATACCAGCTGGCTTGATATTTCTGAAGAGTCCAGCGCCTCTAAGGCAGCTTGGCTGTCAGAGCAGATTCCAATGTTGCGGCCGCGCATACATTCGTATGGGTTGCCACTTGCCACTATAATGGCGTAAATTTCTGCGTGAAAGATTGATGTGATGGACCCAAGAGTCTGGTACAGCTCAATTCTTGGTTGAGCCGAGAAGATCCCTGAACCAGCCCTGCCATCCATCACTGATCACATGAGTGTAGATAATTATGTAATCTCCAGCGAAGTCAGAGGGGCCTTCAAACGACCATTCTTCTTTGTCAGATGGGGATTACTTGGTATGTCTTATCGAAGACGTATTTTGAAATTATCCTGTCCGAAGGCATCAGCGCCTGAGGGTGTTTTTGAAGTGATTTCATTATTGACGCATGACCGTGGAATGTTGTTATATTCCAGGTGCGACTTCTCTTCACTTCCACATCAAGTGGTGGTAAGTTTAGGAGGGCTTCCAGTGCCGCGGACGGCGCAGTGATGCTTAGGCAGCCCAGTCTCTGCACATGCGCCAGCAGCTTTTTGATGACGCCAACGTTGACTCTAGGCCACCAAACAATGCAAGCGTATAGAAGAATGGGTAATATGATGGAAGTATACATCCAGTGTACCCGTTGTGGTGAAAGCCCCCAAGACTTGCTTATTGCACTTCTGCAGCACCAGAGCAGCCTGCAGGCTTTATGACATTGTTCTTGAATATAAAGTTTCCACGTAAGTTTTCGGTCCAAGTGCACCCCCAGATATTTGACTGTATGAGATAGGTGAAGTTCGACACCGTGTAGCCTGGGTAAGGTGAAGTTTAGCTGATTTCGATTTCTGGTAAACATAACCAAGACAGTCTTCTCGGCATTTACTGATAGCCCATTTTGCTTATTCCATCTGTCGATTAGCCGTAGTGTCGCTTGCATTCGGTCACAGATTGTGTCTACAAATTCGCCTTTGACTATTACAGCAAGGTCGTCTGTATAAGCTTCTGCAAACACTCTGTTATTATCGGAGCAGAGTGTCCTTCACAAGGAGCCACATCAGAGGAGAGAGAACTCCGACCTGAGGGTACACCCTGCTTCGATGGTTTTTGATCCAACTCTTATAAGGATATTCCTTGACGTGAGCATGTTACCTATCCACCCTATCAGCAAAGGGTCGATTCCATGCTCGTTTGTCGCATGACAGATGCTGGTAAATGAGACGTTATCGAACGCCCCTTGGATGTCAATGAATGCACTCAGTGCAAACTATTTCTGAGATAAACTCCTCTCGAGTTCATTGACGAGTTAATGAAGGGCAGTTTCTGTCGATTTACCTTCCTGGTAAGCATGTTGCCTGCTGTTCAGCGGCCGTCTGGGAGTTTCGCACTGTCTGCTTCCTGCAAAGTGCACGTCAACTAGAAGATTTGTGGTTTCCACTTCACTCTCCGTAAACGTTCCGTCTGGTAGGCTTAGATTGCCTAGCATTTGGCTACTATCTTTCCTTGTAGCCTTTCTCTTCTGCGCCAAGTCCGGATTCCACCAAGGTGTACTTTCCTTCTTTGGCTGGCGCATTGGGCAGCTTTGCTCGTAGGCGTCTACTATCCGATTGGTTGGCAAAAGTGTCGCCTCCTCAGCCGCCTCAACAGATTTGATTCGGCGGCTTGGTGACGGTAAGGTAGTCTGCAAAATTTCTTTATATTGCGACCAGTTGGTTCTGCGGGGATTTCGAAAAGGTTCCCTAGGTGTGCGACCTAGGTTCAGTACGAAGTCAATGCGACGATGGTCCGATAGTGTGATGTCCCTGGAGACTTCCGATTTGTGAACCAGGTTTGTCAGACCTTTAGAAGCTAATGTGATATCAATCACTTCTCTCCTTGCAGTTGTGACAAACGTAGGCTCATTGCCTTTGTTGAGAATCTCGAAATCAATCGTAACTAGATACTCGGCGAGTTTGGATCCTCTTGAATTGATGTTGGTGCTGCCCCAACCTACATGATGTGCCTTGGCATCGCACCCGGCGATTATACCTATGCCCTTCCGTTTATCGTAGTCTATCACTTTGATGAAGCTCACTGTTGGAACTTCAGTGCTGTCATATGGAAAGTATGCCGAAATCACAAGGATTTCTTTCATAGTTCCCTGACCCATTACGGCTACTTTAATAACAGTTACTTAGATCATTCATGAGTGTTGCCTTTAGGTCACGGTTGACCACCATGCAAGAGCGAGGTTTATCGTCCCCTGCGACATAGAATAATTCCGCATGCCGGAAATTTAGAACTCTATTCTTTTTGCCAGTAGCATAAGTTCAAGGTTCTTGGATTAGGTAAAGTAATGTCTTGCAAGCATTGATTCGATTACTGATGAGCGCAATGTTGAAAATTTAATTGAGAGTGGGATCATGAATAATTGGACATTATTATATTTCCTTGTTTGCGCCTCCCTTCAGATTATGTGGATCTGAGACCTTCACGGTCATCTTCAGATTATGTGGATCTGAAACCTTCACGGTAATTGATCCCAATCCGAAGTAGAGTCGGCCTCCTCCTTGTTGAATCAGAATCACGTCTGATTCAGAGATGCCGATTGTCAGGAACATACCTGGCAAGTCGGCGCGTTGTCCTGGTTTGCTGTCATACAGCAACCACGACATTTTGGACTCCCAACTGTTGAAGTACTTCAGGACCCCTTCTTTCTTCCTCTAGAAACCAGATAAAGTACTTCTTGACTACCGGCAAGTCACTTAATCTTTTGAAGGACTATATTTGCGGCTTCCCAGCTAAGGTCAGCACAATTGTTTAACCAGGTAGCCGTGGGTTCGTCGACAAAGTTTAACCGGAGTATGCCTCGATATACACCTATCGACTGGAAGTAGAGTTTGACACCCTCCATGGATGCGGACCTTACAGCTGCCAAAAGGCCCTTCTGAAACTGTTCCGTCCATTCGCTTCCGTAGCCTGCAGGGTGGGCATCGTCATATAAGACGTACCCCTCGGCTTCGAAAGCGGTGGCCGCAAAGGAAGCGCCCTTCGTTGTCCTGCGTTTCTTTTTGCCTGTTTTTCGGATTCTCGTTCGTCCCCTGAGCGCTTCCGTTTCAGTTTACCCTTGACTGCAGAGCTCTGGCTAGAACTAGTCCCCGAATTGCCCGGAGGCGGTTTGCCCGAAGGCGGTTTTCCCGAAGGCGGTTTTTGCCCGGAGGCACTTTTTTGCCATGAGGGCAAAAATTACTTGTAGTTTTACCCGCAAGTAATTTACGCCCAGCAGGTTGCTCCGAAGGGAGCTTGGAGCCAGGATTGCTGGCAGAATGGGCCTGCTGCGCGACGCCCGTGGAGGGCTGGGTTCCATTACCCTTAGGAGTGGAATCGGTTTTGGGAGAGTCCGAGGCCTGACTGAGGCTCAGGTTCTCCATAGATGTGCTTAAGGTTGCCCTTTCGCACTGGGGATGATCTATATGATCGGAGTTTTGGTTGTTTTAGTGATTTTCCATGGTTGCCTGCTATGGCCTGTTTTGAGTAAGGGGAAAAACAATCAATCCTGGCAGAGCCCCTTTTGCCAGGACAAGGCTAGTTGAAACTGGGGGGGGGGGGGCGCCTATGGTACCCAGAGTTCACCGCTTACGATCACATATTAACCTTTGTGTCCACTCAGTCATCGGCACGGTTTTTTACACCATGGCTGGAAGATCTTAGTTCCCTGCCTTTCAATTCTGGTCAGTGTGTCCGTATGTGTCTTGTCCATGTTGTCCACTTGTCCAATTGTGCAGCGTTAAGCCCGCGCACCGCGTCAAGGTGTCTTCTCCGCGGGGGATGTGACAGACTAGGATCTCACTCAGATGCTAAACGAGTACCTTTTTTTGAGGACACATAACTATGCAGAGCTCGCTGTTTATCTAAACACCTCTACAAAAGAAAGCAGTTGAACCATCTCTTACAAAGTGGATGTCACTAACACATCTGCGGCTTAGGTTCTATGCTGAACGGTCGCGCCCGCTATTTATTTATTAAGCGTTACGACCGAATGATCCATCCTAACCATGGAGTATCGAGAAGCTATTACATGCTTTTATTCGTGTTTTGAATATGCAGAACATGTGTCCAAACTGCAGTGGTGCGTCTCATGATGTAGGCAGGACCATTAAAATGAGTTTCTGTATGGA
Organism: Microchrysa polita; assembly: GCA_949715475.1. Taxonomy (NCBI): domain Eukaryota; kingdom Metazoa; phylum Arthropoda; class Insecta; order Diptera; family Stratiomyidae; genus Microchrysa; species Microchrysa polita. The sequence continues at coordinate 68,467,323 of OX454419.1, forward strand.
ATGAGCGAGTCGCTGTCGTGCAGTCGTGTCGAGGAAAATGTACTTTTGTATTGCATGGAGCGACTGATGCGATGATCACTGAGCGACTATTGCCCTTTTATGAGTCATAGACCGCACATTTTTTGTATGGTGCTCACTTCATCTAAACTTTTGTCGATATTAGGAACACAGTCTCATAGGTAGTATATGTCAAGGACGCTCCAAGACTTAGAAAAGAGCAACAATCGCTTCGCGATGATCCTGTAAATCGCTTGAAGGGATATTGGTCTGTAGTGACCATTATGTGCACATATTTTTAAAAAGCTGTATTTCTTGAATCTAAGTGCAATACTAGAAACACAATAGAATGCAAAATGTATGCAAATTACGCTCCAGTCGGTTTGAGGAGGAATAATCGCTCAGCGATTATCGCATGAGTCGATTCTAGCAACACAAACCTTTACGGTCATTTGATTGTTATGTCACCAAGCTTATAGAAACATTTACATTGCACACTTCTATGTATACACATCGAAACACAATGGAACACAAGCATGAAAAATTATAGTTACGATTGTAGACCACGCAAAAGAAAATTATATAAAAATGTTTGATTTGATTTTAGCCAAAAAGAAGCAAACCCCTACTGTTCATAATGTCAAGCCAAGCTCAAACACATATATCCAAAGAGATGTGCCCATTGCCTTGGCCCTATTGCTTCTCATCGTCTGTTCCTGGAATTGGATATCGTGACCGGCTATTGACGCAACTAATGTCCATTGCATTATTCAATCTTTGTTTATATTCCAATCAGGAATGTGTGGATCATATAATACAAAGGATGAAGGTGACTGCATTATTAGCTGCACAAGTTTCGAACTTTTCGATTTATTTTATTAAACCAAAAATGAATTGATTGAAAACACCAAAGAAATCATCGTACTAATGAAATCTTTTGTTTTATTCTATTTTTTAGAGAAAAAAAAAATGGCACAGGATGTACCAGCTCCCAAAAAGAAGGGTAAAAAATCTGCTAAATAATAGGATGCACAATTGTACACACAACAACATTATGGCATCGTTTGTCCTCGAGGACAAATACGAAAAATCATCAAATCGTTGGATGGCGGATTCAAAATTTAACACATTAGTAATGCATTACTAATCAACAAATGCCAATTAACATATAAAAATGCATTTTGAGTGTATGCATTGGCGTATTCATGCAAAGTAATGCATGAGAACGTTGCTAATTAACAAACTGTGCGAACCTGCAAATGAGCATTTTATTATTTATTTTACAGATTTTTAGTTACTCTTCTTTTTGATACATTTTTATTGCGTTCCTAAATAAAGTGCAAAACTCCTATAACATTGTTATTGTTATTATATATTTTAACTAATGGATTACGTAAGCTTAGAAACTGACTAAATAGTTACTTATTTGTTATAGTAGTTAGTATCAAAACGCCATTTTTTATAATTTCATTATTAGCCTTTTATTTCTACATATTTATTTGGTTCAATTAATATATGTTAACAACAAATTGTAATATAAAGTATTTTGTAAAATATTTGAATCCGTTAAGAAAAATATATACAGCAAAACAATATATTTGAAAAGTATTATGTGTGATTCGTTTGTTTCCTTCCTAGTATAGTTAGACTATGGAATCAGTAAAGTTATATGCAAGGTAAGTTGTCTAATCTCTGAACTAGAAAAAAGACATCAAGTGCCCAAGTAGACAGATACTTATAATACAGCTGCCACTGTGGTCAATACGTGCATCAAGTTAGCGCAACAACTTTGGAAATAGAATTAGCGACTTTAGAGTAATTTGCCGCTAATTTGTTGTGAATTGGATGTGGAAAAATTAATTTTGTCGCTCTTTATTTTCACTGGGAAAGTTGACTACCCAAACAAAAATACGTTTGCTTTAAAGAAGCCCTTCACACTGTAGCAATCATATAGTACCACGAAATCAATTTATCCTGTGACATCGCTTAAAGAAATATTTTGATCCGATAAAACATCCTTAAAGTATTTTCCGGAAAGCTTCTAACATCATTATGGAATAAATTTAAAGATGGTGGTATAGGACTTCGATAAAACTGTCTGTAAACGTTAACCTAAAAAGATACTCCTTTAAATACTCCACTTTTGTGTTTATTGGATGATACAGCACACACATGCAATAGTCTCTCTAAAGTTAACTCACTCGCAAGCATATATTCTTCTATAGCGCAGTCGGTTTCATTTTTATAGCGTGACATTCGTATAGTCATGGTCATGGTCATCCAATAAATTGCTCACTGTAGTTTTATAGAAGGATGGACTTTGTGATTTTTTAATGAATCGACACTTATGAAGTGCTCTGAAATACATAATTTCTTCAATAGAAATCCTTGAAATCTTGCATGAAACCCACACTAACTCACTCATTAGGCACTATTTATTGTGTTTATCCCGTGCAGGTTTGGGTAGAACTTCATATAAAAAAAATGACACTTACCCAGGTAAAGTTCACGCGTGCAACTATCCTGCACGGGATAGAGCTTAGATGAATCAAATGTAGATGGCGGACGCATAGGGGAAATATGAGGGAATTTGTTTTTTCAAACCAAATGTGAGAGTTTTTCTCATCACGAGAAAAGATTTTGCAAAGAAATAATCATCTTTTGTGATAAAATCCACCACATCTAAAAAATAAGCCGACAAAGGTCAGTCAAAGATGCGCAAAAACTGTCAAATGTCAGCTGTTTGGTCTTAACCGGGATGAATCAATGGCGCCGGAACAGGGGGGGGGCAGCGGGGGCAACTGCCCCCTCAATATTTTGGCTAAAGGGGCAATTAATACAACAACATATATTGCACTATATTAAAAATGAAGAATAATTTATTTTATATTTTTATACGTATAAAATGTACATATTCAATTTATTATTCTAGTAGTGGATATTTTTTTCCATGATGAATATTTGTTTCGCAGAAAGTTGCATACGTGCATCTAGTGCATGTATCCTACGAGTATGTACATAATCATTCCATTTTCATTTCTTCTGCGTTAACAAGAGTACCTCGAATTAACGATAAGGCCCACGATAGCGAAACTATTGACCGTTGATCAACGAAAACGAGGAAGTGTTTCATTCTCCTTGTCAGGAAACCGTACCGATGGTAGAGAATCTCACAGTAAGATTGGGCTGCTATGCTCGATTTCCATATTGTTGATCATCGCTCACAGTTAACTCTTTTGAAGAGTATGCCGGAAGCTTCACCTACATGTTGCGCCGAAATTGCTGATCACTTTCGAAGCATATCGAGCACAGCAAGTTAATACGGTTAGTAACATTACTTCTGACGGTTCCAGCATCAGCGGCATCATCAGAAACGTCGTTCGGTGCTTTACGACCTCTTTAACATGGCTACATTCAACCATGTTCACAGGGAACGAACAGGGAATTTAGATTCCTCACAAATCATGAATGAATTTGTTTCCCGAGGAAACCGGAAAACAACCTAATTTTATAAAGCTATATAAAATGAAGAATATGTTTATAATCTTCAACACTTTTACAATGGGATCAAAATGGGTAACAAAAAGAAACTTAAAAGGCTAGTCTCTAGTCTAGAAATGAGTATTTTCGAAAATTATTAATGGTGTAGTAATTTGGTGATTTCAGATTGCAAAGTGTGGTGGAGAATTTTTTATGTTTTATTAGAGGGCTGAGCTTGAATCCGGAGCTTGCCACCAAAATTTTTTTTTTGGGGAGGAGGAGGCTTAAAACTCCGAAAGTGTACATTTCTCCGATAACCTGTCCTTGAACATGTTAGAAAAAACATAGTTGCAGGTACAACGCACCATTCATCTTTAAAATGCGTTAAGCGGTAACTGTACAATTGATAGTAATTTTTTTTGGTGTTTTTTATATGATTTTGACCCTGTTTCGCACCAAATTGTTTGTGCTAAGCACTCCAAAAAAAAACAAAACAAAAAACAATTTTTCTCCACATTTTGCAATCTACTAGGTTTATCACGTGCTAACTACACTATCAGCGGAATACATATATCTAATGACAAGCTTATACTGAGGTAGGGGTGGCTCACTTTCACTAGGGCTTCGCTCGTGGTAAGTACAGGACCCTCAGCTTTGTAAAGAAATTTGCGATTTTATTTATTTTGCGAATATTCTCTAAATAAGGTTTTTAAACCCAAACTTTCCATTTGAAAATATAAGAATCAAAATTTGCACATTTTGTAGTTTCGCATTTTTATATTTTCAAATCCGATTTTCAATAATTTTGAATTTTTATGATTTTAAACCGAAACTTTCGAAAATTTGGGTTTCAGACCCAATGTAGAGGTTATTATAGCGGAAGTCGTAACTGTCACAATTTAAAAATTAAAATCGCCCAAAAATTCCAGAAAAAGTGCAAATTTTTGCCTCATTTTTTTAAATCGAGATTTTCGTACTTTTTGAAAACTTTAATTTAAAATATAAAAGGGCAAAATTGTCAAAACTTCCGATTAAAGAACATTAAAAATTACAAAATTTTTATTTTAAAAATGAGATAATTAAGATAAATCAAAAATTGAAATTGTTTGTTTGCCTCACTTAATGAGGCGCATTCAAATGCACATATAGTAGAGCCGGTCCTGGCTAGAGGTCCGGTATATAACCGCTTAATTTAATATGAATTTGAGAAAAAAAATCTTGCCCCCCAATAAAAAATTCGTTCCGGCGCCACTGCGGGATGTTACCCGCGATCGTTTTTTTCGAGTCAGATTTACACGCGATACGAAAAAAACGTCGCTATTGTTATCTTTGGAACCAATTAAGGTGATCTCTAGGCAGAAATTGACTTTATATATACTGCTCAAAACAAAATAAGGGCTACTAATGTCCGTTGACTTTAACGACGTCTTATGGCGAATTTTTAGTGTGATAATTAATTTCAAAAATGCTATTCTGTACCTGAATATGATGTGAGTTATCACAGTATGATTCGTCAACATTAGCTTTAACGAAACTGACTTAAACAGTTCTTTTGAGGTCACGAGTCATACATTTGATAGTTTTGGTTATTTCTCATTTTGATTTAGAATTAGTTTTCGCAAAGCTCTTTAACTTCAACATTAGTTGTTGCACTTTTAAAGATAAGGACATTTTTTGAAAAATACAAAATGTCAGCGATTCGGCGCCATTTAAATGTTTCGTCCAGAGCCTTAGAAATGTTGGAGGAAGGTCGTTCGCAACGTTCTGTGGCCCTGCAACTAGGGTATGCGAAAAGCCATTCAAAATCTTTGAAATCATTACCAGGAGACAGGAAGTGTCTCCCGTCGTCATGGTTCAGGCCGAGTTCGAATAACCACCCCCGCAGAAGACCGATATGTGGAGACTTTGTGCGCGACGGGATCGTACCATTAATGCTCGTGGACTACAAAGTAGGCTATTAAGGACGACTGGGACCATTGTTAGCCCTCAAACAATCAGGAATCGTTTGCCCGAAGACCAACAACGGTGTTAGCAGAACACAGCTGACTAGGACGCATCGTACGAATCGTTTAAGATTTGCTCGTTAACATATTCAATGGGACATGCAACAATGGCGCAAGGCGCTCTTTTTGGATAGGTGCACAGTAAAATTTTTTAGTGACGACCGACCGCATCACGTATGATGCACCATGTGACCGCATCATACGTGATGCGGTCACATGGTGCAAGTAGCTACTCTGCAGTAGCTGTCTAGGCCAACTCGCACGATAGCTCGCACTGTGTAAATAATGCCTTGGCATCACGTATGATGCGGTCACATGGTGCATCATACGTGATGCGGTCACATGGTGCATGGTGCGGAGAACCGGAGAAGCATTTTTGGATCCTTGCATTAATCAAATTGAGAGGCAAGGCGGTGCCAGTGTGATGGTCTGGGCCGGAATTAGCTTGTAAGGCAAAACTGACCTTGTTATCCTAAATAACGCGACAATTACGTCCGAAAGTTATATTGAAAGGATTGTTAGGCCACATATCATTCCTTTTTCACAACAGGCGTTGGATGGTTATATCCTCATGCAGGATAATGCAAGACTACATAATGCCCGGCCGACAATGTCTGTTTTCGAGGAGGCCATGGAGTGGCCTGCCAACAGTCCGAACCTAAATCCGATAGAACATCTTTGGGATCAATTAAAACGCCGGATGCGGACCTCTGAAGAGGACATACACAATCAGCAATAGCTGATTCAATTGCTAGAAATGTGTTGGGACGAGATATCAAAAGAAAGCGTCGATCGGCTTATTGAAGCGTTCCATCCAGGCTTCGAGACTGCATATCAAAAAGTGGAGGCCAAACTCGATACAGATTTTTACAGATTAGACATACAAATTAATTGTTATTGTTACGATTACATGACCGCAAAAAGTAAGCAATCCGAAAAAATGCTAAATAAAAGTGTAACTTCTGGCCAAAATTCATTATATTTAATGATTGTTTTATTAAATTAGACCAACAAAACTATGATTTTCCTTTTTCACAGAAAAATAATCAGAAAATTATTAGTGGCCCTTATTTTGTTTTAAGCAGTATAGATTTAGGGTGCATTGCAGAAGATCCGATAAAGAATTGTCAAGGATTTCTGTAGAATCTACTAACCATTTGTAGTGTTTACGAGCAATCCTGACGTGCAATCAACAGACACGGGTTCGATGCTAGCTGAGGAAATTTTGTTTTTCAATTTTTTTTTTTTCAAATTCGTTCAATGACAGAAAATGACGATATAAAGCAAATGACGTACGCATAATTTAGTGCTACAATAAGGTTCTATTGGATTAAAAAACGGCGCCAAATGCCATTATTGGACTATTATTCAGTGGTTATACCCTGTAAAGTGTCCCTATTATTGTTAGAAGAGAGTATTTTACGAAGTATTATAGGGAAGAAAATGTTACTTGGAAAGTTCGCTAAGTTGACGTCATAGCGAAACAACTTTCAAGGATTAAGTCGCAACATATATCGTTCCCTTCCGCTATTTTGTTCTGAATTAGTTGTAAAAGAAAAAAAATTGTCGCTCTTCAACATTAACGGGAAATTGTGGTTTTTCTGTTTGTGACGTCACTATGGCGCAACCATCGAAATTTTAGACAATGGAATACGCTTAGACCAATTAAAGATCTGTGTAAACAATATCTAACTATCTATCTATCTAGCTAGAAAAGCGTAATAAAGTGACAATCACAGCCAACAATTTTGCATAAAAAATATAATCTATCCACACTCAAATCGGATAAGAGGTTTGTTTTTCACAGAGTTTCAGGGTCAAATATTTGTAATTTGACCCAAAAACAAGTAATTTTTCCATCTCAATTTTCTCCAACAAATTTGACATACTCCCCAACTCCATCCGATCAAGAAAAGTATTTCTCCTCCCATAGTATAATGTCAAAATATGGAAAACCGCGTTTTCCGGTTGATAGCGAGAAACGACAAAATCATTCTTCTCACAACTAATTTGTATTACTCAACCGGAAAATTATGACATACTACCCAACTCGATAGCTAGGACACTGCAAGTTTCAGCAAAATGTAGGTCTGGATGCCCTCTTCGTCGACTTTTTGAACCCCCATTTTCGAAAATTTTCATGTGAAAACGGAAAAGTGCGATTTTCTGGCCGTTAGAAGCGTTTTCGGGGGTCAAGCTGGGCATTTGTTGCCACAACTTTAGACGGCTGTATCTTTGGAACGGTGATAGCTAGGACCCTGCAAGTTTCAGCAAAATGTAGGTCTGGATGCTCTCTTCATCGACTTTTTGAACCCTCATTTTCGAAAATGTTCATGTGAAAACGAAAAGTTCGATTTTCTGGCCTTAAGAAGCGTTTTCACGGGTCAAGCTGGGCGTTTGTTGACCCAACTTTAGACGGCTGTATCTTTGAAAAGGTGTTAGCTAGGACCCTGGAATTTTCAGCAAAATCTAGGTCTGGATGCCCTCTTCATCGACTTTTTAAACACCCATTTTCGAAAATTTTCATGTAAGAACGGAAAAGTGCAATTTCCTGGCCTTTAGAAGCGTTTTCAGGGGTCAAGCTGGGCATTTGTTAGCCCGTCTTTAGGCGGCCGTATCTTTGAACCGGTAAAAGCTAGGACCCTGCAAGTTTCAGCAAAATGTAGGTCTGGATGCCCTCTTCATCTTTTTGTACCCCCAGTTTCGAAAATTTTCATGTGAAAACGAAAAGTTCGATTTTCTGGCCTTTAGAAGCGTTTTCAGGGGTCAAGCTGGGCATTTGTTGACCAACCTTAGACGGCTGTATCTTTGAAGCGGCGATAGCTAGGACCCTGGAAGTTTCAGCAAAATGCAGGTCTGGATGCCCTCATCATCGACCTTTTGAATCCCTGGCCTTTAGAAGCGTTTTCTGGGGTCAAGCTGGGCATTTGTTGCCCCAACTTTAGACGGCTGTATCTTTGAAACGGCGATAGCTAGGACCCTGGAAGTTTCACCAAAATGTAGGTCTGGATGCCCTCTTCATCAACTTTTTGAACCCCCATTTTCGAAAATTTTCACGTGAAAACGAAAAAGTGCGATTTTCTGGCCTTTAGAAGCGTTTTCAGGGGTCAAGCTGGGCGTTTGTTGCCCCAACTTTAGACGGCTGTATCTTTGAAACGGTGATAGCTAAGACCCTGGAAGTTTCAGCAAAATGTAGGTCTGGATGCCCTCTTCGTCGACTTTTTGAACCCCCATTTTCGAAAATTTTCATATGAAAACGGAAAAGTGCGAGTTTCTGGCTTTTAGAAGCGTTTTCAGGTGTCAAGCGGGACATTTGTTATCCCGTCTTTAGACGGCTATATCTTTGAACCGTTGATAGCTAGGACCCTGGAAGTTTCAGCAAAATGTACGTCTGGATGCCCTCTTCATCGACTTTTTGAACCCCCATTTACGAAAATTTTCATGTGAACACAGAAAAGTGCGATTTTCTGACCTTTAGAAGCGTTTTCAGGGGTCAAGCTGGGCATTTGTTAGCCCGTCTTTAGGCGGCCGTATCTTTGAACCGGTGATAGCTAGGACCCTGCAAGTTTCAGCAAAATGTAGGTCTGGATGCTCTCTTCATCGACTTTTTGAAAACCCATTTTCGAAAATTATCATGTGAAAACGGAAAAGTGCGATTTTCTGGCCTTTAGAAGCGTTTTCAGGGGTAAAGCTGGTATTTGTTGCCCCCACTTTAGACGGCTGTATCTTTGAAACGGCGATAGCTAGGACCCTGGAAGTTTCAGCAAAATGTAGGTCTGGATACCTTCTTCATCGACTTTTTGAACCCCCATTTTCGAAAGTTTTCATGTGAGAACGGAAAAGTGCGATTTTCTGGCCTTTAGAAGCGTTTTCGGGGGTCAAGCTGGGCATTTGTTGCCCCAACTTTAGACGGCTGTATCTTTGAAACGGTGATAGCTAGGACCCTGGAAGTTTCAACAAAATGTAGGTGTGGATGCTCTCTTCATCGACTTTTTCAACCCCCATTTTTGAAAATTTTCATGTGAAAACGGAAAAGTGCGATTTTCTGGCCTTTAGAAGCGTTTTCAGGGGTCAAGCTGGGCAATTGTTGCCCCAACTTTAAATGGCTGTATCTTTGAAACGGTGATAGCTAGGACCCTGGAAGTTTCAGCAAAATGTAGGTCTGGATGCCCTCTTCATCGACTTTTTGAACCCCCATTTTTGAAAATTTTCATGTGAAAAGGGAAAAGTGCGATTTTCTGGCCTTTAGAAGCGTTTTCGGGGGTCAAGCTGGGCATTTGTTGCCCCAACTTTAGACGGCTGTATCTTTGAAACGGCGATAGCTAGGACCCTGGAAGTTTCAGCAAAATGTAGGTCTGGATACCTTCTTCATCGACTTTTTGAACCCCCATTTTCGAAAGTTTTCATGTGAGAACGGAAAAGTGCGATTTTCTGGCCTTTAGAAGCGTTTTCAGGGGTCAAGCTGGTCATTTGTTGCCCCAACTTTAGACTGCTGTATCTTTGAAACGGCGATAGCTAGGACCCTGGAAGTTTCAGCAAAATGTAGGTGTGGATGCTCTCTTCATCGACTTTTTGAACCCCCATTTTCGAAAATTTTCATGTGAAAACGGAAAAATTCGATTTTCTGGCCTTTAGAAGCGTTTTCAGGGGTCAAGCTGGGCATTTGTTAGCCCGTCTTTAGGCGGCCGTATCTTTGAAACGGTGATAGCTAGGACCCTGGAAGTTTCAGCAAAATGTAGGTCTGGATGACCTCTTCATCGACTTTTTGAACCCCATTTACGAAAATTTTCATGTGAACACAGAAAAATGCGATTTTCTGGCCTTTAGAAGCGTTTTCAGGGGTCAAGCTGGGCATTTATTAGCCCGTCTTTAGGCGGCCGTATCTTTGAACCGGTGATAGCTAGGACCCTGGAATTTTCAGCAAAATGTAGGTCTGGATGCCCTCTTCATCGACTTTTTGAACCCCCATTTTCGAAAATTTTCATGTAAAAACGGAAAAGTGGGATTTTCTGGCCTTTAGAAGCGTTTTCGGGGGTCAAGCTGGGCATTTGTTGCCCCAACTTTAGACGGCTGTATCTTTGAAACGGCGATAGCTAGGACCCTGGAAGTTTCAGCAAAATGTAGGTCTGGATGCCCTCTTCATCGACTTTTTGAATCCCCATTTTTGAAAATTTTCATATGAAAACAGAAAAGTGCGATTTTCTGGCCTTTAGAAGCGTTTTCAGGGGTCAAGCTGGGCATTTATTAGCCCGTCTTTAGGCGGCCGTATCTTTGAACCGGTGATAGCTAGGACCCTGGAAGTTTCAGCAAAATGTAGGTCTGGATGCCCTCTTCATCGACTTTTTGAACCCCCATTTTTGAAAATTTTCATGTGAAAAGGGAAAAGTGCGATTTTCTGGCCTTTAGAAGCGTTTTCGGGGGTCAAGCTGGGCATTTGTTGCCCCAACTTTAGACGGCTGTATCTTTGAAACGGCGATAGCTAGGACCCTGGAAGTTTCAGCAAAATGTAGGTCTGGATACCTTCTTCATCGACTTTTTGAACCCCCATTTTCGAAAGTTTTCATGTGAGAACGGAAAAGTGCGATTTTCTGGCCTTTAGAAGCGTTTTCAGGGGTCAAGCTGGTCATTTGTTGCCCCAACTTTAGACTGCTGTATCTTTGAAACGGCGATAGCTAGGACCCTGGAAGTTTCAGCAAAATGTAGGTGTGGATGCTCTCTTCATCGACTTTTTGAACCCCCATTTTCGAAAATTTTCATGTGAAAACGGAAAAATTCGATTTTCTGGCCTTTAGAAGCGTTTTCAGGGGTCAAGCTGGGCATTTGTTAGCCCGTCTTTAGGCGGCCGTATCTTTGAAACGGTGATAGCTAGGACCCTGGAAGTTTCAGCAAAATGTAGGTCTGGATGACCTCTTCATCGACTTTTTGAACCCCATTTACGAAAATTTTCATGTGAACACAGAAAAATGCGATTTTCTGGCCTTTAGAAGCGTTTTCAGGGGTCAAGCTGGGCATTTATTAGCCCGTCTTTAGGCGGCCGTATCTTTGAACCGGTGATAGCTAGGACCCTGGAATTTTCAGCAAAATGTAGGTCTGGATGCCCTCTTCATCGACTTTTTGAACCCCCATTTTCGAAAATTTTCATGTAAAAACGGAAAAGTGGGATTTTCTGGCCTTTAGAAGCGTTTTCGGGGGTCAAGCTGGGCATTTGTTGCCCCAACTTTAGACGGCTGTATCTTTGAAACGGCGATAGCTAGGACCCTGGAAGTTTCAGCAAAATGTAGGTCTGGATGCTTCATCGAATTTTTCAACCCCCACTTTTGAAAATTTTCATGTGAAAACGGAAAAGTGCTGGCTTTTAGAAGCGTTTTCAGGGGTCAAGCTGGACAGTTGTTGCCCCAACTTTAGACGGCTGTATCTTTGAAACTGCGATAGCTAGGGCCCTGGAAGTTTCCGCAAAATGTAGATCTGGATGTCCTCTTCATCGACTTTTTGAATCCCCATTTTCGAAAATTTTCATGTGAAAACGGAAAAGTTGGATTTTCTGGCCTTTAGAAGCATTTTCGGGGGTCAAGCTGGGCACTTGTTGCCCCAATTTTAGACGGCTGTATCTTTGAAACGGCGATAGCTAGGACCCTGGAAGTTTCAGCAAAATGTAGGACTGGATGCCCTCTTCATCGAATTTTCGAACCCCCATTTTTGAAAATTTTCATGTGAAGACGGAAAAGTGGGATTTTCTGACCTTTAGAAGCGTTTTCAGGGGTCAAGCTGGGCATTTGTTAGCCCGTCTTTAGGCGGGTGTATCTTTGAAACGGCGATAGCTAGGACCCTGGAAGTTTCAGCAAACTGTAGGTCTGGATGCCCTCTTCATCGACTTTTTGAACCCTCATTTTCGAAAATTTTCATGTGAAAACGGAAAAGTGCGATTTTCTGGCCTTTAGAAGCGTTTTCAGGGGTAAAGCTGGTATTTGTTGCCCCCACTTTAGACGGCTGTATCTTTGAAACGGCGATAGCTAGGACCCTGGAAGTTTCAGCAAAATGTAGGTCTGGATGCCCTCTTCATCGACTTTTTGAACCCCCATTTTCGAATATTTTCATGTGAAAACGGAAAAGTGCGATTTTCTGGCCTTTAGAAGCGTTTTCAAGGGTCAAGCTGGGCATTTGTTAGCCCGTCTTTAGGCGGGTGTATCTTTGAAACGGCGATAGCTAGGACCCTGGAAGTTTCAGCAAACTGTAGGTCTGGATGCCATCTTCATCGACTTTTTGAACCCTCATTTTCGAAAATTTTCATGTGAAAACGGAAAAGTGCGATTTTCTGGCCTTTAGAAGCGTTTTCAGGGGTCAAGCTGGACAGTTGTTACCCCATCTTTAACGGCACCATTTCTATCTCCGGACAACTGATTGAAGAAGTCCAGAACTTCACTTACCTTAGAAGCGTAGTGACAGCGGATGGTGATCTGACGCCGATGTCGAGTCGTGCATAAATAAAGCCTGAGCAGTATTTTTCAGTTTGATTCCTCTCTCGCAAAGCCACAATATCTCTAGAAAAACAAAACTCCGGATCTTCGAAAGCAATGTAAAATCTGTGCTTTTATATGGGTGTTCCACGTGAAAGGTGATCAGCAACATTACAACCAAACTGCAAACTACCTACGACGCATCCTAGTAACTCGTTGGCCTGAGGTAATATCTAACGACGACCTCCTCAAAATTACTGACTTACAGCAAATTACAATTACAGCTGAAGGCGATGGCTGCTAATAGGCAGAGGTGGAAGAGAAGCGTAGTAAATGCCCTATGCTCCACTAGGGAGTAAAAGGAACCAGAGAGAGAACAGAACGAGACACAGAATGAGTAAATTTGATATAAAAGACTTTTATTCGATATTTTGTATAAAATGTATACGCCTAACATTTTCAACTTAAAGGTATATTTTAATATTGCAGCGTGTTATTTCATAATTATTTTTACCAATACAATTTGTACGTTTTTGGCTAAACGTTTATAAATCGTAATTCTAAATTATTTTTTTTATATTTTAACAGTATAGAACTATATTTTAGGAAAAACCATGATCATAAATTCTTATATAAAAAGGTTAACATCTTATTCTAATATTAAGGCAATACTAATTTTAATTGATTGGGAAGCACAAAGACATTTCATGTCAAAATGTTTGCAGCAACATTGTTTAAGGCAATAGAGATATTTATTTTAATCCTTTTTTTGGGTTTGCATAACCAGTAATATTGCCCACTACTTTTACCCTGAGATACGAATTATTAAATACAATAATCTTAATTTATTGCATCTATCCAATATAAAACTTATTATTATTTACAATTTCATTTGGCCTGATTCATCTAACTATCTTATGATGAATTATTTTTTGTAACTTTTGATCATCAGTCACAATCTGTAATCTTGTATGGAAAATTTTGTTGTTAATTTATTGACAGACAATATGTCAACTTGTGTGGAAAACGACTGTGACTGATGACTCAAAAGTGTGGATTGACATTCATGTAGGAAAGAAATTATTAATAACTGCTCAGTAAAAGCCAAAAAGGCAAGTGAATACAATCAAATTCAAAGGCTTATCATAATACAGCCAAACCTTTAAAACTATAAAGTGTTAAAAGCAAATAAATTTACGCGATACTTCTCGAACGATCTAAATGTTTCATCACATGACTCACCAAATGTTCCGGCTTAAAGAGTTTCTCGTTACAGCAGACCACATAACCGGCAATTTTATGAGCAATACGAAAATGATGTTTCAAATCCGAAAATATTTGAAACTGTTTGCAACATAGTTCACAACTTAGTTTTATGTACTTACAAATATTGTCGTCACTCTCCTTTGCCTCGTTTGTGGCTGTTTCAGTTGAAGGAAGAGCAGTTATGCTTAGTTCTGAAAGAGTCGATTAAAAAGTTAGTAAAATATTCTTACGGTGATGAAGGTTAAACAATTTTCTACCATTTCGGTCGATAACTTTGTTCAAGCCCGGAATTCCCAGTCGTTTGAATCTGTTTCGCAAGTTCTCGTCTCGTTGTTTACGACTGCGACCATCTGGATAAGAGGACAAACATTTAAATTGAAACTTCTATTAATTTCGTTAAAATTTTAACTAAAACGTACTTTCATATCCAACCAGAAAATTGTCGTCGTTATTGTTGTTCTTAGAAGATCCTAGTTCAAAATACACGAATTAAAATGGATTATACTTTCTTTTAATTTTCAATCCACATACCGATATCAAGCACGATAATATTGTTATTTTCAGAATCAATAAATTGCGAATATTTGTCCGATTTACGTTCCAATCCTATTTTGGATCCAGTCCTGGATGGAGCTGAAATATATGATAGAAATACTTAGTAACACAAATAAATAAAAAAAAAACCTGAGGAACATAACTCACCCGCAAATACATCAATATCGCCAGCTAAATTGCTGGTATCCTTCCATAATGATCCCATATAATTTGGACCACTAATATTATTAGAAAAAATTGTTGGATCGTCATCAAAATCGTAATCTTCTCCATCGAATTCATTTTCATCGCAAATCTCTTCATCTGTGTCCGGATCGGGATCAATGTTTTTGACCAATTCAATGTCCAGTTTGTCTTGTGCCCGTTTTACATCCAGAAAGAACGTATGGAAATTATCAATTTCGATCCAACATGTTGTGCAAATTTTATCGGATACTTCATCGTCGGTTTGGAGCTGCATTGAAAAAGAAAACAAATTTTCAACTACTATACGGCAACTGTAAAATGTTAATGTAGTGCATAGTAGTGGATCTGTTTTATGTTTCGTAGCCGTTGTCATCTAAAAACTAAATCGTAAAAAACGAGTGTAGCGGAGCTACACAGGGACGAGGTCCCTGTCGTAAGCCATACCACCACAGCTCGGACAAATGTTTCATCTCGGGAACCTACCCCTCTCACGACAACGGGAAATGGACAGCGTCAATCATCTAGGTCGGAAACCGTATTGTATGTTTCGACACTCTTCCTCTTCCATTGAGAATTACTTGGAATTGTCGATTAAAATTTGCTGAAACACTCTACGCTGTTAAAGAGGCATATTGAACGGTAGGAATTGGGCTCTCCTGGCACCTAATGCAGCTCCGTATTAAAGTAACACATTTTTTCAATGCGTTCGGAAACGTTTTTATTTACAACTAGGCTGCTTATTAGGGGACTTTTCCGGGACTGGCGCTTTATTTGCGTGTTGTTTTATAGGCCTCCTGCATGCCTGTTCATGTAGCACGTCGACAAAGGCACCCAGCTTTGAAGCATATGCGCCGCATGCTCGCGGTATTCTTAATTTTTGTGTACGTTGTTGTACGTGATTGATTCAAGAGATTTTATTTTTATTTTTCACTTGAATCGAAGAGGATCTTGGCAGCTCTTGGCCGTTTTTAACAACGGGTAGCTCCGGGACGATTTATATCGAAGAACCGGCTGCCGTAGGAGCATTTTATGGACAACACAAACATCCATGGGTCACAGTGGGATTTGAACCCACGCACCGGCAACTCAGAGATAGACATCTCTGCCACTGAGCCACCGAATGCCCCAAATATTTTTTTGTGTTCGTAGAGACGACTCATGTGACGATCGCTTAGCGATCATAGTGTATTATACAGTTCCGAGCCCTGTTTGCATATGTTTTGAACTACATTTCTTATCCCGACTATGACCTAAAGGAACATGTCTGTATAGAAAATATACGCATGTAGTACTAAGAACCTCAGTGGTTTAACTGCGATCGCTGAGCAACTATCACATGAGTCGTCTCTACGAACACAAACCTTAAAGCTGTATCCGCACTGGCTGCCAATGACAGCTCGCGATGCCAACCCGTCACATGGGTCGCGAGTTCGAAAAACACCATGAACTAAATTGGTTCACGGTGAGACCCGAACCCACGACTGTGCACCGAAGGTGTGCGCACTAATTACAACACTAGCCAGACTACTACTCGGTTTTGATAGTTAAATTTAAACAAAAACTCTCAAATGAAAGTTTGATTATGTCATTTTCAGTTTTCAATTGGTAGCTAGTCTAGATGCTTAGTAGCTGCCAAATAGAAGCTCGGGATGCAAGTTTTTTCGGCGAGCTGCCAATTGGAGTCAGTGTGGCTACAGCTTTAGTCCACTAATAGTTCTCGTCACTGGCACAAACTTTGTTGGCATGGAACCATCAATTGCTATTGCCAATTGTTCAGCGAGTTGCACGGCCCTCCGGTCCGCTGATCCGTTAATTGGACCTACATAAGACAGTGTTTCTATGAATGGTGCCTCATCAAAACATCTCCTTGACGAGCCTACGATCGGATCTATTCCAACTTGGAAATAAAGTTCCCTGGTGGTCGCTAGCTTGCAACACCGTAGTCGGGACTGCTCACGAAGGTCCACAGCAGACCCCATTTTAACTCTTCTAAAGGTATTAGCAGTAGCACCTGTGTTCATAAAAACGCATATTACATATGAGTTGTGAAAAAGGGAAGAAGAGCGTTCGCCCCGACTTACCCTTATTTATTTCGCGGCTGCTCCTTTCCCGAGCCGCGTTGAAATCTTTTGCGATTATCGCTGTGGTGTGCGTAATTTCGCCATGTGCAAGTCTGCCCAGGAAAGCCTGCGTCCACAGGTCTACATTGCTACCTCGTTGTTGTTATCTGCGACACAGACCGAGCTAAATATATAGATTCTTGTATTGGTCACAAATAATTGCAACGACGATATTTTTTCATCCTCTGCAAGAGCAGATATTTTGCTGTCTGCAGGAATCTCATTTTATGGTTTAGTTCAATTGACGCCTCCTGTTTCTGACTTAAAGTTGGCCCTAGCTGCTTCCTTGCGCCATATTCAGCTGCGCTTTTTATCAAAGGATGCTGCTTTGTGGCACATATTCGACCTATCGTGCTGACTACTAACCCACACATACCTCGCAAAGTTGCCGAATTCTAGACACCATTTCCTTGGGGACAATTGTCATTTTAACCAATTGCACTTTGGCCACTTCTATTATCTTGTTGGCTACTTCTACAGGCAACCATATTGTTGCTAATTGGTGTCGAGCCCAAGCATCCTCCTTTGTTGTGACTTCGTCGAGATCAAGGACTTCTATTCTATTCTCCTGCCGCAATTCCCTTACATTCGCTGGTTTCAGTTCCAACAGGCTCATAACCCTTGGCTTGTATCCATCTATTGAATTGACATCGCGCCTTTTAATTTAGAACTGTAATTACCCATTTCGCGAATGCGAGAGACGTTATTGCCGTTCCTTTTCTGCCCTGGTTTGGATTAAACGCTCTTCCGAATCTCCGCTAAGGCTATCTTTTCTGACTGAGGAATAACCATCGCATCTGGTCTTGTTCTCAACTTTTTCAATTTAGGGTTTTTCTTCTTCTTCTTCTTTTAGCGGTGCAGAAAGGTGTGCAACCGCTGTGCATCTATGTGGATTCGAGTTATGGTTCGTCGATGCTTTCGTCCGTTATGTCAAGGGACAAAAACATAGCTGCTGCGATAGGGTTTTCCCACAGTGAGATAGGGGTTAAGTCAGTGGGCGCAGCTGGGCATTGAAACAAGTGACCCACATCGTGTGGAGCGCCAGCGCAGTTTGGACAGATGTTTTGAATGTCCGGGTTAATGCGAGAAAGGAACGAATTCAGGCGTGAACAAAAGCCCGACCGAAGTTGAGCTAATGTCACTCTGGTGGCTATCGGGAGCCTAATCTCCTCAGGCGAAATGGGTGGAGGGCGCACTGAGAGGACTCTGTTCGCACCTAATCTCGCAATAGACCGAGTCACTTCTGCAGTGTGAATCTCAGCGATGGCAGCTCGGTATGCATCATCGTCGTAAGGGTCCCTCTTGTATCCCTGGACCTCTCTCTCTAGGTCTCGCAAATCACGCCTGACATGTCGTGGTGGAGGAATTCGGTCCATGAGACTGTTGTTGGGATGATTCTCACGGTAGCAACCAACAAGATATTGTTTGGACAGTAGGAGATTGTGGTCACGTATTGGCATCAATTTTGTCTCTTGATGTAAGTGATCCTGGGCAGACATCAAGAGGCAACCTGTGGCTGTGCGTAGAGCAGCATTTTGGCAGACCTGAATTTTGGTCCAGTTTGTATCACATAAACTATGTGACCAAACTGGGGCTGCATAATCAGCAACTGCTCGACCCACCGCTTTGTATGTGACTAGCATGGTTTCTTTATCCTTGCCCCAGGTGCTACCAGCTAGTGCTTTTAGGATTTTATTCCTACTGCGCATTTTTTCACAAACGGATGCTGCGTAATGAGCTGACGTCATCATGTTCTCTAAATGGAGCCCGAGAATTTTAGGATTTGCAACAGTAGGAATTGGATTGTTGCCAATACGTACATCAACCTCCCACCGACAATCCACCGACCAGGTGGTAAGAAATGTCGCAGAAGATTTGGACGCGGAGATGGTGAAGTTTCGGCTTTGGAAGAAAGCCTGTAATCGTCCGAGATAGCGATTAATTTGGAGGCGCATTTCATCCTTATCCTCCCCGGTGGCGAGTACGGTGCAATCGTCTGCGTAGGAAATCACCTCGATTCCTTCCGGTGGTGTAGGAAGGCCGGACATGTAGATGTTGAACAGAGTGGGAGAGAGTACCCCACCCTGTGGAACACCTAATTTGATTTTCCTAAGCTTAGAACGTTTGCCACGAAACTCAGTGAAGGAATGCCGACCAGCTAGATAGTTTGCAATCCAACGGATCTCTTGAGCAGGGATATGCATATTCAGTAAGTTAGCGAGAAGCATCGAGTGATTGACATTGTCAAAAGCACTCGTTAGGTCAATTGCCACAAGAATCGTTCTGTGGCAAGGACGTCTGTGGTTTAGCCCATTACGGATGCGTGTAGTGATCGCATCGAGGGCTGTGGTGGTACTATGCATTTTCCTGAAGCCGTGCTGGTGAGGTTCTAGCTTAGCATGCTTAACAAGAGTGGGGTGAATAAGGGCCTCTAGCGTCTTTGCGACAGGTGAAAGTATTGTTATGGGTCGGTAGGATTCACCGAGACCAGCGCTTTTACCCGGTTTGAGACAGGGGACAATCCGTCCTGTTTTCCAGATTTCAGGGATGGCAAGCGTGGACATCGACAAGTTAAAGGCTGCCGTGAGATACTCAATGGCTGGAAGGTCGAGATGTTTCAACATGGCCATCGAAATGCCATCGGGTCCGAGGGCCTTTGAATTTTTAGCATTCTCAATTACTTTTTTAACCTGGTCCGCAGTATACGATGGTATAGTGTCAACATTTCTGCTGCGAATCCGTCTTCTAATTTTACGCTTTAAGCCATCGGACTTGGGATGTTCAATAAATTGCTTATTGAACAGGCTTGCGCACTGAAGGGGTTCGCTGGTGCTCTTATGGCCAAATTTGATGGCATTATTGCCCTTTCCTTTCCTAGGATTGGATAGGGCGCGGACAGTAGACCATAGTTTACTGACACCTTCATTGAGGTTGCAGTCATTTAGGTGCTCGTTCCATTTCGCCTTCCGATAGTCTTTTACTTGTCGGTTGATTTCGGAGTTAAGCTCCTGAATTCTGGGATCACCTGGGTGAGCGCGTCTGATGTTATCTCGTTCATCGGCTAATCTGGCGGCACTGGTAGGGAAATTAGGTCGAACTTTCGGGATACGTCCAGCAGGAATAAAACGTGCCGCTGCTTTTGCAATGACGTTCCTAATATTTCTTTCGGCCTTATGAACGTTAGTTGGTGTGGGTAGCTCGATGAACTTCGCCGACGAGTATGCTTGGAAACCCTCCCAATCGGCTTTCTTGTGATAGACAAACGTTCGCTTCTCAGACTTAGTCAGGTTTGCTGGTTTGTCAACTCTTATTATGATTGGGAGGTGATCGGACGAGAGAGCAGTGTGCGTCTCCCATCGAGTAGCACTGATTAGGCTGGCACTTACAATAGTTAAGTCAGGAGAGCTACTGCAAGTGCCTGTGACTCGAGTCGGCGAGTCTTCATTGAGTGGACAGAAATCTGAGGCGTCTAGAGATTCGGCAATAGCTATACCCCTGGCATCGTTGTTGAGGTCAGAATGCCAGAGCTCATGGTGCGCGTTAAAGTCACCAAGAATGATCCTGTGCTCTCCAGATAGGAGAGGATCAATATCGAAACGATAGCCAGAAGGGCAACTAGAGTGTGGTGGAACATATACATTAAAAATTTCGATATTAGTACTCCCTGATGAAACTGAGATGGCTTGCATTTCCGCCGTACCGTCGACATCTACATCTAATACACAGTAATGTACGGACTTGTGTATTAGGAAGGCAAGTCCACCTCCAGGGTGAGAATCATTCCTGGCGGCTGGTCTATCTTTGCGCAGTATAACGTAATTGCCATGGACGCTAAGAGACGAGTTCGAATGGAGCAAAGTCTCCTGGATAGCAGAAATCAGAATTCTGTTTACACTCATGAAGTGAGTGATCTCGGTGATTTTTTGGTGAATGCCGTTGCAGTTAAACTGCAATAAGGACAGTGGAGTGAAAACCGCTGGAGGAGGAGCAGGGGTTAAACTAGGCCTAGCATTCCTGATCATATTGTTTGGGGGTGCTGGGGGCTGAGGAGGAGGTGGAGAGCTAGGAGCAGCCCTTGGTCGCCCTGTATTTATGCATCCCGGTGCAACATATGCTGTGGAGTGCTGACCAACCCTTCTCAGGCCAGAACACCTGAGATGTACCCATTCCAAGCAACAATTACACTGCACTGACCTGGCATTCGTACCGATTCGTTGGCCGCAAACACTACAAAACCATACCTCTGGGCCTGGATTTGTTTCAATGCCGGCGCGAATTAATAAAATTGAGAGCAGCCGCGCCGAGATGTAATGCTCCCAATATGACGAAAAAACACATAACTCGAATCCACACATATACACAGACAAACACAACCTTCCTGCATCGAACCTTCAGGGCTCTTGCCAGGGAGGGTTTTTCTTCTTCCTCCGTTTTGATTCGGCCCTTGTTCAGGCGTTCGGGTTCAAATCGAGTTGGGGATTTTTATTCGCTTTGACTCGTCGGGCGCCAGGACTCTTGGATAGTCCAGAATTTCTTGTCTTGATGGGATCTTTTTTCCCTTTTTACCATATATCTGCTCCTTGGCACCGCCATAGATGATGCCATGAGATTCTCTTTCACAGTTCTATGTGTACGCATTGGGTTAAGTCTCCACAAACAACAAACAAACAAACGACGTTGATAAATCAGTTCGCCCAGTTTAGCGATAATGTTTTTTTTACTGCTGGCACCTCTTCCGTTACGAGGATTTTCGAAACAACAGCTAGAGGCTGTTGTTGAGGAGACCTCGGGAGTTAAGAGTACCCATTTCATCTACAGATAGTTTCTAGTCCGAGGTCGCCTCTTTCGAATAAATCTTTGGGCTGGTATTTGATTTTACGTACTTACACATTGGATTCCGACGAGTAGCTGGGGAAATAATGGTCCACTACACGAGAGCCCGTAAGGAAGGAGATATAGGTCGAAAGTCCCGGCCGATTCCTATATCCTTTTCAGTTGTGGCAAAACTGCGGACCTAAAGCTATGCAGGAGGAGTTTCGTAGGTTGAACGTGTAGGATGCTTGGTGTTTTTGAAGGATTGTATTTTCATAGTAGGCCATGGAATTAAATGACAATTGAAAAATAAAATAAAATCGGTCATTTTTCCTAGTGGTACGTCAAGCGCTTTTATGTTCCTGGTTTGGTTTTGTTATATTCCCGTGGTCAAATTACGCGACTAATCATCGACATTAGGTTTATTTCACACGAGCGTGGTTCGCGTCAAGTGTTTTTCCGGGGTGTTTGTGAGGTGTGACGCGAGAAAATCCATTTGAAGATATCACGACACATTCGATGGTTGTTGGCGGCTGCTAAGGTGTCGGTAGGAAAAGACGTTGTGCGTAGGTGAGTACACTGAGCTTGTAGTTGCTTGTATTGTGGTTATACTTATTGTGTGAGATCTGATTGATGGCGGACTAGGTTTTGCTGTGTGTACAGCACCGAAAATTACCTACAGGTATTCTAAGATTCAGTATTGAGTGAGTGTTGTATGGAAAGGTTGTGGTTTCCCCCTTTCCGGAAAGAAATGATAGTTTGAGAGGTTGTGGTGTCTCCCCTCTCAGTGAGATGTTTAGAGCCGTGTGGGCTTCACCTCGGAGTTGGTCCCCTCCGATTGAGTCGTTGAGAGGTTGTGGTCGTCCCGCTCTCAGCGTTGTGTTTGTAGAAAGGTTGCGGTGTCTCCCCTTTCTACTTGTGATAAACTCGAGAGGGTGTGGTGTTCCCCCTCTTTGCACAGAGTTTACGTTTTGGAGAGGTTGTGGTGTTTCCCCTCTCCATGTTGAGTTGTGTTTGTAGAAAGGTTGTGGTGTCTCCCCTTTCTATACTCCTCAAAACAAAATAAGGGCCACTTATGTCCGTTGACTTTAACAACGTCTTTTGGCGAATTTTTAATGTGATAATTATTTTCAAAAATGCCATTCTGTACCTGAATGTGATGTGAGTTATCACAGTATCATTCGTTAGCATTAGCTTTAACGGAACTGTCTTAAACAGTACTTTTGGGGTCACGAGTCATCCATTTGGTAGTTTTGTTTATTTCTCATTTTGATTAAGAATTAGTTTTCGCCAAGTTCTTTAGATGCAACATTAGTTGTTGCACTTCTAAAGATAAGGAGAATCTGTAAAATACAAAATACCAACAATTCGGCGCCATTTAAATTTAAATGCTTCGTCCAGAGCCTTAGAAATGTCGGAGGAAGGTCGTTCGCTACGTTCTGTGGCCCTTGCAATCAGGGTATCCGCGAAGAGCCATTTAAAATCTTTGGAGCCGTTACCAGGAGACAGGAAATGTCTCCCGTCGTCATGGTTCAGGCCGAGTTCGAATAACCACCCCCGTAGAAGACCGATATGTGAGACTTTCTGCGCGACGGGATCGTACCATTAGTGCTCGTGGACTACAAAGTAGGCTATTAAGGACGACTGGGACCATTGTTAGCCCTGAAACAATCAGAAATCGTTTGCACGAACACTAACAGTGGTCAAGGAAACGTGTTACCAGAACAGAACAGGGCAGGACGCATCGTACGAATCGTTTAAGATTTGCTCGTCGACATATCCAATAGGACATGCAACAATGGCGCAAGGTGCTCTTCTCGGATGAGTGCAAAGTAAAAATTTTTAGTGACGACCGACGCATAAGAGTCTGGCGGAGAACCGGAGAAGCATTTTTGGATCCTTGCATTAATCAAATTGAGAGGCAAGGCGGTCCCAGTGTGATGGTCTGGGCCGGAATTAGCTTGCAAGGCTAAACTAACCTTGTTATCCTAAATAACGGGACAATTACGTCCGAAAGTTATATTGAAAGGATTGTTAGGCCACATATCATTCCTTTTTCACAACAGGCGTTGGATGGTTTTATCCTCATGCAGGATAATGCACGACCACATACTGCCCGGGCGACAAAGTCTGTTTTCGAGGAGGTCAATATTGAGGTCATGGAGTGGCCTGCCAACAGTCCGGACCTAAATCCGATAGAACATCTTTAGGATCAATTAAAACGCCGGATGCGGACCGCTTAAAAGGACATACACAATCAGCAACAGCTAATTCAATTGCTAAAAATGTGTTGGGACGAGATATCAATAGAAAGCGTCGATCGGCTAATTGAAAGCGTTCCGTCCAGGCTTCAAGACTGCATATCAAAAAGTGGAGACCATACTCGATACTAAAAAAAAACCAAAGAATCTATTTTTTTACAGATTAGACATACAAATTAACTGTTATTGTTACGATTACATGACCGCAAAAAGTAAGCAATCCGAAAAAATGCTAAAAAAAGTGTAACTTTTGGTAAAAATTCAATAAAATCCATTAGATTTAATGAAAAACATATTGTTTTATTAAATTAGACCAAGAAAACTATGATTTTCCTTTTCCACAAAAAAATAATCAGAAAATTATTAGTGGCCCTTATTTTGTTTTGAGGAGTATACTTGTGATAAACTCGAGAGGGTGTGGTGTTCCCCCTCTTTGCACAGAGTTTACGTTTTGGAGAGGTTGTGGTGTTTCCCCTCTCCATGTTGAGTTGAAGTTCGTAGAAAGGTTGTGGTGTCTCCCCTTTCTATTTGTGGTAAACTCGAGAGGTTGCGGTGTTCCCCTCTTTGCACAGAGTTTACGTGTTGAAGAGGTTGTGGTGTCTCCCCTCTTCGTGTTGTGTGTTTGAGAGGTTGTGGTGTTCCCCTCTCTGAAATGTGAGTAGAGGCGCGGTGCTCCGTTCCGGAGTTGATCCTCCTCTGTATTAGCTAGGAGGTTGTGGTTTCCCCCTCCGCATTCTACCATAGAATACCTAATGAGAATGTTTTCGCCAGAAGTTGTGTGCCTTAGGTAGAAAGGCTTTACTTCTGGATATAGAAGAATGAGGATGGTAGTGAAGTGGGATTGAACCCAAGGAGAAGCAGCCGAATCAACCGATACATCCATTCTGCGTCTACCTCGCATTGCCGTGTGAGTACCTGAGCCAGAATCAACCGATACAACGAGAAGCCGATGACCGATGCTGAGACGACGACACCGACAAGTGGTTCTCCTTCGCTCTCCTCTTCTTCCTGTTTGTGGGCCGGGCCAACATAGATATTTGGATTATAATTCGTTTACGTTTCAAATAACTTGGTATCTTCAGTGCATGTAACTGCAGGCTCATTGGTTGTCTTTTTCTCATTACAGATGGTATCAGGCGGTATAGATCAGGTGAGTATCGTATTTTATGCATACAAATGTCCAGTACGCCATGTTCATAAAAAAAAAAAATGTAATAATTATATATCAAAGTAAAGTTTTAGTCTCTTACAAACGGCTCCGACTAATTCCTATGTTCTTCACGGGGCGTTACTTTCCCGGACTATCCGAGTAAAGCCCCTGTGGTGTGGGGACAGAATAAACCTCCGTGTACCTGGCTTGTCGTATAGGGCGATTTAAAGGAGATTGTATTGGGCATTAGGCTCAGTAGTAGAGATGACAATCTATCTCTGAGTTGCCGGAGCGTGAGTTCGAATCCCACTGTAACCATGGATGTTTGTGTTGTCTTAAAAAAATGCTCCTACGGTAGCCGGTTCTTTGATGTAAATCGTCCGAGAGCTATCCGTAACAAGGCATTAGGGGCAGCCAAAACTTCCTTCGATTCAAGAGAAAAACAATTTCTTGAGTCGCTACAACAGGAACTAAAAGGATAGGATGTGTATGCCAGAGTTGTTCACCCTCTCATCGGTAGAGCGTCGATAGAATCTTTTCCCACTGAGTGGAAGGAAGGTTTTGATTATCAAACTTCCAAAAAAGGCCAGTCTGACAGAATGCAATAATTGGAGGAGTATTTGTTCTGCTTCCCGCTGTTGCCAGGATAGGATTATCTTGGAAAGAATCAAGCTCCACTTATAAAGCAAAATCGATGAATCGATTCTGTTTCTTTTAGCGATTGGTGATATGCTCCATGTAGCTTTACCTGATTAACGTAACCGTCGAACTCAATGGACTCTGAAATCCCATCTACAACATGTGGACTATGCCGACGACATTTGCTTACTCTCACATAAGATCACGGATCTGAGCGAAATGACTCTGGATCTCGAGAGAGAGTTGTTGTTGTTGTCGCTACTCAAGAGATATATTTTTTTTCTGTCTGGAATCGAAGGAGTTCTTGGCAGCTCTTGGCCGTTGTGACAACGGGTAGCTCCGGGACGATTTACATCGAAGAATCTGCTGCCGTAGGAGCATTTTTATAGACAACACAAGCTTCCATGGTCACAATGGGATTCGAACCCACGCTCCGGCAACTCAGAGATAGAGTTTCATCTCTACCACTGAGCCACCGAATGCTCGAGAGAGAGTCAAAGGTTGTCGGGCTAAAGCGAGACCAAAATCCTTAGCCTGACTGGGAACCCCACTCTCCTATAAGTATCAATAAATGCCATGAAGGGGGTATAACGTCTGTTCCTACCGTAAAGGTTTACCAGACGGCCTCGAATAGACGAACGGATTTATTTTGTGACGTCAGTCAGCGCCCCTAAAAGGTAACATTTTTTCCTACCAAGTGATAAGGCTTGGTGATACTGCTTGATGCGAGGACTTTCTACTACCTCTGCAGTTCTATGGGTCCCGGTTGTAGCATCCGGTTGTAGCGCAACTCCACGCCGTTGTGCAACCACAGCCCGAACGATATAACCGAACCGAAATAAGTCCAAACAGTAGCACCCAACCTAAACAATGCCAGCAGACCAGAGCTGGACTGTTGTACAACATCCGGATGCAAGCGCCTGTAGCGGCGACTAAATGCCACCTTATCGAAGGCATTTAGAGCCCGGACAGATCTAAAGAGGCAGCGAGAAAGATTCAGAGAACCATCATCGATAGTGACGCCGAATGCGTCAATATTGCGGATATCCGCGTACGCGCCGGGCAATGGCATAGTACATGCGTCCAATTTTCGCCGAGATGGTCGCACATGAGACACAAGGTATCATCAGCTAAATTGCGCTTGCGATCCGTGACCAGTGATAAGGAATCCTAGAGTTAGATTGAAGTCTTAGTCAGCATTTCCTCTCACGTCACTAACCTTCCTAACGTACTCGTAGGGACGCTCTTTCCCATCTACATAGCCATCTAGACAGGACACACTCTTCCAGGGAGTCCAGCGATTTCTCGCCGGGATCTCCCACAGTCTCCCACGGGAGACACTCTCGGGGGATAACAAGCTACTAGGGAGTAACGGAAGCGCTCTTCGTGCGTAAAACCCCGTTCCACGACGTATATCGTCCAAGTCAAGAGGGGGATACACCCATCAGGACCTGCAGAGCCACGGTATATACCATCTTACATACTCGGAGACATTTAATCAGCTGGACACGTGAAACGTATCACGCAGTTCCCTACCACCAACGGTAAGTGCGTAATTCATAAGAGCTGCTTTCCCCGACATACCCTATAGGCGTTACCCCAAGGATCGTTGGAAGACGAATTGACAAAGCGTTGCCAATGATCAGTTTTTATTTTGCCATCATATCGCGATACTCGAATATAGCCCGCCGATGGGCGGCACCACTACACTAGTCAAGTAGATCAATATGATGGCATGCCCTGGCATGGTAGTAAGACGAGCTACCTCGCGCTTCTTGACGCTTAAATCCCTTGTCAACCATCTGACGTGTCTGCGTTCCACTGTGTGGTTGACCCTAAGCACCGTCATTTACAGCAGCCATAGATTCGATCAAGAAATTACATTTAACATTTAGGAGAGCCAATGAGAATCCGACCAAGGGAAAGCGATCGAACACTTCCCTCATTCGAGCGTCATATACTGCTCAATTGCACCCAGCTTGAGACAAACGCTTAAATTAAGGATTTCCCTCCACCATATCCCGCGAACCATCAGAACTAACACCGTCATCACCCGAGCGATCCTCAGCATCATCGAAGGTCATACGAACTTCAATGATGCTGTGATCACTCATACTGTATGGGAGAATGTTCCAGTCAAACAAGAAGATTCTAGCCGCACTGTTTGCACATGACCCTTGGACGATTGGAACGTATACATTTCAGACGGCACATTAAGGACGGACATGCAATTTGCAAGAAGGCGTTTAGCCCAATAAGCTCCTCTCCGTTTCCGCGGGTACGCAGCTCTGTATCTGCACACTTTGCTGAACCACAGAGGTGAGGTTCCATTCACATCTGCACCTAGGATATGTTTACACTGCTCACCTGTTGCATTACCCTATCCAAATAGTGTAGATATGCGTCCGCACGGACACGAGCGGGACAAAACATGCTAACTACGAAAATCTCACCGAAGGGGCTACGTATGTTCACGCAGACACCGTATTCATCGGTGAGATCTTCAACACAAACACATTTAAAACTCGTGTCACAAACAATAACAACCGACTTTCTCTCAGCCGGAGCTTTAGACGTAAACATTCTCATGCCAGACGGCAGGCCCCTTGTCTGACCAAAAACCAGGTAAGGTTTTAGCAGTATGGCAAAAGAGGCCCTGGATTGCAAGAGCCGGTTTCCCAGATCATGAATCGCCCGTCGTGCACGTGCACAGTTCAGCTGTACAAACAGCACAGACCTGGAATTAGTGTTTGGCATTGTATTTGGCAACCATCGCCGCATAAATTGGGCACACTGTCGACTTCAACAGGTGGTTGGAGGGTAACGCGCGGAACTCACAGTTCCAGTAGTGAATGAGGTGCGGACAGTTCCTCACTTTGTGTCTAGTGCCGCAACACCTGGAACAAGTTTGCACGGACCAACCATATGATCAAAGCCAAGATTCGCTCACCTTCAACCAGCGTATCAATTATTTTCGGGGTGCCCTCCAGTATGATGTTGGAGGTTGCTCTAACACCATCTTCCAAGGGCCTACTTACAATCCGCAGGCCATTTTGGAATGCGGCCTTAGAGACAATTTCCTTCGAGTTGTTTTCGTAAATCACCTTCATGAAATCATCTGCAATAATCGAACAGTCGTTATTCGACTGAAATCTCTGGTTATCTCAGTGTTAAATTCAAACTGGGACTATTCCGCTCCTTGATTCATTCAGTGCTGCTATACGGGAGAGTTACCAAGAAGCTGTAAACCTTCGTCAAACCTTGTCTTTGCGAATCTTAAGAACTTTTAGGCTCGAAAGAATTTCGAATCTGAAGAATTCCGTCGGCGCACAGGTCAAATACCTATCGACAAATTGACTCGCAGGCGAAAGTGGTAGTGGATTGGTCATACGTTGCGGAAAGTAGATAACTGCATTGCTGGTCTGGCTATGCGATTGAACCCGACAAAAGGGTCACCCTAAAATAACGTGGCGCAGATCTGTGGATGAGGAATGTGCGTCTTTAGAAAAGACGCAGTTTTACCACAACTTTAAAAGATATAGGAATCGGCTGGTGTCTTTCTTCTTCTTCTTCCTTGCCTCGTTCTTTATACCGCTCCACGGTTTCGCGTTGCTCGACCTGCGGTGTAGGCACATCGCCCGTTTTGGCGATAGTTTCTCAGCATATTTCTACAGGCAGCTCTATCTTGGATCGTGTCATCGCCGAGACCAGGCTGAAGTCTTTCTTTCTTTGGACATGCAATATTAAAACGGAAATGACGCTCTAGAAGAACTTCTTTTCCTATTGAGAAGAGACTTCATTATACAAACTTCCACGCGTAATGGGATAAAATTCTCTTCCATCGGAATTTAATTAATTTATAAATGCACATTTATCGAAGACTCAGACCCTGCCCTGGCCAACAATGCCAAGAAGTGCACAGACCGAATCACAACCGGCTGGACAAATGAGGGTTCCGTCTCGTGCTTCCAAGCGGAACCAAAATATTCCCCCATCCATTCTTATCAGAAGAAGCCACTTGGAAATCCAGACATAAACAAACCGAGCAGATCCAATTAGACCCGAACAATAACACGAAACTCCATTACTTTCGATTTCGCTCCCTTCACCACCGTCCAGGGACAGCGTGTGCCGGGGAACGAAGAATCAAATCAAACAAACCGGCCTGCGGGTGGCAGGCAGACATACACAAGCACCCGAGCACCACATTACCCACTCAATTCTCACCTGAAGTCCAAAATGCTGTGCGATAATTAATCGAATTCGCATCCGTTCTCCTTCGTCGTCGAATATTTCAATTAAATCGTCGCAATCCAGGAGACACAGTCGACACAACATTTTGCCGAAAATACTTGAGAAAACTGAAAAAATAACACAACACAAAGCGATTAGAAAAGATATGCGGGACGGAATCCGTTGCGATGCGAAGGCGATAACGCGATTGACATTAGCATTAGACTGGTTCTGGTTCGCTGAATGCACTGTGGCCGGGGAAAGAGATGCAACATGTGTCTAATGGTGTCTAATGATGAGAAGGAGAAGAGAGCATTTTGAAGAGTTGTTCAGCACTTACCAGTTGGAAATGGGCTTATTGGATTAAATTGACATTCAGCTGAATATGCTCAAAATGCATTTCAGGTCCTACTACTACTTCAAATAACTAAGAAGAAGACTTTACTTAGTTGTCAGAAAAAAAAAATTGTTTACAAAATTCCTGCCATTGCTTTCTGATCTCCATTATTATGGAGTTTCAGCAAATAAAAACGAATATCTCAAAACCCTGTGAATCGTCCCTGTTAAAAACTATCAAACTTTGTCGCCTATGTCTTGCATCACTAGATACAATGATTGAATTGTTCAGCACGGAGGCGAAATTGCTGAAAATTAACGACAAACTCAAGGAATTCTGTCACCTGGGAGTAAGTGAAATTTTCCCCAATTTTTAAATGAACCATTCATGTATGAAATTGTGCAATTTCTAGATAAGTGAAGCGGATGTTGGCCCGAAAACTATATGTTTCACATGTCTGAATGAAGTCAATAGATTTGCAGATTTCTTTAGGCGTGTACAAGACAATCAAAAATTGCTGGCGCTCTCAAGTACAAGTACAGGTGAACATGAATCTTCTTCTGAAAATGAAGTGGTGGTAGATTCGCAGGAAACTACCAGCGGAAATGATAAAACCGATGTTCCCATTGCGATCGAAGTAAATGAGAATGAAAGTGGAGAAGACGATGACGCGGTTAAAGTTGAAATTATTGTAGAGGAGGAGGATGAGGTTGATGAGATGGATGAAAACTTCACTAATGATGGGACTTATAATAAAATCGTAAGTTGCGATGCATTGATTATTACCTCTGTTTCCTTGGGATCCAGAAATTTATATTTATCCTGTTCTGGATCCAAATAAAGTAAGGAAGCATGTCAAACGAATGCTGCTCTTCTAGGAAATCGACGATGAAAATCTCAGCGGTGGAGATAATGAGGAGGAATCACTCAAAACAAGTCTAGAAACAAAAGTCATAGGCCCCAATGATGATGAGATGTCCACACCCATCGCAATTACTGAAGAGTTAAAGGCTGAGCAGGACGACCCGCACGACATCCCAACAGAACAACAGCTCCTTGAAGTTCCTACATCACAGACTCAGAATAACGAAGAGACCGCATCGAATGAGTCAAACACCGAACCGACTCCCAACAGTGATGACGCTGAAGCAGAAAAACGTCGGTACAAAAAACGACTCGCCTTGGACAAGCCAATTCGCGAATTTTTCGATTTGCGCTGCGACAAGTGCAATAAGAATTTTCAAACTTTCCAGTCAATTAAGCATCACATGACCGAGCAGCATGGCGAAAGATTTTTCTTCGTCTGTTGCGATCGGGAGTTTTACAGACGAGACACCGTCATGGAGCATATCAATTTGCATCAAAATCCACAACAATATAAGTAAGTCCTCGCATTCATCACGAATTTGTTAGTATAACAGTAATTCTCTATCGTAGATGTGAAATTTGCCAGCAAATATGCAAAAGTAAAGTCACACTAAAAGTCCATATGAAACAACACATTCCCAAGGAACAACAACCATTTCCATGCGAAATATGCGGTTGTCGGTAAGGCTCCCATTTCACATTCATTTAATCCCAAAAACTTAATTGAATCTTTTTCAGATTTGCCGTGAGATCTCAGCTGAAAAGTCACATGAACACGCATCTGTCCACCGATCAGCGCAAATTCGTTTGTGACGAATGTGGCAAAGCGTTTGCATTTAAATTCGTTTTGGATAAGCACAAGAAACGCATGCACATTGGACAGAAGAATTTCATGTGTGAAATTTGCGCTAAATCTTTTGTCGATAAAGTGAATCTGGCTACGCATAAACGAATTCACGACACGACTCTACCGCGGCTGGAATGTCCCCAATGTAATGCATTGTTAAAGTCCCGGAAAACATTGCAAGTGCATATGCGCGTGCACGAGACGACAGAATATTCGTGTGAAATATGCATGAAACTGTTTCCGACGAAAAATGGATTGTTGAATCATATGCAGTACTATCATGCGGATAAGAAGTATCCGTGCGAGACGTGTGGGAGAGTTTTTAAGAAATCGCTGAATCTCAAGGTAGGACTTCATTGTGTGACAGTTGCTTAAAAAAAAAAACAAAGACAGTTCACTCCGAACATCAGCCACAGCAGGCACGTGTCACTACTTAGCTCACAGAGAATCTTTTTTTTTTGCATGCCTGCTCGGCCTTAAGAGTTTCGTCCTCAATAACACTTTAGTTTCGATCCAACGTTACACATTTCGCGCGGCAGCTGTCACGCAACTGCCCTTTGAAGTTGGCCTCGCTTGCTCACAACGCCCAACTCGTCCCCCGCTTATGCATCTTAGCCAGCGGATGTAGATTCTTAAACCGCAAGCTGACTTCGTCCCTGTGGCGCGGGTCAAGAATAGTGCCTCCGTCTTTCCCGACGTGTCGTAAGAGGCGACTAAAGGGACAGGAGAGAATAAAACTCTCCTGAGGTTCGAACATATCTCTACAATTGTGCGCGCAGCGACTCTGTTGTGTGCGCTCAAGGGTTCAGATATGTACGAAACTTAACAAAAAATTGACCCCTGTGGACTTTGGGGTAAGAATTATGCCACAGCGTTCCCGGCTTGTCGTAAAAGGCGACTTGAGGGATAGGGTACGTAGGCTTGTAACCTGCGTACTTGAAACTTTCTTTACACTCGAAACATTAATCGAGCCTCGGATACCTCGGACTGACTCACCGGCAACGACTTTTGGCTATAAACAACGGACCACGATTGGGTTTTGGAACGTTCGAACGATGTGGGGCGAGTGTAACAACATGAGGCTTACTGAAGTCGAACGGGAAATGACCGCGTATAACATCGCTATATTAGGACTGAGCGAAACAAGATGGCTCGGATCAGGAGCGACTCTATCACCAAGCTCTAATACTGTTTTATTGTACTCTGGAAATGATGACCAAAATGCTCCTCGGCAGGCAGGAGTCGGAATCCTCTTGACTAGGGATGCACGTCGATCCCTTATCGATTGGAAACCAGTTTCCGACCGTATTATCACCGCCCGATTCAAATCCAGAGTACGAAATATCACGATAATTCAGTGTTACGCACCGACCGAACCAGCTGATCAAGCTGACAAAGACGTTTTCTACCAAAGACTTGGCGACACCTTTGATAGGGCTCCCAGAGGTGACATTAAAATCATAATGGGGGATCTCAACGCTAAAGTCGGGTCAGATAACCAAGGATTGGAACACCTTATGGGAAATCATGGGTTAGGCGACAGAAACCAGAATGGCGAGATGTTTATAGAGTTTTGTAACTCTCGTCAGCTCGTCATTGGTGGAACTCTGTTTAAACACAAAGATTGCCACTTATCAACCTGGACCTCTCCGAATGGCAGAACTGAGAACCAGATTGACCATATTGCTGTTTCCAAAACGTGGAGAAACTGTGTCTTAGACGTTAGGGCGAAACGTGGTGCTGATATTGGCAGTGACCACCATCTTGTCATCGCAAAAATGCGCTTACGAACGGCAGCAATCCAGCGTCCTAACCGTGCAAATATTTGCCCTAGATATAATGTGCAGAAGCTCAAACTTCCATCAACCAAGCGTGCGTTCTCCACCGCTTTGCGCGAAAAAGCTAATGCACCACCACTAAATGAGAATCCGACAATTGACGATAGATGGAAAGTCGCTAAGGACTCATTTATTTCGTGTGGCGAAGAAATTTTAGGACGATTGGATCGCGGTAGGAGACCATTTATTAGCGACTCCACTTGGTCTCTTATCTCAGCACGCAAGAGAGTTAAAGAGCAGGTCAACTCAGCTGCTGACGATTCAGCTAAGGAAAGATACAGAGCTGAATACCGTTCGCTCCAAAAAGGCGTTCAAAGGAGTGTTAGGCGTGATAAGCGCAATAATATCAACGCACTTGCGAAGGAGGCAGAGGATGCGGCTATCCGCGGTGACAGTGGAACACTCTTCAAGCTTATCAAGCCATTAACTGGCAGATCTTTACTAACGGAACATCCTGTGAAAGATAAGGAAGGTGTTCTGCTCGTTACCGAAGAACAACAGCTGCAAAGATGGAGAGAACACTTTTTAGAGGTCCTTAATAACACCTTCGGGCCTGCAAGTGCATCTTCATTGCCAGCAGAAGACGTCCCTCGAATAGACGGCATTAGTTCTGGTCCACCATCCAAAAAGGAACTAATAGACGCTATTAAATCAATGGACGCCGGTAAAGCCCCTGGGATTGATGGAATTCCGTCTGAATTCTTGAAAGCGGATATTATCGCTTCAGCGGATATTCTCCTTCCCTTAATCCAAGAGTGTTGGGAAACCGAAACTCTTCCCAGTGAGTGGAAAAAGGGCGTAATTATTAAGATAATTGGCGTGGGATCTGCCTACTTCCTGCTGTTTCCAAGCTGATGGCTAAGATTGTTTTAGGACGAATCAAGGACAAAATCGATGACACATTGAATGATGAACAAGCTGGCTTTCGCGAAGGGTTTTCCTGTAGCGACCACATTAACACCCTCCGTATTATTATCGAGCAATCCGCGGAATGGAGATCCCCATTACATCTCATGTTCATCGATTTTGAGAAAGCCTTCGATAGCGTTGATCGTCTCTACATCTGGAATGCCTTACGGAGACGAAATATTCCAGATAAGATAATCTCCATCATCAAGGAATCCTACAATGGAGCCCAATGTTACGTCCTGCATAAGGGCAAGCTTTCAGATCCTTTTGAGGTGCACAGTGGAGTGAGGCAAGGCTGCATTTTGTCACCTATTCTCTTCCTTGTTGCCATTAGTGATGTACTCGGCTCCGCACTCCAATTACATCGTAACAAAAGTATCAGATGGAAATTGTTCGATCACCTTCAACATCTTGACTACGCTGACGACATTTGCCTTCTATCAACAAACACGGATGATGTCGCTCAAATGACAGAAGCTCTAAATTGCGCGAGTCGTAATGCGGGGCTGAAAATCAATGCTGCCAAGACTAAGTTCTTGAGCACATATCCAGGTGGGCAAAGCGAAATTTGTATTTCAGGACAGGCAGTCGAAAAAGTTGATGAATTGTGCTATCTCGGAAGTGTAGTTACAGCAGATGGTGGAGCGGATGCTGATGTAAAATCACGGGTAAACAAGGCTAGGGCGGCTTTCTTCAATTTGACTCCTTTCTGGCTAAACAACAATATTTCCAGACGCACCAAAATACGTGTCTTCAATTCTAATGTGAAATCCATTCTGCTATATGGCTGTTCAACCTGGAAGGTGACTAAAGAGATCACTGATAAGTTGCAAACTTTTGTTAATCAGTGTCTACGGCGCATCCTAAATATTCGTTGGCCGGAGATCATTTCGAACGAGGATCTCCTTACTATAACTGGCCAGGAAAGGATAGGCACTTCGATCAAAAGACTTAAATGGCAATGGATAGGTCACACTTTCCGAAGAGGGCCCAAAAACGTCGCAAAAAAGGCTCTAAACTGGAATCCACAGGACTCCGGAGCAAGACGCCGTGTTGGGCGGCCAAGGAACACATGGAGAAGATCGGTAACTTGCGAAGCGAAAACGCTAAATCTTACATGGTCGCAGCTAGCGCCGTTGGCGCAAAACAGAACGAGGTGGAGAGTAGGCGTGGTTAATGCCCTATGCCCCACAAGGGGTTGACAGGAACTAGTGAGAGAAGCTGACTTCGAAAATCGGAGAAATGTTACGATGTTCTCTACATGAATTAGTGTCCAAATGACCTCGTAGGAATGTAGCATACGACCATCCTGAAACCAATGAAGACGCCTTTAGGGCGGCCACACACGGAATCCAACGAAACTCCATATAAAAATGTGACCGTCTCATCATGTTGATATTAGGTCTTTTGATATGATTACGTCACGGTGGGAGACTCTTCGAAAGGACACGGTGACTCTGGCCACGAATATGGGTTCAAAACATCAATCTAGCGCTGCACTCAAATCGCACCTCTAGGTCTTTGTGTGCCCAACTTTTTTGCCTTTTGAAACCGCTTTTTAAAATACGATACTAGGATGAGAACCAAAGAGTAAATTTAAACAAAAAATTATTGTTTCGACGTTGAGGCTTCCAAATCGAAGATGTGGGTACCAAGAAAACCATTCGGAATGAAGAAAAGGCGGCTGTAGCGAAACAACACCCAAAGCCTTCGAGGCTCTCGGAGACACAGTCGAAAACCGTGAATAAGCTCAAACAGAGCCCTTCAAACTGCGAATGCCAGATGATAACAGGTCTACCAAAAGTGCCCAAGGCCGGAAACGAGTTCAGGGAAATCGTGGCAGCTACCAACATCGCGAAATGGATACTCCAGGCGGAAGCAGTTCTACAATCTCATCGCCAAGCTGAATAACGCAGGCTCAATTTCAACAGACGAGCGGCTGGTATCGGAAGAGAGGCTACTATCGAAGGGTCCTTCATATACACAGACAAACACAACCTTCCTGCATCGAACCTTCAAGGCTCTTGCCAGGGAGGCGTTGTGGCAACTATTAGCTGTTTTTGCATGGAAAACGGGTGTGGTCCACCCCGAAGAGGCTAATATTGCTGTAGAACAGCAAGGTTGCCATAGGACATCACGGACGAAAACATCGACGAACCATAACTCGAGTCCACATAGATGCACAGCGGTTCCACACCTTTCTGCACCGCTAAAAGAAGAAGAAGGGTCCTTCATCGCCTCCCTGGAAGAGGGAAGTGAATCTGCTCATGAGACTAGCAAAGGTGTGCATGACAGAGGACTACCTCAACTTCCGGGGCAGATTCTACAGGGGCACCAGAGGGGAGCCATGGGTAATCCACTCTCTCCGTTCGTAACTAAAATATTCATGAACAGGATCGAGAGAGAACTGGACGAGTAGGGCCAATTACTAAGATTCTGGGTAAGATACGTGGCCGACGTGCTAGCGATTATCAATAAGGAAGAGGGCGAGACGATCTTGAACAAATCTCGCAAGAACATCCAGTTCACCTTGGAGACATTCATAGAAGATGGCGGCGTTCCACTCCACGATTCACACCGTTACGCTGAGGGGGCGGTTCCTATCGCGGCCGGGTCTTTGTCCCGCAACCACCCATACATCTTATGCATCGACACATGTCGGTAAACACAAATACGCACGTTTATTTCATTCGTTTTTACCAGATTGGAGCAACTCAAGCCGGCCCAGCTGCTCCGAATTCTACTCAAACGCCCCGGCATCGAAACAAATCCTGGTCCCTGGATTTACTGCATTTGTGGTGAGAGGATCTACACAAATGTACAATCCTCCGTGCAATGTTCGTACTGCAAAGAACGGTGCCACTTTAAAAACTGCTCAGGGCTCAACACCCTTACAGCACGAAATATCAGAATCATGGTTGAAATACATTTCCCGCGTCAGCATCGGCAGAGGCATCGGCATCAGCAGAAAAAATTTAGAACACACGCATTTGCCTTTGATGACCCACATTGACAGCAGAAGCAGAAAAAATGCTTCTGTCGCTGCTGCTGCTGTCAATGTGGGTCATCAAAGGCAAATGCGTGTGTTCTAAATTGAATTTTTTCTGCTGATGCCGATGCCTCTGCCGATGCCTCTGCTGACGCATCCAATCTATTTCAACTATCAGCGGTCAACAGTCATCATCGACTTCTCAACAACACGCCTATCAGGGTCAACAACCATCACTTGTCACCTCCGCCCTACAACAGCACACCATACTCTTACTCCAGCACCACCACAACAAGTAGTAAACTACTCCACTACGAAGTAAAATGCAATGGTTCAAAACCAAAGTCGTCGAGCTAACCGACTTCATGGACAGACATCAGATTCAAGTTGCAGCAGTTCAAGAAACAAAGCTAAAACCCGACTTATCGCTAAATTCCTACGGAGGCTATAACATCATCCGACGCGATCGACGTATTGGCGCAGGTTGAGGACTTGTTTTCTTGATCCATAATACGCTGCCATACACTGTAATCACGCTCTCACTTGGCTCACTTGGCTGAGTCGCACTCTACGATGCTAGTAATCTAGAGGTTCGGAGATCGACTCTCGGCGTGGTCCAAAAGGTCCGTACATGTGCGGATAGAAAGTATATAGTGCTTGCAACAATATATACACTCCGAAACTATATGCAATGTAACATTGACTCGAAGTAGCCTATAAACGCCGAGTGAACGCACCATGCCCCACAAGGTGTTACGGTACAGAGAAGAAGACACTGTAATTGACATCACCGCCTCCTATATCACCACTGAATTACAAGCGATATCCATCAAAGCAGAAAATGTTGATATTGATATCCTCAATATCTATATACCACCAGCCTCAAGATGTCCCACTGGTTTTCAGGCCAACATTACTCCGTTACTCATTGGACAACATCGCTTAGTACTGGGTGACTTCAATGCCCATCATGACCTAAGGCATTCTAACCTCGACAACGACACCAGAGGTAATCTAATCGCAAGTCAACTGGATGAATCTGACTTCTGTCCATTAACCGACGATACACCTAAACCGCCTCAACACACATATAGAGACAAACAAATGTACTCGAATTTCAACAAACCCGTCTGGGATGGCTTCCAAAGGCACACCAGCGAAGCCCTGATGCCCTACCACCGATGTACGTCTAGCTGAAAAGAACTTGAGACGGATTATTCTGACTGCTGCCAAAATATACATCCCAGCTGGCCGCATCCCAATGCTGAGACCGCACTTTCCGTCCTCCGCGGCTAAACTGGCAAAAGTGAGAGATGAACTCAGAATTGCAGACCCCAGTGATCCTCGTATCGATTTGAACCACGAAATAATCAAGCAAGTTGACAACCACAAAAGACAGAAATGGGATGCTCATTTAAAAACCTGCCACGTGAAAGCCGGTGTCAACAACCTTTGGAAAACTATCAAATCAAAGGAAAGGTATCCATAAACTTCAGTGATAAGACTTACAGCAACGACGACAAATGCGCTCACAAATTTAACCAACAATTCGTCGAACATCCCGAAAAGGACAAGCTCAAGCGCGTAATCACCAGAGCTATCCGCAACAGCACAACAGTTTAGCATCTCTAGTTTACCAGCAATTAAGTAATGCTTGCAATAAAAAATGGCAAAAACTCCAAAGCGTTCGGTCCAGACGGTATTGCCATGATCATGCTGAAACACCTTGACTCACCGGCTATTGGTTGGTTTCAAATTGTAAGACAAAACCGGACGGGTAAACTTGGACGACAAGAACCATCGTTCTTACAATGCGAAATGCACAATGCTTGTCTGCTGGCCACTACAAAAGCTCTCGCCCTCCGTTTGTTTGTGCTAATAAACGGGCGGCGAGAGCTTTTGTAGTGGCCAGCAGACAAGCATTGTGCATTTCACATTGTAAGAACGATGGTTCTTGTCGTCCAAGTTTACCCGTCCGGTTTCGTATTACAATCTGAAACTACCCATTAAGTATATCACTGCTACGATGAACTTATCTTTCATCATACCTGAGTTATGGAAAAAAGGCCGCATCATCCCCATACCCAAACCCGGTAAAGACCACACGCTTGGAAAGTCATACCGTCCTATAACGCTTCTGTCTCCTGTGGCCAAAATACTTGAGGCGCTAGTATTACCGAAACTTCAAGAGCACATCCAGTTTACAAATCACTAATATGGCTTCCAAAAGATGCACAGCACCACCTCCGCTGTTATAACATCCAGCATCTTCAATGGACAAAACCAGCCGAAGCCATGCAGGCGTACCATCCTTGTAGCTCTCGATCTGTCAGAAGCGTTTGACACAGTTAATCATATGCTAGTGCTGAATGATCTCCGCAATACCACTCCGCACCACCACACAAATGGATCGCAAATTACCTTACCGGTCATCAGTCCTGCACCAAGCTTAGAAACGGGAAGTCTAAGCTCAGAAAAACTAAACAAGGCGTCCCTCAGGGTGGAGTTCTATCTGCCACCCTTTTCAACTTCTACATGTCAGGACTTCCCGCACCTCCAATGGGATTTGAAATCATCTCCTACGCCGATGTCTGTACCATCATGGCAACTGGCAACGACATTCCCGAAATGTGCGATCTCATCAACGAGTACATGCTTGTCCTCAACGCCTTCTTCGTGAACAAAAATCTGAAGCTATCAGCGCCCACATCTTCCGTCACATTGTTCACCAGCTTCAACCAGGAGTACAACACACAACTACCAATCGACACCGACATCATATCAACTACACGAACTCCCAAAATCCTTGGTGTCACCATTGACAACTCCGGCAAATTCAACACCTATGCTGAAAACATCTGTGCTAAACTTAGGAGCAGAAAGTAAATGTTTAAAGCTTATGCCGGTATTGGCTACGTACAAAGCCATTGGTCGCCCCCTAGTCAATTACGCAGCACCGACGTGGACAAATGGTCTCTGCAACACTAATTGGGAGTCATATACTGTCAAAATGTAGCACTACGCACCGTCACCGGCTGTGTAAAGATGTCTTCACAGGACCACTTACATCATGAGACAAAAATGATGACTCCTCAACATAATGAGCTTCTTACAAAGTAATATTTAGTCGGATGTTATCGAACTAATCAACCGAACAACCGATTTATGGACAAAACACACCTTCCGCGTCCAATTAGACGCACAATCAGGAACAAAGAGCATGAAGTCCAGAAATATAAAAAAGTTCCCTTCGAAAACTCCGACTACAAGGCGGCTATTGCAAACATCCACACACAAGAAGTTCTTAAGGCTACTAATACTCTCGAGAACAATCGCGTACTTGGCACCAAACCACCAGCCATCTCTCATGATGAACAACAACTACCGGGAGCAACCCGAACTACCTTGCCTGGCTCAACTCCGATCCGGATATCCAACACATTCTCGGCCTGCAGAACCACATTTTCGATTGTCCGGCTGCTCCCACGCAATTAACACCTCTTGCGTTATGGCTACAGCCAATTGAAGCCTTCTTTTTAAATCTCGACCTCGAGGACGGGATGCCCACCATCTTTGAATGAACTAACTATGTGCGACTATTTGTAATAATTCTCCGTTTGTGCCGCTAAAACAACAACCAACGCTGAGGAGACTGACGAGTTGGCGACCGTGAGCGACGACAAGAAATGCGCAAACCTATTCAACAAACAATTCGTCGAACACCCAACTAAGGATAAACTCAAGCGCAAAATCACACGAGACATCCGAAACACTAAGGTAGATGAACATCTCCACATCACCACCACAGAAGTTGCCATGACCATAAAGAATGCTAAAAATTCAAAAGCACTTGGTCCAGATGGGATAGCAATGATCATGCTCAAACACCTCGACACACCGGCCTTAGAGTATATCACTGCCACGATGAACCTGCGTTGCGAACATTCATCATAGCAGAAATTTGGAAGAGAGGCCGTATCATACCGTTACCCAAACCTGGTAAACAACACTCCTTAGGAGAATCCTATCGACCAATCACGCTTTTATCCCCTGTGGCAAAAATATTGGAATCGCTGATTCACAAGACTCTTGCAACGCATATACGACACGCTAAACACTAACACAGCTTCAGAAAAATGCACCTCACCACCATTGCACTAGACCGAATCATGTCCAAGGTCTTCATGGGATCAACCAGCCCCAGTCGTTTAAGCGTACCATTCTTGTGGCTTTAAATCTGTCGAAAGCGTTTGACACGGTGAACCACTCGCTCCTATTGACGGATCTACGCAATTCATCCACACCGCCGCATATAGTCAAAAGGATCGCAAACTACCTTGCCGGACGTCAATCCAGCACCGAGTTTAGAAATGGGAAATCTAAACTAAGAAGGTTAAAACAAGGAGTACCACAAGGCGGGGTACTTTCCCTCACCTTGTTCAACCTATACATGTCAGGGCTTCCCACCCCACCAGAAGGAATCGACATTGTATCCTATGCTGACGACTACACTATGATGACATCTGGCAACGACATTCCCGACATGTGCGATCTCATTAATGGTTACTTGGAAGATCTCAACTTTTTCTTCAACAACAAGAACCGAATGCTACAACAAAGAATTCAACCTACGGGTTAACATAAGAGTAAATGACACCGAAGTTCCCACTATCCGTCACCCTAAAATTCTTGGCGTCACAATCGATAATCACGGCCTATTCAACAACATGCCGACAACATTAGT
The DNA here is from genome assembly GCA_949715475.1 of Microchrysa polita. Taxonomy (NCBI): domain Eukaryota; kingdom Metazoa; phylum Arthropoda; class Insecta; order Diptera; family Stratiomyidae; genus Microchrysa; species Microchrysa polita. Next base: position 68,510,010 of record OX454419.1, read on the forward strand.
GACAAAATGAAGGGCAGAAACAAGATCCTAAAGTCCCTTGCTGGCAGCAAATGGCGCACAGATAAGGAGACTTTACTCACCACCTACAAAACCGTCAGTCGTTCTGTGGTAAATTACGCAGCACCGATATGGACAAATAGCTTATGGAAGACCAATTGAAAACGGATTCAAACATGCCAGAATGCAGCCATGCGTACTATTACTGGATGCGTACGCATGTCATCTCAAGACCACCTGCACCAAGAAACTAAGCTGCTAGACCTCAAGGCACACAACGATCTCCTGGCTAAGCAATATCTTGTTGGTTGTTATGGAAGCCAACAATGACCAAATCATGACCTTATGGACAAAACCCCATCACCACGTCGTGTAAGACGTTCGTTAAGGGACATGGAAAGGGAAGTCCAAAGGTTTAAACGAGTTCCTCTCGATAACTCCAGCACTTACAAGGCGGCCCTTAATCAACTGCACACCAGGGAGGTAACCAAAGCCACCAACAGGCTATCCGTAAACCGTGTCCTTCGCGCTCGACCACCCGACATCTCAGCCGACGAACAACAACTGCCTAGAGCCACACGTACCACCTTGGCTTAGCTTCGGCTAAGCTCCTTCAACAAAGCAAAAGTAAGGTACGAACCAATTTCCTGAGATCACATCTGCGCACAATAAGACTTTAGACAAGACACGAGCTGCCGATTCTGCGAAGAAGACGAGGAGACTTCAATCCACGTCCTGTGCGATGCTCTAGCCCAACGCCGCTGGATACAACTCGGAGTGGCCTATCCAGACACGGACGACTTTGCTTCGGCTTCAATTAATAAACTCAACTCCTTCCTTCGCACGATCGACCTTGGTCGTCAGGCATAGTCCTGCACCCCTTCAACTAGTGCTGCGATTCTATTCTAAACTTTTAAACTTTTTTTTACAATTTACTGGTCATTTTTTTTAATGTGATTTTATTTTGCAATATAAACAATTTTGTTGGTCTCTTTTCCAGGAACACATGGCCACTCATACCGGTGAAGTCCTCTACAAGTGTGAATACTGTGATAAAACATTCAATGCCAAAGCCAACAGATATGCACATATCAAGAAAGTACATCCAGCTGAATGGAGCAGCAAACAAAAATTACGGTATCGTGTTGATAAGGAAAAACTTGCTGAATAAATCTGTCCATATAAATACTTTGTGTTTCGTTTCCTTACAATATAAATTTAATCTTTGCCATCTGAAGTCTAAACTTCGCTGCTTTCATATTTCTTTGTTGTTATCAGACTGTGACAAAGAGGACACGTCCGAAGGCCGCTTATTTCCATCGGACACGCACAATGATAGCACGTGCTGCACATCCATGCCCCCAACGGTTGAACCAGCGGTTTGCCCGATGCAATACAAGCTGGAAAATGAGTTCCACAATTGGAGCAGGACGACAAGCTGCAAATAAAAATTGTTCAATTAGTCAAATGCTTATAAAAATCGGAAAACTTTTTACCAATCCGGCACCATTGATTCGCACGTGAAACACGAAATCCGATCATTACGATTATCATACGGTTCGTGTTTTGTGAAAATATTCACCGCCAATTCTTCATAATCCTGCTGCATATGTTCGCTCACCGTGTCCAACGATTCCAATTTGATAAACGCTTTCGAGCAAGTACCAAACGACCGATCTGCACAACTCGCCAATGCCAACAAACTGTATATCTCTTCGACATTCAAAACATCCTCAAAGTCGCGAAGACGCAAAGATGTTATAACTGCACTATGCACAATTCCAAAGCGTAATTGACGCTGTGCCAACAACATAAAATGATACGCTCCGGCATAATGCCAAATTTGCTCAACAAGTTTGGCATCCTCGCTTGCCATTTCAGCAAGAACAGCATTACGACTCAGCCCGGAGTGTTGTGATTGCAGTTTCAAATGTTCTTCGGCTAGCAGGCCGGCCAATACGAAAATTTTCTTTATACGCAGTAAACTTGATTTCTTTTCGATCTCTTGTTCGCCTAATTTAGTAAGTAAGTGGGCGGCATCCAAATAACGACCAGCTTTTCGTTGCAGTTCGACGGCTTCGGGTAATTTGCCTTCTTGTAATAGGTGTGCGGCATGTTTGCTCAGCAGAGCTCCGATTTGAGGCATCTTATAACGTTGCGCCAGCTCAACGGCTTGCCCCCATTGTCGTAGATTTACACAGGTGTTTACAGCTGATTTCACGTCGCCTAGTTTGATATATGCTTCGACGGCTTCGTTGCACATACCTAGAAAAATTCGATTAAATGTTTATCGTTCTAAAGAGGGATAGGTTGATAGTAACTTACCAACCGATGAAAGCATTTCTGCAAGTTTCGCTAAGAGTGGAGATTTTTCGGGTAACTTATTGATGCATGCCTCAAGTTCCTCGTAGTCTTCCAAGTAATACAGAGATTCCATTAAGCCTTCTATGCAATGGGCTTTTGCATAGTACTCTTTAGCACTTTCCCTAGAGAAATGCATGGTTATATTTATGTTATGGGTTGGATGAAAATCTCAAGTTCTGAATAAAACATACCATGATCTGGTACTGGCATAATGATCGCCGATTTCTTTCCATGCATTTTCCATTTGCTGATCTGATATTCCGGGACCCATTCGATATAGTTGAACCGTACGAAACCAATCACATAAAGTGGTTCTCAAATCAATAGCTAAATCCCTGAAAATGGAAAAATAGATTTATCTAAACGCAACAACACATATTCCCCGCCCATGTTGTATAAAGGTTTCTCTTAATACAGAAAATTAAATGGCGCAGGGCAAAGGTACACATTAGCAGTAACTCCCATTTGAAATAAGCTTGCTATGAAATGCCGACTGAGACATGAAACCAATAAATTGGGCGAACTTTACCCAAAGTCGAGTACTGTGACCTAAAGAAGTAGTATGTCCACTAAGCGAGAACACCTTCTCCAGGCTGATATAGACGAGAAAACGCATGTAGCCTTTTGATGATAAACGTGGAAAATTTGAGGACGCAACGGCTGGTGAATCCCGAATCATGTTAACCCCTTGTAGGTTATAGGCAGTTCACACCTTTTTGGGACCGTGAAGTGAAGTCACTGAGGAGGGCGTACGGTCGCCTCAGATCGCAGTAATAAACATACTCACAGTTGAAGCCAACAAAGTCCTGGATCGGGGCAAACTGAAGGTGGGATGGACATATTGCCGCTTAAGTCGCTATTGGTCCCGAAGAGATGCTACAAGTGTTTCGCATTTGGACACTTTGCAGTCCTTCGCAATTCGAAGTGTTTGCAGCAGCAAACTCGACAGGTCAAAAATGTGTTTTAACTGTGAAAAAGAATGCCACAAAGCGGCGCGGCGTCTTGTGATAGCGACCCCCATTGTATATCGTGTCAGGAAGCAGACAAGGAGATCTGGAACCATCAAACGGGAGGAATCAAGTGTACACTGGATCGGTAAGCACAAATCCCTATATGAGGTTCTTGCAGTTGAATCTAAACCATTGCCAATCAGCACAGGATCTTCTGCTGCAAACTGTGAGGGATAAGGCTGTAGACGTCGCAATCATCTGTAACCAATAAAAGACACTGGAGGGGAGGGGGGCAAAATGAGTCGCAGATAAGGATGTGACCAAGTAGCCATCTGGAGGTGCGGACAGGAGAACAGAGGAGTCGTAAGAGCAAAGATTAACGGCATATATGTGTACAGCTACTACGCCCCACCACGATGGAACAACGTTGATTTCGAACAAATTTTCCACAGCTGGATGTTATTGTTCTCCTGAATTCATGGCAAGTAATACCTTTAGCAGGGGAAATGTGGGATCCATTATTGATGTCACATTTGTCAGCAGTTCGTTGGCGCCGTTTATTGAGTGGCACGAGCTTTATACTCAAAGCAATCTCCAAGCAATTTTGTACTTCGTAGCAAGCAGATCAAATCGACCAGAGTTCCAATCACGCACCATTAGATGGTCTACAAAGAGATTTAACGAGGCACTCTTCAAGGAAGTCCTGCTTGAAAGTTATACAATTGAAGGTACTGCGGAACATAGGTCAACACAAGCAAGGTAATTGATGACGGCCTGTGACGCGTCTATGCCCCGAAAGAAGTCACCAAGTCAATGAAGTGAGAACTACTGGTGGAGGAAATTGCGGAGCTCAACCGCAATTGTTTGAAAGCGCGACGTATTTGTCAGGGGGTGACTCAAAGAAGCGCTCATGATATCCTACTAGAGTATGCTGACCAGACATACAGCATTTTGCTGTACAGTACAGCATTTCGACCTGCTGTACAGCATTGGGAAATGTACAGCAAAGTGTACAGCATTCGCCATGCCACACAATTACTCACTACCGTATATAATAAGCTCTTCAGTGAGCCTGTGATCAGTCTAGTCTGCTTCTAAGGTGCAAAATTTGACTTCTGTACCCTGTACGAAATCGTTCATTCTCGGGAACCCTTCTCGATCTTTCTAGAATCCGGAAAACGTGTAGAGCTACTTGGCGCTCACATTTGCTCCAAATGTGCGGTCCTACCTATCAAATCACAATTTTGAATTTTCTAATCAAAAATTGTCCATAACTTGAAAATTCCTGAGCGAAATTTTAAAATTTGGCAGACTTCAAGACCACCACTGTTGATATTTGGTGAACATTTTAAGGCTCCAGCTTCCAAGGTTCAAAAGTTCCGATTTTAATTTATTTTTCCTATCAAAAAATATGTGTAATAAGCCACTATACTCCATCTGATTACCCTATCAACCTCTATAGGTCAGGGGTTTTAAGAAGTTTTTTTCCACCATATGTCCTTCGAATCATGTAAAAATGGCGTCAGAGCCCATGTAACCATGAAAAACTGCATACTTTCCTCCTGAAATATCGCAACCGCAGGAAAAGCAACCCTGCCACCGCTTTGAAGGTTCTCCTCAGATTATACTCCATAGCTTCCCTGTTGTAGCTTTTTGTGTTAAAACATTCGTTTCTGATTCAAATTCTGATGATATTTCGTCAAGGAGAACCAGTGGCGTTGATAGCTTTGCAAAGGGGGAGTGGATCAGTGGTCAGGATATTCTTTTTTCAGCACAGAGAAAAAGTATTAAATTGAGAAGTTCTAAATAATAGGGTTTGGCCCATTGTACGTTGAATTACTGCAATAAAGATAAATAAAATAAAATCGAAGTTATACTAGGGACTCCTGAATAATACGTGGGAGCTTGATCTCGTCAGGTAACAAAGCATCTTAGGAAGAACTGAGAAGTGTATAGCATCGCCTAAAATTATAAGTATGCAGAATACGCTTTAAGCTTTGTTCGATACTGGAAGGTTGTGGATGAACTTAAAATTGAAGGTTCATCTGCAATACCAAATGTTAAGAATCGTTCCCGCACTGGAGTTGGATGAGGTAAAAATAGGCCTCAATGAGTGGTTTGTCTGCAGCTTACAATAATGCTCTGCAGAACGAGGAAGCAGGACTTAAAAACGGTGAGACGGCCCTTGTGAAGTAATACCGAAAGATGGTCCGGCGAATGAGTGATCGAGATGGTTGTGATTTTATTCGAGAAAAATCTTGCATAACTGTATACCTGGTAGCACGATGCAGTATTCAGTATTTAAACATTTTAGTACAACATGAATGTGCGCCGTAATGTCGCTTAATGAGAATCCTATTGCATCACTAGATTATCTCACAATACAGATTTTCCGTAAGTATGTGTACAGCATTGCGTCTTCTGGGGTCTGGTCAGCTTGTAACTAGAGTCTTAGAAAATCGCTCGCAGATTACTGAAGCTCGCTATAAAAAAAAAAAAAACAAAAAAAACAAACGGAACTGTTGGAGAAAACTCTGCGATGACGCGGACATAAACCCGGGGGGGGGGGGGGGAATGGGGTATAGGGTGGTGATGATGAAAATAGGGCAAAAAGCCCACCAACTAAAGTGCCAGACGCTGCTCCAAAATAATGTCTCAGTTCTGTTCGCTCAGCATGAACTGTTGCCTGTAGGGCAAGGTTCGTAAGAACAAATGATCCACATTCTTGCTATATCAGATGATGAACTTTGGTAAGCTGCTTAAAAATGAGAAGAGGGCGCAACTCCACGACCAGATGGGATCCCTAATAAAGCACTGAAGGTTGCAATTCATACCATTTGGTCGACGTTTTCGAAACTTGTTTGGTCGACGTGGAAACGCTAAAAGTTGGTGCTCCTTCCCAAACCGAATAAACCATCTGGAGAGCCAAGCTCATATCGGCCAATCTGCCTGATTGACAACTTGGGAAAACTGTGAGAGAATATTTTTTTAACAGACTGTTATCGGTAGTGGAAGAAAAAGGGAGCTTGTCAGACCAACAGTTCGGTTTTAGACGAGCGCGGTCTACGGTGGATGCAATTGAGTTGGTTACCAATTTGGCAAAGGAATCACTTCGAAATGGCGAATGCTGTTCTGTAGTGAAGCTCGATGTCAAGAACGCTTTTAATTCTGCAAACTGGGCCTCCATTCACACCGCTTTGCAAAGAATGGATTTTAATCGGGAGCTACCTCTCAAATCGTGTCCTCCAATACGATACCAGCAATGGACCCACGGAGTATAGGGTTACAGGGTTTCACAGGGGCCAGTTCTGAATTCTGGAACTTCCCATGCCGAGAGGAGTGACTGCGGTAGGCTTTGCCGACGAAATTGCAGTTGTGGTTGTAACAAAGAAACTAGAGTGCGTCGAAGTTTACGCTAACGAGGCGATTACAACTATAAGGCTATTAACGGTTGGCGTAGAACTTGCTGTGCAAAAAAACGGAGGCAGTTCTTATCAGTAAGTGCAGAAAAAGCAAGCAATATCATAACCTCAAAAAAGTCATTAGGTATTTGGGGGCTATGATTGATTCGAGTCTGAACTATGGACAGTATCTGAAGTATGTGTGCGAAAAGGTGGCGGTCGCCACCGTGTCACTAGCAAGGATTATCCCGAATATAGGAGATAAAGCAGGAGATTGTTGTTGACAAAGGTTGTTACATCCATACTATTGTATGCCTCACCGGTTTGGGCAACACAAACAAACAGATTGTACTGTAGTCGATGTAACGAGACGCCTGTGAATTTTAAAACTCGCAAAAACTTGGAAAGACAGAAAAGCATGAGACAGTGGCAAGAGCGATGGCATGAAGTTGTAACCGGTAGATGGACTCATTCTCTCATCCCTGATATTGGAAAATGCGTTAAACGCAAACACAAGCAAACCATCTACAGGTATACCGTCAGGGGACCACCAAGCCTTTCGGCCTTTATCTCCCGGTCCCGCTAAATGTTTGGACCTTCGGCTTTTAAACGCAAACACAGTGAGTTGAACGACTTTTTAACTCAATTCCTAACGGGTCACGGTGGATATCGGCAATACTTGCACCGTTTCAAGCTGGACGACTCGCCAGAGTGCCGTAGCTGCAAGGGAGTCCTAGAAGCCGCAAGACACGTATTTTTTGACTACCCTAGATTTGCCGTGCGGCGCAAGCAACTGAATATGGATTTGGGAGAAACGTTAAGCCCAGGTATTGAACACAGTCCCGCGGTGAACAAAGGCAAAGGAGGTGGTCTGGTTTTAGCCGGTTGAAATCCGCCATAACTGCATTAGCAGAATCTATGAAAATTTCCCCACCGCGTGAAAAAAAACATGTAGGCAAACTCGAAACGCAATTACCAGAGAGGAAAGCCAAAATAGTTCTCAGCCACATATGGAGTACTCTAAGTTGGATAACTGCCGTAGGATTTGGTAAGCGCACCTTACCAAAATGAAAATCGTAGAGGATGATGTATACAGATTATGTCTGGAAGAGGCTGAGACGGCAGCACACATTGTGTGAGTGTCCAGCACTAGGTAGCATGAAGCTGAGGATCCTAAGCAAATCCGCAATAGGTGTTGAATCTATGAGTGAATTTAGCTTTAAAGATATGCTACATATCACACGAGCCACAGTAATGAAGAAAGAGACCGATAGTTATCAGTCGACTTGTGGAAATATAAGAGGGACGAAAAGGGACCCAAATAGTAGTGGTCTGTTTCGATACATCCCCGATCTGTTTTCGATAAGAAGCGGCCAGGACGGCCGACAGACGTGGTTATCGAGGAAGTCGTACAAAAGGTCCAAGAAATTCTCGTTGATCGCAGAACGTAATTGCGCGAAGTAGCAGAGACCGTAGGCGTATCGTACGGAACAGTAATTAATATGTTGCACAACAAGTTAAGCATGACTAAGGTGTCAGCCCGATGGGTGCCGCGATTACCTACGGAGAACAACAAACGGATACGGCTGTCAAGGTCGAAGCAGTGTTTGGACCTCTTTAACCGAAATTTGGAGAAGTTTTCGAGTCGAGTCGTCACTGTTGATGCATCCTGGATCGACCATTATTATACCCAGAGAAAAAGCAACAGTCAAAACAATGGAGATTGCACGCGATCTATCTGCTCCGAAGAAGGCAAAGACACTTCCATCGGCCGGAAAAATTATTGGCACGAGTTTTTGGGACTCCAAGGGAATAATCTTCTTCTTCTTCTTTATGGCACGTTAGCCCGACGTCGGACCTTGGCCGCCTGGATTGAAAACCTCCAATTGTCGCGGTCACGCGACCTTGTCCTCCAATTCCGAAAGCCTATCATCTGGTGGGCGTCCTCACATACAGAATGCTCTCATCAGGCTCTCGGTCGTCCACGCAATCTGGCTCCGTCCACTCGTTGCGCGTTCATCACCTTTTTGGGCATGCGATCGTCGTTCATCCTTTGTACATGACCCGCCCATTGCCAAGGGAATAATCCTCACTGATTTTTTGCAAAAAGGAAGAACAATCACGCGGCAGTCCTATAGTGAATTATTGGACCAATTTGATACGTAATCGAAGGAGACACGGCCCCATTTGGCTATGTTAAAAATGTTGTTTCATTACGATAACGCACCAGCACATTCATTTACAATTGTCGCGGCGAAATAGCATGAGCTACGAATTACTGCCGCACACACCGTACTCGACCGACTTGGCTTCCTCCGACTTTTTTCTATTCCTCAATATGAAAACGTGACTCGAGTGAAAAAAGTTCAGCTCTAACGAAGAGGACGATAGACGAGACAGAAGCGTATTATGAAGAGTTTGATAAATCTTATTTTTTGGAGAGGTTAAAGAAATGGCAAAAAAGTTGGGAACAGTGTATTGTACTGAAAAGATTTTTTTTCGAAAAATTTACCTCTTTCATTCCTAAAACGGGTATTTATTGATCAATCCTGGAACTTCTTTTGTAGGAGTCGAACGAATTTCTGACGAAGCTTGATATATGTGTGGCCAAATGTTCGCTAGGAACTTACTGGCATGAAATTTCAATATAGCCTAGCTATCGCACGCAACTTGCGTTATGCTTAGCAAGGTGCGTGAATAGATTCGAGTAAAACACCATCTTCAAAATGGCACCCTCGCACGATCGAGCGACCTCGACACTTCCACTTGATATAACTTGTGGTTGTACCGGATTAGTGACTCCTCTCAGGAACTGTGGATTGTGTAAGAGCAGGGCCGCATAACCCTCAATGGCGCCCCTGGGGGGGGGGGTGCAATAACGTCAAGCGAATTAATGTCAATTGACGTTATTTCGTCGGAAAAAGGAAATAATGGCAATTGACATTAATTCCTTTTGCCAAAGGGAAATAAAATCAGTTGATATTAATTCGCTTGAAAAAAGCAATGTATTAAATATATTTTGTTAGCACATCACGAAATTAAGCTTTTATTGTATAAGTTCTGAAATTTCCGAATAAAATTTTCGCTTTAGTTGATATGATTCCTGGGTTCATGTAAACTAAAGTGGAAATCTGCTTGAAGGAACCGAACCGAAACAATGTACTTGTCTTCATTGGACTTCTTAGGTTCCTATGGATTTCCGCTTTACATCAGCGGAAATCTATTAGATCTCTGTTTTACTTCGATGTGAGTGTTGTTTCGCCTCGAAAGCTCGAAGAAAAGCATCGATTCCGACAAAACAACAACATTGAATGACATTTTCTTCCAATAACACTTAAATATCTCTGTTTTACTTTGATAATGAGCCCTGAAAGACAAAACAAGGTATGTACTTGTCCGTATTGGACTTCTTCGGGTCGTATTAAGTAAAGCGGAAATCTAATGGAAACAATGCGAAAGTAAAACATTTTGAAGCGCATCTACTTACATGACCAAGGAGCAATATGGAGGATGAGCAATTGTTGATACCCGCAGGATGGTATCATTCAAACCCAACTGATTTACAAGCCAATATCAAGAATTGACTTTATTTCGCTTTAGTAGTTGACAGTACTTCGTTTTCAAAAACGAATTAATGTCAATTGACGTTATTTCGCATTTGGGTGGGAAATAGTGTCAATTGACATTAATTCGCTTGACGTTATTACACCCCCCCGCCCCTGGGCAGTAGTCATATTGCCGCCCTTCGTCACAAGTTAAGCCTGGAAGTAGACCAGTCGTATTCACATGGAAAAGAGGTTATGTGTAATGTTAAAATTGGTTTGTTCTCGCTTGGTTTAGATGGGAATTACGGTGGCTACAATCAAAACATGGTCTGAATCTTATAACACAAACACAACTATCAACCGACTCTTGAATCCAAGTTTCGATAGATGTCGGGAGGGTGTTCAACCTATGCACCTACCGTCAAGGATTATTCAACGGCCTTCTTCTTCTTTTAGCGTTGATCCAACGGCCTCGAATAGATCAGTCGGATTGATTTTCTGAGATCAATCAGCGTCCCTCTAGCGGTATGAGGTAACAGTTTTTCTTACTAAGTGTTAAGGCTTGGAGTTTACATACTGCTAGATGCGAGGCCCCTCTACTACCTCTGTCGTTTTATGGGTCCCATCACCCGGTTGTAGCGCAGCCCACACGATACTCCCTTCTTGGGGGGCCTACATGATGTGTCCAAGTCCAAGTTTCTACTTCTTCTTCCTTGCCTCGTTCTTTATATCGCTCCATGATTTCGCGTTGCTCGACCTGCGGTGTAGGCACAAGTCCAAGTTTCTACAGGGTCGCGTAAAATTATTATTCATCCAATTTTGTAACCTTTAAAAATTTTCTGTGGTGGCCGCCAATGTTGATTTCCGGTTAAAAATTGTTCGCAGTCCTGTCGAATATTCTCCTCCCGGTCTGTGATTTTCTGAGGCTTGTTGGCATAAACCCGCGAAGAAGCTTCAAGAAAGAAGTCTGTTAAGGTTAAATCTGTGGATGCCAAATCGTCAACCGGCCTTTGAAATATATTACTTACCGCGAAGGATGAATGAGAAAAAAACAATCAGTTTACGCGATCTCCAAAATTCACTGTTAAAATGGGTCTAGGAATTTTGCCAGGACCAAAGTGGCTACCTAAATCCTAATGTTAAGTATTTAATACTTGGATGCGAATTCGGTGGCCAGACATAATTCCAACTTTAGAAATCTTTGGATTCGTCAGTCATATTGAAAAATTTGGCAATTAAGGGTTAATCGATAAATTGTCAGTTTAAAAAAATAAGAAAGTTTGGAAGGCAGCCAAATATAAAACGTCTCCTAGTGCAAATATGTAAGTTTTCACTGATCAAAGTTACAGCCTTCGCAGAGTTTATTCTTAAACCAGTACAAAATATTTTAAATCAAGGGAAAAGTTGAAGTTTTCGGAAAAATACCGCCCAGCAAAATTTGCCGCCCCGGGCACTAGCCCAGGTTGCCATCGTTTTATACATGCGGATCTTCGGTTTTGTGCACCTCTATACATTTTACAAAAATCCTTGCTCGTCTTCATATCTCCTGATAATAATCGAATATTTCCGAAAATTTTACTTCCCTTCGAAAAAGCTAACTTAATTGGACAATTACATTACCTTCTATCACCATCCAAATACAATTTCTCAGCTTCGTCAAAATCACCATAAAATGCGGATATTTCCGATTTCTGCAACTCTTCCGACGGTATTGTTTTCAATCGTTTTATCAACTGAATTCCCGGATAATTTGCACATCTAACAAATGCATTTTCAGCCGTTTCCAAATCCAATTTCTTAAGCGCCGATTCGGCAAGCAATCGCCACAATCTCGGATGTGGATTGTCCTCAATAAATTGTTTCGCTTCCGTTATGCCAACATGGGAGAGTAGCTCTTCAGTATCTCGTAACGATTTCACTCTCAATTGTATTATATGACTTTTTGTGTCTTGTGTTTGTTGTCCACTAATTATATCGTCCAGTAGAACGGCTGTAATTTCCAAATCTTCAAAGTTGCATATGTAGCCTGAACACGAAATTGGCTCTTCAGGATCCGCACCCCGTAACACGTACATTCGGGTTTTCTCCATTAGAGCAAGTAGTTGTGGATTGTCTTTGGCCCATGTTATAGCCCAAACGTCTTTTCGCTCTACACGACCTACGGGGATTTTGCTTTCGTTGTTTTCTTCCAGGTTTAAGGTGGTCATCGTGCCATTGCAGTCTATGATAGCGGCACGTCTATTGGAAAAATATGTCTAGTGTTAGTAAATTTTTAACTTACGTAAATTGAAGAAAATCTTACGTGGAATTACAGTTGATGGCAATCTTATATGGGCGGCTTCCCAACGAATGTCTCGTCCTCAGCGTGATGGGAGAAACATTGTATTCGTTAATAGCTCCTGATTCGCGACCAATCAGAAGAAGCTTTTCAGAAATCGCAACGCAACAAATGGGATCAGTTGAAGGGTTTGTGTTGATCGGTGGCTCGTACCGACCTCTATCGAGATCGTTCAAGACTTCAGTCACTCCCGACGGCGTGTCGTCTATATGAAATCTTTTATCTTTTCTAGCCTTGACGCCGTGCAGACTGGATGCGCCCTGATTATGAAAACACTTTATCACTGTGATCGTCTTGAGTCAAAAAAAAAGTAACTTACCTTAGGAGTGTGATAGTGCCAAAGCAAGAAATGGTCCTTGGATGCAATAGCAACATATGTGGCGTTCATAGCAATGTAAAGTGGTTTCAGGTCAGTGTATTTTGCTGAAACGATTGACTTGTTTTGATTACTTACTCCCAGTCTAAGCAAAAAACACACTTACAATCCACCGTCGTTCCAATAGAATTGCAAACCAATAGCTGATATTTTTTGTCTTTGAAATTTCGTTCAACCACCAAATTCATGTCCTTGCCATTGATACTTGCACATTCTACGGCCACTACGCAATGATCGTTGCCAGAAGCCAGGCCTAGAGGTTGTTCAACTTCCTTTAGAAAATTCTGCAAAACAACAAACATTTCTAATGCATTCGGAAGAAAACAGTTTTTAGCCGAAAACTAACCTGATTCGATCCAATATTCCAAAATGTTATAAAGTGTGAATTAATATCGCGATTTGTATTCAAAAATGCCACAGTCTTATCAAAATAGCACCACATATAGTCGGGCCGGATATTGGCAAAGTATATGAAGGAATCCACGGCCAATGCTATACGCAATGATGATCCTTCCCACGCCAAAGCTGTAACTTCACGGCCCGGTATTCGCAGAGTTCGCAAATGAACTCCATGCGGCGAGTAGAACATAACTTGATTACTATCCTTAATACTCAATTCTGATTTGATACCGCACACGGCCAGAACGCTTCCATCGTGATTCCATTTAGCGTCGATCGCTTGAATGTCACAGTCCACGATAATTGGATCTTGAAAACAGAAAAAAAATCGTAAATCAGAATGGAGTACAAAGCAGATCAACGATCGGAAAGTACCATCATCATTTTCATTGAGCATCAATTGCATTTTTCCATTATGATAGCAAATTGCCAGGACCGGTTGATTGAATTGAACTTTGCCATGAAACCAAGCCAAACCGACCACCCCGATGCTGCGATTCGGGCTGATGTTGTTGCATTGTATATTGATTTTCATCTGGAAAAGGATATTTTGTTTTTAGAAAAAGTACAGGAAACTGCAAAGTCTTCAAAAACATACAACAAATGTTCCTTGATTATCGTACACATGACATTCCCCGCTGGCCAAACTAAAGAGCAACAAACGACTGTCAGGACTCCATTGAACACCGGTCAAGTGAGTGTTTTTCAATTCCTTTCCCCATATGCGATTTCCATCGACAGAGCCTGTAAGAGTTATGATTAGCTTAATTTTTGGAAATGTTAGAAGAGTGTTGACAACCTACCGACAATTATTGCACCATCTTCATACACGATGCAAATTTTTTGTCCTTCTGCGGTCCACGACATTCCCTTGACGGTGGATTTTTTACGATCGTTAGTCATTTCTTCGTACCACGATCCTTTGTAGAGCATCCAAACCATTATGACGCCATCTTTGTCGGACGATGTAAGTTTCTGTTGCGACTCGTTCCATGTTACCACTTGAATGGCCGCCTTGTGACCCTCAAGTGTTTGATTCATAGACAGATTGCTAACTGCAGCCATGCCACCTTTGTTTGCAGCGCCACTCGATGATGCTAGGAAAGATGTATTTTGTTTAGTATAATTAGGATCATAATTAGGTGTGGGTACATTTGGGGGACCAAGGGCAAACGGAATCATATAAAAAAATTGACTAAAATAAATTGGGGGATGTAAAAGATGGTCCGGGTCGCATTTTTTTTTTTTTTTTTTTTTGCCTCACTGAAACTTTTGAAACATTTTGCTACACGGGCCGGGGTTCACTCGGTTATTATGCAAACGCCCAAGTGTTGCCAAAACGCCTCCTTGGCAATAGCCTCGAAGGTCTCGCATGCATGAAGGTTGTGTCTGGCTATGTATATGTATGGATTCGATTTATGTGTTTTCGTCTTATTGGAAGCATTTCATTTCGGCGCGACTGCTCTCAATTTTTCTTATACGAGCCGGTGTTGAAACAAACCCTGGCCCAGTAAGAGTATGGATTTGTAGTGTCTGCAAACATATCGGTGCGAATGCCAATAGAATGCAGTTTTGCTGTTCGGAGTTGGTCCATGTTAGGTGCTCAGGCTTGAGAATGACCCTTCCTTCTACATTGAATGATAATACGTTGAAGCGGTATGTAGGTTTACTGGGCGGCCTCGGGCAATACCATGCCCTTCCTCACCACAATTGGCCCCTACTCTCCTCAACAATGTGCTCTTGAATACTAGACCAAGTTGGACTACTACCCTTCCCCAACAATTTTTACACCGGTGTCCATATTGCAGTTCAACTGCAATGGCATTCTGGGTAAAATATCTTAAATTAAACACTTCTTGAGTAAGTACAGAATTCTGATTGCTGCCATCCAAGAGACGAAGCTCCACGTGAACTTGCCCCTTAACGTCGAAGGTCAATAAGGTATATAATACTACGGAAGGACAGAGAAGGTGCTACGAATGATTCTCACCCTGGAGGTGAACTATAACACAAGCTCTACAGATATAACAATTGCTAGTGCCAGCCTAATTAGCGAAACTTCTTGACCGACACGTACTGATTTCCCCTTTCCCTTCGATCAACTCCCAATCATTGTCAGAGTTGACAAACCAGCTGACCTGACCAAGTCAGAGAAGCGAACGCTTGTCAATCACACAAAAGTCGATTGGGAAGATTTCAAAACATTTACTTCGGTGAAGTTCATGGAGCTACCTCATCCCACCAATGTGCATAAGACCGAACGGACTATCAGGAACGCCATTGCCAAAGCAGCGGCACGTTTCATTCCTGAAGGACGTATCCCAAAGGTTCGACCAAACTTTCCCACGAGTGCCGCAAGGTAAGCCGATGAACGTGATAATATCATGACCCAAGAATTCAGGAATTTAACATCGAAAAGAGACCGAGTTATAATCGTGCGAATAGCACGATGAGTGTATACCCTATACCCATGTGCAGACCTAGAAGGCACACAAAACCCAAAATATTCAATTTCATATTTTTTATAGGGGAGGGAGGGGTAGATGGGTCGGACCTGGCAGATCTTTATTATCTTATCAAGGCATCCAACGGCTACCATTTGATTCTAATTTGAAGTTTTTCGCGACATTCTAACAAAAGATATGGCTGAATATAACTTTGTAGGGGAGGTAGGGGTAGGGGTAGTCGGACCTACTCCACTTTCCATCAACTCAAAGTATATATCAGAATAAGACATTGATCAAAATTTCAAGCCGAATTCAAATATCAAGGAGGGGTAGTTTGTATGGGAGGTAGGGAAACCCGTGGTCCGATTTGGCCCATTTTCAATACCGTCCAAGATTTTAGCGAAACAATCATTTGATCAAAATTTTAAACCACTAGCTTTATTATTTCGGGAGTTATCGTGCTAACAGACAGACATGGCTTATTCGATTCAGGGGCCGACTCTGATCTTTGCCATACCTCCGGTGGCTCCTTTGAGCTGTTACATAATATCGGTGTAACAAAAACAATATACCCTATACCATCTTATGGGTATAGGGTATAATTAGACGACAAGTTAAAGACTATCGGAAAACAAAATGGAATGAGCACCTCAATGATTGTAATGACGGTGCCAGCGTTCTATCCAATTCTGGGAAGGAAACGGCAATCTTGTCAAAATATTTTGCCTTAAATAAACTAGCGATCCTCTTCACTGCGTGCGCCAGTCCAACAAGCAATTTGAACATCCCAAGTCCGATAGGCTCAAGTGCAAAATTGATCGTTTGATAAGGTCAATTATTCGATGCTTCTCGCTAGCCTGTTGAATATGATTGTTCCTGCGCGAGAAATTTGTTGGATTGCCAACTATCTAGCTGGTAGGCATTCCTTCACGGATTTTTGTGGCAAACGTTCCAAGCTGAGGAAATTCAAATTAGGAGTTCCACAGGGTGAGGTACTCTCCCCCACCCTGTTCAACATCTACATGTCCGGTCTTCCAACACCACCGGGAGGAATCGAAGTGATTTCCTATGCGGCGATTACATGGTTCTCGCCATCGCGGAGTTTATGTGCACCACTAGTTATTCGCTACTTAGCGCGATTGCAGGCATTTTTCGAAAGCCGAAACCTCAACATCTCAATCTTCTGTGACATTTCTTACCACCTGGTCGGAGTATTGTCGGTGGGCGGTTGATGTAAGTTGTAACGTGCTGTGCGCGTCCATGTCCAGGGTCAATCGAATTTGATGTGCGGTCCTGAGGAATACCATTTTGCATTTAAATCGTTGCCTTTTTTAGTTCTAAGGAAGATCCTTTTTTTGCATTTAAATTGTTGATCCTAAAGAAGAGCCTTTTTGGTCCTACTGGCAACCATTGTTATTGCATTATTTTGCAGTTGCAATACGTCTCTCCGGGGCGGACCACACCCGTTTGCTACAACAAACGGCCAAGAGTTGCCAAAACGCCTCCCTGGCAAGAGCCTCGAAGGTCTCGATGCAGGAAGGTTGTGTATGTCTGTGTATATGTATGGACTCGTTATATATGTTTTTTCGTCTTATTGGGAGCATCACATCTCGGCGCGGCTGCTCTCAATTCTCCTTTTACGCGCCGGCATTGAAACAAATCCAGGCCCTGTCTTGGTATGGATGTGTAGTGTCTGCAACCGACGTATCGGTTCTAATGCCGGGGTCACTTCAGTGTAGTTGCTGTTCGGAGTGGGTGCATTTTAGATGCTCCGGTTTGAGAAGGATGGGTCATTACATAGAAGGTACATTTGTTGCTCCAGGCTGTAGGAATACTGGGCAACCTCGGGTAATACCAGGCCCCTCCCCTCCGCCAACGCCCCCTACTCCCCCCAATAATGTTGCCTTGAACGTAAGACACAGCTTAACTCCCGCCCCTCCGCCAGCAATTTTTACACCGGTGTCCATATTGCAGTTCAACTGCAATGGCATCCTAGGGAAATTTCCTGAAATCACAAGCTTCTTGAGAAAGTACAGAATCCTGATTGCAGCCATCCAAGAGACGAAACTCCACGCGAATTCACCATTCAACGCTGAAGGTGAATATATCATCATACGCAAGGACAGAGAAGGCGCCACGAATGATTCTCACCCTGGAGGTGGACTTGCCTTCCTAATACACAGGTCCGTACATTACCGTGTATTAGATGTAGTTTCAGACGGTACGGCGGAATTGCAAGCCATCTCAGTTTCATCAGGGAGCACCAATATTGAAATAATAATAATATCTACATACCACCACAATCTAGCTGTACAAACTACCATTTCGATATTGGTCCTCTTCTTAATGGAGAGCACAGGATCATTCTTCGTGACTTCAATGCCCATCATGAACTCTGGCATTCCGCGCTTCACAACGATGCCAGGGGTCAAGCTATCGCCGAATCTCTGGACGCATCAGGTTTCTGTACCCTCAATGAAAACTCTCCAACCCGTGATGCAAACAATTGTATTAGCTCACCAGACATTACAATTGTCAGCGCTAGCCTAATTAGTGAGACCTCCTGGGAAACACTTACTGGTCTTCCCTCTGATCACCTCCCAATCATAGTCAGAATTAACAAACCAGCTGACCTGACCAAGTCAGAGAAGCGAACTTTTGTCAATCACAAAAAAGCTGATTGGGAAGGTTTCAAAACATTCACGTCATCGAAGTTCTTCGCGCTTCCCCCTCCCACCAATATACATAAGGCCGAACGGAACATTAGGAGCGTCATTGCCAAAGCTGCGGCACGGTTCATCCCTGCAGGGCGCATTCCAAAGGTTCGTCCAAACTTCCCAACAAGTGCCGCAAGGTTAGCTGATGAACGTGACAACATTAGGCGCGCTAACCCTGGTGACCCCAGAATTCGGGAGCTCAATATCCAAATACAGCGACAAGTTAAAAACTACAAGAAGGCTAAATGGAACGAGCACCTCAATGACTGTAACCTTAATGAAGGTGCCAGTAAGTTATGGTCCACTATCCGTGCCCTTTCGAACCCCACAAAAGATAAGGGCAATATAGCCATAACCTTCGGCAAAAAAGAAACTAGCAATCCTCTTCAGTGTGCGAGCCAGTTCAATAAACAATTTATTGAACATCCCAAGTCAGATGGCCTCAAGCGCAAAATTAGAAGACGGATTCGCAGCCGAATTGTTGACTCCGTACCAATTTATACTCCGGACCAGGTTAAAACAATCATTGAGAATGCAAAAAATTCTAAGGCCCTTGGACCAGATGGCATTTCAATGGCCATGCTCAAACATCTTGGTCTTCCTGCCATTGAGTATCTCACGGCAGTCTTTAACTTGTCAATGTCTACGCTCGCCATCCCCGACATCTGGAAACAAGGTCGTATAGTCCCATGCCTTAAACCAGGGAAAAGTGCCAAACTAGGAACTTCCTACAGACCGATTACGATCCTGTCACCTGTAGCAAAGACGCTGGAAGCCCTCATCCACCCCACACTCGTTTCACATGCAAAGCTAGATCCCCATCAGCACGGATTCAGACGCATGCATAGTACAACCACCGCTCTGGACGCGATCACTACACGTGTAAGAGACGGACTAAACCACAGTACACCTTGCCATAGAACCATCATGGTGGCGATTGACCTATCAAATGCGTTTGATAAGGTTAATCACTCCATGCTTCTGGCAAACCTCCTCAATATGCATGTTCCGACTCAAGAGATAAGATGGATTGCCAACTATCTAGCTGGTAGGCAATCCTTCACCGAGTTTTGAGGCAGTCGTTCCAAACTTAGAAAGATCAAATTAGGTGTTCCTCAAGGTGGGGTTCTCTCTCCCACCTTGTTTAACATCTACATGGCCGGTCTTCCAACACCTCCGGAAGGCATTGAAGTTATTTCTTATGCCGATGACTGCACTGTACTCGCCACGGGAGCGGATAGGGATGTCATGCGTGAAGATATCAATAGATATTTAGCGCGACTAGAAGCCTTTTTCCATAGCAGAAACCTAACCATCTCAGCGTCCAAATCGTCTGCGACCTTCCTTACCACCTGGTCAGGTGATTGTAAGTGGCCGGTTGGGGTACGTATTGGCAACAAACCAGTTCCTGCTGTTGCAAATCCAAAAATTCTCGGGCTTCACTTTGAGAAAATGATGACTTCAGCTCATCACGCGGAAGCGGTATGTGAAAAGATGCGCAGTAGGAACAAAATTCTTAAAGCACTGGCTGGTAGCACCTGGGGCAAAGATAAAGAGACAATGCTAGCCACTTACAAAGCGGTGGGTCGAGCAGCGGCTGATTTTGCGGCGCCAGTTTGGTCGCAAGGTCTCTGTAACACAAGCTGGAACAAAATCCAAGTCTACCAAAATGCTGCACTACGCACAGCTACAGGATGCCTTCTGATGTCTGCCCAGGACCACCTACATCAGGAGACACATTTGATGCCAATACGTGACCACAATCGACTACTTACAAAACAATATTTAGTAGGTTGTTATCGAGAGGATCATCCTAATCGAAACCTCATGGACAAAATTCCCTCTCCACGCAACATCAAACGTGGCCCTCGTGACCTTGAGAGAGAAGTCCAGGGTTACAAAAGGGATCCTTTCGATGAAGATTCATACCGGGCTGCCATTGCAATGATTTACACTGAGGAAGTGAGTAGGTCTATTGCGAGTTTAGGTACGAACAGAGTCCTCTCAGCGCTCCCACCACCTATTTCGCCTGAGGAGATTAGGCTCCCGAGAGCCACTAGAGTGACTTTAGCCCAACTTCGGTCAGGCTTCTGCTCACGCCTCAATTCGTATCTATCTCGGATAGACCCAAATATACTAAACGTATGCCCTAACTGCGCTGGCACGCCACACGATGTAGCCCATTTGTTTCAATGCCCAGCTGCACCCACAAATCTCACCCCCCTCTCACTATGGGAAAACCCCATTGCAGCTGCCACGTTTTTGTCCCTGGAGATTGCGGACGAAAACGATGACGAACTATAAAACGAGTCCATATAAATACATAGCGGTTCACACCTTTCTGTACCGCTAAAAGAAGAAGAAGAAGCGCCTTTTTTGATGTAAATTGTTGATTCTAAGGCGGACCATTTTGGCATACCACAGCATATACACGAACACATCAGGGGGAACGTCAGGCCCACACACACAGATCGGAAGCATGGACATGGATGCGAGTCCGACTTACATACAGTGATCTGGAGCGCATATATTCGTACGTTTTATGCACACGCACATGCACCATCATTCATACGTTGCCTGGTGCATATTGTACGATGTTGTAAGTGCTTACAAATTTCATACACACAAACATGCATCGGCATCACCGGACAGACCGTTGTTTTTGCTCCTACTGACGCCACGACAACCGTCGTGTGGAACGCACACGCCAGCAGACTGGAGAAATTCACTGTGTTCTATGGAGAAATTGGCCGCAACATTATCGCTTATCACGTGACAACTTCTATTTTGTGGGACGTCGGCTACCTAGTGAGGAGCCGCCATCGCCCGGAGTTCTAGCGGGTCTGTGCATCGTAGGACGGACCCTCCCCATGGGTTGAGAATCGGAATGGTATGGTGAATGGTATTTTTGAGACTAGCCATATCTTACGAGTCTGCACAACCCACCACCCTGCCTGCCTATTTGCGGACCGTTAGCTCCGCTTGAACATTAAGAATTGTTACAAAGTATTGGCAATACTCCTTTTCCTACTATAGCTAACCCTAGGATTCTCGGGCTTCTCCTTGAGAATATGATGACGTCAGCTGACCATGTGAAAATATGTGCAGTAGGAACAACATTCTTAAAGCACTGCCTGGTAGCACCTGGGAAAAAGATAAAGAAACCATGCTGGCCACTTATAAAGCTGTACGTCGAGCAACAACTGATTATGCAGTTTGGTCGCATAGTCTATGTGACACAAATTGGTCTAAAATTGAGGTTTGCCAAAACGCTGATCAACGTACAGCAACAGGTTGCCTCCGGATCCACCTACATCAGGAGACACAATTGATGCTAATACCTGGACATAATCGCCTACTCTCAAAACAGGATCTTGTTGTTTGCTACCGTGAGGATCATCCCAACCACAATCTCATGGACCGAATTCCCCCACCACGACGTTTCAGGCGTGGTTTACGAGACCTAGAGAGAGAAAGGTCGAGGGATACAAGCGGGAACCTTACGATGAAGAGACATACGGGGCCGCCATTACAGCGATTCACACCGAAGAAGTGAGTCGGTCTATTGGTCTATTGTTTAAGTCTTCTCAGCTCGTCCACCATCTATATCACCTGAGGAGATTAGGCACCTGAGATCTACTAGAGTGACATTAGTACAACTTCGGTCAGGCTTCTGTTCACGCCTTAATTCCTACCTTTCTCGTACAGATCCAGACATCCAAAACATCTGATGCAACTGCGCTGGCGCGCCTCATGATGTGGGCCATTTGTTTCAATGCCCAGCTGTGCATACTGATCTTACTCCTATTTTTCTGTGGGGAAACCCCTATCAGAGCAGCTATGTTTTTGTCCCCTGACATCTCGGACGAAAACAATAACGAACCAAAACCCGAATCCACATAGATGCACAGCTGTCTCACGCCTTTCAGCACCGCTAAAAGAGGAAGAAGAAGTTTGTGCGGGATCTACTTGTCATACGAGAATTTGTTATCATAATTTGCGCTCAATTTGAGGTCATGGGGACATTCGGACATTGAAGTTGTTATGCGGCTAGTTACGGACGGTATGGTTGAACGGGCAGACATTGCGGATTGTGAGATTGCAGAGACTTGTTTGCTTTATCCGGAAGGAAAGTTGACGAGGGCTATATTGCCCTATGCGCACAAAGACTCATTCGAAGAATACCTACATTCTAACGTTTATCGACGATCATACGAGGAACCCTGTTGTATATTTGCTCTAAAATGTATTTCGACATGTTTGGTCGTAAGCCGCAGTTCATCAGGTCGGATCGAGGATGAAAATATGTTGGATCCAATGTCAAGAATTTTTCGAAAAGCAATGGTATACAGTCTGAATATTCAGTACTGCATACACATCAGCAAAATAGCGTGGCTGAGCCTAAAAACCGGACTTGGATTGAGATGGCGAGAAGCACGATGATTGACGCCGGATTGCCAAATAGTTTTTGGAGTGAAGTTGTTGTAATGGCCCTACAAAATCGATTGCCAAAGAGAGCAGAGAGAGAGAGCACGACTCCTTTTGAATGATTGTTCAATAGGAAGTCAAACATTTCACATTTCGAAAAAATCAAAAGGACAACATTTTTACTCAAAAGCAACTTGTTGGATGTGGTCAAGTTACGAGTGAGCCTAAGACATTTAATCAAGTTATGAGTTCGATTTATAGGGAGAAATGGCTGGAGGCTTTGGAGGAAGAAGTCGATTCATTACACCACAACGATGTGTGGAAACTTGTAGACTTACCCAGGAACCACAAGGCGATCGGTTTTAAATACGTAAACAAGCTAAAATACAACGCCTTCGGAAATATTCAACGCTTTGAAGCCCGGCTCGTTGCTTCAACGATATTCTCAGAAATTTGGAAAGGATTATGACGAGATATTCGCTCCAGTTGTGACGCCAACTATATTCCGGATGCTATTTTCAATTGCAGTAGTTGAGCATATGCAATTTGTTCATCTCGACGCCAAACCCGCATTTTTTAATGGATCACTCGATAAACCCACATATGCATCAACCGCCTGTTTTCGTGGTGGATGGAAAGGAGGAGTAAGTATGTTCACTTCAGAAGAGCATATACGGACTGAAGCAGTCGGCGAGATCGTGCAATGAAACATTCCACAATGTTTTAATAGCCGGCAAATTTGAACAGAGTATCGCTGCTCCATGTCTTTTTAGAAGAAAATCGTTTGGATTGGTCATACGTGTGAATCGTTATTGCTCCTGCTCCTCCTTTTCTTTTAGTCGCCTTCTACAACACGCCGCGCCGTGAAAAGCGGTGGCACTATTCTTGGCCCATGCCACAGGGCTTCTTCTCCTATTGGGCAAGTTTTTCTAAATTTAGATACCATAACATTTAACCGCCAGATAAAAAAAAAACACATACGAACTACTGGCAGATTCTGCAATGGCCTATTTCTCTATTAACATAATATTGAACCTACCCTGCTCCAGCTGAAGAACTTTGAGCAATCCATCGTCACCACCTACTGTTATGTAGCCATGTTCCCGATTCCATGCAATACAGTTCAATCGCATGTTATTGGGTATTGCAATCTGCAAATAAATATAGAGCATGAGATCACAATTTTACTGTTAAATTATACTTCATATTTTACCTTTTTACTCAGGTACACAAACATTTTGATGTCGGCAGGTCTTTCTTTCAGATTTAAGAAAAAATCAAGATGCTAACAGGTGTACACTTTCATTCACAATTCACCTGCTAGTTGTTACGTTTGTTTTTGTTTACGTTCCCATGACGATTAAACGAAATGGATACGAACGCTGAATTGGTTTGCGTCTTAGGTCTTGATATTCAACATACATATTCAGCAGAACGAGAGAGAATTGCTTGAAATGAAAATCGACCAAATTGTTAATTGGTTAGGTAAGTAAACATTCGAGTAAATTTTTTCAATATTTGTACATTATTCTACTAAAAATCTAAATAAAATCAGACAAAGGATTCGTTTTTTCTCTCGAAATGTTTATTGTGAGCGCTCCGCATTTATTGCGAACTATACACGCACCCAATTTTTCAGTGACAGCTGTCAAGACAATTTGACAGCAGCCATTGTAGGTTATGTGTTACCTCGGAGTTTTGTTTGTTGTCTGCTGAAATTTTTAATGAATAATTATGAAGGTATTCGAAAGTTTAGATCTTAATGCATAGTTTTAGCTAAAATTCATTGTTTTTCCTTTTATGTAGAAAATTAACGAACAAAAACTCCAGGCATTCTCTATAGGCGCAATGGGGAAGCGCCCATTGACGCGAAAGGAACAGGAAGAAATTCGTAAACGGGAAGAAGAGGAGGCGGCTGCTCATGTAAGTAATTTGAAATTTATCCAAAAATTACTAGAATTTCAGTGTCACTTTGATTTTCAGGCATTTAAAGAATTTGTGGAAACATTTCAAGAATCGCCCAGTGCTTCGAGCAAAGTTTGGGTGAAAGCTGGAACCTACGATGCCGGATCACGAAGTAAGTACATATCTTCATACAAAACGAATACGTATGGAAATTGTAAGTGTCAAGACAAAGAAGAGCATAATATTCGTCGTAAATGATTAAAAGGCATTGACGAGCGTAATGGACGTTCGATCGTATTGCGGAGCAAACATCAATTCAGACCACTCTATGGTGAAGGCGACTTATAGTCGAGTCGAGATGCCATCCATCGAAAATTTTCGCAGTTGACAAATTGACGAATGATTTGCCGGTGGTCGCTTGGGTTTCACGACATGCTGCCTCTGCGCGGTGGAACATATCGAATGGCCCTGGTAAAATGCCTACGCGCCTATACCTAGCTAGTTTGTCGATTGATGACCACACGGCCCGAGTCGAATTGCTGACTAGTATGCTGCAGGACTCCCATCCGGATGTGAATAGCAGCGCTATCTAACGCTTTAGGCTGATGGGTAGTCACAGGTCAAACGAGCCTGGGTGAGGCTTAATCTTTAAGGGGGCCGACGGAAGACCACACCTGGTATTGAGAAGTCTTTAGCGAATAGTGTACCTCGGGGATGGGTATGCCCAGGGGACCATGGTCCCCTCACAACATGGTGTTGTACTGGAGGTGACTGGAGGTGTTACCCAAGTCAACCAGCTGGTATTGCGGCCCCGGGGTTGGGTTTCCTTGCCTTCCTAATACGCAGGACCGTAGGCTACCGTGTATTGGATGTAGATTTTACCATCTCAGTGCCATCAGGGAGTACCAGCTGAACTGACCAAGACAGAACGGCGAACGTTTGTCAATCACCCAAAAAAATCGAATAAGCTTAAAAAAAGGATCTGCCGCCGAACTGCCGACATCATAGCTACTTCAACTACGGTTAGTTAAAGTAGCCATTGAGAACGCTGATGGCATTTCGATGAATATGATCTCGGTCTTCCCACCCTGGACTATATCACGTCAGCCTTTAACTTATCTATATCTACGCTTGCCATCCCGGAAATCTGGAAGAATTTTTCCCTCTCTTAAACCTGGAAAAAGCGCAAATCTCGCCAAATTCTATCGACCAATTACGATACGATACTGTCCCCAGTCGCAAATACGTTGGAGGCTCTTATCCAACCCACTTTTGTCACACATGCTCAGCTAGAATCTCACCACCACGGCTTCAGGAAGATGCACAGCACAAGTACATAGTACATAGTTACAAACCGCAACAGAGAAGGACTGAACCAATGCCCAGCAGTGTCCACTGACCTTACACCTATATCTGGAGTATTAAATTCGAGCCGTGAATATGGACAACTACAGCGGAATGCTACTCATCAAGTCGACTCAATTAGTAGCGTACGCCGCCTTCTGCATAACCTCAATCATCATCAATGTGGTATCGATACCTTCGGGGCTCTTGCCAGGGAGGCGTTTTGGCAACTCTTGGCCGTTCGCAGAACAAACGAGTGTGGTCCGCCCCGGAGAGGCTTGAAATTGCCGTGAAGCAATAGTTGCCAGTAGGTCCACTCATCAATATGGCGCGATAGCCCGACGTCGGGCATTGGCCGCCTGAATCGTTGACCTCCAATTGTCGCGGTTACGTGACCTTGTCCCCCAGTTTCGGAAGCCCAGCAGCTGGTTGGTGTCCTCACGTACAGAGTTCTCCCAGCGAGCTCTCGGTCGTCCACGCAACCTCGCTCCGTCAATTCGTTGTGCGTTCATCACCTTCTTTGGCATGCGATTATCGTCCATTCGTTGTACATGCCCGGCCCATTGCAAACGTTGAAGCTTCATGATTTTCCATACTTCCAGCTCATCGTACAATTGATACAACTCGTGGTTGTACCGGATGCGCCATTGATCTTGCTCGCGAACGGCCCCAAAAATTCGCCGAAGGACCTTTCGTTTGAATCAAAGTTTCGGAGGCTTGGGTGAGAGTCCATGTTACGCAGCCATAGCATTGTACGGGTCGGATGATCGTTTTATATGGAGGAGCGGAGCGTCGTGTTCCTGTGCGAATGCTTCGAATTAATAATTGGGAAGACCGAGCAATACGTCTTATTGGCTAGTTGTATCCGTCGCTTAATTTGGTCGGTTTCGTTGGCGTCCTTAGATAAGTTGCAGTTGTCTACATACTCGATATTGAGGTCCCCCACTGTGATGCTTAAATTGACTAGCGTCCTCGTTTTTGATCGCATCATGGCCTTTGTTTTGGTTTCGTTGATATGTAGTCCAACTTCTATTGCGGCGTTATTGAGATTATGCAGAAGGCTTTCTGCATCACCCAATCTTCGAGACATGATGTCGTCGGCGTACGCTACTAATTGAGTCGACTTGATAAGTAGTGTTCCGCTGCTATCCATATTCATGGCTCGAATTACATACTCCAGAGCGAGGGTGAAGAGCGTGGGCGTCAGCCCATCGCCCTGCTTGAGTCCAGTATGAGTTTCAAATAGGTCAGTGAGTCTGTTCTGCACTCTAACCTGCGAGAATGTATTAGTCATCGCCATCCGTATGAGTCGCACTAGCATTGCCGGTATACAAAAAAGCAGCAATATGTTGTACAGTACACTTCGATCGATACTGTCGTATGCCTGCTTGGAGTCGGCAAAGATTTGGTATACGTCGATGTTTTATTCCCAGCACTTCTGGAGTAATAGCTTCACGGTAAAAAGCTGTTCGGTCGTTGAACGACCAGGTCTGTAACCGCCTTGCTATTCGCCAATGATTTGTTCTGCATACGGAATAATTCTCTTTTCCAGAATTTCGATAAAATCTTATAAGTCGTACAAACTAATGATATGCCCCTGTTATTCTCACACTTCAGCTTGTCACTCTTTTTGTGGATTGGACAGATTATGCTTTTGCGCCGATCTTCGGGGATTAGCTTGTCGTTCCATATTATCAGCAGTAGCATATGTGTAACGTTGGTTAGGCAATGCTTCAGCAATGCTGGGATCTCGTCAACGCCCGGCGCTTGATTACGTTGATTGTATGGCGAGACGCACATCCTCTAATATTGGAGGTGGAACAGGAGGGCCTGGTTCAGCTAACTGCTCAAGAGCTTCTTCCGTGGGGAGGTTGATGGTATATTGAGAAACTCCTCAAAATGTGATGCCCATCTTTTGTTTACGTTGTCGCTGATAATGTTATCATCCTTGTCCTGGGTTGATATCCGTTCTTGATATTATTTATAAGTTTGTACGCCTGTCTATTGTTCTTACTGGCTAATCTTTGGTTTATTTGCTGTAACACTCCAAACTCCTTGTTGCCCTCCTCTTTACCACTCGTAAAAATTGTGTTCGAATTGCGGTCGCTAGTCCCGGTTGTGAGCTATTTTGTTTCCTGGATTGCTACTATGCTCAGCTTGCATTGTTCTACCTGATCCCTTAGGGCCCCCAATCTATGCAGGGAACGGACATTCCAGGATCCGAAAGAGTGATTAGGTTGTTCGTTTGCGGGGTCATCGTTGTTTTTTATCCGTCCACTCCGAGGCTTTTATTTCATGTTTCATGACTTAAAGCTTTTTTACTAGGATAAGTTGTCGGCAAATGCCTAAACCATGATAGGGTTTAACCGCTGAAGGAAGGCCATCATGGGATGCCTCAAGATGCTGCTTTGGTGGTTGATTTAAACATTTTCTGTCACCTATCACGTTAAGTAACCTGAGACTTTGGAGATGTTAATACAGCACTCAGGCGCAGCGGTGCTTCTTTCAAATGTCGCATCAAGTGATTCCACTTAGCCGTTAGAGGTTTTACCTGCTACCGTTACCAGGGGGGCGATCGCGTGGAGGACAACATGGAAGAAGTTTTTTGCTCCCCAACTCTTGGCCGTTTGATAAAGTGGGTATGGTACGCCCCGAATAGGCTTGAAATTGCAGTGAAACAATGGTTGCCATTGCCAGTACGAGCAGTGTATGTATTCCTGATCAAGAGCTTCGTTGAATTGCTACCTAGTTGCTCGGCAATCCTACACCGAGTTTCGAGGCAAACGTTCAAACCTTAGGAAACCCTTGAAAATATTTAATTTTTTTTTTTAACACAAGTTTAAAACTGCATGAGCTACTGGACATTACTGAATAAGTGCGATACTCACCTAGTCCATCTCGTCCCTACCATCTGTAAAGAAAAATACAAAACACATAAGTTTGCCATTACAAGCATTAAGAACACGAACACATCCAAAACATGAAAACAAGCAGAAAGCGAATTGACAATGTTGGCCCGGCCAATAAACAGAATAAAAAAGACTGCGAAGGAGAACCACTTTCATCCACGGGTCATCTTGGCACATCTTCTCTCATCGGTCATCGGTGTTTCGCTGATCAGGCTGATACGACTGTTACGGCTGATTTGACTGAAGCGGCTTCTTCACCTGGTTCAATCCTACTTCGCTATCTTCTATATCCAGAAGTAAAGCCTTTCTACCTAAGGCACACAACTTCTGGCGAAACGTATAACGTATTCTGGTAGAAAGCAGAGGGGGAAACCACAACCTCCTAGCTGTCACAGAGGGGGATAAACTCCGGACCGGGGCACCGCGCCTCTACTCACGTCTCAGAGAGGGGAGACACCACAACCTCTTCATACCTCAACTCAACATGGAGAGGGGAGACACCACAACCTCTCCAAAACGTAAACTCTGTGCGAAGAGGGGGAACGCCGCAACCTCTCGAGTTAACCACAAAGAGAAAGGGGAGACACCACAACCTTTCTACAAACACAACGCAGAGAGGGAGAAACCACAACCTCTCAACAGGAGCACACACGGCTCTAAACAATCCACTGAGAGGGGAGACACCACAACCTATCAAAACAACAAACTCAGCGCGGAAAGGTTGTGACCTTTCCAAGTACAAACATCAAAATTCGAAACATTCGAATACCTCTAATTTCCCTACTCTACATACAGAGCAAAGCTTAGTCCACAATCTTCTCACAAAATATACCATACTTAATAATACAATGCAATAACAAACTCAGTGTACTCACCCAATTAATCAGTCGGAAGAAAGTCACTTTTTTTCACTAATTCACTAACAATTTACTATAAAAGGATGTCCCGCACTGACGGACTCCAACAATTACACAATCTGAAAATGTAATGTCGGCATTCATTTTTCTTTTCCTTTGCAAGGCCTACTACGACTATATTTGTAAGGACATTTTCAAACTTCTAAATATTCAATTTTCACAGCCTACTATGAAAAAATTACCATAAGAAAAATACTAAGTATCTTTCAAGTGGAAAAGATGATATCTACCAAATGGCTGCCACCAGCCCCCGTAAGGGGGAAGATAAAGGTTGAAAGGCTTCGGCTAATTCCTATATCTTCTTCAGTTGTGGCATAACTGCGGACCCTTAGCTATGCAGGAGGAGTTTCATAGGAAAAGGACTTCGGCCAATTCCTATGTCTCTCTACGGGGCGTTACTTTCCCGCATTATCCGAGTAACCGCTGCACCTGAGTGCTGCATTAACATCTGCAGCGTCTCAGGTTACTTAACGTGATAGGTGACAGAAAACATTTAAGTCAACCACTAAAGCAGCATCTTCGAGGCATGCCCATGATGGCCTTTACTCAACGATTAAACCCTATCATGGTTTAGCGATGTGCCGACAACTCATCCTAAGAAAAACTTCAAGTCAAGAAACCTGAAACAAAAGCCTCGGATTGGACGGATACAAAACAACGACGACCCCGCAAACGAACAACTGATTATTCTTTCGGATCCTGGAATGTACGCTCCCTGAATAGACCGGGGGCCTTAAGGGCCCTCCTGGATCAGGTAGAACAATACAAGCTGAGCATAGTTGCAATCCAGGAAACTAAATGGCTCAAAAGCGAGATTAACGACCTCAATTCGCACACTATTTTTACGAGTGGTAAAGAGGAGGGCAACAAGGAGTTTGGAGTAGCTTTCATCGTGAATAAGCAGCTCAAGGACCACGTTATCGGCTTCAAACCCATCAACGAGCGGCTATGTGCGATCCGCATTAAGACCCGTTTCGCTAATCTCTGGCTCATTAATGCGCATGCCCCTACAGAAGTAAAAGAAGACGCGATTAAGGACGAGTTCTACAACGACCTAGAAACACTCTTCGACTCACTTCCATCAAACGACGTCAAGCTGCTGCTAGGAGACTTTAACGCCAAAGTCGGAAATGAAAGCTGGCATAGGGGAACTACTGGAGGTCATAGCCTCCACGACGAAAACAACAACAACGGTCAGCGACTTATCGACTTCGCGAGCGGCAGAAACCTGGTAATAAGCTCTACATGCTTCCCTCATCGACGAATCCACAAGCAGACCTGGAAGTCTCCAGATGAATACACCGTGAACCAGATCGACCACGTACTGACCAGCAAGAGATGGGCTTCTAATGTCCTAGATGTTCGATCCTATCGAGGAGCCAACTGCGACACCGATCACTATTTGGTGAAGACGACCTACAGGTGCAGAATCTCTTCGGTGCACCTAACGAGAATCAACCCTGCCAAGATCTTCGAGGTTGACAATTTGATTGATGATGCCACGGCGGCTGCGTATACAACAGCACTAGAGGAAAAACTGTCGCCCATGCTTGATGACATCAACAATTTAGGCATCCATGAGTTCTGGGAGGAGCTCAAAGACAGCATCAAGGGGGTCGCAGAAGAGGTCGTGGGCTATAAAGGCCGGCGCAGACGAGCAGACTGGTTCGACGAAGAATGCAGGGCCTCGATTGAGGCGAAAAATGAAGCCTATCGCCAATACACACAACGCGCATCCCGAGCCAAGAAAGAAAGATATAACGAGCTTCGGCGAGTATCTAATAAGTTAATTAGACGTAAGAAACGCAAACATTTTGACGAGCAGTTACAGCAAATAAACCAAAGATTAGCCAGTAAGAACATTAGACAGGCGTACAAACTTATAAATAATGTTAAGAACGGATATCAACCCAGGACAAGCCTATGTAAGGACAAGGATGGTAACATCATCAGCGACATCGAAAGCGTCAACAAACGATGGGCCTCGCATTTTGAAGAGCTCCTCAATGCACCATCAACATCCCCCGCGGAGCCAGCTCTTGAGCAGTTAGCCGAACCAGGCCCTCCCGTTCTACCCCCAACAGTAGAGGAGGTGAGTCTTGCCATACAGTCGCTTCAAAATAATAAAGCGCCCGGCGGCGCTGACGAGATCCCAGCATAACTGCTGAAGCATGGTGGAACGTGCCTGACCAACGCTGTACATGTGCTACTGCTGAAAATATGGAACGACGAGGTAATCCCCGAAGATTGGCGCCGAAGCATAATCTGCCCAATCCACAAAAAGGTTGACAAGCTGTGTGTGAGAATTACAGGGGCATATCATTAGTTTGTACGGCCTATAAGATATTATCTAAAATTCTTGAAAAGAGAATTAATCCGTACGCAGAACGAATCATTGGCGAGTATCAAGGCGGCTTCAGACCTGGTCGATCAACGACCGATCAGCTTTTCACAGTGAAGCTACTACTCCAAAAGTGCTGGGAATATAACATCGACGTATACCAAATCTTTGTCGACTTCAAGCAGGCATACGACAGTATCGATCGAAGTGTACTGTACAACATTATGCTGAATTTTGGTATACCGGCAAAGTTAGTGCGACTCACAAGGATGACGATGACTAATACCGTCTCGCAGGTCAGAGTGCAGAATCGACTCACTGACCTATTTGAAACTCGTACTGGCCTCAAGCAGGGCGACGGGCTGGCGCCGACGGTCTTCAACCTTGCTTTGGAGTATGTAATTCGAGCCATGAATATGGACAGCAGCGGAACGCTACTCATCAAGTCGACTCAATTAGTAGCGTACGCCGACGATATCAACATCATGTCTCGAAGGTTGGGTGATGCAGAAAGCCTTCTGCATAACCTCAATAACGCCGCAAAGGAAGTTGGACTACATATCAACGAAATCAAAACAAAGGCCATGATGCAATCGAAAACAAGGACGCCAGCAAATTCAAGCATCACAGTGGGGGACCTTAATATCGAGTATGTAGACAACTTCAACTATCTGGGTTGTAACTTATCAAAGGACGCCAACGAAACCGACGAAATTAAGCGACGGATACAACTAGCCAATAAGACATATTTCTCGGTCCTCCCTATAATTAATTCGAAACTTGCGCACAGGAACACGAAGCTCCGCGTGTACAAAACGATCATCCGACCCGTGCTATGTTATGGCTGCGAAACATGGACCCTCACCCAAGCCTCCGAAATTTTGCTAGACCGATTCGAACGAAAGGTCCTTCGGCGAATTTTCGGGGCCTTTCGCGAGCGAGACCAATGGCGTATCCGGTACAACCATGAGTTGTATCAATTGTACGATGAGCTGGAAGTATCGAAAATCGTGAAGCTTCAACGTTTGCAATGGGCGGGGCATGTACAACGGATGGACGATAATCGCATGCCAAAGAAAGTGATGAACGCACAACGAATTGACGGAGCGAGGTTGCGTGGACGACCGAGAGCTCGCTGGGAGAACTCCGTAGGTGAAGACGCCCAACAGCTGCTGGGCTTCCGAAACTGGAGGACGAGGTCACGTAACCGTGACAATTGGAGGTCAACGATTCAGGCGGCCAAGGCCCGACGTCGGGCTATCGTGCCACATTGATGATGATGAGTGTTGATACACATTTGTGCCCGTTTTATCGCATTTTCTGCAACACCCACCATGACTTCAAGTTTAAATTTTAGAATGCTGAACTGTACGGTTTCATCTTTTTGATTTCTACGTGTGAATTGCCGTCTCTTTCCCTTTTTCAATTTCTTGGTGGATTTCACTTGTCTATTGCTTGGTCATTTTTGGTCTAAGGGTTCAGCAAACCGCGTCAAACCACATACATATTTGCATCTTCACATGATTCCATTGAAACTGCTAGTTTGGAAATGATAACAGTAAATCAGGCTTCAATTCCTATGTTCTGGGCGCCACTTTTTCTTCGTTTCAGCGTGCTAATGTTCCGTTGTCCACCCTTAGATAGATGAACATGAAACTCCTCCCCACTAGAT
This sequence comes from Microchrysa polita, assembly GCA_949715475.1. Taxonomy (NCBI): domain Eukaryota; kingdom Metazoa; phylum Arthropoda; class Insecta; order Diptera; family Stratiomyidae; genus Microchrysa; species Microchrysa polita. The sequence goes on from OX454419.1 coordinate 68,544,060, forward strand.
TAGTTTACATTTAAAAAAAAATAATTTTCCTATTTCAGAGGAAGATCACCGCGAGAAGGGCAAACTATACAAACCAAGCTCACGGCTGGCCGATGATAAATCGTCAGCTGAGAAGGCTCAGGAATATGCTAAACTTTTGGCATCTGAATCTAAAAAAGATGCGCTCCTCCTCTCCAAAAAGCGAGCACAGGAAAAGAAGAAGAGTAATCTGGAAATATTCAAAGAGGAGTTGAAACAGTAAGTGTTCTCGTTATATTATTACTATGAGGAGAAATTTCCAAATAACATTTTTTCACAGAATCCAGGAAGAACGCGAGGAGCGTCACAAATACAAACAAATGGCTCGAATGCCAGAATATAGCAAATCAGTTGCTCACGATTCGGACAATCCACGCGAATCTGATGTGGGATCATTCGATAACGGTGATCCGAATACAACAAATTTGTATTTGGGTAATTTAAGTCCTAAGGTATGTCAATTAAAAAAAGTGAGTTCCTTCGTTCTGTAGTTTTTCATATAAACAATTTTTTCAAGATATCGGAACAACAACTGATGGAGCTGTTTGGTCGCTATGGTCCACTGGCCAGTATTAAAATCATGTGGCCGCGTTCCGAAGAGGAGAAATCAAGAGGACGTAATTGCGGCTTTGTTGCATACATGAGTCGACGTGACGCTGAACGCGCACTTCGTAGTTTGAACGGTCGCGACATTATGGGCTACGAAATGCGTTTGGGTTGGGGCAAATCGGTTCCCATTCTCAGTCATCCCATTTATGTTCCACCGAGTTTAATGGAAATCACAATGCCGCCACCGGCATCAGGATTGCCATTTAACGCTCAGCCACCTCCCGATGAGGCGCAAATTGTAAGATTGTTTTGATTTTGTGAAGAAAAGTGGTGAATCATTTTGTTGTTTATTCAATAGCTTCCGAAAGGCGATTTTAAGCACTATTGTGAGAATGATCCGGAAAAAAGGGAACTTATGGAGCAGGTTGGTGTTCGTTTGTGTCTTCGTGTCTCTAGGTGATTGACGGCTTGCTGTGTATTTCAGGTTATGAGCAGGTCGGTCGTGAAAGTGGTTGTGCCCACGGAGAAGTCCATACTTGCATTGATCCATCGAATGATTGAGTTCGTAATACGCGAGGGTCCTATGTTTGAGGCGATGGTTATGAGTCGGGAAATCGACAATCCAATGTTCAAGTATTTCAATAAGAATTACTAATTTCAATGAAACAGCCGTGAATGACGTTTTTTTTATCTTTTGGCAGTTTTCTTTTCGATAACGAAAGTCCAGCCCATATCTACTACCGCTGGAAGCTATTTTCTCTCCTCCAAGGTGACACCCCATCCGAATGGAAAGAAAATGAATTTCGAATGTTTTTAGGTAAATCCGTTCAATTTTAATGTACACCTAACGCTAAATCGATTATTTAGGCGGGCCAATATGGAAACCTCCACTTGTGAACTTTTATACACAAGGCATGCCCGAGGAATTGATTGTGGATGAAGGCGCTCCGGAAGTAAACAAAGGAGCATTGTCAACTGCGTAATTATTTAGCCAAATGCATATTTATTCCGTTCTTTACTATAACATTTCTGTCGGTTTTAGCCAACGCGATCGACTAGAGGATCTTATTCGTCATTTGTCGCCGGAACGATCGAAAATTGGCGACGCAATGATTTTTTGCATCGAACATGCCGAGGCGGCCGATGAAATATGTGATTGCATCGCCGAATCATTGGCCAGCAATGAAACACTTGTGGGAAAGAAAATCGCTCGTATATATTTAATTTCCGATATTCTGCACAATTGCACTGTGAAAGTTTCTAATGCCAGTTTCTTCCGGAAAGCGTAAGTTTGAATTTTGGGTATTTTGCCTCAGATTATATCCTGTAAACGTTTCCTTACAGAATGGAGCGTAACTTGCAGAATATATTTCGTGATATACGTAACTATTACATGTCGCTCGATAGTCGTTTAAGAGCCGAAGGATTCAAGGCTCGTGTGCTGAAAGTCATACACACTTGGGAAGAGTGGGCTGTATATTCTAAAGAGTTTCTGTTTAAATTGAAGACAACATTTGTGGGAATTACGGTAGGAAATTGAGTCTTACAAACACGAACGTTTTTATATAAAGCTTCTCCTTTCAGCCCCAAAAAGAAGAGAAGCCAGAACCGGAAAATGCACCGATTTCGGGAGACGAACGCGATGATGAAGATTTGGATGGTATTCCGCTGGATGGCGCTGCATTGATTAAGAGTGCATTGCTGCGTGGAATTCCAGAAGCACAGGCTGTGCTGAAAGACACGCCCACACGGATGCAGGAGACCAGTCAGGATGCCGATTATGACGATGATATCGATGGTGTACCATGTAAGATTAAACATAGCAATACAACACAAAATCGGTAAATAATAATTTTTTTTCCGTCTGAAAATTAGTGGACGATGACATTGACGGGATTCCATTGGAAAAGCTGGAAACATCTCAAAAGCCTGGAGCGTTCATTCCATCAAAGTGGGAAACAGTCGATCCTGAACAGGTATTATCAAATTTTGTTTTTAATTTGCATTGCAAACATGCTGAAAATTATTTTCCAGGTGGAAGCGCAAGCAATTACAACCAGCAAATGGGAAACCTTGGAACCTGTTGCTCCCGAACCTCCGAAATTTTATGATTCAGACGACAGTAACAATAGCGAAAATGTGGATTATCTCAGGTAAATTGAAAATAATAATTTGTCAATTCGAAGAAAAACTGTTCATTATTTTGTAGGGGAACAAATGAGGAAAAACGCAACAAATTGCGTGAAATTGAAATGAAAACAATGGAATATCAAGACGAATTGGAGTCCGGGACCAGAGAAACGAAACCGGGCTGGTCTGTTCCGCAACAAGTTGAACATTATCGCCGCAAACTTCTGAAACGAGTAAGTACAAAATAAAACGTACCATTCCAAAAATAATATTGATTTCTTTTGTACCAATGCTTTTTTTTAGGATAATGTTGAATGTGATTCTCCAAGTGACCGGAGCTCTCGGAAGGAGTCATCCAAACGATCGCCTAGTCCATCAGATTCGTAAGTGTGGTATATTATTCATCTGCCAATCGATGCTAACTGCGGTTTTTTATTTTTCGTTTTCAGATTAAGTTCACGTAAATCGAAACGTTCCCGTCGATCGGCATCTCCCTATTCCAATCGATCAGCAAGTCCGGCTAAGTCGAAACGACGATCCCGATCGCCAGTTTCCAAGCGCAAGGGCTCGCCGTCGCCCACTCGTAGTAGTCGAAGACGTCGATCAAGGAGCTCGTCGGATTCACCAAAACGTTACGCTCGCGATCGGTCGCCAACATCATCAAAGTCATCGAAATATGACACGAGTCCTCGTAGACAAAGGTAATACAGGAAAATTTTGAAATTCGGAAGTAGTTTATTTCATTCGATTTATTTATGGATTTTATTAGGTCTGTGTCGCCAGTGGAGCGATCTCGTCACGGTTCACCATTCCGATTACGTCGCTCACCTGACAGATATGTAAAATCGCCTACCAGACACCGTTCTGAGAAGCATAAACATAAGCATAAGTATTAAGAGTATAGAATAAAAGGCAATTTGGCATTGAATAGATTTTAATACTTACGCTAATGCGTACAACATATTTGTGTATTCGATCCTAAGTAATAAACTAGAAGTGGTAAAATTTTGATTTTATTATTATCCTTCTTAAGCATCACGGCGTTTTTATTTCAGTATCAATCGCTGTACGCAAGCACAGATTTACAGAGGTGAAAAGAAAGTTGCTGCTGGAAAGGAATGTTTTTTTAATAGTGATGGTTGAATTACCTCATAGATCCAACGATATTAAAAAACCATGTCCTACTCTGTTTCGATCCCGGCAATACAACACTTGGAAGTTGTTTTTATCAACTTTTACCACATTAATGTTTTTTTATTTTCTAGAAACTTACTATGCATATTAAGAGAAGTGATAGACAAACACATCTACATGTCCGGCCTTCCCACACCACCTAAAGGAATCGATCGATCGATTTCCTATGCTGACGATTGTACCGTACTCGCTACAGGGAATGATAAGGATGAAATGCGCCTCCAAATTAATCGCTATCTAGGACGATTACAGGTATTTTTCCAAAGCCGAAACCTATCCATCTCTGCGTCCAAATCTTCTGCGACTTTTCTAACCACTTGGTGGGAGGACATCAGATGGGAGATTTATATACGTATTGGCAACAATTCTGTTCCTACTGTCAAAAGCCCCAAAATTCTCGGGCTTCACCTAGAGAACATGATGACGTCTGCGAATCATGCAGCTTCAGTTTGTGAAAAAATGCGCAGTAGGAATAAAATCCTAAAAGCTCTAGCTGGTAGCACCTGGGACAAAGATAAAGAAACCATGCTAGCTACTTATAAAGCGGTGGGTCGAGCGGCCGCTGATTATGCAGCCCCAGTTTGGACACATAGTTTATGTGACACAAACTGGTCCAAAGTTCAGGTCTGCCAAAATGCCGCTCTACGCATCGCGACAGGTTGCCTTCTGATGTCTGCCCAGGATCACTTACATCAGGAGACAAAATTGATGCCAATACGTGACCACAATCTCCTACTCTCAAAACAGTATCTTGTTGGTTGCTATCGTGAGGATCATCCCAATAATCATCTCATGGACCGAATTCCTCCACCACGACATGTCAGGCGTGGTTTACGAGACCTTGAGAGAGAGGTTCAGGGATACAAACGGGACCCTTACGATGAAGTTACATACCGAGCCGCCATCGCAGCGATACACACTGAAGAAGTGAGTCGGTCTATTGCGAGCTTAGGTGCGAATAGAGTCCTCTCAGAGCGCCCACCACCAATTTCGCCTGAGGAGATTAGGCTCCCGAGAGCCACTAGAGTAACACTAGCTCAACTTCGGTCGGGCTTTTGTTCACGCCTCAATTCGTACCTTTCTCGCATAAACCCGGACATCCAAAACATCTGTCCAAACTGCGATGGTACTCCTCATGATGTGGGCCATTTGTTTCAATGCCCCGCTGCGCCCACTGATCTTACCCCTATATCGCTGTGGGAAAACCCTATCGCAGCAGCTATGTTTTTGTCCTTAGACCTCACACACACAAACATTGACGAACCATAAATCGTACCCACATAGATGTACAAAGGTTTCACACCTTTCTACACCGCTAAAAGAAGAAGAAGAGAAGTGATATGAAAATCGCTGTGACTATTGCTCGTGATTTTGAAAATTTTAAGACAGGTATATTTTTATAGTTCTTAAACAATCAACAAAAATGCGTTTTTCTTCCTGAACTTTAGTTGGAAGGGTACGTATTTATATTGCAGTGGAGTGTAATGTACAGGACCGTAATCAGCGGAATTCAAATTCATATATTTACAAATTTATGGCAAAATCAAAACACATGGATCCTGATGGGGCACATTGCATGGTAAGTCATTTTTAATTAGTTTTGATGACAGCCCGTTTTCTATTCTATTTTTCAATCAAATTTCTCTTAATATTCTGCACTTTTTGTAAGATTTAAGCAAATTATGCCAGAATCGAGCGAAGTTAACCCGGATTTTCTGCACTTAGGCATTAAAACTGGTGAAAAGTGACGTAAGATCGGGCGACCATGCGCCAATTTTGTAAAGAATCGTACATACACCTCACCCTGGTAGAAGTTGGAGAATATTACGATAGAAAAAAAACATTGTTTTTGGGTTGAAAAAAGCTACGGAGCTGAAATTTTGCACACGTGCTTATTATTGTTGCAGGCTGTTTGTATGTTTGAATCACCGAAATTGGATCACTGGGTCGTGGGGCTGCCATACAAACCTAGCCCCCCAATTTAAGTTCTTCTAGGAAAAACTTTTTTAATTGTGCACCAATTTCAACCAAATTTCACACAAAATGGTGTGGAAAATCATTCTCGTCTGTCCTTAAAATTTCGCTTTAAATTAAAAAAAAAAAAAAGGCGCGACAGTTCAACATTGGACTAAGGCCGCAGATGACATCCAATTCGCAAGATCTTAACTGCTTTTTTTTATGGTGAGGTGTAGAGATCAAGAGCACGCTTAGCAATGTTATTTATCGCCATAAATGAGTACTCGTTTAACATCTGAGTGAGATCATAGTTCGTCACAAGGGGCTTGCGTTCGAAAAACACCATAAACTGAATTCGTTTACGGTGAGTCTCGAACCCATGACCCTGTGCAAAGAAGATGTCAACTCCTACGTAAATCTTTATGTTGAAAAAATTCCCCCCATACCGAAATCCTGGCTACGCCCATGGAACATTAAACAAAATTAAAGTTAATTAAAAATGCGGACTTTTTCCTTATTAAAGTACCCCATACTGCTTTCAATTATTCTCTTTAAAATCTTTCTAAGCGTTTAGACACCTCAATAAGATTCCTATAATAATCGTGTTCATGATAAATGTGAAGAACCACGGTTATTATTACATATTTTCAAGTGAATACACAGTAGCAAAAATCGGAGCTTTAAATGTCCAAATTAAATGCAAAAATCAGCCATTGAAATTGGTGATGACAGAATCTAGGATGGGTGAAAATGTGTGCCTAGAATAAATTTAAATTGTGAAGCCTTTGTCCAATTCAGCGGCAATGTGACCCGTATGCCTCTTCACGAAGACAATTTCTATAGACTAAATCCTTAATTAGTGAATCGGTTAAGTCATAAATATTCAAATCAAAAAACTTTTCCGAAAGCCAATTATGAATTCTGAATATACAATGGCAGCGCAGACCCATATAGCGGGCGTCATTGCGCCATCCTGAACAATATGGCCGAGGAAACACACTTTATATGGAATGAGGTTGGCGAAAGTTGTTCACAAGGGTAGAAAATTGAAGGATCTCGGCGAAGAGCAATAGCGTACAATTATACAGGATGAAGTTACTCGTACTGAATATTTTATGTGTTTTCTACACCTCTCAGCACTTTCCGCATGTCGGTCCTGAAATTCCGAAAAGTTCGGAATACTGATACTCTCTCTATGGCAAAAGGCCATATTGCTGCTGTCTGATGAAATACACGAATGGAGATGCTGATGCTTCCTCCGCACTGCTGATAGGAGTGGAAAATGAAACGGAGGGTGGTATCCACACAGAAAATGGGACCATTTCGGTTTCCGAATTTCCACTTAAGGAGCGGCACGAACCCGTCATGATACAATGCGAACAATAGCAAACAATGGTTACAATTCTTGCAATTTATAATGAAACGTTCATGAGATTCGTCCTTGAATACATATATACGATTCGTGCTGGTTCATTACTCCGAGTTGGTGACAGCATTCTTCCATATATAGAGTCTTCATCATATAAATGTTTTCATTTAAATTTTCTCTCTTCGTAGGACTTGTCACAATAAAGTAACGTACATAACATCTTCTGCGTCTTCAGTTTACTTAAGCAATAGTCGAAATGCTGTGCTGTCCTTTGTAGCTGAAAGTTTTTATTGGGGTGGAGGGCGGAGATGTTGCGTTGGAAACGTGCATAATTATGCCAGTACTTAGAAGATATGAGATGTAATTTTTTTATGGGACACAATATCTATGGAAAGGGTTACGGGTTATTCATCTGGCTGAAAATACGACGTTAAATTTTCCTAATTAATGGGGTGAATAAATTTTAATTATTTTAATTTATTTGTTATAAAGCTCCTTAGACATAATAATTGGACTTTAATTTTCTTCCTTAGATTATCGGTCCGACTTTTTTCTTTGAATAAGTACCTTAATTTGTCAAATTAAACTGTACATACATATATTTAAGAATCTCCAGAAACAAAAACGATTTAATAAGAGAACAACTCAATATTTTCTGAATTCTTATAGGTTTCTCCAAACTATACGCATCAAGATTTCCTTTAACATAGATCGAAATGTAATTTGAAATACATATTCCTATAAAGTACGTACACGAGTATATTACCTTTTCTTATCTATTTATCTGTCACATTACATACGTCTTCAAGGATTTCCGTGTATATGATTGTGTGGAAACTCTATCAGCTATTTTCAGCCGTTTGTAGGCTCGGAATTCTATTTATCTCTTCATTACTGAATTCAACTCCTTTTTCGCTTTACCGTTCCGAACGACTCGCTGTTATTGCGAGAGCAGCATGTTATCTGACTGTCCCTTTTAACAAACAGCTTACCATCTCCGTGGGAATGAATGTACATACTCGAAAGTGGCTTACGTTAACGTCACTGTAAAGGAGAACTTATGGGAGTATGCGTTGGAATTCGCAAAGAATATTTCTAGGAAGTTCATACTAAACTTACATACGCCTATGTGCGTGCATTCTACCTTTTCATTCAATGTTACAGTAAATGACAACTATTTCCTGAGGAACTAATTTAATTTACAAAATGTATCAATGGCTGCATTCGGCGAGCAAATAATGTAGTTCATGTTCATGTAGATATGTTGAAAAATGTAAAAAGATCGTTTCTGTCGGATGTAGGTATTTCGGATTCTTCGTGCTGCATGAAACGATAATACAACACTTTTTTTGTAAACCAAACATAAACATAAACTCTTCATGTCCGTCAACGCAGCTGATGGCCGAGTGGCTGTGCGTAACAATCCAAACACACCGAATGGAGCACTCCAATGGCTATGCGTCTTTCGTATTCACTTCCCGAAAAAAAAAACAAAATCCTGCCTGTTCATAATCCCGCATTTTACAAAAAATCCCGTTTACATTATCCCGACATAACTAAATCCTGCCCCTTAAAAATCTCGCCATTATAAAATCCCGCCATTACAAAATCCCGTTACATCAAAATCCCGCCCACTTAAAACACCGTCGTTTTAAAATAATCCCGTCAAAATATCAAAAATTATTTTCCTTGTTTAAAAAAAATCGACAGTTATGTCATTCCCAACAAGTAATGCGATACGTTCTCTTAGCATAAATCCGTCGGAATATTTGCTTATTTCTTCGATCAAGATGACATACAGAGGATATTTAAGTCTCGAATACCGAAAGATCAGACCACCGATTCTTCAAATTAATTCACCTGGGCCGAGAGTTAAGTATTCCCATTATTTTCAAGGTAAATATGGAGGCGCATTTTAATATCCCGTCATAGAAGGTAAGTATTCTATCAGGGTTGGGTACTATACCTCGACTAGTTGAATCTCGTTTTTCAATATCTCGACCTACAAATTCCCAACTTAAAACATATCGACTGCATAATAGTCTCGATTAGTGAAAATAATAAATAAATAAATAAATATCGCATTGATAAATCATTGATCTTGATTTTTAAAATATTTATTCAATAAATTATATTTTCAAAGTCGGCGGCCCACTTTTAAAATATAATTTGTTGAGAAAATGACGAGGCTTATAATGTTAGTAGAGACGGATTATTCCGTAAAATATACAGGGAAAAAAGAGAAGAAGAAGACAGGAGAGCTTGGCGGTTTTAACCCATTAGTGCATAGTGTCCCTTTAGAGGGACACCCACTTTTTCCCGTTATATTGTCAGATTTTTTACTTTGCACTGTGTAAATATAGCAATATTAGTACATACACTACAAATTTTACTCCAATAATAGGAGGAAACTTTTTTTCCTTCTATTATAGTAGTAAATTTACACCACGATATGAACGAGAGTATGTAATCTTACGCTTTACGGTGTAAATATTTACTACAAAATTGGTGTAAATCTACAAACGGTAATAAATAAATTTGCACCCATAATAAGTAAACTTACTCTTAGGCTTATGTAAATTTAAATCAGAAATGAGCAAATTTGCACTGGAAAAAATGTAAATTTACACCGGCAAATATGTAAATTAACATCCGGGTTTATTATAATATTCTTCGATGCAGTGGCGCAACCAGGATTTTGTCCTGGAGGGGGCTAAGTTCATCTGCATTACTATATATTTGATGGTGCTGCCGCAAGTTGGGGATGGTACTTTTTTCATAGCATTATACAGTAGTGCCGTTGTATTCACGTTTTTTACGATGTAAAATGTTTCGTAGCGTAATATGTTAAAGCAATAACACTTTGCCAAGTTACCGCAATCAGAGCAAAATTAGTAAATGTCGAAAAATGGGAATTAGTGACAATCCAAAACCGGATCAAAGTTGGGCTAATGGTTGCAGGGAACCTTTTCTTCTCAGGCAAAATAGCAATAAAAGCTCTTAGGGGATTGTATTTTGTAAAGAACCAATTGATTTTGGATGTGAATTGATACGATGGCGACTGGTGATATACCTATATAAGATCGAAGGATGTAACAATTGAATCTAGTTCATTTTTTTTGCAAGCATTCATTTTGAAGATTTTTTTTCTTTTCCAATCGTTGCTTCAGACCAGTGTGTCTTTTTTGCGCAACTTTGTTTCTAAAATTCGGATAAGGATGTTGTAACCTGCACAGGACATCAAGACTGGCGAGGAGCCTATGGTCCAAAACCACGCTTTTCATATTTTTTATAAAATTTGCAAAGGAATTGTATTACTTCATATTTCATTATGCAATATATTTTCTCCCAATTCCAGGGTCTGGGAGGGGCTTTAGCCCCCTTAGCCCCTCCCGTGGTTGCGCCACTGCTTCGATGTATTTCGTCGTTATTCCAACGGCCAAGAGCTGCTACACCCCCTTCGGTTCAAGAGCAAAAAAGAGCTACAACGACAACAATAATATGATGCTCACACGAAAGCACTTCAGCTTCAGACGGAACAGACTAACTGCACACAGAACAAGCCACTTGTGAGCAGTGGCGTATTTAGAAAATTCTCAAAGGGGGGGCACAGAGTACGTGGCTAATTTGTTACATAAAGTTTTGGTGTGGAGATACCCGAGAGCAGCTACATAGGAAAAACATTGGTAAGACTGAGGGATCGTTGATCCTTGATACTTGAATTAAGGCGAAACTCAAGGAGACCTCAAGTTTTCAATAGACTTGAAATATAATATTTCAAGGTAGGTGGGTAGCTACCTTGACTTTAAGTGAGGTTGACTATAGAAAATGTCAAGGTCTCCTTCAGTTTCTCCTTAAATCAAGGATGCATGGACTCGTGAATATAAGTGATTTATATGAAAAAGTATGGAAAATGACATTTATTGTAATTTCGGCATCCTTGACTCAAGGTCTCCTTGAGGTATGTTCATAAATACGGGCCTGAGAGTCCTTTGCATTTCGGGTTTATTACACCAAAAGTTTAGTTTTCCTGACAGATCTTAGAATAACACTCATTAACTGCTTTTGGCTTTTCCTGAACCAAAATACGGAGGGCCTTAAAAAAGTTTGCATAGTGTAGTTCAAAGAAGCCTGAAGCCGAAAAGGAATTTTACGAATATGTACTTAATTGGCTATGGAATTAATGCAATGACCAAAGAGACTGTTTCCATATGACAAAACGGATTCCAGACGGAACACTTTTCTTTGGAAGAGAAAATTCATACATCGTCCGAAATTCTGCCAAATTGCAGATGAAAAGCTGATACAACAAATTTTGGCTGACATTGTGGTCTTGAATTCCATGGCAAGTTTAAGCGAATTTTAATGCAAAATTAGGATTTACTGAAAAAGAGGCCTTTGTATGTTTTGTAAAAAATCTGGTAACAGATTCCTTCAAATCGTAACAAGTGCCGAATAACATTTTACAAGTACTACAATTCAAAATACTACACGGTTGTAAATTTTGGTGTAAACCGGGAGTAAATTTTATAAATAAAATAGTGTAACTCCAATCTATTCCCAAACTTGAATCAAATTTGACCCTTTTCAACTTATAATTTTAGTTTATTCAAAAATTATATTAATTATAACCGCTAGAGAATAAAACTATCCAAATACCCTTTTAATATTATACATAAGATATACATAATAATATTTACACCGTTCGGGATAGAATAAACTGCATTGAATGTTGTTATGACATAAAAGGGTAGAATCAATCCTACTATGTTATCAAATTTACACTATCAACGCAAGAAACCCATTCAACCTAGAAGTCTATTGATTTATTCAGTCTGTCTGGTTTAGTGAACAGCGCGCTTGCCTACAAATCACAGAATTGTGGATTCGACTGGACTCGTATTACAATTTTTATTTTTTCGAGCGGTTTGTATAAATTTGCTTATCAATTTTATACTATTGAAGAGTAAAATTTTTATCAAGAATACTTATAATAACTATATTAATAGTTCAATTATAATTTTGATAAAGTTTTTATATGGAAATGTATGAATATATTTTGTTATAAAAATTACACCGACATTTTCAGCCGTGTAGGAACTCTCCGTGGCATAGAGCCGGAAAGTGATCAATCGATTAATCAAAATGAAGCAACAAAAGTAAGCAGTAAGGTATGATTGTTTGTTATTTCTTATGCTATGTTATGCTTCAAATCTATAGTATGTATCTGCAATACCTTTTAAAACGAGTCCTAGATGGTAAGCTGAAGCAACATGCTTTAACAAATCAATTGCAAAATAGAAATGAGAAGGAATGGTTACGATGATGTTTACTTCGTGAAAATTGAAGCATTGAAGAAAGTACCCCAGGCAGGGCACCACAGACACCGAACCGTAGGAATTCGAAAATGTATGCTAAAAATGCTTTCCCACCAAAATACTTCAATTTTTAGCATTTTAACAGAAAGAGAAGCATCTGGTTTAAACACCTTTACAGCAGCCCAACACGAATTTACGGCCAAATTAAAATACACAAGCCCGATCGAAAAATCAGACCGATTGTTTCAAATATTTATCAATTCAGCGGCTTCCTAGACATCGATATCGCAACAACATCTCCTCAACTGATACCAACACTTCACACATGACGAGACTTTTAATAGCAGTCCTTGTTTCCGAACAGATTCATGTCGAGATTGGCAACGTTTCATGACCACCTCGTTGCCTTGACATAATCATAGCTTGTAATTATTCTCTGAGAGTTCTTGTTCTCGAAACCACGCGTCTATGAAAATAAACTGAACCCGTTCGAAAAACGGAAAGGGTTCATCAACGAGGAGATCTGGCGAATTGAGAAGATGATGTGATGATAATGTTTCGAAAAAGATTTACAAAGTTTAGTAATAGAAACGCTCAAAATAAAAAGGGAACATGTGGTACTGCAATTTTTAGTAAGGCGTGAAAAAAGTTTGATGTGCTCACAGGGGGGGCACGTGCCCCCTGTGCCCCCCCTGTAAATATGCCACTGCTTGTGAGATAGAGGAAAATGCAATAATGCACAAAAGTCTTGTAACACACTCAGTTTTACACAAATATAGGTGTAATTTTTCACACCAAAATCGTAATATTACATGAAAATTTTCTTAAAATTAGAACTTCCAATTGGTAAATATACACTGAAAATGTAAAGTTACATTAAAATAAAGTAATGACACATCTTCACACAAAATGTGGTGTAAAATTATATTATATATTATATAGCAAGTTTTGCAAAGTCCCTTATAAGGGAAAGGGACATTGTGCGCGTAGGTCAGTTGGTGAAATGTTTTAATAGACGTGCAGCTTCGGAAAATTTGCAGAAATTAGAAGCGGTGGACCGTATTTTTGAAGACATAAACATTTCGGCTCCGGGGTGGCAATGAAACAGGGGATCTTGAAAGAGGACTTTTACTGCTGATGTGAGTTGCATTTACAGTCTAGACGATCTAGCGATTGCTTTCGAAATAACCAGATAATGTATTGGTCAAAGACCCCTCAGTGGGGTCTGCGTCCATGTCATGGGATAGAGAAATTTTGTAGCCCATCAAAATGAGCTCCACAGAGAAGGCAGACAAAGCCCTTCCGGCGTTTACCGATGCAGGTTTCCTACTAGTCTAGTGCAGATAGCTCAAAACCCAAACATCAAAAAAAAAAAAAAAGAATTTTTGATGCCAAATTGTGGAATACACTACTCAATACGCAGTTAAAAGTTACACTAATTTGCGCCATGGGTTAAGGGGGGAGGGGGTGGCAAACGGCCGAAATTTTTTTTTTGCAAATATCTGGAAAATTATGAGTCTGACCTTAAAATGTGCTGCAGACAAAATAAACGATAGTACAACGAACAACCGATCCCGCGTAATGCACTTCGAACTATGTGGTGATTCCATATTACCGTAAAGGCAGCTAACAATAAATTTATCCGCAGAGAACTATAATTAGATTTTGAGTTGAGCACTGAATTCAATATATTTCATATACAGTAGTGCGTCGATTATCCGAACGCCGATTATACGAATACTCGATTAACCGAATAGGGAACTCAGCTTCTTTTTTTTTTCTATTTTCTTAAGAAAGACATCGAATAAAAGGAAAAATCAATGGTCCGGCGGTGGCTATTTCTCATATGCATCGCTCAATTGCCTCGAATTTTTTATTTTTTATATTTGTTGAGTTATAGCGTCCCGCCCGCCAAAGAAAAACTGAGAAATTTGAACACGGGTTTTCGGACCTCTGTAGCTCGGACCGAGGTTGGTCTTAGTGTTCAAATTTGATAGAGGTTGTCGCTCCCCCCGTCTTACGAAGTATAGCAAAATTCAAGAAGATACGATGAAAAACGCCGTAGATATATAAGAGTTTGAAAATCGCATTTTTTCAAAAATCTTGTTCTTGTTGTTTATGGACAGGGCTGCAGCCTCGTAGAAAGCGTCTCGGGATTTGCTTTCTTTTGCCATTGAGAGTCTGTCCTGAAGCTGTGTATAGGCTATCATTTGCTCCGATCCGTGCAGTAACAAAAAAGATACAGCGAAAAATGTGAAAAAATGCATAGTTTCTCGCTTAAGTCTTTTTATATGTTTTAAAAATCAATTTTTCAAGGAATTCTCATGAGTTAATTTCAACAAAATTTGGCATGTAGATTTGTTCGTATAATTCCACTCGGTTTGATCCTGTTGTGGTAGGCAAAAAAGGGCACTCTTAGTTATATAGTGACTGAAACAGAGACTGGTCCTGATACCTAATAGCTATCTCTGATTCCTGGTCACTTTATCATTGTAAAAGCAATGTTTGGTAAAGCCGTTTAGTCGCAGGACTGAGCAGGTTTTCGGGACCTTTGACAAAGGATAAAAGGATTTTTGATGTGCATTTATATGTCTTTTCTCTAGGATCTGGTATACATTTTGTAACGTAACTCACGAGCGTAACGTAACGTAACGATCCAAGGACGATAAAGATCAAAAAGCAAAAAGTAGTAGATAGGGTATTTTAAAAGGGAGAGTGATGGAACCTGGGTATGAGGATAGTCTTGGGTCTGTAGTAATGGGAATTGTGTCTTAACCGTTTGGTGTTGATAGACCCAATTGGGAACTTAGAAATATGGATGCAATTTCATTCACATATTGAGTACACAGTGAGGCTTAATGGTTACATTAAAAATTATACTTAAAATTAGGATGAATGTTAGGGTTCGGGATACAGATGGAGTAAAGGTTTAGACTCAAGTTAAAGCTAAGGTTAAAGTCAAAATGAAGTTTAGGGTAACAGATAGGGCTAAAGTTATTGATAGGTCGCAGTTAACGTTATTATTAGGGTTAAATGTAAGGATAGGGTTTGCGTTAAGGTTAAGTTTAACGTTTAGGCTTCGGCCAAGGTTAAGGTCAAAGTTAGGGTTAACATTAAGTTTAATGTGATGGACAAAGATACTAAGGTTTGCGAGGTTACAGGGACTACCAAGGCCATCAGGGTTACCAAGGTTACTAAGGACTTCCAAGATCACCAAAGTTATCAAGTGTAGGGGAGACCGGGGCTGGTTCTAACAGGGGCAGGTATTAACAGGCTGATAGACACCAAACTATCAGACTGAGAGACAAACAAATAATGATTGTCCTGTTTGTACACAATGCTAAACGTGTCGAGACTCGTCAGTTTAGTCTGCGCCATCGAGTTGTGTATGGTGTGCCCATATGAACAGGTAAACGATCTTTTTTGCGTTTTTATTTTCTTGATTTTCAATCTTAATATAAATTTCAAAGATGTCAAACTTTAACTTATATAAAAAGTGTTTATTCAGCTATAGATGCACACTAATTTCTTGCTGCTAAATTACGTACTTATTATAGTGCAATGTGATTTCTGAAAAATTGGGCTTTGGGGTTAGTTTTAACAGAACACACGGGGTAAGTTCTAACATGTTAACACTTACCCAAATCGCGAGTTAAGTTCCTGTGTTAGGATATTAAGGCTAGAGTTCCATTTTTTTAATTACCTGTGATTGTTTTTCAAAGAAGATGTTTATTAATTTTTTTGAGTTTAAGAAAACTGCTATAAAAGCTAAAGCTTTGTTATTTAATTATCTTTAGCATTAAAATATCACTCAGTACTGAATATGATGATACTGATCGTTGTATTTAATTAATATGAGACTGAAAAAAAATAAAACTTGATTTTGTAGATTAACTGGTGTTTAATTATTTGCAAAAAGTTCAAATTCGATGATTATCCTTCCTGTTAAAACTTACCCCAGGGCTGTTAGAACCAACCCCAGGCTGGGGTAAGTTTTAACTTGTGAGTTTCTTAGGAAAAAGCCTTATTATTCAGAATGAAATACGTTTACAATAATTTTAATAATTTCTATTTAAAGTCCTATTAATGACGAATTATATGGCAGAAAGTCATGTCTCTAACGCAAAAGGTTGGGTAGCTAAGAAGTTTTGTTTAAAATTTGTTAGAACCAGCCCCAGTCTCCCCTACTATGGTTACCTTACAAGGCGACCAAGGTTATCAAGAGGACCAAGGTCACTAAGTTAAATAAAGAGACAAAGGTTAGCAAGGAGTTTATTATCCTTCTATATATAAAAATGCTAACTTCGGAAAATGCAATTGCCCAGGGAACTTCATGCACTAATGGGTTAAAAACGTGATAAAAACCGAAAATTCCTGCTAGACAATTTTTCATCACTAAACTTTTCCATCTAAACTTCGATAATTTCGAGTATTTTAACGTGGATTTCCGATTTACAACGTTTTAAAAATTAAAGCGGCGGTTCTTTGAACTAATAACGAAACTAAGCCAGCATCTACTGTACTTCGTTTTACTTATTTTCTGGAAAAATGCATTTGCATTTTTTTTTTCAAAGTCCAATGTGAATATGTGCACGATATGTTTGGGATCTTTTTCGCATAAAAAAATCAATTTTTTTTTTTTAATTTCTCAATTTCTTTTTTGTTTTAATCAGTTTTGAATTTTTTATTAACAATTTTGTTGCACTTTTATTCGATTTTTCGAATTTTTCATTGACTGGAATTGACTTAAATAAAAGTAAAGCTAATGGTGAAAGGACATCCTTTAAATTTAATAAATATTAAAAAAATCAATATATAATACATATATAATTTTTTTTCAATATGTCTAGATTGTCAACTATCAAGTTGTAAAGTTGCAAAGTTGTAGTTTCCAAAAATCGAGATTTTGAAATATTTTTCCAAAGGAAAAGCTCGACTTGGTCTGTCGAGATTTAAAAAGTCGTCTTTTAGTACCCCTCCCATTCTATCAAAAATTGCGCGCGGATATTGATATTTAAGTCGACTTTTAAAATCTCGACAGCCCAAGTCGAGATTTTCATTCATTCAATATCGATTTTTTCAAATCTCGACCTTACAATATTTCGACAGTTGACACTATCGATAAATTATAACCTCAAAAAATCTCGACTGAAAATAAATAGTATTTATTAAATTTAAAGAATGTCCTTTCACCATTATTTTTATTTACGTCAATTCCAGTCAATGAAGAATAACATTAAAACGAATACAAATGCAACAAAATCGTTGATAAAAAATTACCATATGAAGAACCGATGTGATTCTAATATCCAGCACCTGATGTATGTATGTCCTTTTGAAGGTATAACACCGTTATACAGAATATGGCACACGGGAGCCCACAATTTTCTTTGCCATTAAAATACTCAAGACATTTTCGGAATTTAGATGGCAAAGAAAGCGCCTAAATTCCTCAACTATCCTTAAGCGGCAAAAAAGAACTGTGAAGCATGAATTGTAGATTTTTTATCACGTTTTTGAAATCGCTAGGCTCCCGTGTGCCACCCTATATATTTGTCGTTTCAATATTTAACCGTTAATAAAAAACCGATTTATAACCTGGCCATGGTTAAAAAAACAATGCCTCTACTAACTTTTAACAAATTATCATTTTTCAACAAATTATATTTTAAAAGTCGGCCGCCGACTTTGAAAATAGAGAGTTTTAGCTTGCCGTTCGAAATAATACGACATAATTTGACATTCCATATAAAAATTCGCTTGCGTACCGTATACGTAACATTATATCATAATTTTGCATGTCCCAAGTAGGCATGGGTATATTTCCGTATAGTTGATGTTCTCTAAACAGTCGAAATTGTCGGGTCGCGATTTTTAGTTGTCATAACATTAGTTAAAAAATATCGTATAAGTTTTACGTGTTATTCGCGCGGGTGTTTTTGCTTGGAAATTTTGTTTTACGTATACGGTGGTTATTACGTTAGTGTAAAACTCTCTAATGTTTTACGTCGAGAATTTGTTAGTCGATATTTTGAAAAACGAGATTCAACTTGTCGAGGTATAGTACTCAACCCTAATGAAAAGCGGTACATTGAAATTTCGAGATATTAAGTTGGCGGGATTTTGATAAGACGGGATTGTAGGGGAAATTTCTGCTACATTTCGCATATTGACCCATGAGCGGGTGAGTGGGACGTGGGAAGAGAAATTTTTCCCAGTTGCTCATTGCAATATTTGCTCGCCGAATGCAGCCAATGACTTTTTTGCATACACAGTTCTTAGGCAAAATGTGTCTTCTTATGTGCCTGGGCTCTTTGCACAATAAGTTTCACCCTACTCTGAAATATTTTAAGTCTATTCTTGAAAAATTGTGCGGTATCCTACCCGAAGTCATAAAGGTGCCTTAGGGTAAGCCCCAAGAACATAAAACGGATTTCAACAAAGATATATGCCTACTTTTGAAAGAAAATCGTGTACTAACCGTTATACAGATTTGCAAGTAGCAAACAAAAGAGTTGTACACACCTTGGAAAAAGGATTTTAGAGTACATATTGAATATAGAAATCATAGAAAAAGTTCTATACGCTAATATTTTGCACGACGTGATTTCCCGGGAAATTGCAAGAACATGTCCTTATTATTTTTTATACACACATTATCGTAAATCAAGGAGTACCTACGCAATAGAAAATTGTGTAGGTACATTATAAGTATAAGTATGTATGTATGTATGAAGATAAAATTTTTTTTTATTTTTGATGCTATTTATATTAGATATGATTTATTTTTGGTTCCAAATACGCATACAGTAGATATGATTTTTTTTCCTTTTAATTGAAGAAGTGCTTTGATATTATTCCGAAACCCACAATGCAATTAAAGGATTCCCGCGCCACTATAAATAATCTACTCACCAAAACAAACAATATTGTCTTTTATCCGTTGAGCGGTAGGGATTTAGACCGCTTTAATGTAAAATAACTTGAAAGCTACCATAATTATTGGATGCGTAATAGAAAAATCAACAAAAAATCACAAAAATCACAATCAAAAATATCTATAACTTGGCGGTACATACTACAAAAGACACCGCCCTTTTATACGTAACGTACCGCGGCGACCGTATCAGTATCAAATTGGTTGGATGCCATTTCGAAATTGATTGATGTTGGCGTATTTCTTTATGGGGTTTTCCAAAAACGAGTCTTATCAGACCACGACCAATGTAATGTGGCGGTCTTTCAGTAGTTAGAGTGTGTACATGAAGAAATCAAAGCTATTGTTTTTTCAAAATGGTGGCATATTTGTAGAGAGATTTTATTTTATTTCTTTGCAGTATTTACATACTATCGCCGACAAATTGATTGATACAACCAAAACTTTCCGCGGTGGTAAGTGGACCACTCAATGGGTTCGCGGAGAGGACAAAAAAAAAAATTGTGGATTCGTGAATGCGCTAGGGTGTACGGAATCCATGGATTCCCTGAATCCAACGAAACTCCATATAAAAAATGTCAGCTGGGCAAGTGTAATTTTTTATATGGAGTTACGTTGGATTCCGGGAATCCAATGAATTCCGTGTGTGGCCGCCCCTAGGGGGTTCGTGGAAGATTTTAATAATACAAAATATAATTTTCAATACTGAGGTTTTGTTCAAGTAGCAATTTATACTACATTTTCAGTCATTAAGTATCCATACGTCCCATCCCAACTAACAAGCTCTTGAGAGTTTAGCTCTTGTGAAGTGGAATTAGCTCTCATAAGACTCTATAGTAAGGCTCTTACCACTCTTATAATGTAGCTCTAGTAGCAAGATTCAAATAAACTCTCAATAAACAAAAAGTATACCTATATAAATCGAAACGCTAGTTCATAGAATCTAAATCGCGTTGAGTCTGAATAAGGGATGTCCTGTCAGTCTCCAATTTTTTACATAGTATCACTCCATGTTTAATCCAAACGTACTGATAGCCAAGCGGGTATAACTTTGTTCTAGTATCGCGATATAGCTTTGACGTTGCCATCGTCAGATGTTCTCCAACAAATACATTGGAAAATGCTGATTTCTCTAAACCTGCTTCATCTTTGTTTCGCTTAGCTAGTTTGTATCCGTTAAGAATATCGAGTTTTGTTGACGTGCGTACGAACGATGCAATTATGATAGGCTTCTCCGATTTTGGATTCACCACATAGGCTTCGCGTAGGTCATCAGATTTTACTGTAGCAAAATTATTACATATTTTTAAGACTATATTCTCAGTAGTTTCATTGGTGTTTCGGTTGAACCCCTTTATAACAATGTTGGTTTTCCTTGTCTTTCTCTGGAGCAATTCGTTTTCCTTCTGCAAGGCAGTAATTTGCAATTTAAAGCTGTTGTTCTGCTCCCTGACAGCTTCTTATATGAAAGCTGTCAGGGAGCAGAATTGAATGAATTGATTCATCTCCGTTCGAAATATTTCAAATTGGTCGGAAATAAACTGTACGGATTGCATAACCTCCTGTATTTGCTTTCCATTTTTTTTAACAATCGATTCGATTTTCTGCTCAAATTTGCGAAATAGATCACTGACAGATACGTCCATATTGCCGATGTTTGGCACGTTAGCTTTGTCACCACGACACTTGTCACACTTCCACTGGTCTTTTCTTTGACCCTTTATGTTAGTAATATTAACACAGGCCGCCGGGTGGTAAAAGTTTTTGCATACGCAACACATATCAAACAATCTTTCAGGTCAGTGAATATTCGGTATTTTTAGAATAGGTACGAGACGAGTATCACAATAGCTTGATAATGCGACCGTTCTCTACTGTAGTTGCAACTCTTCTGATTATGCCACAATGTCTTTTGTTTTTACTTTTAATTTTTTGCTTAGATGTAGCTCTCTCTAGAATAATTTATAATTTGCCTACAACAATCACAATTGCTTTAATAATTATTTTTTCCCTACAGCAATTGGCATAAGTTTAGATTTTCAAAGATTGGAGCCAGAATACTATCCTTATCGATTCAATTTCAACCAAAGGCTCCACAATTCGCAAGTCAACATACTAAGCTCTTCGATAATCAATAATGACTTAGTTTGAACCGTTTTCTACTTTCTACTTGTAAATTAATTTTAAACTTTTTCAAATTAGAATTCCAGGGTGTCCTTTTTTAAATTCTCTCCCTAAAATTTTATACCTAATTTTAAACCCTTCGCTCGTAGAGTGAAAGGGTATTCAGTTATTCCAAGAAAAAAAAAGTTTGTTTATGAATTAATCTTAACCGCTCTGTGGCTCACTTGGCTGAGTCGCACTCTACAATGCTAGTAATCAAGAGGTCCGGAGATCGAATCTCGGCGTGGTCCAAAATTTCCGGACATGTGCGGATAGGAAATATATAGTGCTTGCAACATTATATACACTCCGAAATGATATGCAATGTAACGTTGACTCGAAGTTGTCTATAAACGGCTGAGTTAACGCACCATGGCCCCACATGGGGCTATACGGTACTGAGAAGAAGAAACTTCACACAAATGGATTCCTATTTAGCTCACAAAAGATATGTTAAAATGGATGGAATCGAACGGTGGGGTCATGGGGGTTCCAAATAAGGTTCTTCTAAAAAAAAAAACTTTTTTATTTGTGCACCAATTCGAAGCAAATCGCATGAAAATGTATTTCTATCCATGCCACAAAATATATGTAAAATTGAATGGAATCAGACTATGGTCATGGGGCTACCATCAAAGCCAACATCCCTTATTTGATTCTCCTATAAGACAATCATTTTTATTTGTGCACCATTTTCAACCAAACCTCATGCCAATGTGTTTCTATTGATGTCAAAAGACATGAGGCACTTATTTTCTATACTCGGAAAATTTCAAGGTAATTGTGTTTTTTTTTTGTAAATAATTAAAGCTTGACTTTGCTTTTTCCTAAAATTTTTACATAATAAACTTCTTACTGTTTGAGGAATATATTGAAAGACAAAACGATTTTAAAAACATTTTTTTCTTGACTTTAAAATCAATGTGGAAACTTGAACATTGATATTTTTCTAGAAATGCAAGAAGTTTTGGAACTTCCAGTTCCAGATATACAGGGTGTCCCGCAACTGGTTAGCCATAGACCAATGGTAGAGTCTACAGGGTGTTTCAGGAAAAATGTCGCCAAAATTATTTCTCTAGCTTTTACCGTTAAGGAGTAATTGCCTTTTTTGTGATTCTTGTAAAAAAACACGACTTTTTTAGAAAAACTCCTATTTTCTAGCTTCCACTTTAGCCAAATCAATGTTTTTCATATTCTTCTGAAAGTACATAATATGTTCAATAAAAGGACATATCGAACGTTTCCAACGGTTTCGTATCTTCCGAAATACGACGTTTTGAACTTTGCAGAAATGTCAATTTCAATTTTTAATGTCAAAATTAAACCCGAATTTCGTAACGGGACATTGTAGTGGCAAATCTGCAAAGTTGACAAAAGTTGGCGTAGTATCTTAGCTTTCGAACGGGATATAAGAATAAAGCAGAGAGTCATCCAGTTTCGGAATAATACGTATAAATGAAAAAAAAACATAGTCTGCAAATGTACCAAACCGACTTCAATCTTGAAAAGGAAGTAAAATTTTTACATCAAGCATAGACTTGGTTGTTATGCATTATGGAAAAATACTTTTCGCTACTGTTGTAGATGCTAATTATAACGGTAAGTATAAACAAATTTGTTTTTTTGTGTTGAATTATTTGTACGAAGGTTCGCTGTGTACACATTATTATTGTGAGAGTATTTTTCATTTTCATCGTCTAAAAAGGATAAACATTTTAATTTGTCAGGTATTAATTAGTGTCCTTTTATGTCCTTTTTCAGAGTTTTCCGATCCAATTTTTCCTTAGCAAATTTAATGATAGAATCTTAGATTCTAAAAAATGAAAAAGGAAGTGGCAACTTGAACTATTCGCGTAGTTATGGCTTTGGAAAGATACAGATGATTACGGGAAACACGAAAATTTTCCATTGAACTATTTCCAAGTAAAGATTTCTTCCACTTACGGACTATGTTTTTTCCCGTTTACACATATTATCCACAAACTGGATGATTCTGTGATTTATTCTTTTATGCCGTTCGAAAGCTAAGATACTACGCCAACTTTTGTCAACTTTGCAGATTTGCCAATACAATGTACCGTTACGAAATTCGGGTTTAATTTTGACATTAAAAATTGAAATTGACATTTCTGCAAAATTCAAAACGTTCTATCTCGGAAGATACGAAGCCTCTCGAAACGTTCGATATATCTTTTTATTGAAAATTTTGTGTACTTTCAGAAGAATGTAAAAAACATTGATTTGGCTAAAGTGGAAGCTAGAAAATTTGAGTTTTTCGAAGAAAGTCGTGTTTTTTGACAAGAATCACAAAAAAGGCGACTACTCCTTAACGGTAAAAGCTAGAAAAATAATTTTGGCGACATTTTTCCTAAAACATCCTGTAGGGTCTACCATTGGTCTATGGCTAACCAGTTGCGGGACACCCTGTATAAAAATGGATGGAACACATATATTGTTTTATCGAAGCCGACGGAACTTATGTAAAAACGGAAGAAAGAGAATGGTGGGAGGATTAAACGCAAGTCATAGGTACGCCCAAAAAAAAAATACATTTAAACGAGAGTGAAGGGTATCCAAATTTTAGCCGCGCGCGGAATTAGCTTTAGCAGTGGCGTAGATAGCTTTTCGGAGAGGGAGGGGATCATTTCGTAAGATCGCAAATATTTTTTCGGTTATAAATGTTTGAATTGGAATTTCAGAATGAAATTTTCTGTATTTATTGCTCTTCAAAATAGCAACACTAATGTGTAAATTTTGGTGCAAAAAAGAAAACAATTTTGAAAAACAAATTTCTGAAAATATTGAACGCTCGGCAAAAATTGTGAAACTACATCGATAAATTTTGGACTCTTAATTGCGGTGAGAAATCCACAGCATTCCAGTTTTTGTATAAATTTTTGCTAATGTGAGGGCAATTGGGTTAGATCAAATGCATAAAAATTTGATTTGCCTTCGTGTTACTGGCGACATATCTTTCAACTTTGGAAATGTCTACAAATTTTTTAAATTTAAGATCTAGCTCATGCATTCTCAAAGTGGTCCCTACGGACCCCTTGGGGTCCGCGAAGCCGTTCTGGGAGTCCGCGGTAGGTGTGAGCAAATTTGGGGGTCCGCGAAAGATTTCGATAAAATCAAATATTTACATACCAACCATTTGTATTCCAATTCAAATTAATTTTTACGAGAGACACTACTACCTCAGAAAATTTGAACATAAATGTAGGAACGCAGGAAAAATTAAGGGAGAGCTGTATGTATGCATGAGCCTTCCTTTCGAGGTCAAGACCCTTTTTTTCGAATATCTCGGTAATATGCGCAGAAAAGTCGTTTAAGGCAAGTTTGGGGCTCTTGTGGTTCCAGAATAAAATGTCATAATTCAATTTAGATTCGAGCATTCCTAACGGTGCCAGCAGGTCAAACGGTAGTTTTAAAGAGGTTTCAAAGGAAAAACTCTATAACGGTAACTCTGGCTAATGTACGGCTAATTCGTTGCAAATATGGTTCTGAAAAAAGTGGCCAAATTTCTCATCTCCCTTAAGGGTGCTACAAGGGTTCAAACTTTAGAAAACGAGAATTTTGGGTTTTTTTCCGTGAATATCTCTGCAACGGGGGTGTATGCCGTAAAGTCGTCGAATTTGTACTTCTGTAGCTGCAAACATTTTTAGAAATATACGATTATGACATAAAACTCAATTTAATAAGTATTGGGCTAGATATAGCTTACATGACCGACATATTCGATAAATTTAATGAAATCAATTTACAACTGCAGGGTGATAAGTTAAATTTAATTGAAACTAAAAGTAGTATATTCCCGTTTGCGACGAAGCTTGTGTTGTTCAAGCAGAACATAGGGAGAGTCAAATGCTTTCAGATTCCAAATCTAGCAAATTTGCCTGAAAAAATTAAGATCTGCGAGCATCTTGAGGAAAATCATACGGATTTTAAAAGAAGGTTCGAAGATATTCTTAAACTCAATATTCCTGATTGAGTGTTGAATCCGTTTTCATATAATGAAGAAGGACATTCTCAGCCAGGAGCCACTTATTGAGCTGTCAACGAATGAAGAATTGACACCTAAATTCGAGGAAGCGTATCAGCAGTTTTGACTTCAAAAAACCATACCAAGTCTGTATCCTTAATTGTGGTCCACGGTTGAGTTCCTTTTAATCACTTTTCCCTCATCGTGTTTAGTTGAGCGTGGTTTTAGCACCGTTATGAGGCTTGTAACTAAAAACCGAAACCGATTAGACATAAGTGCTTGTAATGACTTAAGGCTTTTATTAACAAACATGGAACCCGACATAGACAAACTCATATCGTCTCATCAAGTGCACC
The DNA here is from genome assembly GCA_949715475.1 of Microchrysa polita. Lineage (NCBI taxonomy): Eukaryota > Metazoa > Arthropoda > Insecta > Diptera > Stratiomyidae > Microchrysa > Microchrysa polita. The sequence goes on from OX454419.1 coordinate 68,570,032, forward strand.
CATTTGGCAGCTACTTAGCATATACACTAGCTACCAAATTGAGGCTGAAAATGACAAAACCAAACTTTCATTTTGGAGATTTTTTACAAATCTAATTATCAAAATCGGACTCTGCACATTTTAATCATTACTCTGCCATTCAATAATTATTCACTTTCACACAAAAAAAAAGGAACAAAAGTTGCAAAATTGCAGAAAAATTGTCACTTTGAATTCGACAAGCGGTTGTCAAAGCGTCGGCTGGCATATGATTCGAGTTGCCATATTGAATATCAAAACTGGACGGACCACCAAATAGCGCTCAGTTTGGATGCAATGACAACTGCCAGATGGTAGCACGTGCTACCATTTGGCGGTCAGTCAGGATGGACCTTTATGATGCAACTTTTTATTATAGGTATTTTTGGATATGATAAGTGTATTAATGTATGTACTACTAATAATATTATGCACAATAAAAATTTCAAAACTATTTTTATTTTGTACTTATTTTTGAATATTTAAACAATTTAAACATTCAAGGCTTGGAATTCAGTCGGGGGCCCCTAAACAGGATTCTCATGTGTGAAGGGGTCCGCGGTCAAAATAAGTTTGAGAATGACTGATCTAGCTTAACAAATTGCCCCGAATAGCTTTGTAGTAGTTATTCGTAATAAATTTAATAATAATCATTTATATACTTTTAACTTTTAAGAAAAGAGCAATAACAAACTCAAACAATTAAGAATGCTCAAAAGTTGGAAGTTTAGCAGCATTTTCTGTTCATTCGCACAAATGCTTCTTGCTTACAAGCCTACAAGCGTTGTAAAAATCTGTCGTTTTTGTTTTATCTATTTTTAATGGGGTCCACATTATTCTACTCTAAGAGGTAAGAAGGGATTCACATTACTGACAGGATTTACTATGACCACTATCAGTGGCGTAACGTTTCCAAAATGTATTGTGTTCGAAATTGGATTGGGGGCCCCTTATCTTTGATTTTTTAACCAGAAAATATTGACAAAACCCGCATGTAAAGCAGTGCACCAATAAACAAGCGCAACAAAAATTGTATGTTCGAGCAACGTTTTCCATTTTCTTCTACTTAGACTATTTAGCTTCTTATTACTCAATTCAAGAGCAGCGGCAAAAGAACCATACCTTGAGGAACTCTTCTTCATGCCAGTATCGTAACAGTCATTGATTTTAGAGTAGAAGTGTTCACCCCAAATCTGCCCTATGGGCAAGTTAATCGAAAACTAGCTTTGGCGTATTCACGTCTACATCTTGATTCAAATCGACTAAAATCTAATTCGTGGAGCTTCACCGAAGATAAATGCGTCATGCAGGGTGAATCCATTATACATATGAACAGGAGGGTATATCGGCAGACATTTCTTTCTTCATTTTATGAGTCCTACTTACACAAAGTTCGCCTGACTTGGACCTTATTCAACGATTTTTGGGTCGAAAGATCCAAAGATAAACGTCGCGAACACATTTTCCTTGATGTAGCAGTCACTTTCTTTTCAAGAGTCAAATATTCAAAAAACTAAATCACAATGGCTCAATTTTTCGAAAAATCCTTCAAGAGAGGCCAGAGCCTTGCGAAAGCGCCCGTATATATGTCAGACATGTAAATATGAAATTTTCAGTATTTACGAACGCGTCATTTTGGGGCTTAACGATTCTTACTTAACTTAACTAACTTAACGATAGAAACCCGAAAAAATGTTAAACCTGACTAAACAAATTGGCGGACGCTTGGAGAATTTGTTTATTCTCTGGATGAGTGAAAGTTTCAAGAAGAACTTGAAGAGCTGGGGTGTTCAACAGAGGGAGCTGACTTGAGCCAAATAACCAAAAATGTTATGTTCAAGCGAGCCGGAAAATTAATAACTTCGAAATGCTGCTGAGGAGCCGCTCTGCTAAAAAATGAGATGTACCGTTAGTCTTTTGTAAATTTTACTCATAAATGTGAATCCTCGGAAATAAAAATTAAAAAAAATCAGTATGAAGCTTGGAAGGTTTGAGCGTAGAAGGGATGAAAGTCAGGAATGCCACACCCGTTTGGAAATCGCGATTATTAAATTAAAAAAAATACCGGCGTACAGAGGGCTGCGCCCGCAATACGAGGGTTTTTTAGAATTTTGATGCATAGTGAATATTTTTTGTATCTATATTTTATAAGCAATAGATAAGAATTGTGCACACCATTGATGAAATGCTTCCTGTAAATCAATTTTTGGATTGGTCTAAATAAACGCGTTCCAGAATGAAAGGCTAGCGCCTTTCATTCTGTTCCACCTTTAATTAGATCAATCCAAAAATAGATTTACTACTTACCCAGTTGATATAAAAGTACTCCAAGGCAAAACTACAGACATTTTTCGATTTAAGATTTCTGATGGCCTTTGAGCAAAAAGAAACTCAGGCAAACGTAAGGATGGCTTGGCTTTATATATGAACTGAATTATTAGCTGTAAATCTACTGTTACTGTTTTTTTTTAATCAAGGAAAAGCAACTTACATGAAATGATTCCATTGTGTCCCCTGACATAAGCTTTCCTATGAGTATTGAACAAGTATTCTTTTGCAGCTATTCAGGGACACCATGTATCTTGGTCCTACAAACTTCAAAAATATTTATGCAAACACTATTACCATTCTATGCATTTCCACCAAATTTCATGTTCATTGTTTCATCAAGTTAAAAGATATGCAGCGAACAAATGCTTAAGAGTCTTCCCTTGCATTTTGAAAGGCCCTTACTAAATACTTACTTAGCTATATTTCCGGTTTGGATACAGTTATTCGAATAAAAATTCGTAGACATATTCCCTATTTAATTTTCTAAAAACCCTTAGCAGAATTTTCATATTTGAAAACCTAAGATGGGCTACACACGAACAAATTGAAATTTTACAAATTTACTGTTATTTATTTTTTCTTAGCAAAAGTCAACAGTCTTAATATTTAACGTATATAAGGCCATACTGACCAATATTTGTGCAAAGTTTCATATCGATCCCTATAACGGTTTAAAAAAACGGAGGTCGAAAAGGAAGCTTAACTTTAAACGCCAATAACTTTTTTTACCGTTACTCAAAACTGGAAAATTTTAACTGATATGAGATGTCGTGCTCTGTGGCCGTGATCGTTCGGTCGCCACTCTGTGAAATAGACACTCATAGAGAAACGAGTTTCCAAACTCGGCACGACTCGTCGTAAGTTTATTATTCAGAAGAAGATGATAAGAAATATTCTTATCGTAGAATAATAAACTAACAATGCGACTAGGAAGTGGTATGGCTGACAACCGTATCACACTCCGAATTAAATTGTCTTTGTAACGTTGATGGACTTCGCACGGTAGTCATCAACGCACCATGCTCCACTAGGAGTTACGGTAATCGAGAGAGAGAGAGAGAGAGATGTACTCGTTTAGATCTTTGATTTAAATACCCATACGTCAATCTCCGATAAAAACTAAAAAAGTCGACTTTTTTCAAACGTTCGGGACACCCTGTTGTCTTCTTCCTACCAACTTCTAAGGTATTTGTGCCAAAGACTGTGATCATTCTACACATTCCTACCAAATTTCATGACAATCGGTTGAGCCGTTCGCGAGTTATTTAGTGAACAGACGGACAGACGGACAGACGGACGGACGGACAAAATCGATTTCATAAGGGTTTTTTGAAAAAATATTTTCTAAAAAACCCTAAAAAGGACTTGTAGCCTATCTTAATTAGACACGAAGGATAGCAGATAAAACAAAGTCACAAAGAACTAACACGGGCGCAGATGGCAACACTTTAAGTGCCAATAATTTAGGCATTAGACCTCCAAAATACATAGAAGCTATTCACGATTGGAAAGTTGTATCTAAGGACCTTAAGTAAAAAAGAGCATAGAAGAGCCACTACCCTTGCATATCTTTCGCTCAGTTTTGATTATGATTATTTTGATTTATTACAGCATTATAGACTATAGACAATATACATTTACTAAGGTGCGGATTTAATTCTATGGGCTCCATTACACAGTCATATTTCTATTATAATATGTATGTCATATGCCTAAGCCTACTCGATTCATTCAGTATAAATCTTTAGACGTGCAATAAGCGAAATCAAGTAGGCTTAAGCATATTATAATATAAATATTACCAAATATGATTGTGTACTAGAGCCCTATGGTAGATACCCATTTTGCGAGAAACCTGATAAACTACCCCAAAACGCTGAATCCGGGATGGCTCAACACAACTATGGCCAAGTGTAACCTCATGGGAGAAACCGCTTACTGCGCCTGCAACGATCAAAGCTCAACTGCTCCTACCACGTTGCCCAAATATTTATATATAGCGCCGAATGTCCCTTGCAGAAATATAAAAAAGCTGGTTGGCCGTATACAGTACGAACACAAAGTCTATTGTTCGCGGATTAATAAAAATGAATGTCAATAAAATCAATATGTGTCAATAATAAAAAATTTGTCAAAGAAAAAAAAATCTATATTCGCGACTTGGGGGCCCGTGCGCCACTGCACACATGGAACACCGTACGTTACGCCACTGATGCCATTAAATTCAAAATGCATCGTAGAATGTATTTGCATTATTCAAATTGCCATACATCAATATAGTACAACAGTTAGCTGAATCTAGGATTTAGTAAATCTTGTCAATAGTCTGAATCCCCTTTTAAGTGCACATATAGTGTAGTTACTACGTGATAAACCTAGTACATCAGATTGCAAAATGTAGTGGAGACAATTTTTTTTCGTTTCTTATGTTTTTTTTTAATCCGGAGCTTCCCACCAACATTTCGTTGCGAAACAGGGTCAAAATCGCGAAAAACCCCAAAATTGTTGCTCATTTTCCGTTATTTGACCACTAACTCTGAAACTATTTATTTCTGCGAAAAACTCTCCATTAATATTTTAGAGAGCATATAATTGCGCGTCCAAAGAGACATAAATATTATAAATCCGTTCAGCGGTATTACTACAATTGATAATTTAAATTTGCCATTTTTAACAAAGTTCCATATTATGAATAAAATTTTGAGATTGAACGGTTTTTAATTTTTGGTCGCAAAAGTTGCATTTTTGTTGCACATTATGTATTTTGGGGTTCAGAACCTGAATCCGTAACTTCCCACCAACGTTTTGATGCAAAACAGGGTCAAAATTGCAAAAAAAATGCAAAAAAAAAAATATCAATTGTAACTATACCGCTTAGCACATTTCAATGATTAATGGCGCGTTGGACCCGCAATTATTTTTTTTAATATCTTCATGCACAGGTTTTCGGACAAATGTACACTTTCGTTATAAACAAAAAAAAAAACGGAAAACACCAAAAATGTTGGGTTTTTTCGCGGTTGACCCTGTTCCGCTAAGAAATTTTTGTGGGAAGCTCCGAATTCGAGCTTAGGGCTTAGCACCCTAAAAAACATAAGAAACAAAAAAAAATTCTCCACCACACTTTGCAATTTGAAATCGCCTAGTAACTACACTAATAATAATCACATCAATATTTGTGAGGAAAAAAACCCCAACCGTATTCTTGTGCAAAACGATTATGCACGACATCGAGAAAATCTTAACTTGCACAGCACAGCAATGATGCGTTGAAGTTTACAAGTGCGTAATGCTTCACTTTTCATTCATTTTCGTTGCAATTAAGGGAAATTTTCAGTTATCGGTTTTGCACTTATCGATACAATTTTGGATGAAAACCATATGCAAAAATCATGGGTCATAAATGCGTTTTTTGCATTTAAGTGTTTTGCAGTTGATCGTTCTCGACTGTACATAATTCCCCTCCCAGTAGTATTCACTAGAAATGATCTCAAGCAATATACCCCATGAACAAGTAATTGGTATAGTGATTAAATATAATTTCATTACGTATTTTGACAAAGCTCCGATTTGATTTTATCGAATGCCCATCATACCCGAATAACTTAACCAACCGTCCTTCCAATTACACATATACATACATTTGATAATTTTTTGTCTAATTTGTTTACAATTGGATGTTAGGGTAGGGAAGCACATTACAATTATACAATTGCAAACCAAACAGATAAACATTATTCTAACTTGAAATAAAATTATATTAAATAGACCTTCAAATAAAGATGAAAAGTCATGGTCCTACTGGTTCTGCTTTATTGAAAAATCCTGAACTAAAACATGTATCTGACTTTTACGAAGGCGACTGAATGTCCTGCCTATAGTTTTAGACATTTAGCAACGATTACACTTCCGTGTAATCAATGATAATGGCCTTTCAACTTGATTAGCACCGAAACCAAGTGGAAATTGCGCGTAATAGGTGCGATTTTATCTTGAGGATAAGAAGGTAAATTGGAATATTAAAAATGTATTTGTATTTTGCATACGCTTATTGAAGCATTACTTCAGTCACATAAATATATACGAATATGTATGTACATTACATTCCTAACGACATCTTTTCGTCAATTAGCAATTATTCAATTAGGCAATTTAAAAAAAATGTGGGCTGTTTTTCCTGACACTATCAACAAGGATGTATACGAACCAGACGTTCATTCGACTAAAAATCATGAAGCGCGATGTTTGCTTCATATTCATTATTTTGTTCGGTCTGCTATCGAGTGGTGTTCATGGTCACCCCCAGAGTTTTGAAAAATTATTAGACGATGTTCCGGGTGTGATAATTTTCTCAAATAATTCAACTGATATCGGATCCATATCATGGTATAATTCCCTATTAACATTGATTCCTAAGAATCACATTTCCGCCTATACTTATCGACTTGTGAAATATGTAAATCGCGAAAGTGTATCGATAGTGTCTCTTTGTAATTATCCCGACGATACTGAAATCTTATCCGCGTTGGTGTCCAGTTTGAAACATTTGAAAGATACAAGGATAATATTTTTCGTCGACTCCATCATTGATACTGCAGATGACAGATTGCAGTCATTGTTCGAATGGTGCTGGATCAATCGTTTTTTGAATACTATAGTCATTTCCGGCAATCGAATATTTACTTATAATCCCTTCCCGTCATTTCGACTATTGGACTTGTCCAACTCAACTGAGATATTTCCGGATAAGTTGACCAATTTGTATGGATTCCCGATAAAATGGGCCGTTTTTGATGACTACCCACGAGTCTATTTTCACGTTAATCGTAATGGAAGCAAGAAAATTACAGGATATGGAGTGAAATTGCTCACGACTTTCATGGAATTATTCAATGGAACTTTACAGTTAGATAAATCCTCGGAAAGTCTGAATAAAAAGGAGCTTCTGAAAAGAATCGACGCTGGCAGTATTGATATTTCACCGCATATCCTTAAAGGAGATACGGAAAATGAAACTCGTACCTATCCGATAAAAGTGCTATACGTTTCAATTGTGATACCATATAAAAAGGAGATACCGGCATACATGTATCTTTTGCTTCCATTCGAATATAATGTATGGTACACTATTGTTGCTTTTCTTATTTACGCGTGTTTTGCTGAGTATTTTTCTCAACTACTGGCGAAAGGAAAATCAAGCTTGAGCAAATCCCTTATACATGTCATTCTTGGTCTACTATACCAAGGTATCTCTGATAAAATTCTACGAGAAGCGCGATTTTTGATTATTCATTGGCAGATTTTCGGCGTTGGATTAATTTTGGTGAACCTGTATCTTGCGAAACTTTCCAGCTATCTGTCCACAATTGTGTATGGAATACAACCGGACACTCTTGATCAATTGGCGGCCGAAGGAATCAAAATCATTGCTGAGGAACAGAGTTTCGTAGTCTACGTCAACAATGGTGTTATATGCGACGCATGTAAAGAGTACTTTAAACTTGTCACAGCAAATGAATTTTTACACTATATCCATACAATGAATAATTCATTTGCCTATGTGGTCACTGACGATCGAGCTGATGTTATGGAAATTCGACAGGAACAGCTCAAGCGTCCTCTTTTCAAAATATCGAGTATGATATTGGCCGGAAGCTTCTTGCAAATGAATGCTGGAGAGAGGTTTTTCCTGCTGAAGAAGTTTAATGAATTCGGATCTAAAGTGCTAGCCTATGGATTTCTACAGAAATGGATGCGTGACATTTTACTTGAATCCGATAGTACAGCCGATTTGACCAATGCACTCATTACGAGAGAAGATCGCAGACAGTTTGTTCCGTTGAGTGTAGATCATTTGACCTCCACTTGGTATTGTTTGATATGTGGAAATTTAATTTCGCTTGCATGTTTCGTGTTGGAATACTTTGCAGAGTCTGTGAAAATATGTTTTACTCGTAATAAATAAAAAATACTATACATATATATTACATTACATTATGGCTATTCAGCAGCTCTTAATCAAAAATTACAAGAAAATTACAAAATTATTGTTCAAAATAAAAGAAAAGAATTATTTGTGTGAAAACCAGAACGTTTTTGCGTTTTTAATCGAATACTGAAGCTGGGTGTTAGGGGATGATTTCTCAACTGTCGGCGAGAGCGCTTTGTTTAGTTTTTGAAGAAGCAGTAATTTAAGTTATCTCAATGGACTACGATCAATTTCTATGGAATGTTCGAATGATGTGCGGTGAGTAAAAAAGCGCTTAGCTCACTATCCAACCACTGGTCAAAACAAGACAATTTTGTTTGGGACCGAACAATGCTGCTTTATTATTGAAACGAAGACATATACCGCGAATAAAGGGGTTCGAAATCATCTTGAATAGGGATGCACGTAGATCCTTAATCGGGCTCAACGCCATCCTGGATCAGATAGAGAAATACAATCTGAGTATATTTGCACTCCAGGAAACAAAATGCGAGATTGAGGATCGGAGCTCGTAGACTATTTTCACAAACGGACCACAATGGGCTATGAGTAGCGTTCTTCACAAAAAAAAAAAAAAGATGGGCTAACTAAAATTTAGAAACTGCTTTCCTTTCCACACAAAATTTCTCAAAATATGAAAATGTTGTCTTGAAATGACGCTTTTCGCAAAATTCTAATAGTTTTTTGACAGAAACTTAGATTTGGCCTTTTCCCGCTAATTTATTTCATTTCTGCATGTACAAAGTGGTATCCCACAGTAGAGCTGTGGGTCAAAAAATAGTGGGGGGGTGGTCTTCTTGCAAGCTCGTCTGCCTGCGCCTTTGGCACCCGAATGCCCAGGTACCCAGAAAAGAGTAAGGCCCGTATTTATGAACATTCCTTAACTCAAGGAGACCTTGAGTCAAGGATGCCGAAATTCAATAAATTAAATGTCATTTCCCATACATTTTCATAGAAGTCATTTATATTCAGGAGTCAATGCATCCTTGATTTAAGGAGAAAAATGTAGCTCTAAATACGCTCTACATCGACTTTTTAAAAATTCATTTTCGAAAATTTTCACTTGGCAACACAAAATTGCCCATATCTCCGCCAATTTTGATCCTAGAGCAGTCAAATTTGGCGTAAAACTGTTGCTGACCTTTAAACGGCTGTAACTCGGAAACGGTGATAGCTAGGACCCTGGTTGTTTCACCAAAATGTAGCTCTAAATACGCTCTACATCGACTTTTTCAAAATCCATTTTCGAAAATTTTCACTTGACAACACAAAATTGCCCATATCTCCGTCGATTTTGATCCTAGAGCAGTCAAATTTGGCCTAAAAATGTTGCTGAACTTTAAACGGCTGTAACTCGGAAATGATGATAGCTAGAAACCTGGTTGTTTCACCAAAATGTAGCAATAAATACGCTCTACATCGACTTTTTCAAAATCAATTTTAGAAAATTTTCACTTGACAACACAAAATTGCCCATATCTCCGCCGATTTTGATCCTAGAGCAGTCAAATTTGCCCTAAAAAGGTTGCTGAACTTTAAACGGCTGTAACTCGGAAATGGTGATAGCTAGGACCCTGGTTGTTTCACCAAAATGTAGCTCTAAATACGCTCTGCATCGACTTTTTCAAAATCCATTTTAGAAAATTTTCACTTGACAACACAGAGCAGTCAAATTTGGCCTAAAAATGTTGCTGAAATTTAAACGGCTGTAACTCGGAAACGGTGATAGCTAGGACCCTGGTTGTTTCACCAAAATGTAGCTCTAAATACGCTCTACATCGACTTTTTCAAAATTCATTTTCGAAAATTTTCACTTGACAACGCAAAATTGCCCATATCTCCGTCGATTTTGATCCTAGAGCAGTCAAATTTGGCCTAAAAATGTTGCTGAACTTTAAACGGCTGTAACTCGGAAATGATGATAGCTAGAAACCTGGTTGTTTCACCAAAATGTAGCAATAAATACGCTCTACATCGACTTTTTCAAAATCAATTTTAGAAAATTTTCACTTGACAACACAAAATTGCCCATATCTCCGTCGATTTTGATCCTAGAGCAGTCAAATTGGCCTAAAAATGTTGCTGAACTTTAAACGGCTGTAACTCGGAAACGGTGATAGCTAGGACCATGGTTGTTTCACCAAAATGTACCTCTAAACACGCTCTACATCGACTTTTTCAAAATCAATTTTAGAAAATTTTCACTTGACAACACAAAATTGCCCATATCTCCGTCAATTTTGACCCTAGGGCAGTCAAATTTGGCCTAAAAATGTTGCTGAACTTTAAACGGCTGTAACTCGGAAACGTCGATAGCTAGCACCATGGTTGTTTCACCAAAATACGCTCTACATCGACTTTTTCAAAATCCATTTTAGAAAATTTTCACTTGACAACACAAAATTGCACATATCTCCGTCGATTTTGATCCTAGAGCAGTCAAATTGGCCCAAAAATGTTCTGAACTTTAAACGGCTGTAACTCGGAAACGGTGATAGCTAGGACCATGGTTGTTTCACCAAAATGTACCTCTAAACACGCTCTACATCGACTTTTTCAAAATCAATTTTAGAAAATTTTCACTTGACAACACAAAATTGCCCATATCTCCGTCAATTTTGACCCTAGGGCAGTCAAATTTGGCCTAAAAATGTTGCTGAACTTTAAACGGCTGTAACTCGGAAACGTCGATAGCTAGCACCCTGGTTGTTTCACCAAAATACGCTCTACATCGACTTTTTCAAAATCCATTTTAGAAAATTTTCACTTGACAACACAAAATTGCACATATCTCCGTCGATTTTGATCATAGAGCAGTCAAATTTGTCCTACAAATGTTGCTGAACTTTAAACGGCTGTAACTCGGAAACGGTGATAGCTAGGACCCTGGTTGTTTCACCATAATGTAGCTCTAAATACGCTCTACATCGACTTTTTCAAAATCCATTTTAGAAAATTTTCACTTGACAACACAGAATTGCCCATATCTCCGTCAATTTTGATCCTAGAGCAGTCAAATTTGGCTTACAAATGTTGCTGAACTTTAAACGGCTGTAACTCGGAAACGGTGACAGATAGGACCCTGGTTGTTTCACCAAAATGTAGCTCTAAATACGCTCTACATCGACTTTTTCAAAATCCATTTCAGAAAATTTTCACTTGAAAACACTAAATTGCCCATATCTCCGTCGATTTTGATCCTAGAGCAGTTAAATTTGGCCTAAAAATGTTGCTGAACTTTAAACGGCTGTAACTCGGAAACGGTGATAGCTAGGACCCTGGTTGTTTCACCAAAATGTACCTCTAAACACGCTCTACATCGACTTTTTCAAATCCATTTTCGAAAATTTTCACTTGACAACACAAAATTGCCCATATCTCCGCCAATTTTGATCCTAGAGCAGTCAAATTTTGCCTAAAAATGTTGCTAACTTTAAACGGCAGTAACTCGGAAACGGCGATAGCTAGGACCCTGGTTGTTTCACCAAAATGTAGCTCTAAATACGCTCTTCATCGACTTTTTCAAAATCCATTTTAGAAAATTTTCACTTGACAACACAAAATTGCCCATATCTCCGTCAATTTTGATCCTAGAGCAGTCAAATTTGGCCTAAAAATGTTGCTGAACTTTAAACGGCTGTAACTCGGAAACGGTGATAGCTAGGACCATGGTTGTTTCACCAAAATGTACCTCTAAACACGCTCTACATCGACTTTTTCAAAATCAATTTTAGAAAATTTTCACTTGACAACACAAAATTGCACATATCTCCGTCGATTTTGATCCTAGAGCAGTCAAATTGGCCCAAAAATGTTGCTGAACTTTAAACGGCTGTAACTCGGAAACGGTGATAGCTAGGACCATGGTTGTTTCACCAAAATGTACCTCTAAACACGCTCTACATCGACTTTTTCAAATCCATTTTCGAAAATTTTCACTTGACAACACAAAATTGCCCATATCTCCGCCAATTTTGATCCTAGAGCAGTCAAATTTTGCCTAAAAATGTTGCTAACTTTAAACGGCAGTAACTCGGAAACGGCGATAGCTAGGACCCTGGTTGTTTCACCAAAATGTAGCTCTAAATACGCTCTACATCGACTTTTTCAAAATCCATTTTAGAAAATTTTCACTTGACAACACAAAATTGCCCATATCTCCGTCAATTTTGATCCTAGAGCAGTCAAATTTGGCCTAAAAATGTTGCTGAACTTTAAACGGCTGTAACTCGGAAACGGTGACAGATAGGACCCTGGTTGTTTCACCAAAATGTAGCTCTAAATACGCTCTACATCGACTTTTTCAAAATCCATTTCAGAAAATTTTCACTTGAAAACACTAAATTGCCCATATCTCCGTCGATTTTGATCCTAGAGCAGTTAAATTTGGCCTAAAAATGTTGCTGAACTTTAAACGGCTGTAACTCGGAAACGGTGATAGCTAGGACCCTGGTTGTTTCACCAAAATGTACCTCTAAACACGCTCTACATCGACTTTTTCAAATCCATTTTCGAAAATTTTCACTTGACAACACAAAATTGCCCATATCTCTGCCAATTTTGATCCTAGAGCAGTCAAATTTTGCCTAAAAATGTTGCTAACTTTAAACGGCTGTAACTCGGAAACGGCGATAGCTAGGACCCTGGTTGTTTCACCAAAATGTAGCTCTAAATACGCTCTACATCGACTTTTTCAAAATCCATTTTAGAAAATTTTCTTTTGACAACACAAAATTGCCCATATCTCCGTCAATTTTGATCCTAGAGCAGTCAAATTTGGCCTAAAAATGTTGCTGAACTTTAAACGGCTGTAACTCGGAAACGGTGATAGCTAGGACCCTGGTTGTTTCACCAAAATGCAGCTCTAAATACGCTCTACATCGACTCTTTCAAAATCCATTTTCGAAAATTTTCACTTGACAACACAAAATTGCCCATATCTCCGTCAATTTTGACCCTAGAGCAGTCAAATTTGGCCTAAAAATGTTGCTGAACTTTAAACGGCTGTAACTCGGAAACGGTGATAGCTAGGACCCTGGTTGTTTCACCAAAATGTAGCTCTAAATACGCTCTACATCGACTTTTTCAAAATCCATTTTCGAAAATTTTCACTTGACAACACAAAATTGCCCATATCTCCGCCAATTTTGATCCTAGAGCAGTCAAATTTGGCCTAAAAATGTTGCCAACTTTAAACGGCTGTAACTCGGAAACGGCGATAGCTAAGACCCTAGCTCTAAATACGCTCTACATCGACTTTTCCATAATCCATTTTCGAAAATTTTCACGTGACAACACAAAATTGCCCATATCTCCGTCGATTTTGATCCTAGAGCAGTCAAATTTGGCCTAAAAATGTTGCTGAACTTTTAACGGCTGTAACTCGGAAATGATGATAGCTAGAACCCTGGTTGTTTCACCAAAATGTAGCTCTAAATACGCTCTACATCGACTTTTTCAAAATCCATTTTAGAAAATTTTCACTTGACAACACAAAATTGCCCATATCTCCGTCAATTTTGATCCTAGAGCAGTCCAATTTGGCCTAAAAATGTTGCTGAACTTTAAACGGCTGTAACTCGGAAACGGTGATAGCTAGGACCCTGGTTGTTTCACCAAAATGCAGCTCTAAATACGCTCTACATCGACTCTTTCAAAATCCATTTTCGAAAATTTTCACTTGACAACACAAAATTGCCCATATCTCCGTCAATTTTGACCCTAATGCAGTCAAATTTGGCCTAAAAATGTTGCTGAACTTTAAACGGCTGTAACTCGGAAACGGTGATAGCTAGGACCCTGGTTGTTTCACCAAAATGTAGCTCTAAATACGCTCTACATCGACTTTTTCAAAATCCATTTTCGAAAATTTTCACTTGACAACACAAAAGTGCCCATATCTCCGTCAATTTTGACCCTAGAGCAGTCAAATTTGGCCTAAAAATGTTGCTGAACTTGAAACGGCTGTAACTCGGAAATGGTGATAGCTATAACCCTGGTTGTTTCACCAAAATGTACCTCTAAACACGCTCTACATCGACTTTTTCAAAATCCATTTTCGAAAATTTTCACTTGACAACACAAAATTGCCCATATCTCCGTCAATTTTGATCCTAGAGCAATCAAATTTGGCCTAAAAATGTTGCTGAATTTTAAACGGCTGTAACTCAGAAACGGTGATAGCTCACCAAAATGTAGCTCTAAATACGCTCTACATCGACTTTTTCAAAATCCATTTTCGAAAATTTTCACTTGACAACACAAAATTGCCCATATCTCCGTCAATTTTGACCCTAGAGCAGTCAAATTTGGCCTAAAAATGTTGCTGAACTTTAAACGGCTGTAACTCGGAAACGGTGATAGCTAGGACCCTGGTTGTTTCACCAAAATGTAGCTCTAAATACGCTCTACATCGACTTTTTCATAATCCATTTTCGAAAATTTTCACGTGACAACACAAAATTGCCCATATCTCCGTCAATTTTGATCCTAGAGCAGTCAAATTTGGCCTAAAAATGTTGCTGAACTTTAAACGGCTGTAACTCGGAAACGGTGATAGCTAGGACCCTGGTTGTTTCACCAAAATGTAGCTCTAAATACGCTCTACATCGACTTTTTCAAAATCATTTTCGAAAATTTTCACTTGACAACACAAAATTGCCCATATCTCCGTCAATTTTGACCCTAGAGCAGTCAAATTTGGCCTAAAAATGTTGATGAACTTTAAACGGCTGTAACTCGGAAATGGTGATAGCTAGGACCCTGGTTGTTTCACCAAAATGTAGCTCTAAATACGCTCTACATCGACTTTTTCAAAATCCATTTTCGAAAATTTTCACTTGACAACACAAAATTGCCCATATCTCCGTCAATTCTGATCCTAGAGCAGTCAAATTTGGCCTAAAAATGTTGCTGAACTTTAAACGGCTGTAACTCGGAAACGGTGATAGCTAGGACCCTGGTTGTTTCACCAAAATGTAGCTCTAAATGCGCTCTACATCGACTTTTTCATAATCCATTTTCGAAAATTTTCACGTGACAACACAAAATTGCCCATATCTCCGTCAATTTTGATCCTAGAGCAGTCAAATTTGGCCTAAAAATGTTGCTGAACTTTAAACGGCTGTAACTCGGAAACGGTGATAGCTAGGACCCTGGTTGTTTCACCAAAATGTAGCTCTAAATACGCTCTACATCGACTTTTTCAAAATCCATTTTCGAAAATTTTCACTTGACAACACAAAATTGCCCATATCTCCGTCAATTCTGATCCTAGAGCAGTCAAATTTGGCCTAAAAATGTTGCTGAACTTTAAACGGCTGTAACTCGGAAACGGTGATAGCTAGGACCCTGGTTGTTTCACCAAAATGTACCTCTAAACACGCTCTACATCGACTTTTTCCAAATCCATTTTCGAAAATTTTCACTTGACAACACAAAATTGCACATATCTCCGTGGATTTTGATCCTAGAGCTGTCAAATTTGGCCTAAAAATGTTGCTGAAATTTAAACGGCTGTAACTCGGAAATGATGATAGCTAGGACCCTGGTTGTTTCACCAAAATGTAGCTCTAAATACGCTCTACATCGACTTTTTCCAAATCCATTTTAGAAAATTTTCACTTGACAACACAAAATTGCCCATATCTCCGTCAATTTTGATCCTAGAGCAGTCAAATTTGGCCTAAAAATGTTGCTGAACTTCAAACGGCTGTAACTCGGAAACGGTGATAGCTAGGACCCTGGTTGTTTCACCAAAATGTAGCTCTAAATACGCTCTACATCGACTTTTTCAAAATCATTTTCGAAAATTTTCACTTGACAACACAAAATTGCCCATATCTCCGTCAATTTTGACCCTAGAGCAGTCAAATTTGGCCTAAAAATGTTGATGAACTTTAAACGGCTGTAACTCGGAAATGGTGATAACTAGGACCCTGGTTGTTTCACCATAATGTAGCTCTAAATACGCTCTACATACATCGACTTTTTCAAAATCCATTTTAGAAAATTTTCACTTGACAACACAAAATTGCCCATATCTCCGTCAATTCTGATCCTAGAGCAGTCAAATTTGGCCTAAAAATGTTGCTGAACTTTAAACGGCTGTAACTCGAAAACGGTGATAGCTAGGACCCTGGTTGTTTCACCAAAATGTAGCTCTAAATACGCTCTACATCGACTTTTTCAAAATCCATTTTAGAAAATTTTCACTTGACAACACAAAATTGCCCATATCTCCGTCAATTCTGAGCCTAGAGGAGTCAAATTTGGCCTAAAAATGTTGCTGAACTTTAAACGGCTGTAGCTCGGAAACGGTGATAGCTAGGACCCTGGTTGTTTCACCAAAATGTTCCTCTAAATACGCTCTACATCGACTTTTTCCAAATCCATTTTCGAAAATTTTCACTTGACAACACAAAATTGCACATATCTCCGTGGATTTTGATCCTAGAGCTGTCAAATTTGGCCTAAAAATGTTGCTGAACTTTAAACGGCTGTAACTCGGAAATGATGATAGCTAGGACCCTGGTTGTTTCAC
Source organism: Microchrysa polita (assembly GCA_949715475.1). NCBI lineage: Eukaryota > Metazoa > Arthropoda > Insecta > Diptera > Stratiomyidae > Microchrysa > Microchrysa polita. Next base: position 68,586,912 of record OX454419.1, read on the forward strand.
CAAAATGTAGCTCTAAATACGCTCTACATCGACTTTTTCAAAATCCATTTTAGAAAATTTTCACGTGACAACACAAAATTGCCCATATCTCCGTCAATTCTGATCCTAGAGCAGTCAAATTTGGCCTAAAAATGTTGCTGAACTTTAAACGGCTGTAACTCGGAAATGGTGATAGCTAGGACCCTGGCTGTTTCACCAAAATGTAGCTCTAAATACGCTCTACATCGACTTTTTCAAAATCCATTTTAGAAAATTTTCACTTGACAAAACAAAATTGCCCATATCTCCGCCAATTTTGATCCTAGAGCAGTCAAATTTGGCCTGAAAATGTTGCTAACTTTAAACGGCTGTAACTCGGAAACGGGGATAGCTAGGACCCTGGTTGTTTCACCAAAATGTAGCTCTAAATACGCTCTACATCGACTTTTTAAAAATCCATTTTAGAAAATTTTCACTTGACAACACAAAATTGCAGAGCAGTCAAATTTGGCCTAAAAATGTTGCTGAGCTTTAAACGGAATTTATATAAAAACGGAAGGATTAGAATGGAGGATTCTAATGGAACTGTCATAGAAACCACACCCAAAAAAAAACAAGACAAGAGTTATATAGAAACCGAATCGAAAACAAATCAAAGGGACGCTTGGCGCTCGGGCATCTAAAAGAAAGTGAAGGGTATCAAAATTCCGGCCGCGGTCGAAATTAGCCACGGTCTCAAGTAATAATAATTTTCTATTCGAATATGTACCTTAATTATCAGAATGGCTTAAAATGCAACTCTTCTTTGGGAGGCTCACTTACAATTTATTTTTATAAGTAGGCATGCATCAACTCTTCACGGAACTAAATTTAGCATTTCCCTTAATCCTATGGTTAATCCGCACATACCCATCTGTATCTGAACAAGAACATATCCCTGTCTCTTAAAATGTTATCCACAGAAACGAATACGTTCTTGTGCTGTACAGGAAAGGAGACTCCTTCACCCGTTGCGGATACGTTCACTTCAGTGAATTTTAGATCTCAAAAATCAAGTGAAGGTGAAAAATTTCATATTGAAAATCGAGAAAAGAAACACAAGTCAGTGAGTACATTGACTGGAAGTTATATAAGGGGAAATCTCATCCTATTTTGAATTTTGATATGATGTAAAGCAGAGAATCTAAAACCTTTGTCTTCACCCCAAAATAAGATTTGTACAGACGGACTTGAAACATACCCCATACAATGTATATTGACGACTCTAATCCTGATATCCTGGCAAACGAGCAATTTACAGAGTCAACTCAAGTATTCCACTAAATAAAATCTGACGGTAAATGGAGCGAATTGATTGAGTGGAATTAGCGTAAATTACTGTGGCCGTTGATATACACAAAAAGGCCGCACCTAATTACATTGGAACTGAAACAAATCCGGACATTTTGGGATATTGTATATATGTACTTTACATCCGTAAATGGAGCAGTGATAAGTAACTCCTGTGTAAATATGAGTATGTATACGAATACATATTGTATTTTCTAAGACTCTCTATTGACTTCCCGAACTGATTCAACTTGAAGAGCGGTTGTAATCGGGTTAAGATACTATCAAACATTAGAGAAATGTTTCACATCAGAGGAGTTCACATGCTCGTCTGCGATAGCGTGTAATTGTAATTCAGCTCGTACACGAAAGTCCTATCACACACGCAGTTATTTCTAAATTATATTCGCATCAGAGGAACTATCTTTTATAGTATATCCTGAAGCAGTTGCCTGGTGGATGAAACTGTAGTCGACTGGGTGAGTACAGTGGTTGAAGAAACTTTTACAACATGCTCCAAATTGGTTTTCAACCATCCGGATCATATGCTATCAGAAATTTTTGAAACGAAAATTATAGGAATTGGCGAAGGGGAATTCATTTTTTTTTAGTAATCGGTAAACAGCAGTACGTTTTTGGGGGAACCCACGGTGGGTACAGATCTTGAACCGATATGTTGCGCTGTGTTTGGCAAACAGTGTGCAGCACAGTGTGAATCCGGCATAATTCACATTTTTGGGAGGATGTACTAACAATCTTCAATACCAGTGAATTTCGGACAATTTTTATTTTTCGATCCCTCCTATGGAAATGTAACCGATGCTTTCAGCAATGTAAAGCTTGAACAAATATTTCTATATAGAATTTTTATAGAAATCGACATCTAAATAATTTTTATTCTATTTCCTGAGCAAATATTTATTTCATGTACCGTGATGTAGACTTCATATACACCTTCGGATCTGTTTCTATACATTCGGAACTAAATGGTGACGGCAAACAAAAAGGATAGCCGTCATCTCCCACTATTGAAAAGAACCAATCTTGATGCCCATGTTTCTCCCTACCCTCCAAAAACACCAGCAGTACACTATGTTCTGTCGTATAAAACCACTTTGGTCCCATTTCATATCAGCCAAGTACAAAAAGGTCGGTCGACCAAGAGAGCAGGAATGAGGGTGTATCACTATATCTACTCAGACGTGTGAAGGACGGGAAGCGTTGTGTTCGTCTTCTACTTTTAGACTGGTGTATAAGAAGCAGAACAAAGAAGGGAGTTGCCTTAAGCCCGGGGATTATAGTTGTAAGACCAATCAAGGGTAAATGTTTTGAATATAATAATGTAACGAAGGCGAGCATAGCACAGGAAGGAAGACATTTACCAGAGACAGCAACCGAGCCAAGCACAAAGTGTGTATTGTACAAAACATTTCAATGTATACATATAGAAGACTCCGCAACACTACAGCACCAAACAAGGACAACAAAAGGCACTATATAGCATCATTGTGGGATCTTATTCTTGAAGGGAAGTATGTAAGAAAGTGAGTTGAAGTGTGTGCAGTTTCCATTCTCATGTTGTGTACTCGTATAGTCCCGACATCGGATCTCCCCCGGGTTTCGAAAGCGTGATGGCGTACAACAACACGTTTAGGCCATATTCTGCGTCTATCTCATGTTTTGTAAATAAATAAATTGAAGACTGTACACTTTTGTTGTTGACGTCGGTTGCTCTACTCCCGGACGAAATCAGGGATTAACGTTTTCGTGTTTCCATTGAGCATGTAGCTATTTTCGGAGTATCCCTATACCTACATACATACGAGTAATTTAGTAAATGCGGAGAAATACTCTCATGATGTCATTCAATGGTGTGTATGCTTATTTGAATGACATTCTCATTAATTTGGGCATCCGATATTTTATTCCATTTATGAATTTTGGTAATTATTAATCCTCTAACGGGCATCAGCTTAGGGATGCGTATGATATCATAATATACAGGACATATTCGATCTTAAAAAAAAATAAAACATTACACCAATTTATGTTATATTAACTTATACGAAATTTAGTTTTATACAATTTGTTTTGGAAAATGTTTGAAAAATATCTACCAAAATGTTTCCTTAGTTTCTATCTAAAGAAGGACCATTTTCATCAATGACACAAACAAATGTTACTGATGTTTCTCGACTGCAGCTCAGTATTGCAAAAAAAAATAATCTTTTAAAAACGACTATTAGTCTAAGAAAATTGTGCCAAAATATGGCCATCGAACGGGAAAAATCATACATCGGAATTTTTTTTTGGATTATGGTTGAGGCTGGTCCCCAGATTATCCCCAACCGATTGGGGGTCCGCAACCTTAAAAAAAGGGGCAAAGGTGGGGGGGGGCTCATTTTTTTTCGTTTTTTTACGATTATTTAAAAAACGGTAAGAGATACAGAAAAATGGTCTGAGGACGAAAAAAACTACACAAAATTATCTTTGCAATGATATATAACACATTAGAGTAATTGAATTGAATATTTCAGCGTTAGACTAGAAAATAAATGAGAATATTTTCATTTTAGACCTTTTTTACAAGCTCAATAACTTTTAAAAGTTCTAGTTCAGCTGTAAAATTATGTATAAGTATTCACAATAAGTTAAAGATCACTTTAAGGTAAATATTGAGTCGCTCCGGCCATAGACCCTCATTACAAAAAAATGTGATACGAATTATTTGCAATAAACCCCGAAGACATTCTAGTTTCGTGTTATTTCACAGTCAAAATGTTCTTCCTGTCCGGCATTTATATTGTTTGAAAGTTTTGAAAATTTTCTTTGCCAGATCGGGAAATTTAAACTTCAGAATAATATCCGATTACAATCTTCGGAGAAACTTGGCTAATATGGTATCAGTCCCTTTTTCAAGAACCACCGCATTTCAAAATTATTTTTTAGTCTCGTCCTGCCGTTTATTCAATAAACTTTCACAATCTATTAGATCAGAAACAGTATCTGGAAGGTTTCTTAAATGTGTTAAAAAATGGTTATTTGAGTTTGATTATGCTAGTTTAGAAAATATTTTCTCTGGCATTTTGGTATAAGTATTTTCTTTTTTTAAGAGAATTCGCTTTTTTTTGTTTGTAATTTTGAATTTTTGAAATTGAATTACCCAATTTGTAACGTTTCATTTGAAGTTCACCCCACATATTCACTTTTTTTTATTATAAGGGCTCCATTACACAGTCATATTTCTATTATAATATCTATTATGAAATAGAAATATTATCATATATATGACCGTGTAATGGCATTTCATAATAGATATTATCATATGTACTATAAATAGAACCTATCATCATATCTAAACGTCAAAATAAAAATTCGTAACAATTCCGTGTTCTTCGCGTCTGGCGACCCAGGGACGTACCCAAAGAGGCTTTTTCTACCTGTTCTTCTTTCTTAGAATCAAATAGAGAGTAATAAGCGACCCGAAAAACGCACAATTCGCCATTATTTGATGCATTTACGCGACTAAAGGAATAGGCCAATCAAAGAAGACATTATAGAGAACATCGAAGGGGGTGACGATTTTTTTCTTCGGTATTTTGCTAGGAGTAGTTAGGAGGTACTAATTTTACTCGAAGCTGAGTGGTGCGCTAACGCGGGGAGGGGGGGGGGGGGAGTTAAAGGTGCATTTTTTTGTGTTTTGGGCTATATCTCAACGGTGAGTCGCCGAGAAAAAAGTTGTGAGTAAGCATTAAAGCTTTGTAAATGTCCTATTTATTTGTCCGTACTTGCTAACGGTTCTTCCAATATTGTTTATTAAAAGTCGAAAATTTTAAATTTTTTCAATTTTCTCTATTTACAAGGATAAAGACAAACGTTGTGATAAAGCGGTAGGGAAAAAGGGGGGGGGTTGGTAGTGACTGTTTTTATTTCATGGATCCATAATAGATAGTTCGGAGTAAAACATACATAAACATACATAAACAATATCGGAAGAACCGTTAGGAGTTTTGCATATGTATGGGCAAATAAATAAGACATTTAGAAAGCTTTAATGTGTACTCACAACTTTTTCTCTACGACTCACCGTTTTCGAGATATAGCCCAACACACAAAAAATAGCACTAAATGGCACATTTAAACCCCCTCCCCGCGTTAGCACACACCTCAGCTCCGAGTAAAATTAGTAGCCTTACCTCCTGACACCTCCTAACAAAACACTGAAGAAAAAAATCGTAATCCTCCGATGTTCTCTACACCCGCTTTTTATGCGTTCATTGCTTGGCCTAGAAAACAAATTTTGTATTTGACACTTGAATAAACAATAGATATTATGATATAAATATGATGTAGTGTAATATGTAAAAATTTGATTTTCCATGATAGATATGATCATCTAGGGACGCGGGAGCGTCCCGCACGCCAAAGAAAAACGAAGAAATTTGAACAAATAAAAAGTGAGAAGCGACTAAGACTATGTTTACACGACGGAACAAGTACGGGTTTTCGGACCTCTGTAGCTCGGACCCTGGTTGGTCCTGAGTCTTCAAATTCGGTAAGCGTTGTCGCTCGCGCCGTCTTACGAAGTGTAGAAAATTTCAAGATGATACGATAAGAAACACCGGAGATATAAGAGTTTGAAAATCGCATTTTTTCAAAAATCTTGTTCTCGTTGTTCTCGTTGTTCTTGTCGTTCATTGACAGGGCTACAGCCTTGCAGAGGGCATCTCGGGATTTGGTCTCTTTTCCCATTGATAGAGTCTGTCGTGAAGGTGTGCATAGGCTATCGTTTGCTCCGATCCGTGAAGTAGAAAAAAAGATACAGCGGAAAATGTGAAAAAATACATAGAGTTTCTCGCTTAAATCTTTTTATATGTTTTAAAGGAAGCATTTTGCAAAAGTCGGGGATAGGCCCGAAAAAAGCCTAGAAAAGAATCGTATAGTATAGTATAGTATAATTGGTAGGACCGAACAATCTTTTGTATCCAAAATTTTCAGTTTAAGATCGTCTGCAAGAGCGGGGGCGGGTCGAAGTTCCTGTTTTGGTTCGTCTCATATATACGAGTACGTACATATTAGTTTAATATTGGATGAGCATACGCACTGTTTCATTCATCCCGATGATCCTAAAGCTTCCACCAAATCAGCGCGGTAGCGGTACGCGGTACACACAACACACACACCACAAGAATTGACAAGTACTCCGTGGTGTACCGCGGCGGAAACTATTTCATACATTCTGACACGTACCGCTACCGTTCTGCGCTGGTTTGGTGGAAGCTTAAATATGGCGCTGGGACACCAAATCGGTTTTGTCAAGACGGTGTATTCCGTTGTGTTCAAACCAGAGTTACGTGATGATGGCATATGGAAAATCGATTTTTCAAGGAATTCTGATGAGTTAATTTGAACAAAATTTGGCATGTAGATTTATTCTTGTAATTCCACCCGGTTTGGTTCGTTGTGCTAGGCAAAAAGGTACTGTTAGTTATATAGTGAATTTCATAGCTATCCCTGATTCTTGGTCATGAAACCACTTTATTGTTGTAAAAGCAATGCTCGTCAGGACTCAACAGGTTTTCGGGACCTTTGATGAGGGATAAAAGGATATTTTCACATGTACATGTCTTTCTCTATGTGTCTTAGGCGCAATGTGGAACTTAGGAAATATGGATGTTATTTGAATCACATATTGAGTACCCAGTGAGGCTTAATGGTTACATTAAAAATTAAGATTTAAGATTAGGATGAATGTGATAGAGATGAAGTAAAGGTTTAGACTCAATTTAGGGCTAAGGGTCAAGTCAAAATCAAGTTTAGGGTAACGGATAGGGTTAAAGTTATTGTTACATCGCAGTTAACGTTATTATTAGGGTTAAATGTAAGGATAGGGTTTGGGTTAAGGTTGAGTCTGAGTTTGAGGTTTAGGTATAGGCCAGGGTTATAGTCAAAGTTAGGGTTATCATTAAGTTTAATGTTATGTATAAAGATACCAAGGTTAGCGAGGTTACTAGAGCTACCAAGGCCATCGGGGTTACCGAGGTTACTAAGGGTTTGCAAGATCACCAAAGTAGTCAAGTGTACTATGGTTACTAAGATTACCAAGGCGAGCAAGGTTACCAAGGAGACCAAGGAGACGAAGGTTAGCAAGGGGTTTATCATTCTTATAATTATTCTTCTCAAACAAATTCGTGACAATAGGGCAATGAACCCAAGTAGCACAAACGAGTTGGAAAACGGTTATATAACCGAAATACAACCATGGTTATATGACAATATTGTTAGGAAAATGGTTGTAAAAACGTTTTAAAAACGTTTGCCAAACCGTAAAAAAGAGGTTTTTGCCTGGCTCTAAACGTAACATTATTGTTGTAATATCGTTGTCTTTCTGACATTATTGTTGTAAAATCGTTGTGAATATAACCACAATTTCGTATGCTAAAAAATTAAAAATTTTACATTTTTTCTTTTTCAGAATTGACAAGTTTATTTTTATCTTAGACACTTTTTTGTCTCAGAGACATATTATATTTTTTAACTTTTTATCCAAGACAATTTTATCTATTTGCTTACAACTGGATTCGAACCTGGTCCTCTTGCGTGCTAGTCTGTCACCATTGCCATTGCGCCAGAAGGGAAATACTTCTCATGTTCACTAAATCTGAAGTACTTGACGCGCCATACATGGCGGTCGCAAGATTGATTCTCAGTCATGCCATATTTTTTTTCTCTTTTTTTCTTATGTCAAAAATTCTCTTAACATAATCCCTTTTATGATATTTGTTTCAGTTAGCGCTGGGAAGCTTTGTATCCAATATATTTGCAAATATAAAAAAGATACTTTCGGTTCAAATTCTAACAATTGTGTTACACTATGTTACGTTGTATTTGTGACAATTATGTTCTTTTATGACAAAATTGTTCAAAGAGTAACAATTGAGTCAAATTATAAACAATAATGTTGCAAAGAAAACATTAAGGTTTTCGGGAGAAAAAAATGTCTCAAATGAAACCATCTAGTTAATTTTGAAGGAAATATTTAAGTTTAGACTCCAACAAAATGCTCACTTTAGTAACAATAACCCATATCGTTGATTATTCAACTAAAATATAACCAAAAATCGGGTTGTATATCCAACCAAGGTTATTTTGTGCTGCTTGGGAATATCGTCTTCATAATATATTTACGAATTTTGTAAATAGAAAACTGCAAAAAGATATGATATCTCACAAAAACAACTGTGTTGTAAAAGGTGTCCGCCAAAGAAAAAGTCATCAGCCGCAAAAAGGATTGATATAAATACATTCCCGCCAAAATACTCGCATCTTGTCTCAATGATGGTGGTGGAGCAAATTTTTTTCAACGCTATTTGGCGGGGAGCTTGAATAAGGTTAATAACAAAATAAAATCAATGTTAAGAAATTTATGAAAGAACTTTTATCGTATAGAAAAAAAACGAGTTCCATACGAAGGAAAGCTAAATAAGGTTCTAAAACGCATTTTTATTTTCTATAAGACTGGAAGCTTCAAAATTATCAAGAAAAGAACATAGTAGCAAATAGTACCCTCGTTCAGCGCCCCGCCAATAAGCGTTGAAAAAAAATTGCTCCACCACCATCATTGAGACAAGATGCGAGTATTTTGGCGGGAATGTATTTATATCAATCCTTTTTGCGGCTGATGAGTTTTTCTTTGGCGGACACCTTTTACAACACAGTTGTTTTTGTGAGATATCTATTATAATAGATATTATAATATAAATATGACTGTGTAATGGAGCCCTAAGATAAATGTCAGTTTGAAGTAACATTTGCCACTATCCTTAATGCTATTTTTAGTGTTAGGGTATAAAATGTTCCATTATTATACCCTTCGCTTATTAAGCGTAAAGGGTATATTAACTTTGTCATGAAGTTTGTAACGCATTGAAGGAAGCATCTCCGACCATATAAAATATGTATATATATGATCAGCGTGACGAGCTGAGTCGATTGGACGATGTCCGTCTGTCCGTCTGTCCGTCTGTCCGTCTGTCCGTCTGTCTGTCTGTCTGTCTGTTGCGACGCGTTTTGCTCGGCCAGTTTAAAAGCTATGGAGCTGAAATTTTGCACACATGCTTCTTTTTGTTGCAGGCAGTTTGTATGTGTGAATCGCTAAAATCCGACAAGGGGGTCGTGGGGCTGCCATACAAACCTACCCCCCAAATTTAGGTTCTTCTTAGAAAAACTTTTTTATTTATGCACCAATTTCAATCAAATTTCACACAAATGTGTTTTAATTGGTAACACACAATATATGGAAAAATCGACCAAATCGGACAATGGGGTCGTGGGGCTGCCATACACACCTAGTCCCCCAAATTATGTTCTTCTAAGAAAAACTTTTTAATTTTCTAATCGATTTCAATCAAATTTCGCACAAATGTGTTTCTAGTAATTCCACAAAACATATGGAAAAATGGACCAAATTGGACCATGGGGTCATGGGGCTGTCATAGAAACCTAACTCCCCAAATTAAGTTCTTCTAAGATTTTTTTTTTTATTTATACACCAATTTCAACCAAACTTCACACAAATGTGTTTCTATTCATGACACAAAACATATGTATAAATAAATGGAGTCGGACCATGTGGTCATGGGGCTACCATACAAACCTAGCCCCCCAAATCAAATTTTTCTAAGAAAAACGTTTTTATTTGCACACCAATTTCAATCAAACCTCAGAAAATTATATTTCTATTGATGCCACATAACAAACGTGAAAACGGACTATGGGGTCGTGGGGCTGCCATACAAACTTGACCCCCAAAATTAGGTTCTTCTAAAAAATACTTTTTTATTTGGACACAAATTTCAACTAAACCTCATGGAAATTTATTTTTAGTGATGGTACAAAACATATGCAAAAATGAATTATATCGGACCATGGGGTCATGGGGCTGGCATATAAACCCAACCCCCAAAGTAGATTCTTCGAAGAAAACCTTTTTGATTTGTCCACCAATCTGAACCAAATGGGTTTAAATTGATGCCACAAAAATACGTAAAAATTGATGGGAAGGCCATAGGGCTGCCCTACAACCTCCTTCCCCCTCTTTTTGGTTCTTATAAGAAACCCACGTCCCGCTTCGCCCAATAAATCTTCGCCACGGCATTTATGAAAGAATTCAAAAGCATGGAAGCGGGGAGGACTGAACACTAGTCATAGATACGCCCGAAAAAAACTTTTAGACCGAGGGGAGCGAAGGGTATCCAAATTTCGGCCGCGCCCGAAATTAGCCTCGGTCTCGTTTTCATAGTACTTTTATGCTAAGATAATTGTAAATTTTATTGTATTTTGTATTTAAGGGAATTATGAAATAAATCTATCTATCTATCTTATCCGCCCATTTGAATTTGTCAAAAAGGCATGTCCATAACTACGTCCCAAATTGGAGCAGAGTGCTAAATTTGGGTTTGTTGCGATTGGAGGTCATAGTCACCCCACCCACCAAAAACTAAGGGCACCTCCCATACAAAGTGACCCAAGACAACTTTGTTCTACAGTTTATAAAATGAGTAGTACGTATAGAACAAACTCCTGGTGGGTCACTTTGTATTGGAGGTACCCTTAGTTTTTATCCGAATGAGCTGATTTTTGGTGGGTAGGGTGACGATGAACTCTAATCGCAACAAATCAAAATTTAGCACTCTGCTCCAATTTGGGGGAGAGTTATAGACATGCTGTTTTGACAAATTCAAATGGGGGGATAATGGGGGTCCTTAACCGGAGCGACTCAATGTTTACCTAAAGATGATTTTGAACTTATTGTGAATAATTATACAAAATTTTACGGCTGAACTAGCATTCTTTCAAAAGTTATGGAGCTTTTAAAAAACTCTACAAGACCATTTATCTGTATCTCTTACCGTTTTTGAAATAATCGCAAAAAAACGACAAAAAGCCCCCCTTTCCCCCTTTTCTTAAGGTTGCGGACCCTCAATCGGTTGGGACTTTTAATGCCATAACCTGGGGACCATCCCCAACCATAATCCAAAAACATTTCCGATGTAGGATTTTTGCCGACCAAATATGCCATTTTTCTTAGACTATCATGCAAAGCTGTGTTTTTTACCTGTAAGCTTTGACTTAAATGTACCTTACTCCAAGAGGGGCAGATTGGGGCAGCCATTTTTTTTTTGCCCAAGAGAATTGTTATCTATTATTTCTGTACCAAAGCGAAGCCGGAAATAAGTGGCGAAATGTTAGTTTTACTCCATTAAAGTAAAAATTTATAAAAACGAGACCGAAACTAATTTCGGGCGCGGCCGAGATTTGGATACCCTTCGCTCTCCTCGGGCTAAAAGTTTTTTTCGGGCGTACCTACGACTTGTATTTAATCCCCCATCCCCCCATTCATATATGATATATATGATCATCTCCGACCATATAGTCGGAGAAGCTTCGTTCAATGCGTTACAAGCTTCATGACAAAGTTAATATACCCTTTCACTCTATGAGCGAAGGGTATAATAAGGGCTCGACTTCAAACTTTAACATGGCATCCAAATTGGAAGAAAACATTGTCTACTTTTTAAAATATATGAACAAATAATCGTACCCTTTGTTTGGATTCAGTATTTTTACTCGCAAGTGTAGTTCAACCAGTGATGAGTGAATAAGTACAGTTTTTTCAAGGTTTGCGTAAAGGTCCATCCAGGCTGATCGCCAAATGGTTGCGCGTCCAAAAACTGGCATCACGAACAGCCATTTTGTTGCTACTTAGCATCTACACTAGCAACCAAATGGAGACAGAAATTTACATACCCAAAATTTCATTGTTGTGACTTTTTTTAATTTAATTATCAAAATCGGACTCTGCGCGTTTGAAGTGTAAGTATAACTTAATATTTTGCCTTAAAATAATTTGTTCTCACACATCAGCAGAACGCTTTAATTACCCAGTCTGGAAATGGACTAGTTATATAAGTAATTCGGAACCACTTCCAAAAGATGTACAAGTAGTTCTGGCTTCAATTGCGTTTACATGCAAACAACTAGCTACATTAATTAAGATTTGTCATAGGATGCAGTCAATGTTGGAAGTTGGAAGTAGTTCCAAATTACTATTTCAATAACGAGTAAAACTGTTATCAGTAAGAGGATTGGTGCATTTAGCATTACATTGGAAATGGTACTGAAATTGTTTCCAAAAACACTTTTACAGAACTAGTAGTAGTAGTATAGTAGTATTGTTACCACTGGGGAGACTGATTCTTTGGCTTTGGCAAACTGTAAGGTGAATAAATTGACATTTTTCAAGATTCAAATAATGTTTTGAATTTTGTGACCAAACTGCATAAACAAATTGAAGTGCGTTTCTCCGCATCAGTTGAGTCCAATACATGTGTGAAACACAAAAAATAATTTATTATCACATAAATATTCTTATTTTATTGTTATAAAAATACTGAAAAGACGCCATCAAAGTTATAATTCATTGGAAAGATTATCTATCTGACAACACCAGTTCTAACCAAACCCATACCTATAGCGCCCGGACAAATCGCCGGATCTGAGATTTGTTGGTTTGTTTTAGAAGGGCTTATGGGATACGATGACTTAATTTCATCAGGCAGGATGTTTTTCCACACTTTAAATTTGAATCCGACCCAGTTTTAGCTCCTAAGATTCGATCTGCAAATAGGAGAGAGACCAGATAGATTACTGTCTCACCCATGGGGCCATGGGCGTAGCCAGGATTTCGGTCAGGGGTAGGGGGCAAGCCCGAAATTTTTTCAACATCATGATTTTCTTAAAATTTGAAATTGTCGGTCACGAAAATATTGTTAGGCAAATTTTAGAGTAGTCGGTGCACAGGGTCATGTGACGGACTATCTTTATGATGGGGGTAAATAACATTGCTGAGCGTGCTGTTGATCTCAACAGCTCAACAAAAAATCAGTTAAGATCTTGGAAATGGGATGTCACTTAAATATCTGTGACCTATACCATGATGAATTTGGGCGATTTAAAGGCGAAAAACTCGTTGAGAGACTTGCAAAATCAATCCGAAATCTTGCAAGTTCTGATATTCATTGTGATAAAAGAGGTTTTGTGTTAAGTACTTATCGCTCTTCTTTATAAAGAAATTCATGATCATCCATGATAGAAAAGTCCTGTCCTGTACCCGATGAATGAAACACCCTTTTTAATTTAAGTTAGTTACTATAGGTGCGTTTTATTGAATGGAGTACAGGACAGCGCAGCTTCCATAACAATTTTACCGATCTCGTTTTATACGGGATGTCCGGAAACTATCGCATAAAGGCACCCAAATATGATTCCTCGTGATTCGTGACTTCAAAAACAAAATTTTGTAATCTTACTTCATATATTTTTTTCCGACGGAGGTCTTAGTGATAGCATTTTTGTAAAATCTTGAAATGCTTTTGGTAGCTAAGGAGTTGAGTATTCGGGTTATTCCCGGTACACCTATTTTACTGGAAATGACATTAATAGTCATATTTCGGTGCGGTTATGCGATGGTTTAGTTTGCGGAGACCCTATCTAGAACAACTCAATTTTATGTTCAAATTTGTACGAAATTGGTTCTACCCTGTTCTGTACTTGATCGAATAAAACACACCTATTAAGTCGTATTCTATAATACGTGAGTAGATATAAGTTGAGTTGTTGAATTCGCGAAAAATAATAAATATTTACGAAGAACAATTATGTTTTGTTGTATTTTTGTAATGGAGCGGAGCGGTTTCAAATTGGTCGGAGCGGAGAGAAAAAAAGTGTCGCTCCAAATCCCTGCTTTCTACACTATTCAACGAAAAATGACCCTGCACGTGTTTAGACTGATGATTCTGATTAAATTCAAATGGCCTCCAATTTCTGCGTTTTAGACTGTAGTCCGTCTATATTCCGTGCTATTTTGGTCACTCGGACTGCACTTGCGCGATATCTAAATACCATAGCTGGTATGATTTAGCTTCAAAATGAATCTCGATTAAATAAGTTGAAAGACAAAGAAATGTGAGATTTGTTCTTTACTGTATACCATTTCTCACTTAAATCCCTTTCAGATGGAATGTTGATAAATTCTACTACCATCCCGGAGCGACTTTATATGACAGCTAAAATTGTATTCTGCAGCTCAAAAGCAAATGCATGAAAATATGGGATTCGCGCAAAAGAAAAAAGAGTCCCCTAAAGGAAAACATTTCTGATGTACAATCTACTTATGTTACCGATTTTTGATATTCACACGTAGGTATCCCTGTTGTGGATATCAAGGGCCTGAAAACTACAAATACGACCACCCCTCTCTGCCCCCCGCTGGCTACGCCTATGTTCTCACCGTTGCTGTTTGCTGCAAATTTTAGCTGGCAACAAACGTAGCCCTTTATAAAAGGTTAAGGATCGAAATTTTTCGCCTGTTTGTGGTGGAACACATAGCACGGAGAAGGGACCATTTTATGAAAATTGCCAACCATAGCTACACTTTATTCAATGATTGTTAGTGTTAATTTGAGTTGTTAAACTTGAAGAATGTCAAACTTACAATAACCCATTAATCACTATTCCAGCTATTTTTTGTTCATTATTATGTAATTTTGCGACGTTTCGCTGCTTACCTAGAGCACCTACTTAGGCTAAATATTCTTTTATTATACATTGTATGAAATATCATATATGTATTTATAAAAATTCCATTTTCACAACAATTAAATCAAATGAAATTAACAATTTCCCAAATGAAATTAACGCTTTAACAACACAAATTATCGATTTGACAATGACGAGGGATTTACTTAATGATTAATTTTATGTACTTGTTTCATTTGCGAAATCATAAATTCCAGTTGATGCATAGTTAATTTGTGTTGAGAAAAAAGTGAATTTGTCTTGAATATGGTTTATATACAATTTCTATTACACTTTTGATTTCATTTCAAAGAAATCGTACAGATAGAAGAAACAAGAAAATTACACCTGAATATGTTCCAGGTTTGTAACAAAACGTCGCAAAACCCAATGAACAAAAAAAAATACAAGAAACAATTTAGGGCCATGTGGCCAAATATTATAACATACATAGTTACAAACAATACTTACATTCTTTCTTTCTCATTCTTTTCCTTTTTAATGTAGTTTCTGTCAGATTTCTAAAATTAGAACTCGCACTATTTTGGATTTGGAAGATACCAAACTGTTCCTATCTGCATTACTTTAGAACTAGTCACGGAAGTAGTTGCATTGGAAATATAGTTTCAAAACTACTTATTTTCTAGACGAGTTGTAATTTTTCCTACAGGGTAGTGACTGGAATGCATGTAGTGCAGTCAAAATATCCCGATTCAGGCCTCCAAATAGAAAAAAATAGAGTAAGGCTATTTTTTGTTGTTTTTGAATCAGTGGGCTCCCGGGAATCTACAACTGGTTTTGTTAAAAAAAAAATTTGATCGGAAAAGTCCCAAAAAGGACAAAAAGGATACTCTTTAATCCTTGACCGGACGTCGGCATGCGGAGTATCATGTCAAAGGGGACGTCGAATACATAACATATCCGGCGTTTGTTTCCTGTTCCAAGGACCCTCAAAGGAATAAATCGAGCTTAAATGGAAATCGAGTTTCCCTTGTATCTTTCCAAAGCCATAACTACGAATAGTCCAAGTTGTCCCTAGTTTTATCACTTTTCAGAATCTATAATAGCTGGAGATTCTACCATTAAATTTGCTAAGAAAAAAGTTGATCGGAAAGCTCTGAAAAAGGACATAAAAGGACACTTATTTCACACCTTGATCGAACGTGGGCATGTGGGGTGTCATATCAAAGAGGACGTCGAGTGCATTGCATATCCGGTGCTTGTTTCCTGTCCCAAGGACACTTAATGGAATAAGTCGGGCTTAAATGGAAAATTACGGCTTTAGAAAGATACAGATACGGGAAACACTAAATTTTTTAAGTTTAGTCCAATTTTCTCCTTTGAGGGCCATTGAAACAAGTAACAAATGCCGGATATGGAATGTACTTGACATCCTCTTTGATATGACACCCCACATGCCCACGTTCGACTAAGGTGTGCAATTAGTGTCATTTTATGTCCTTTTTCAGAGCTTTTCGTTCAACTTTTTTCTTAGCAAATTTAATTGTAGAATCTTCAGCTATTACAGATTCTGGGAAGTGATAAAAGTAGTGACAACTTGAATTATTCTCGTAGTTATGGCTTTGGAAAGATACTTGGGAAACGCGAAAATTTTCCATTTAAGCTCGATTTATTCCGTTGATGGTCCTTGAAACAAGAAACAAACACCAGATATGTAATGTACTCGACGTCCCATTTGATATGATACCCCGCATGCCGACCTCCGGTCAAGGATTAAAAAGTATCCTTTTTTGTCCTTTTTGGGACCTTTCCTATCAAAATTTTTTTTAGCAAAATCAGTTGTAGATTCCTGGGAGCCCATTGATTCAAAAACAACAAAAATTAGCCTTACTCTATTTTTTTCTATTTGAAATGCTAATATGACTGCACTAATGTGTTGGATATCAATCATAAAAACTTTGGAAACATTACGCAACTGAAATTGTTATATGGAAAGTCACTAAAACCAGACATTGAAATGTCAGTACATAATTACTATTATCATACATATTTGACCAATTTCTTAAAATTAGCATTGTTTTCAGTAATTTTTTTTAAAGGAATTATGTCATCATTTCATAATAAGCTTGAATGCTCGTTGAGCAATTGATAAAAAAAAAAAAAACAAATAACTAAAAAAACGACTGAGCTTAACTTTTTATTCTGGTCAATAACATGGAAAATTAAAAATTAATTGAATCCTGACTTTTATCCCAAAATATTTCGTAATCCGATACATTTAAAAGTCTGATGGTGATCATTTCAAACAAAATACTGCGGGCTAGCGCGGCGCGAGATGAGAGTTATAAAAAAGGCATACTACTATATACACTCAAGTGTGGTTGAATCGATATTTAATTCTGAATGACATAGAAAGGATATAAAATGGACATTACAAAAAGAACGCTTGCATTTAAAAAAAGAGGATAAAAATAAAATCAAAAGCGCATTGTTCACGAATGATAAAATCCACCCGTCTACTGTTGGTCCGGTTAAAAATTTATGAAATGTACATAGCCCACTCATACATTTTCGTGCATACATGCATGTATGCATCCGTGCATGCATTCATGAATGCAAAATTTCATTCGAGGCACATATCCTGAATGTGGTCTATACGAAATACGTTTATCTGCTGATATGCCTTTTGCAACGAAGTAAGTTGGTTGTTGGAACGTTCCTGTGTGCAAAAGGACATGCATATATGCAACAATATGAGCTTTAATCAAAATTTATGAATTTTGAATCCGAAGCCAGTTCTGAGTTTCCCGATTGTCCATTCTCACTCTGGCGATATTTCTCCGGCACATATAGTGCCACACAGGGCACAACTATATTGCGAGAACTGTGCTCGTGTATATACATTGTAATAGACGAACGTATATTTTAGTCCTTTCATTGGGCAAAGTATACAGCATAAATTATTCTAGACATGTAAAGTGCCATTTTGAATATGAAATTTGATGCTATATTAAGCCTTTTGTGTGGAGCTATGGGATAGTAGCAGGAGAAAAGACAACCATGGAACACTATTGTCCTTTCTATTATATTATAGGCCTAATATTGTACAGCATTTTCAGATCAATATAGTGTTTGCCTTAAAAAAGGCCGTATAGAATAGTTTTTGTAAAACGTCAACTTGAATAGCTATAGCGACGAGTCCTAATAAATTAGGAATAAAATGGAGCAGGATATAAGAATTTAGATGAATGTGTTACTCGAGGCGCAGGCGACTGACACTATGATCGCAAAGCGATTATTGCATATGAAGCATATTAGCAGGTATTAAAAAATGGTCAAACGAAGTTTTGTAAAGTAAAGGAGCAAAGTCCTTTTTTAAAGTGTGGCCCATTGAGCCAGGTTTTATATGCAACTGTTTGAACGTCGTCGTGTTGATATTTCGCCGTCCTCTTTAACACTTTTCCTAACAAGGTCCATGTTTTCGTCCGTTCGTCAAAATCTAGGTCTCCCCGCACATTTCAGATTTCCAAAAATAGCTTACTGGTCAAATTTGGTCATCATTGTCCTTTACAGGTAAATCCTGTGCCATGTGCCTCCATTCTTGTTCGTTAGTTTTTAGATAAGTTCTGTGACGTTGATAACACAGTAAAATTTAGTGTACAATTGCAAATTGTGTTCTTTGAAAATATGGGGGGGGGGGAATAATTTTGTGGCCTCAATGCCGCATATTCGCACTCCATTTGTTGTTACATTTTTTTTGTAGTTTCGATAAACACACATTCATATAAGGTTGGAATTGGTGCAATATAAATGTTTCTTTGAAGAACCAAATTGGGGAGTTGGGTTAGTATGGGCCCTTACCCCATGGTCCGATTCCACCCGTTTCTACATATACTTATGTATATGTTTTTGGATTCAATAGAAATGCAAGGTTTGGTTTCGATTGGTGCGCATATAAAAAAGTTGTTCGTTGAAGAACCAAATCGGGGAACTTGGGTTTGTATGGCAGCCCCATGGCATCATGTTCCGATCTCATCAATTTTTACACATGTTTTGTGGTATCAATATAAACGCATTTGGATGACATTTGGTTGGAATTGGCTTACAAGCAAAGAAGTTTTTCATAAATGAACCTAATTTGGGGGTTGGGTTTCTATGGCAGCCTCCATGACTGACTATGGTCACATTTCAGCAATTAAAAAATGCAAACAGCATGCAACAGAAATAAGCATAGTGTGCTAATAATAACAATAAGTAGTGGACCTTACCAAGGTGGTGGGCACTGCTACCTAAAAGGTATATTGTGTCATAGGCCTTTAATTTAGAAGGTTATCAACCATATCTTAATAAAGGGTTCTAGTCATCCTGGAGCTTATTAAATCACGCCCAAGGAATGATCTCCTTGACCGGCAGGCATTCACATAATAAATGAAAGGAGGGTTCATCTTCCTCCAAGCAAAGGCGACATAAGGTCTTGTTACGGGTTACTTGTACAGCGGGTCCAACTCGCTATCGTTGCTGCACGTCGAGGATATCCGAGAGTGACCGGCTCAACGGAGACAGGCGTGGGTGCCACACGTTTCTAATTTTGTATAACACGGCCAGAAACGCGAAAATGCCGTCACGGATATACTCTACGCGACACAACGAGTAGATTAGTGGACGATGACACCAATTTTATCGCACTTAGCACATCGAAATTGAACGGCCGGCGTGGAAACACCGAGATCTCCACTTCCTTCACAAATAAAAGATTTCGGATTAAGCTCAAGAATGGACGGGGGTTATATTTTCAATTTTAAATAAGGTACCTGTGCCATACCCGGTCGGACGTTGGGGCATTCTAGAATTCGACTTAACGTGACTCGTAGGACGCGTTTCGACTTCGCTGTTTCGCAGGGCACAGGACGATATCGTTTTTCTCACAGAACTTGTGACTTGCAGAACGCACGCATGCCTCGCAGGACTTCTGCCTCAAACGACGCAAGACGACCTCGCATAATCACAGTACTGGTGATTCGCAGGACGTACGTATGTCTCACAGGACGATTCGCAAGACTTGTGGCTCGATTTCGCAGGACTTGGGATTCGATTTTGCAGGACTTGTGGCTCGATTTCGCAGGACTTGTGGCTCGATTTCACAGGACTTGTGTCTCGACTTCGCAGAACTTGTGGCTCGTAAGACGAAAGACTACTTCGCACACTCACAGGTCGCAGGACAGTACACATTGCCGTTGCTCAGGACGAACCCCTCTCGATCCTGCCAAAGAGAAAAAAGAGGCAGATCGCTCGTTCCCCGGTTCCTTTTATAACTTTCGTGCACGTGCCGTTGCGAGCGCGGTCACGATCGGGTAGTTCCCTCCTCGGCCTTCGTTCCCGAGCGATATCGATTGATTGGTTCTCTCCTCGGCTATAATGGCGCTCATCGTCCGCCATTATCGTCGTCGCAATGAATATACGGACCGGGTGGCAAGATTAATTACAGTACAGGGTGGCACAAAGCTTTTTACAATATTCAACATATTTAATTAATGATTGAAAATTTTATTTAATGATTGAAATTACTAATAGCGTCGTGGAGACTGGTAATAGTCTCCCTAGATAGACCAATTTTATAGAGATGGCGATATATGCACGACGGACACCCCGTCCCAGGATCTCCCTGGCACAGATTCCAAAGGCATAAATTTCGGCTTGGAAGACGCTGGTCCATTTACTGACCGAGATCCTGGTATTGGGTCTAGAAACTCCAGCACCTACACCGTGATCGGTCTTAGAGCCATCCGTGAATTAAATGACGCTTCTAGGATCAATGCACGAGTTGCCATTAGCCCATTCCCCCGATCTGGCTTCCTGTCGAAGCGTAGTTCCGTGATTCTTTAATCTGATACCAGGCAGATTGATAAGCCAGGAACCTGTTGCAGGATACGCATATGTCCCCGATCACTGATACGAGTATCAGAGTATAACTGGATTTTTGGAGTGCTTAGGGCTGCAGTTTTCCGTAGATGTGCAGTGGCGTCATTCCCCATATAGCTTCCATGGCCAGGGTGGAGGTAGTACTAAAAGCACCAGTGATGCCAAGACAGGCAAGTTGTTGGAGCTTGTTCCAGCTCTTGATGGTATTGTGTTGCAGTGTTTTTGGTCACCACACTAGAGAAGCACACGTAATAACAGGTCATACTAGCGTACTTTAGAACCACTCCGTCATTCTTGGCGAAAAACCTAAGTCCTGCTATAGAGGTTCCGGCAAGTCAACATTTTCCAAGTGGCTTTTCCAGTTTAATCGACCGTCGAGTGTGATGCCAAGGCATTTAACCTCTTTGGAGTAGGCAATAGGCACCCCCTTAAAGAGATTGGCTCAAGTGTAGGAGCAGGTTTCCTTGTGAATGGTACTAGGACTGTTTTGTGTGGGTTGATACTGAGCCCTATTGCTGTGCACCATCTGTTAGGGCCGTGGTCTTTTAATACTTAATAACGTACTCGAATTTACCCTTGAGCACAATAGTGATATCGTCAGCGTAGCCAATGGCGAAGAAACCCTGCACTTCAATTAGCGAGAGTAATAATTCATCTACGACCAGCAACCACAGTAGAGGTGAGAGTATGACCCCTAAGCAAAGAGTGGTTCTCCCTACCTTTCAGCATGTGACACCAATGTAGACAAGGGCACTCCTCTCATATAGAGGGCTCTGGCAATGGCATTGTAGCCAGTATTGTCATAGGCACCCTTATTGTCTAAAAAGGCGCACAAAGCGATCTCTTTTTCATCTAAAGATTTTTCAATAGTATTAATGAGCTTGTGAAGTGCCGTTACCGTCGACTTGCCTTTTACATAGGCAAATTGAGTGTGATGCAAAGGTTTATTCCTCACCATCAACCCCCTGATGTGTAGTTCAACTAAACGCTCCATAGTTTTGAGGAGAAAGGAGGTTAGACTGATGGGCCTCTAGGACTTTGGTAGGTCCTCAGGTTTGTTAACTTGCTTAGAGATGAAAATTACATTAACTTTTCTCCAATCAAGTGGGATATCCAGGCAGTTTTGAAGAAGAGCAGGAAATATTCCGTCAGTCCCCGCTGCCTTAAATGGATCAAAGGATTCAATTGGGCAATTGTCTGGAGAGACAAATCCCGGGAACTGCGAGTTAAGGAGAAGTTAGAGGGTCTTCTTGGAACCCGCCGTAAACGAACCGTCCGGGAATTTGAGCAAGCCAACTCCGTTGGAGTTGTTTCTGAAAAATTGCTTCACACTCCTTTCTTCAGCACTTCCTTTTAGATTGCCTAATCATTGTATTATATTCCCACTGACCACAGCGCTTGGCTTAGTTGAATAATCTCGTAACCTGGGTCAGTTTCCGATCGAGTTCATCATTCCACCAGTGGACCTTACGAGTAGACCTGTAATTTGGAGTGAAAGAGCTCTTCTGTTAGGCGGAGATGAGTCCATTATTTAGTTGATCCGCAGCAATCTCTACATCGAAGGGGGATTCAAAGAAAAGTGACAGAGTATGGACACTGGAAAGGACTAAATCTTTGAACATTTTCCAATTGTTTTTTTTTCGGACACGTGGATGCAGTTTGGAGCATTGAGCTCCCTGCAATATTGAATCTGATGTGCCTGTGATCTGACAATGATTTCTCGCTTGATACATGTCAATCAGAGATGAACTCCGAGATTGGTCCACTGGCAAGAGTGAGGTCAAGAACCCTCTCCGGTGCTGCGGGGATGAAGGTGGTTTTACACCCTTTGTTGAGGATGAACATGTTTTTAGATATTAAAAAGTCAAGAAAACAGAAGAATAGAGAAATAAAAAATTGTAGAGAGGAATTTCGGATGTTCTAGTATCTTAGAATCGCCACAGACTCTCCAATCGATTGTACAATCAAGCTCCTTTTTTTAGGTTCCACTACCGAATTCGCTAGAGAAGATGAGCTTTCTCCACAGAAAATGAGCTTGATTGTGCAATCAATTGAACAGTCTATGGCGACTAGGTTCCACTACCGAATTGGCTAGAAACAATTCGGTAGTGGAACCTAAAACGAGACCGAGGCTAATTTCGGGCGCGGCCGAAATTTGGATACCCTTCGCTCCCATTGGGCTAAAAGTTTTTTCGAGCGTACCTATACGACTTGTACTTAATCCCTCTGCAATTCTTTTCCTTCAGTCTTCACAAAAGTTCCGTTGCGTCAGCAAAACAATATTTGTGTGGGGTTTGTTTGGAATAAGGGGGCAAATAAAAATATTTGCTCAGAAAAATTCATTGGGGGGTGCGGGAGCATGGCCCCATACAGTACGTTTTAGTTGCTTTGATGAAGACACATTAATTCAAGGTTTTGTGAAATTGGTGTATAAAACGTTTCTTAGAAGAACCCAAAAACGGGGGGGGGGGGGGGGGTTGGGTTTGTATGGCAGTCCCATGACCCCATGGTCCGATTTTACCGATTCAAACATACAAACTGCCTGCAGCAAAAAGAAGCATTTGTGCAAAACTTTAAGCTTCATAGCTTTTAAATTGGCCGAGTAAAACGCGTCGCAACAGACAGGCAGACGGACATTGCCCAATCGACTCCCCAAGTCATGCTGATCAATGATCATATATGTATGTATATTTTTTATATGGTCGAAGATGCTTCCTTCAATGCGTTACAAACTTCATGACAAAGTTAATATATGTACCTTTTTACTCTATGAGCGAAGGGTATAAAAAGGAGCTTGATTGTACAATCGATTCGAGAGTCTCTTATGGTCGCCTTAGACTCAGCAATTAATTGAACAATCAAAGCCCATTTCGGTGGAGAAAACACATTTTTTGTGGAGAAACCTCATTTTCTCTTGCGAATTCGATTGTCGAACCTAAAAAATAATGAGCTTTCTCCACAGAAATGAGCTTTGTTTTTTCAATCGATTGGATAATGTTTGCGACTCTTTAGATATAAATCCATATGAGATGTATCCAATCGCAATAATATGGCGGAATCAGTTTCTCCACGACTCCTAATTAGAAAGTGTATTGACAATGAAACAGACTGTAAATTGCTCAGTTACGTTGTATAATGCTACAAGGGTCTAATGTCTAAAAACAGAATACATTTATTATAATAACAGGCATGAGAAAAGGGGTAAAATAAAGGACATTGTTAGACAAGAGCCATCGTGAAGAAAATCTCCCAAACTTTCCAAGTCTCGAGGTTGTTACTATTCTCTATCCTATCTCGTTCGTCAATAAGACCTTCGTTTTGTATGACAAAAGGACTATGTGACAAGAAAGGATATTTGATCAGAATAATTCATAAGTTTTTGCCGAATTCATGTGTATTGTTTGTGTTTGTTCATATAGAGTTTTAAACACGGCTTTTTATGCAACTAATATCTATTTGAACATTTTATTGCACAGTTCACATATGAGGCGCTAACTTCAAAAAAGTTTAAGGCGAAAAAAATCATCAGGTGACACATTTCAGTTCACCTTGATTCACTTCACTTGTAACCATAAAAGTTTTAAATTTTGGCACGTACGTATACATATTACTAAATTTTATCGTCATTATTTGCACTAAAGCAATCGCACGAAAGTGTGCTTTTTCCTGTTTATTTCGGACTTATAGCAAGGACCATCATCAATTGACAACAAATTTCAGGGATTAGCGCACGTTCCAATAATTAAAATCATAAAAATATGACAAGATAGCAATATAGGTTTAGCTCAGAAAAAAAATGATTGTATGGATTTCGTCAATATGCGGGAGTGGTATATTATTTGAAATTTTTAAGAAATTTACCTACGGATTTGGACACACTAACATGTGATTACGTTCAATGAAGAAAAAACTGGAAAATATTGATAAGAAGATTAACGCTAGGCGAAATTTTAAGAGAAGCAAAGCCTTCGACGATATACCACGGTTCGGTCTACTAAGCTCTAGGCAAATATTTTCTTGGTCAAACATTTCCAGTTTTTCGCCTCACCTGTATGTTTGCATTTGAAATGTGTTACGAAATAAATTCGACTTATATAAGACACTTGCAAGGCGAGGTTTTTTTTTGTGTATGTTGTAACCAAGTTGATGCTCTCCTTTGCAACTATCATTTGATTTTGATGTTTGATCAAATGTCGAAATAATCATAAAATGGGGCAAATTTCCAATATCGGCAAAAGATAGTGTCAATCATAAGACACAGTCATAAAATTGAATTTAATGTGGCATATGATAATTATTTTTTGTCACCGGACCGGGAATATCAACGCTTGGTAAGCTAACATAACGACGCGAAGGTAATAAAAATGTCGGATTCAGTCTTCTTAGAGCTACGTTCCACATTTAGGACTAAACAAATATTCGTCTTTCAGTGTTCACTTTATTACAAATATTCTGCATATATGCGGAATAAAATCCATTTAGCTAATTTGATCACTTTTCTCACCGATTTATTTACTTTCCGAAACTGGTCTTCCCCATAGAATCTGCTTACAGCTTATACAGAGAAAAATTCGACTTCTAATTCCGAGATATGCAGTCATCGTACATCATAATCTTTTCCTTTATTCCAAATAAGTCGACTCTAATACGTTGTGATTTGATTTTTTTTTTGGGGCCAGTAAGTCAAAATACATTTCACTTAAGAACTTCATTCGAAGGGGTGGAAAATTATTATACGCGGGTTATTGGAGTTCTTATGTTAGCTTAAAAAGTGGTTATTTTGCATGAATGGCGGCTTTAGATGAGAAAGTGTTAAGCTTTTGGCAGTCGAAAGATATTCAAGGTGAATTATGAAAATATGTATACAGTGGCTTCAAAAGAAATCTCATTGACTTATGGAATATGATATCTATTCTATATCTAAATTAGAAAGTTCTATTTTTTGAATATTGTGATTTTCAAATATACAGTATATAGTGATTTTTGCTCTTGACCCAAACATCCAAAAAAAGAGCTGACTTTTGATGCCAAATTGTTCTATGGTCTGACTGCATTACGCAGTAAAAAGTTACACAATTTTGCTCGTCACATTTGGGGGGGAGGGGGTGGCAAAGGGGTGAAATTATAATTTTTCGCAAATATCTTGTTAACTGTAATATTTACAGCAAAATGTACTCAGAACAATTTAAACTACACAAAATTCCCTTTCTGATGATATATAATACCGTATATGTACCTTCTCTATATACAAAATCACCCGAAAATTGCCTACGAGCAAAACTTTAATTTTGGTTGACTTGTTCTTTTATTTCTTAATAAACTAGTGGCATTGAATTTGAATAATTTGTATGGGAGGTACCCTCTGTTTTAACCCGATCGAAGTAATATTTGGTGGAGGGTCTAATGTCTAATGGAACTTAGCCTTAACGTTTGCCAATTTTTTTCGAGCCTACATACTGTGATTTGGAAATAAGTTGCAGGCATGTCTTTTTGAAAAATGTAAATAGGGAAAATATGGGTATGCTTTGTCGGAGCAGCCTGAGTCTCCGCTTGGGGCAGGTATATATTGATAGGAATAGTTATCCCAATGACCATGGCTCCAATTAAATTACTTCAGGAGCTAGAAAGGCAAATGTAACTATCAAAAAATCGGAATTACATCGGATGTTTTTAGGTCTAGTATATAATCTGCCAAGATAAGGTATACGGTATTATATATCATTAGAAAGGGAATTTTGTGTAGTTTAACCCTTCTGTCGACACCTACTCCAATATGCATATTCTATACAATATACAATAGGTCTGGCTGGACCTACTGAGAATTTTTTTTTATCTTTTATAAAAAGTTAAATTTTTATTGGTATAATCATTCTTGGTAGATTTTATCGCGATATTAGTCTGCAGATTTGGGAAAATCGATAGATAGAAATAGGGAATTTTCAACCGCAAAAATCATTTGATTCTAAATTTTCCGTAAATATCTAAATTAAATCTATTAAGAAACACCATCGTAAGTCACTAATACTTAGTTCATACTATTACAAAGGAAATTAAACTCTTTTGATTTTCCTAGAATCAGTTGATTAGGTGATGTTATAAGACGAGATAAAATTAGGTGTACCCAATTTGCGAACTTCACGGCTTTTTAAAGCAAAATCTCAGAAAATTTTATCGTTTATCGTACAAATTTAGTTTTAATGACTTTATTACATTATAAATAGGAGATTTTTAAGAGAATTTAATATTTTCACTTTTTACCTCAAGACGAAAATGGGGGGAAAAACTATAGGTCTGGCCAGACCTATTGGGTATCAAAAAGCACTATAAATTGAAAATCATCAAAAACATGCTCAAAACTTTAACCGATTTTTTTAATTTTTTGCAAAATGCTTCTAAACATATCATTCTAGGATATCATGAAATATGAAGTCGCTGCGATTTCATTTTTGACCAATATATATTGCCAAAGGTCTGGCCAGACCTATGTGCCGACAGAAGACGGATAAAACAAAAAAAGAATCATCCAAATCGGTCCAGTGGTTTAGAAGTTTACTGGCAACAGACACAAATACACGTCCATTTTTATATACAGAGGGTGTCCCGCATTGGGTGGTCAATACTGTAAGGGTTGATAGCGCAATTTGTTTCAGGAAGAAAATTAGCAATACAATCGGAAATTTTTTACCGTTACCTTGTTATCGCTCTTTTTGTGAAAGTCATCGAAAATCGTGACTTGTCATGCAAAATCATAATTTGCAGCTCTCCTGATGACTTAATCCAAGATTTGATTTCAGTTTCAGAAACTACATAAAATTTCACAAAAACTGAAGTTTTTCCTGTTGCCAACATTATCGCGACTTCCAAGATACAGTTACTCAAACTTAATAGAAATTTTTAAATAGATTTTTCATCGAAAATTTAAACAGTTATTTCATAACGGTGCTTTATACGTACAACTCTGCAAAGTTGATGAAAGTTGCTTCAATATTTTGGATTTCCAACGGTATATCACTTTTTATATTTACATTGCAGAATTTTAGGGAAACACGCATTGAATGGTAAAAAACAAGGCTTCGGTGGAAGCGCTAACAATTTTCCCTTTAATCGAAAAAAGACAAACAAAGGCTATCATAATTTGGCATAGAATCTCGCTACATTATTTTTAACAGAACTGTAAGATATTTGAACTTTTTTACATGTTTTGGCAAATGCAACGGTACTTATAACAGTTAAAATTTAATCTTTGCTATTTATGGCAGATAGACGGGTGCCTCGCTCATAATGCGAGATCTATCAAAGAATATTTGGAATACGAATTTCCCGGAAAGTGGATTGGCAGATTTGGGACAGTTGTGTGGCCTGCGAGAAGTCCCGCCTATATTTTTATTTACGGGGTAACTTAAAAAAAACAATACCTATTCCGAGCCGATTACCTCCCGGGAACAGCTGCTGCAGCGAATTAATGACGCTTGTGACAACATAAAGGAAACACCTCCTGAAATCCTTCGGAACGTTTCATCCATGCGCCGAAGGTGTCGAGTCTGCATAAAAAATGGAGGAGGCCGATTCCAGCAGCATTATTCAAATTCATCACACAGACCCATTTAATCATTAGTTAATATTTTTAGTTTATTGGTTCTTTCTCATATTTAAAACTTTATTTTCATTTTTATTTAACAAATTTTCCAAATTGCAATAGTAAAATATAAAATATAAATTAATGAAATTTCAGTCTGAATAATCCGACAAGAAAATAATTACCTTGTTTTTTTTACATCCAATATGTGTAATTCCAAAATTCCGCAATGTAAATATAAAACGTAATATACCGTTGGAAAGCCAACATGTTGAAGCAACTTTTATCAACTTTGCAGAGTTGTACGTATAAAGCACCGTTATGAAATTACTGTTTAAATTTTTGATGAAAAATCTATTTTAAAATTTCTGTTAAGTTTGAGTAACTGTATCTTGAAGGTGCCGATAATGTTGGCAACAGGAAAAACTTCAGTTTTTGTGAAATTTTATGTAGTTTCTGAAACTGAAATCAAATCTTGGATTAAGTCATCAGGAGGGCTGCAAATTATGATTTTGCATGACAAGTCACGATTTTCGATGACTTTCACGAAAAGAGCGATAACAAGGTAACGGTAAAAAAATTTCCGATTGTATTGCTAATTTTCTTCCTGAAACAAATTGCGCTATCAACCCTTACAGTATTGACCACCCAATGTATATAGATATATGAAGGTACAAATGTACCTTTGCCGCCGTTAAAGGGTGTAAGATTAATTTTGCTCCCTAACTTGGGGATGGGTGATCACACATTTCTGAAATTTGGAATACATATTTAAAACTAAAATCGTAGAGATGTCAGAAAATTTCAGACAGATCAGACCCATAGCAAAAAAGTTACGGTATTTTGAAAACGAAAAAGGTAAACCTGTACCTATCCCGCTGGATGAGGGTTAAAAATAAGTTTTAACTGTGAAGTCTTACTCTTATTTCCGTATTTGGTTGAATTCAATGGGCTTATAGTTTTTGAGGATTGTGTAGTGTAGTTCGACCGAGCTTTAGTGCGGGATTCTGTCGAACCCGCTCTCGTGAGCCGACAGAATATTTAATTATTAATATATTTTTTTTGCGAAGCTCAAAAGGAAATATTGAGTGAAGAATTCATTTCACTTATACTTTTTGCAATTTAAAATTCAAATCCATTATCACAGCAATCAAATGTTTGTTTTGTAAAAAACTGTGAATATTTTTTAGAAAATTCCACAAAAAGAACACAATTTTAACTCGTTGATGTAATTCAGCTAACTAAATTCAGCACCCAAATCGTTGCTGCGGAATCGAGCCCCTGAATAGATTTTGTTGGGAATCCGAGATCAGACTTTGGAGGTGCGTGGCCAATTAGAGAATTACTGGTTTATAGGTTATACGTATTTCAATACTGATTACTGATTAGTAGGGCTCGGATTTTTATGTTTTTACATATTTTTTCTTTAGACTGATAATCGATTTCTGGGGTGTTTTCTTTGCGTTTCAGAACATTTGAAAGCAAATGGCATGTATTTGTTTTTACATATTTGTAAATATTCAAGTGATATTACATATTTTTAAATATTTCACTCTTTTTTACATATTTTCTTCCATATTTAGAAAATTTGTACATAAGTACGAACAAATGATTAAAAAAAATATTGAATTGAATTGAATACAACAGTTTCATTAGAATTAGGTATAAGTTTTCCGATTTTTGAAAGTAGACGTATTATTAAATAGAAACTTATCATGGGACAGTTTATTACTCAAATATATGAGCAGAGATTTACAAGCCGAAATGTTTTTTTAGAATACGTGCACAAGTGAATTTTTCATATACAACTACTCGTATTCCAACCAGAACAGAACACTATGCTATTCAGAAAAAAGGTCGTAAATTACCCAATAAGAACACTTTTCTTGTTTTTTTGCCTCTGCAAAAATTGATGCATAGCACAATAAACTGAAGTGATAATTTTCTAAATGGATGAAATTAAATGCACTAGGCTAATTTGGGATATTTCTTACCAAAAGAATTTTTATGGACAATATTTCAATTTGCTAGAAAAATAATTTGGCTGAGAAATTAAACAATAAAAGAATCAAAAGGTAAAGGACTATGCTGCATTAAGGGAGACTCGGTAGTACATTTGCATTCAATATTTGAGTTAACTAGTTAGAGGGGTAATATTGCTGAAATTATATAAAGTGCGAATACATAAATGGATATTGTCTATAAAAAGGTCCTTGATGGACATTTTCACTTATTTCGTGTTCAGTATTCGGTTAGTTAACATTTTTTCAAAATGCCAAAAGTTCTCTTGTCCTGAAATACATACGGGAAATCCCTAACGAGGATTTCCGTGGAGACGGAAGTGTTTTATTTTGTGACAGTTGCGGGAAAGATGTGGCAACCACCCAAAGGTCTCAAGTTGTACAGCATATTTCTACTGCTTTATATAAAAAAAAAAAACAAAGAGAAAATGAGGACCTCGAAACAAACGATTATTTCTCCTTCGGAAGCCAGCAGCAAGTCTGCGTTTAAAATGGATTAATGTCGCGCTTTTGTCAAGGCCGATATCCCATTTTATAAACTCAACAATCCCCACTTTAAGGAGTTCTCGGAGAAGTATAGTGGGCAAAGAGTTCCCGAGAAAAGCACCATAAGAAAGACCTATTTTTGCGACGTCTACGCGGAAGCACTTCATAGAATTCGCGATATAATTGGTGATGGGCCCATATCTCAATAGACGAAACTACGGATGTCGAAGGGAGATATATAGCCAACGCTATTTTTGGGCTATTATCTTCGAAAAAAAAAAACGAAGCCCATTTTGTTTAATGTCGAAGTCTTAGAAAAGTGCAACCACGCATCTATTGCTCAATTTTTCAACAATTCGATGAGCGTACTGGGGCCAAATGGAGTGCAGCACAGTAATGTGTTGCTGTTCGTAACTGATGCTGCTCCATACTTGGTAAAGGCTGGGAAAGCCCTCCAAGTATTTGATGCGAGATCAACTCACGTTACTTGTCTCGCCCATGCATTTCATCGCATTGCCGAGCACGTTAGAAACGAGTTCGTCGAAGTAGATGCCTTCATTTCCAACGTAAAGAAAGTGTTTTTGGAAGCACCAAGTCGCGTGAGAATACTTACTTCCTCGGTTTGCCCCTACCACCAGAGCCCATTGTAGCCAGATGGGGAACCTGGAAGCCGCGAAGTATATTATTGCGAAAATTTTGAGGAGATCAAGGCTGTGTTCTCCAAACTTGACGAAAACGCTGTGGCTATCGAGATAGCCAAACAAATTCTTACGAAACCATCAATGATCAAAAAGTTAGAAGAGGAAATCGCAATGGAACCAGAGGAAATCGCAAAATTTAAATATACGCCCATCACATCAGTCGATTTTGAAAGGTCATTCAGCCGGTATAAAAAAATCCTTGCAACAGACAGACGGAGTTTCAAATTTGAAAATTTAAAAAAATATCTAATTTGTAACTTCGATGTTCGTAATCAAATTTTTATTTTACATATTTCAGTTTTTTTTACATATTTTGACAAAATAAACACATATTATATGTACATATTTCATGTTTTATTTTACATAAAATTCCGAGCCCTACTGATTAGTAATAGAGTATTGAGGCTAAGTAGCTGCCAAATTGCAGCGCACGCTGCTCATTGGGCTCAGTGTGGATATAGCTTAAAACTCTCTATTATCAAGTATGCATATCGTTAAGCAAATCCACATATCTAATAGGAAATTTATGACATCAAAACATAATCAAAAAACACAAAGTTTCCAGCATCATGAAACTTGAAGGGAGCTGTTTTATGTCTTTGACTCGAACAATATATTTGTCCTTTCATCAGATAGTACACAAGCGCCTTAACAAGAAGGTATGACACATCCACTAGGTAATATTATTGTCATAGGTAAAAAATGGTCTAAGAACACCAATAACATCAAAAGTGCTTGAACAAGTCTCTTTCGTTTCGTATTATACATACAGTCAAGAGGACAGGATCTGCCAGTACACATATGAAGGAACAAGAGAACAAAATACATGCTACACTGCCATTACAGAAAAAAAAACATCAAGAATAATATAGTAACATCGAATGAAGCATATAGCGAACACCAACAATATCCTGTCGTTGACAATCCTGGAGCTCAAACTCCAAAGGTCGTTGCCGGGGATTTTCTCAGATTTTCTTAGATTCAAACGAATTAGTCCCGTGGGCGATTGATTTTTTGACCTTTTTACAACTATCTTGTGGGTTTGTCGGGTTGGTAGCGGTGTGTACACAAACATATTCGTATTCAAGTGAATATGTACGATGATGTCGCATGTCCCTTTCGAATATAAACTGCTGGCGGCGACTAATTGGTCAAAGTAAATATGAAAATCGGATATCCGTATTAGAAGAATTTTATTTATAGATAACGCTTATTTACTCAACTCTTAATCTGAACTGTTATTTGAATCTAACTTTCCCTAAAAGTGATTTCTTTCGGGGTTGTGATTGTTTTTCTATGTTTTCTCTCATTTGAATAAATCCACAATAAAATTCCGTTGACGGTAAGACCCGTATATATAAATAGAACATTTAGAAGACATCTTAGAAGTTGGAACCATATTTAAACGTGATATTGTACATTACACACATCCCCAGGATCTGGTATCCCGCACGGTTCACAATCTTTCAGCTCATATATGCGTTTGGCCTGGTTTCGTTTGCCATTTGGCCTCTTGTCCGCATCGCATACGTACTCCATACATGCTTTGCCTTTCGCCCACACACACACATTACACACGAACTCGCCTCATATATTGGTATTTGGCGAATCTGGTTCGGGAGTAGATTTGTGTAATGGCCTTGTTTTATTGGGCCAGAAAGGATGTGAAAGGATTTGTATAGTTAGCAAACCTCTAAGAACTTATGTCAACCCCGTATACGGCCGGGTAAACTTTATACTAACACATAGAGTAGCGGAGAGGTCGAGCATAGTCGAGTTACCGGGGTTGAGGGTGACCCGACATTTCTACATTATGAATTTGTTGGAGCTCGAATCGTATTACCATTTTATACGGTTAAATTGAGAAGAAATCAACTTATTGGATGGATAGGGATTAAATGAATGTTTTATACTGTGTGACTGGAAAAAATCGATTTGGGTTAAAGTCTAAACAAGAAATATTTATCGTTTTGGTATTTGAAGGCCTGTAAGTTGACAAATTCTTTTAATGGTTCTTAATTTCAATAGAATGCATTGTAGTTTATAAGAATTCATATATTTTTCGTGATTTACAGCTTACAACTATACCGATAATCGAGCTGTGGAGATTCGAACTTTTCTCCACTGAGCCTTCCATTCGAGGTAGCATAGCCAGTTAGAGTACTTATGGACAGGAGAAGAGTAAAGAAATATGTGCCGCACAACAACAACACCAAATTAAATTAACGGTTTCGCAAAATAAATTAACGCTTTAACAATTCAAATTAATTAACCATATTTCGAAAATAAAATTAACGCAACAACAAATTAACGATTTCACAATGACAAGTGATTCTCTGGTATGGTTTCTCGAAGGCAAAACTCAAAGCCTGGCTCGGGGCAAACAACACACTCTTCATGTTTGGGTGGGCCGCAGGAGGAAAACTTTGGGTTGGATACGACATTCCGCCCATCATATTCCGGTTTTTGAAAATCCCAACATTCATTATCCCGCCATTTTAATATCCCGCTTAATTGAAATCCCGTTAAATCAAAATCCCACCAACTTAATATCCCGACATTTCAACCCGCTAATTTAAAATACCGCTTTTCAATAATATTTACTTTCTCTGACGGGATATTAAAAAGCGCCACCATATTTACCGTTAAAATAATGGATCTCCTTTGGAGGTATTTTGACGGGGTAATTTCACTATCCACTAGCGGGATATTAAAACGGCGGGGTTTTTAGTGCGCGGGATTTTGATGTATTGGGATTTTTTAATGGCGGGATTTAGTAAAACGGGATTTTTTAGAAAAAGCGGGATGAACAGGCGGGATTTTGTTTTTCGGGATGATGTATAGGCAGTGGCAGAACAACTTCACTCGAGGCCCTCCCGCCAACTTCTTGAGTGGGCCCCCTACACTGGGAAAAAAAACAGAGTAAAATCAATCGAAAACACTCTTGAATGTCGACCCACACTTTTCAGTCATCAGTTATAGTAATTTTCCATACACGTTTACAGATTTTCAGTTCATTGATTGATTGACTATCTGTCAATTCTGTATGGAAAATGACTGTGACATTCTTATATTGAGGATATAATATTGTAACGTTTATTCATGATTTCATCAATCGTTTTTTTTTTAAATAAAAACGCTTACGCAGCGCATCATTGACCTCTATAGGTGTTGGTGATATTTAAGCATAGTAAATTACCTGCGCTATAATGGTACTCAATCCCGCGAACTAATGATTTGAAGACGAGCGCCCTATTTACCCTAATGCTGCACACATACGGTCAATTCAAATCCATTTTTGTGAATTTCCATTCTGTCAAAAAACGAAGGAAATGCATTCATTTGACAGAACGAAGAATTCAAAAAATGGATTTGGACGCTTCGTGTGTGGGTGGCCTATATTTGTAACTTGCTAGACAGTTGAATAAAGCGACACGTTATTAAATATTTTAATTTTATTGTGCTCTAATTTAAATCCTTCAATTTTAAAAACGTTTGTACTTAATATTAAATGCAATAGAAAAGTCTTGGTAAGACTCATTTTAAACCAAATGTGGCTTCTGCACCACCGCCCTAATGACCTTGTATTGTATATTAAGATGACCAGACTCCGGAAGACCTAATGCTGTACACATACTTGCGGAATTCAGTTTTCAGGCAAATCATCAGTTATACTATTTCTGGAGGAGAATATGTGTTTCTCTATGGTAATATTAGTGATGCCATACCGATCCCCTGTGCTCGCAAATTTTAAAGAATTCGAAGGGTATATTGTGGGCAAAATTTTATCTAAATACCCTTGCAGAGTCCTTTCTTTATTTTGGTTTTTCCCATAGAGGTTGATGGGGAAATCGGATGGATGGAGCTTCATAGAACCTTGCTAAGTTAGAGCCTTGAAATGTTCACCAAAATATGGACAGTGCGAAGTTCTACAAGTTTGCCTAATTTCGAAATTCACATCAAAAAAAGTTATGGGCAATTTTCGATTTGAAAACACAAAAATGCGATTTGGGCAGCTCTAATTTCCAAACGGAACGGGGATAGGTAGGTTGAAACTTGGAGGAAATGTGCGCCAAATAGCTCTACAAGTGTGCCAAATTTAAGAAATTTTGATCGGTTCGCGATTTATCAAAAATGTACGATTGAAGAGTTAAAGAGTTAAATATCGATTGCACATGAATCAAACTTTACTCCTTAAATTGCATGTTTCGACGGCCGTAACTTTTTAACCTTTCGCCTTGAAATTTTCACCAAATGTGAGCAGTATGGTGCTCTACAAGTTTTCTTAATTTAAAAATTTTTCGTTTAGGCATTTCCGAGTAATAGACAATTTTGAATAAGAAAACTCAAATTTTGGGCAGCCGTAACTTCCGAAGGCGGATAGATACGACCGCGTGTAAACGAAATGAGAGCTTCAACAAGTGTGTCAAATTTCAGATAGATCAAATACGAAAATGGAAAGAGGGAATCAGAAAGAATCTTTTTGCCCATATGATACTTGGCTAGGAAAAGGGTGGTTCGAACTACAAACCGCGGCTACAGTTAGCGCGGACTTGGACCTGGCCCGCCACGCGGGCACTGTGGGCCCTTATGCGCCGCCCCTGGTATAGGTATTTCGAAAATTTCAAAATCTTATTAGGAAATTGATTACAGAATATTTATTTTTAAAATATGACAGGAATTTTGGATCACCATAGCGGCTTCGGGATTATACGTGAGAACTTCCACCTTTTGAAAACCTACTTCACGAACATTAAAAAAAATTGAGATAAGAAGCGAAAAGGCGAAAATTTGACTGATCTTCAAGTATGACTATTTGTCAATAACTGTTGCGTCATATTTTGGACAGATGAAGATGATAGAAAAACGAGACCGAGCTCCAATCGTGCGAATAGCACGATGAGTGTATACGCTATACCCATGTGCAGACCTAGAAGGCACGCAAAACCCAAAATATTCAATTTCATACTTTTTTTTGTTGGGGAGGGAGGGGTAGATGGGTCGGACCTGGCACATCTTTATTACCTTGTCAAGGCATCCAACGGCTACCATTTGATAATAATTTGAAGTTTTTCGTTACATTCTATCAAAAGATATGGCTGAATATAACTTTGTAGGGGAAGTAGGGGTAGGGGTAGGCGAACCTACTCCACTATAGACATTGATCAAAATTTCAATTCGATAGCGATATTCTACCGAAAGTTTTGGCCGAATTAAAGTATCGAGGAGGGGTAGTTTGCTTGGGAGGTAGGAGAACCCGTGGTCCGATTTGGCCCATTTTCAATACCGTCCAAGATTTTAGCAAAACAAACATTTGACCAAATTTTCAAACCGCTAGCTTCATTAATTCGGGAGTTGTCGTGCTAACAGACAGACACACGGACAGACTGACATGGCTTATTCGATTCAGGCACCGACCCTGATCATTTATATATATACTTTGCCGTACCTACGGTGGCTCCTTTGAGGTGTTACATAATATCGGCGTAACAAAAACAATATACCCTATACCATCTTATAGGTATAGGGTATAATTAGCTCACCGGTCAGCCAAGTAACCCAAAACAACATTGGGAGCCAAAATAGTCAGATTAAATTAACTTCGGTCGGCAGGTGACTAAAAGAACAAAAAGTTTTTTTTGTCTTCCTCGCCGGAACCAGCCAGTGAGGAGGGATAATTGCACAATTCGTACAAATCGTTGCTACTCGAAACATCTTCTCTTTTATAAAAGTCATTATCGCTTAGACTATCGTTGCGATCGAAATCGTTATTTGATGGAGTTTCCAACAGCTGACATACTTCCTCGTCGTTCAATTGCATTTTGCCGCGACTGAGTCGATCCATTGCTCGGACTTTGAGAACACTTTCACTACTGTAAGCGGATAACTAAACAGAACTAAACCCAACACAACGCTCACCCCAAAATTGTCTCGTTATCAATGACGGGACAACGTCTGCCAACATCCAAGTTGCAAAATAAAAATGCATTACTACTTCTACGCCGCATGATCGTCGGCGGTCATTTTTAAAAATTGCAAAAAGTCGATAAATATGCCGTTATTATTGTTATATTATAGTAACTAGAGGCGTCAAAGTCCCTTTTGGATATTTATATTTTTATACCCTTCGCTCATAGAGTGAAAGGGTATATTAACATTGTCAAGAAGTTTGTAACGCATTGAAGGAAGCAACTCCGACCATATAAAAAGTATACATATATGATCAGCATGATTTGGGGAGTCGATTGGGCGATGACCCTCTGTCCGTCTGTCTGTCTGTCCGTCCGTCTGTTGTGACGCGTTTTTCTCGGTCAATTTAAAAGCTATGAAGCTGAAATTTTGCACAAATGCTTCTTTTTGCTGCAGGCAGTTTGTATGTTTGCATCGGTAAAATCGGACAATGGGGTCATGGGGCTGCCATTCAAACCCAACTACCCAAATTAGGTTCTTCTAAGAAAAACTTTTTTATTTGTGCAGAAATTTCAACAAAATTTCACACAAATATGTTGCTATTGATAACACAAAACATATCTAAGAATTGATCAAATCTGACCATGGGGTCATGGGGTGGCCATACAAACGTAATCCCATAAATTAGGTCCTTCTAAGAAAAACATTTTTATTTGTGCACCAATTTCAACCAAATTTCACACAAACGTTTTTCTCTTGATGACACTATCTAAGAATTGATCAAATTGGATAATGGCGTCATGGGGCTGCCATATAAACCTAACCCCCCAAATTAGGTCCTTCTAAGAAAAACTATTTTATTTGTGCAGCAAAATCAACCAAATTTCACACAAATGTGTTTCTATTGATGACACAAAATATATCTAAGAATGGATCAAATCGGATAAGGGGTCATGGGGCTGCCATACACACTAAACCCCCAAATTAGGTTCTTCTAAGAAAAACTTATTTATTTGTGCACCAATTTCAACAAAATTACACACAAACGTGTTTCTCTTGATGACACAAAACATATCTAAGAATAACTGATCAAATCTGACCATGGGGTCATGGGGTGGTCATACAAACCCAACCCCCATTTTGGTTCCTTTAAGAAACATTTTTTGCACCAATTTCACAAAACCTTGATTAATGTGTCTTTACCAAAGCATCAAAAAAGTTAAAAACGAATCGTACTTTGAGGTCATGCTCCCGCAACCCCAATAAAATTTTCCGAGTAAATATTTTTATTTGCCCACTTATTTCAACCAAGCCCAAAAAAGAAGAAAAAGAATGAGGAGGGAGATTAAATGCAAGTCATAGGTACGCCCGAAAAAAACTTTTCGCTCAAGGAGAGCGAAGGGTATCCAAACTTCGGCCGCGCCCGAAATTAGCCTCTGCCCCCGGGGGTTGGCGAGCGTAGCGAGCAGGGGGCGAAGCCCCCTAGTTTATGTAATATTTCGCACTGTAATTAATAGTGTCAAGGTAGAGTGATAAGAATTGGTGCAGATACTGTCAATTAAATGTATTTAAATTATACCGAAAATGAGCTTGCTCCGGCCAATAACACCTTCCCTCGTTCCTGTGTACATTATTTAACTATTCTCTAAATTACGCCAGGCAAATAAAATTTAGTTAAGTGCCTAGGGCATGAGCCCTTATACCCTCGACCAAAAGTTACTTCGATCGGATCAAAACTAAGGGTACCTCCCATACAATAGCCGAAGAAAAGTAAGCCAAAATTTGGCCATCGAACGGCCAAATCCTACATCGATGGATTTTTGCGGGATGGTTGGGGATGTGTTTGTATTGTATTGTTTATTGAAAAAATTCAAAAATTTAAGCTACATATTTTATACAATTTTAGTAGATTAATTTAGAAAGTTTCGATGGCCCCAGGTTATGGGAAAAAATCCCACCGATTGGAGGTCTGCAACCTTAAAAAAAAGTTTTGTTTGCTATTATTTCAAAAAAACGGCAAAAGATTCAGCGAAATGATCCGAGAACGAAAAAAACTACATAAAATTTCTTTTGAAATGATATCGAATATTATTTTGGAAAATTCGGCGCTAGACTAAAAAATAAAAGCTCCATAACTCTTAAAAAAATGCAAGTTCAGCCGTGAAATTTTGTGTAAGTATCCACAATAAGTTCAAAATCATTTTGGGTGAAACATTGAGTCGCTCTGATCAAGGACCCCCATTATCCCTCCATTTGAATTTGGCAAAACGGTATGTCCATAATTCCCTCCAAAATTGGAGCAGAAAGCTAAATTTTACCATTTTTTTTGCCAGTGGGGGGGCACCAACATACCACCCACCAAAATTCAGGTCAATCGGATAAAAACTAAGGGCACCTCCCATAGAAAGTGACCCACCAGGAGTTTGTTCTACACACTACTCATTTTATAAACTGTCGAACAAAGTTATCTCGGGTCACTTTGTATGGGAGGTACCCTTAGTTTTTATCTGATTGAGCTGAAAAGGAAAGGAAATTTTATGTAGTCTTTTTCTTCTTCATACAATTTTTATTTATCTTTTGCCGTTTTTGAAATAATCGCAAAAGAAAAAAAACGGAAAAATACCCCCCCCCCACCCCTTTTTTTCAGGTTGTGAACCTCCAATCAGTGGGGACTTTATTTTCCCATAATCTGGGACCCCTTCTAGACCATCCTGCAAAAATCAAGCGATGTAGGATTTTTGCCGACCAAATATCGTATTCTTCTTTGACAATAAAGTGGACCCGAAATCTGCTAAACTGCATATTTTCTCCTCTCCTCAGAAGCCATTTAAAATAGAATGTATGGTGGTACTCAAAAAATGGCAGTTACGTGGTTCTTCTTTCGGATGTACGAGTAGTTCTTTTTTAGTTCTCAGACTTTTCTAATTTTCTATACCTTACCTTTTACCGTTTTTCAAATAATAATAATGATAATAATTTTTTCTAGGTTGCGGCGCTTTTTTTTTAACCAGAATCAGAGAGCCGTCGCCAACAATCATGCAAAAATCCGACCAAATATCGTATTTTTCTAACTATGTTGGTATGTTTTTCGTTCATTTCATCCATATTCCGAAAGATGTCAAAAATAGTATCTGTTACAATCATACCGAATCTGTAAGATGGCAAATAGAAATGATGCTTCTACCTAGTAAAGTACATTCGTGCACATAGAGTACATCAAGACATCCGTACGTATAGGTTTGTTTGATTTGACGATTGGATCGTGGGTATCCGCTTCTACCATTCAACCCCGACACCGACAAAATAAAAAGGAACTGCTGCGCTCCCTATAAGCTCTTCCATGCCATATCCATAGATGGTTGCTTCGAGACATGACGGCAATATGTCTTCGTTTACTGGCATGGTTCACGTTTGTCCCCCATTTTCACAGCCTCTGTCTGTTCCTTTAAGGATGCAATAATTTTTCCTTGAGCGAAGTGTATTGCCTCCATTTAAAAATAGAAAATTTGAAAATGGTTTCTTCATATACGAGGGTGGGATATTTGGCGAAATAGTAAATCCATTTTCATTTTGTAACGCAGAGGCGACATTGAAATTTTATTGGTGCTCCCGAATTATTCAAATGGGGTAGGATGTTGAGCCGCTTTCAATACATTTATGTTAACGAAACAAAAAAAAAAATTAATGAGAGTGTATTCCAATACATTAACCTTAAGAAGGTTAATTGTAATAATTGAGAATTAAGGGATTAGATTATATTTTTAATTGAATTTTAATCAATTTGTTTTTTAGAAATTCAAGCTCAGAGCTTGAATATTTGTGGAGGAAATGGCAACAGCAGAATCAGTTATCCTGTTATTTTTATATTTTTGTACTTAAGTCTTAAGTTATATTACAATGATATTTAATTTAGATTTTCTGTAATTAGTTTGTTTCACATAAATAAATGAGTATATAATATTTGTAAGGGATATAGGATTCAGCACCATTAGTATAGTTACAATACCATTAAAAATATCGCATAAACTTCGAATCCTCTTTCATTTTCATTCCCAAAATCAACCATAATTGGACTGCAATGGGCGGTAACACTATCAGACATTTTTTATTAATATAAACATAAAACAATTCACCATAAAATCAATCTAAAGACAATGGTAAAAGTTGTACATCACGCTTTTAATTTAAAATGAAAAAGGAAAAATCGGAAAAAAAATCATTCCCTATCTTTGATTATAAAAGTATTCGCAATGTGCTTATACCCTTATACATTTCGACCATTCTGCGGACTCTAGACTGCTAGTCTACTGTTCAACATAAGCTCTAGCTTGATTGTTCCTATCTATTCTAGGCGCAATATGTCCATCCTCTTGTCGGACTGTTATCCTTTCGTTTTGTCTAAGGAGCATCACTTATTGTGCAATAAATCTTCGTTTCCCTTGTCGCAATCTTATAGTCACGATTCGTTCGCGTTACCATCGTGTTGTCTTGCTATGCTATATTTTATATCTTTTATAAAAGCAGGGGGCGACGTCTTCAGCGAATATCGCTTGGAAAGCAACTCCGTCCTTATAGTAACTGCGTTCAGTATCAGTGCTCGGTAATTCCCAAGCAGCGATTGTATACGCTATCTTGCGGACGGCAACGAACGCGACACTAATGGTGCAATCATTCAGATCGAGAAAATGAAAAAGGACAATTTAGGAATGGAGCACGAATGGGGACGTACGCGGGTACGACAACAATCCAGCAAAACGAAGAAGATTAAGAGGCGGTCGGAATGTTGACAAGTCAATTTTTCGTAGATGTTTGAATGGTCATATAGTTCTTCTGATGTTGGGATATTATTCGCAAGAAGAATGCTTCAAAGCTTTTACAAGAATTAGTTGCGACTATACTCTCTCCTAACTGCAAATGTACTCTCAGCCCTGGATTCGCTTATAAGTAACAAATCAAATTCTCGATCCAAGAAAAAAATCCTTAAGTATTAATGTTAACTAACTATCCTAAATATTATAAAAAGTAAACTCTTCTGT
Organism: Microchrysa polita; assembly: GCA_949715475.1. NCBI lineage: Eukaryota > Metazoa > Arthropoda > Insecta > Diptera > Stratiomyidae > Microchrysa > Microchrysa polita. The sequence goes on from OX454419.1 coordinate 68,629,468, forward strand.
GCAAGGCTTTCTTAATTATGGTCCAACATGAATCAAACCTCACACAAATGTGTTTATATCAAAGTTGAAAATACATACACAACATGCGATACTTCTACAAAAAAATTTCGTTTTAGATCAGAAGTAAATATGATCCTATCGAGGTCACAAAAAATAAAGAGCGGATATAACACTAAACTGTATAAATGCCGTTAAAATACAGGCAAGGATCACCTTCGGGTATCAATATTTTTGCTATATTTCCGTCAATTTAAAATAATCAAATTTTTAGGTAATAAAATCAAATCCCCAAGGAGCTGTTCCTTATCTTTCTCTCAATCTACTCTCAATGAGGCCTCATACCCAATAATGAAATATACATACTTACATGATCACTCTGCAGTTAAAAAATGACCGTTTTTATAACATTTTATTATAGTATAGTGCAATTAGCTTTAGACCCAACAAAGAGAAAAGTTTTGATGCCAAATTGTAGCACATCCTTCCCACTATACGCACTAAAAAGTTACACTAATTTGTGCGTCACATTAAGGGGGAAGGGTGTGACGCAGAGGAGAAATGTTTTTTTTTTCAAAATATCTGAAGAACTATTAGTCCGATTGCAAGACATCCTAAAGACGAAATATACTACATTGAATTTCCTTTGTAATGATGTATAATACTCCATAACTTTTCTTGGAAAATTATACAATAGACCCAAAATGGAATTTAAATTTTTTGATAATTACATAAATATTTAAGTTAGTGTAAGGAGGTGTTCACACTTACTGATTACGTAATTTGTGCAAATTACTTCATTTGAGCTGTCCAAATGCCATACATTTTTAAACTCACCACACCTCAGATTACGTAATCTGGCCAGATTAAGTACAAGTGTGAAAACCTCCTTACTTTAGAGGGGAGGGCGTGCACGAAATTGGGCATCGAAACTTTCATTTTTTTTTATGTTTGGGTTTCGCCCCGTTTCACCTTAATTTCCCTATACTAATTTTCCATCCAAGAAAAATCCTTATATATTGGTGTTTACTAAAGTGGCGGAACGACTTGACTCGGGCCCTCACGCCAACTTATTGAGTGCTCGCCCCCTGAAATAAGTCGACATTGTTATGTGTTTTTTTGCAAAATATCTGTCATTAACAAAATTGCTTACTTTGCTATGCTTTTTAGTACTCCAAACTAAGTTTAAATAACATTGTCCTGCAAAAAATTTATCCTTCTGACATCATTTATCTGGTGATTTTTATGTACATTTTACATTAGATTTGAGGTAAGTATGACGGTTTAATTATATTAGGTTTATGAAGCTCATTTTGGATTTGAGTTTTCTCACTCTAGATGTTTAGTTGAACTTATTCATTGTTGTACAAAAATAACGCGTTTAATTTTGGACCAGGATTCAAGATTATCGTCAAAAAATTGTGGTCTTTGACAAGTTAGCACTTCTGCCCTCAGTTAGTTAAGTGTTACGAGACGCAACTACACTGTCCGGGGTATTTGTTTTTTGAATCCCACCATCGTCTCTTTCTTTCCCAAGCGTGTGTTGTCCACAACTTTGATCTTTTGTACCTCACGGTTTGGAAAACCCCGGACAATGTGGGGGTGCACAATAGACGATATGGATATCAAAATACAGGATTCGATGAGAAGAGTCATCCAGAATGTTCTAAACTGAAGAGTCATTCAGAATGTTATAAATTGATTTTGAATTGTTGAAAAAGCATAATACCACCAAAAAGGAAGCAGATGGGCATGTCGTTTGAAAAGATCTTTAGGAGGATAATGGTAGATCCTTGCTGTAATTAAAGTAAATAACAATTTCTTCTTTTCTCTCGTCGAAATTGTATTTTCGAAATGCTCTCTTTCGCCTTGAAAGGTACATGTAGGCAACATTGGCATCAAATTTCAGAGTTTCGTTAAAGGAGTCCCCACTATCTAAAGGAATTATTTTGAATCCTTTCCGGGGCATCCTTAAGTTGAAGAGGGATTTTTTTTTTGCATAGAGAGGTTAAATGGTCAAGATTTGTGTCGAACCAGATGCTGAGAATAGAAGATTTGATAAGTTTCGGGAAAATTTCATCCTTCGGAAGCCGCAGCAAAGGTATAGGTATAGGCGAAGCAAACAACGTTGGGCTATACAGGACCAAATGCCCTTTTCCATCAATAGGGGTATCAAAAGTCAGGGTTTGTTAAAACGAGTTCCCTATAATGCTAATGGAGGCATTTTTAATCCTTCTGAACTGATCCTTGTATTCAAAAAGGGCATTTTTTCATCGATTTCCTCGAAGTTGTTGAGTTTGGTAAAGCGAATCATTCAAACTAGAAAAGCTAACAGTCACTGGATCGAGAAACCGTTACTTTTCGGTAATAGGAACGTTTGTAACCGCTAACAGAAAGTAAGGTGTTTGCTTATCCCTAAGACAAGTGTGTTTGTATCAAAGTGGAAAAATATATTAGCCCAGGCAGAATAAGGAAAATAGCTGCAAAAAATCATATAGTTCTAATTCTTTCAGGAATGCATAGGAGCGGGTCCCATGAATAACCTGTAAAAAGTCCCAACGATTTCGAGCGCCGCCGGGGTCAGGAGGAGGGTTAAAAGGTCCTTTTTTTTGGTTTTTTGCTTAAAACTTCAAAACTATCAATTGTATGCAAAAATTATATGAGACAAAGTGAAAGAAGACATAATTCCCTATAAAATAGTATAATGCACGTTATATCTATCTTTAACCGTTTCCGAGATATTGATAAGTGAAAATCATCAATTTTAAAAAAAAAACTCTTCTACCAGGTGTTCACTGTAAAAATATTACCCCTCACGTGTCAGAATATTATTTTAAAGATCAAAATTTATGTGAAGTATGTGGAACACAATATTTCCAACGAGAATACGAGTTAACATGCTCATTTAACAATCGCTGGACGAGCGGTAGGGTTATATGAATTTATTAGGTGATTTAAAATTTTTATGGGAATTCGCCGTTTTGTAATTCGGGTCTATAAAAAAATGTAACGACTATTAGGTCAGCCGCGGACAAAATTAGTCGTCATCATAAATGTCATCATTTTGTGATGGTGCACTGTTCTTACACGATCCGTGGCATCAACCACAGATAGGCGAACAATAAATTCCACTTTTGCGACATCCACACCTTGAACCACATCCGGTGCCACAACTGCAAAATATGGAGTTTAACACATTATCTGGAGCTATTGGTGCACTTGTTTTCACGGGGCATAGTAATCCGTCTTCATCTCGACACCAACCCCAATGTTCGGGGTTAAGTGAGTGGTTACCAAGCCATTGTTGTACCTGAAAATAGACTCTAAATGCATGCTGTTGTGCTGCTGATGTGGTTGGTGGGAGTAACGATAGGTTAGCTTTCACCTTGCTTGTTGACCTTATGAATGACATATATCGATGATTATCCAAATCATGCTCAGCAGGTGGGGCGTGATATATAACTAAGAACATCCGCTCCCCAGCTTTGGATACATCCTTTGGTGTTGAATTGGGGTCGTAGAAAACTTTAGCAATCGTTTTCATATCATTTGGAGATCGCTTGAAGCATTTGAGGATAGTCGATTTGCTTTTGCTGTAAATGGCGGATGTGGTATCACATCCTGTAAAACTGTGAATGAACAGAATGGATCCACTATAATCAAGTAGTTGAGGCTGTTCGGTGCAGTACATCTTGTCCTGCACTTTTCCTCGTCCAGGTTTCAGGAAAAACACATTTCTATCTGGTGGCGCCAATGCTATTAGTAGAACGAGAAGGTCAACATCTTCCCCAACAATCACTACACTCCGAGAATCAGTAGCCTTCCTTAAACCACATTCAACAATATCACCATCAGCATCTCCTTTAGCAATACTCACCTGTATCCCTTTCGAAATAAGTGTCTTTGCCAACATCTTAATCAGCTTCGATTTGTTATTACGATTAAGAAGGAAGACGTCCTGTTGAATAGTAGCCACCGTATTGGCATCGAATCTTATATCGACTGATATTTTTGACGATTCTCTTCGTTTCTGTTCAGTACGTTTAGTGGAGTTATTGTCTTCATACCCATCGAAAACTACAGCAGAGTTAATCCCATAGTGATTGATGATGTACGATGCATATTGCTCACAAATGGAAGCAAATCTAGAGCCAATATTCCACTTGACCCGATGAAGGAGGAAGCCTCCATCAATTACTGGAAAACAGGCCTTAAGATCGACATCACTGTCGCACAAAGGAAATGCATCGTACAATGCAGACTTTTTATTTTTCCGCATTAAACCATCAGTAAAAAGAGTCAGTGGAAATGGAGATAACTCATACTTTAACAGTTCAGCTACATCCTGATCTCCTTTTTTACTGATGAGTGTCCGCTGAAAAATTATTAGAGGGTCAACTGCTATTGTTTCGTTATTCAGCTTAATCGTACTGCTCATAGCGGCCAAAGGGAGCACTTTATTCTTTTTGGATTGCTTAATGTCTGCGAGGCTCGTTCCGTGGAAAGTTGCCATTGTGTTAGCTCCAATTTCTGCTGCTTTATAACAATTGATGGTGCTGTTTCCAACTACACCGGATGAAAGAGACATGATAGAATCATTAACAGGAAAGTTATTGAACAGCAATGATGTCAAATTGATTTTCAAATAGGATATCTTCACCCATTCAGACCCAGCGTGGCGAATACACTACGTGTTACCCTTTTCTTCCCAAAGCTCAAAATATAAAGAGCGATGATTCAAATGTTAGCAATTCTTAAATTTAGCAAAATTATCTAATCGACCTGTATTTAGAGAATTCTCAATTCCGTTATTTACATAGGATCAGGATGGCGAAATTCAATCTTTTATTTAAGTGATGCCCACACCGGCACGTCAGCGAATATTCGCGGCAAATTTTTCCGCGGCGTCAAAATTGTAACACAACACACTGCGTTGTATGGAAATGCCCACATTATATTGAATTGAATTTTCGTTTATTTTGCATAGATCTGTCATATTTGGCTTGGTTACGCCATCACCTGTAATTGAGAAAATCAATTCGCAATTTCAAACAAAAATGCAATTCAATATAATGTGAAATCTTTCTGGCAATAGTTTCTGTGTGTTATCTATCTAATAAGACTAACGATTAGATAAAATGTACGAGTAATCGACACAAATGTTAGTAAGAAACATGCGATAATGAAGATTTTTTCAAAAAGTTTTGACTTTGCGGGCTAATATCTCAGAAACTATTAAGGAGAGGTATACATTTTTATATATCATTTGATAGAAAATTTTGTCTTCTTTCACTTTGTCTTATATGGTTTTTGCGTAAATTTGACAGTTTTCGAGTTTTAAGCGGAAAACTAAAAAAAGGGACCTTTTAACCCTTCTCCTGACCCCGGCGGTGCTCCAAATCTTTGGGACTTTTTGCAGGATGTTCAGGGGACCTTCCTCTATGCATTTCTGAAACATTTGGGACTATATGATTTTTTGCATCTATTTCAGCTATTTTGGCTTATTCTGGGCTATATACGCAACATAGGATACTACTAAAAAATTTGTTTTTTGACCACAATTAAATATGTCCCTTTAAGGTCACAAAAGACTTCTCCATGTGTCCTCCGCGCGGGCGCCCCCTGGTAACGTGAACGGCTAAGTCAAATCATCTGTTGCGACATTTGGAAGAAGCACCGCTGCGCCTGAGTGCTGTATTTACATCTGCAGCGTCTCAGGTTACTTAACGTGATAGGTGACAGAAAACGTCTAACTCAACCACTAAAGCAGCATCTTCGAGGCATGCCCATGATGGTCTTTACTTAACGATTAAACCCTATCATGGTTTAGCGATGTGCCGACAACTCATCCTAAGAAAAACTTCAAGTCAAGAAACCTGAAACAAAAGCCTCGGATTGGACGGATACAAAACAACGACGACCCCGCAAACGAACAACTGATTACTCTTTCGGATCCTGGAATGTACGCTCCCTGAATAGACCGGGGGCCTTAAGGGCCCTCCTGGATCAGGTAGAACAATACAAGCTGAGCATAGTTGCAATCCAGGAAACTAAATGGCTCAAAAGCGAGATTAACGACCTCAATTCGCACACTATTTTTACGAGTGGTAAAGAGGAGGGCAACAAGGAGTTTGGAGTAGCTTTCATCGTGAATAAGCAGCTCAAGGACCACGTTATCGGCTTCAAACCCATCAACGAGCGGCTATGTGCGATCCGCATTAAGACCCGTTTCGCTAATCTCTGGCTCATTAATGCGCATGCCCCTACAGAAGTAAAAGAAGACGCGATTAAGGACCAGTTCTACAACGACCTAGAAACACTCTTCGACTCACTTCCATCAAACGACGTCAAGCTGCTGCTAGGAGACTTTAACGCCAAAGTCGGAAACGAAAGCTGGCATAGGGGAACTACTGGTGGCCATAGCCTCCACGACGAAAACAACAACAACGGTCAGCGACTTATCGACTTCGCGAGCGGCAGAAACTTGGTCATAAGCTCTACATGCTTCCCTCATCGACGAATCCATAAGCAGACCTGGAAGTCTCCAGATGAATACACCGTGAACCAGATCGACCACGTACTGATCAGCAAGAGATGGGCTTCTAATGTCCTAGATGTTCGATCCTATCGAGGAGCCAACTGCGACACCGATCACTATTTGGTGAAGACGACCTACAGGTGCAGAATCTCTTCGGTGCACCTAACGAGAATCAACCCTGCCAAGATCTTCGAGGTAGACAATTTGATTGATGATGCCACGGCGGCTGCGTATACTACAGCCCTTGAGGAAAAACTGTCGCCCATGCTTGATAACATCAATAATCTAGGCATCCATGAGTTCTGGGAGGAGCTCAAAGACAGCATCAAGGGGGTCGCAGAAGAGGTCGTGGGCTATAAAGGCCGGCGCAGACGAGCAGACTGGTTCGACGACGAATGCAGGGCCTCGATTGAGGCGAAAAATGAAGCCTATCGCCAATACACACAACGCGCATCCCGAGCCAAGAAAGAAATATATAACGAGCTTCGGCGAGTATCTAATAAGTTAATTAGACGTAAGAAACGCAAACATTTTGACGAGCAGTTACAGCAAATAAACCAAAGATTAGCCAGTAAGAACACTAGACAGGCGTACAAACTTATAAATAATATCAAGAACGGATATCAACCCAGGACAAGCCTATGTAAGGACAAGGATGGTAACATCATCAGCGACATCGAAAGCGTCAACAAACGATGGGCCTCGCATTTTGAAGAGCTCCTCAATGCATCATCAACATCCCCCGCGGAGCTAGCTCTTGAGCAGTTAGCCGAACCAGGCCCTCCCGTTCTACCCCCAACAGTAGAGGAGGTGAGTCTTGCCATACAGTCGCTCCAAAATAATAAAGCGCCCGGCGCTGACGAGATCCCAACGATGGGCCTCGCATTTTGAAGAGCTCCTCAATGCATCATCAACATCCCCCGCGGAGCTAGCTCTTGAGCAGTTAGCCGAACCAGGCCCTCCCGTTCTACCCCCAACAGTAGAGGAGGTGAGTCTTGCCATACAGTCGCTCCAAAATAATAAAGCGCCCGGCGCTGACGAGATCCCAGCAGAACTGCTGAAGCATGGTGGAACGTGCCTGACCAACGCTGTACATGTGCTACTGCTGAAAATATGGAACGACGAGGTAATCCCCGAAGATTGGCGCAAAAGCATAATCTGCCCAATCCACAAAAAGGGTGACAAGCTGAAGTGTGAGAATTACAGGGGCATATCATTAGTTTGTACGGCCTATAAGATTTTATCAAAAATTCTTGAAAATAGAATCAATCCGTACGCAGAACAAATCATTGGCGAGTATCAAGGCGGCTTCAGACCTGGTCGTTCAACGACCGATCAGCTTTACACAGTGAAGCTACTACTCCAAAAGTGCTGGGAATACAACATCGACGTATACCAAATCTTTGTCGACTTCAAGCAGGCATACGACAGTATCGACCGAAGTGTACTGTACAACATTATGCTGAACTTTGGTATACCGGCAAAGTTAGTGCGACTCACAAGGATGACGATGACTAATACCGTCTCGCAGGTCAAAGTGCAGAACCGACTCACTGACCTATTTGAAACTCGTACTGGACTCAAGCAGGGCGACGGGCTGGCGCCGACGCTCTTCATCCTGGCTTTGGAGTATGTAATTCGAGCCATGAATATGGACAGCAGCGGAACGCTACTCATCAAGTCGACTCAATTAGTAGCGTACGCCGACGATATCAACATCATGTCTCGAAGGTTGGGTGATGCAGAAAGCCTCCTGCATAACCTCAATAATGCCGCAAAAGAAGTTGGACTACATATCAACGAAAGCAAAACAAAGGCCATGATGCAATCGAAAACAAGGACGCCAGCAAATTCAAGCATCACAGTGGGGGACCTTAATATCGAGTATGTAGACAACTTCAACTATCTGGGTTGTAACTTATCAAATGACGCCAACGAAACCGACGAAATTAAGCGACGGATACAACTAGCCAATAAGACATATTTCTCGGTCCTCCCTATAATTAATTCGAAACTTGCGCACAGGAACACGAAGCTCCGCGTGTACAAAACGATCATCCGACCCGTGCTATGTTATGGCTGCGAAACATGGACCCTTACCCAAGCCTCCGAAATTTTGCTAGACCGATTCGAACGAAAGGTCCTTCGGCGAATTTTCGGGGCCGTTCGCGAGCGAGACCAATGGCGTATCCGATACAACCATGAGTTGTATCAATTGTACGATGAGCTGGAAGTATCGAATATCGTGAAGCTTCAACGTCTGCAATGGGCGGGGCATGTACAACGGATGGACGACAATCGCATGCCAAAGAAAGTTATGAACGCACAACGAATTGACGGAGCGAGGTTGCGTGGACG